>CM042012.1:25636143-26358643 GCA_023525715.1 Cichorium intybus
TCATATTTCAAAGCACCACATTGACTTGAAACTTCCATGTCCTTTCATATTTTCAATGACTTTTCAAAAAAAAATTTATAATGTTTACTAATTGCTTTATCATAACCATATTTTACAATCACCTAAAGTATGTGTATATTTAATAAAGACTATCATAGAGTTTTGTTTTTTGTCTTTATAATAAAAATATAATTAATATTTTAATTGGATCGAATTGAATGTTTTTACAAAATACATAGTAAATTGTATATAATTAATACTTAGATTTGATCAAATTCAATAGTTTTTACAAAATACTTAGTAAATCATATATTATAATTATCTTCTAAGAAATGAAGTTTGCTAATATGTAAGTGCATTTTACAATTACATATATATTATCATTATTAATAAAAGCTTTTTTCCTTCAACGATATTTATTTAAAGCTCTTATGTCTTTTCAAATTCTTTTTAATAAGAATGTTAATATTAGTTTATAATCATAAATGTTACGATAAAGTTATATATTATAATTATATTATCACATGATTCATGGTAATTCATGTTAACTAAACATTATTTTTTAATTGTTTAAAGTTTAAGATGAAACGTGGTTTTAATTTTATTGTATATGTAATTTTTTAAATTAAATGTACGTTAAAACACGCTTTTAGTATGCTTATTAAATCAATATAAACATTATCATTAGTTTGTAATCATAAATATTATGACAAAGTTAGATATTATAATGATCTTTTCACATTGATTTAAATGGTTTATTTTAGTTAAACATTAGTATTTAGTTATTTAATTGTTGACAATAAAATTATGTTTTTAATTTTATTGTATATGTAATATGTAAAATTAGGTGAACCGGTTAATGATGGGCTGAAGCTTTATTATAACTTAACATTAACGGGCACTGAGTTTGTGTCACAACTGTTTTCTTAGATGTCTACCCCATCATAATATAGTTTCATCAATATAGATATTATTATTTTGTATTCAAATTAATTAGTGGTTTCTAAAACTATAGTATATAGTCGTTTTTTAATAATAATTCATGAATGTTTTATTATAAGAAACATTTTTTGTCCTTTTAACTACTCCAATTCAGAAACCTTTTTAAATCATGATATTTAATTCATCTATTGAAAGTTTTTTACTTAAATTTAACGCAAAAAATCTGTATTTTAACATTTATAATTTTTGTATCAACCTTCAAGAACCAATTTAGTTGAAGTTGAAAAAATATATGATACTGTTTTTATCGTTTTAAGTATCATAAATATCAATTAAATATCGTAAGTTAAAAATACCATTTGAATTGTATAAGATTAGTTAGAAGTTAGAGAGTTTTAACATTAAAATAAATATTCACTGGAAATAGTTTATTTTTATTAAATATGTGGTTTAATATAACCACATGAAAAGACTTCATTTCAAGTAGGGAATTCACCATTATGATGACATATACTTAGATAAGTGAATTTGATCTATTGAAAAATGAGTGAGTTATTCAAGTGTAGTTGTGTACGATATGGAAATCAGTCAATCTTAATAGTAAAAATGATATACCGAGATTGGAGATCATATTCACTAATGATATAGTATATGTGTGTTTATATCTATTTGATATACCGAAATCAATCAATATTTGTAGTTTTTGTTGATAGATACATAACTATGATGTAAAATAAATTAGATATTTATTTTGAAAAATAATAATCTGGATATTATTTCGTTAATTGGATCTGTTATTATAATTTGGTTATTGTCATTATTGTCCAACCAATTTTTTCATTTTATTTTAAATGTCACTAAAGTATTTTTTGTGCATTCTAGGTCACTAAACTTTTAAATTTAGCATCAAAAACACCCTTATTGTGAAGTTGAAGGGTCATCCGGTTATATTTATGACATGGCATTCCACTTGGCATCTTGGTCAGAAAATTGGGCCAAGTGATACTGCCATGGATTTTCTTATTAAAACTTAATTGTTTTATATCTAAATTTTTTTATTAACTTCGAAAGTTATTATTATTTTTATTATTGAACATATGTATTCTTGGTGATGAAAGAAGCTTCGACCACCACCATCGTTCATCGTCCACAACCCCTATATACAACCATCCACAACCTCCACCTTTTGATAAAGAGAAAGTGAAACGATTAGATGGGAAAAACCAGAACAAAAACCTTCCAAACGAGACCTACTAAGCGGAATTGGCTTTTATCATCAAACCTCGATTAGCCCTAAATTGTTCACCCACTTCACTTATTAACAACTAACAAGAAGAGATCGATAGTACCCAGCTCACCGACTCAATGCTCTCGAACGAGTCTTCCAGACTAGACCTGACTAGACCTATTGACGGTGACGAAGAAGAATGTAGTTGGGGAAATGGAAGTGATACAGCTAGCGGAATGAAAAAAATGGTCTCTGATTTGCCCCTGTTGCAATGGAGGATTCATATAATAGAAGGACACGTCCATAGGAAGGTTTATGATCAGCATGCAGAGTATGGCTGAACGCGACATGACAATTTCGATATTTTGGTAGATATCAAATAAAGAATCACCCCAACAGTTTAAAATATGACCTTTACAGATATAGTCATCATTCTCCCACTTTAACCTTTCGAGCCTATTCCAATGCCTCTTCTTCAATAGCCTCCGACATTTGGGTACTCAGCACATAAACCACCTTCAACGTGGTCAGTAGAAAATGCATCTTCTTCTACCGGCGCTTGAAATCGTTTCCTTCAAACTTCTCCAACTTTGAAAAATTTCAAAGTCGTGTCTCTAATTGACTCAGTCATGACTACCGACAAAAATATCAATTCAATTGGTGAAACCGGGTATCAGTCACAAACAAAGTAGTGAGAAAGATTGATTTATTATATGATTAATAAATCAATAGAAATAAAAGAAATAGTTTGTTAATATATTATAGAGATAATGTATTAATTAGAAATAATATTATTTGATTAATAATTAATCCGGAATTAATTAGATTAATTTTGTGGCATTAATTAGATTAATCAAGAGGACAGGGGCTAAAGTTGTTCCAACTCAATAGTTGAACTGGACACGCACGACTCGGCCATGTATGGGCCGCGGCTCGCATATCAGTAATCCGGAAAATGGCCTAGAGATAGGGTTTATCTCAGTTTGAAAGTCAAACGAGGTTTATCTCTAAGGGCTGTCTGGTAGCCTATAAATAGGGACCCCTGGACCTCATTTGGAGTTGCATTTTTCCTCTCAATCTCTTTGGATTTTCGTCCCCACCTCCTACTCCCTGGTGTGATCTCATTTGAGGCAGGACAATTGTGCTGCTTAGCTTCAAGATTTAAACTAAAGGTTAGTTTTTTTTATTTATTCTTTCAATTAATTTTATTTGGCCTTTAGGAATTTTGTTACATGTTCAAAGATAGAAAACATAGATCCAATCTAGGTTGCATGTGAACTTAGGGTTTTAGTTCATAGATTTGCTTAAAACCTTTCAGTGGTATCAGAGCTATTGGTTGTTTTCTTATTGAATTAATGTAATAGTTTTCCTAAAATTTAGGGTTTATTGTTTTTAAACCCTAAATAGGGCCAATCGACTTTTGGGGTAAGGTTTTAAAAACCCTAGCGCCTCCCCTATTTAATTTCGATTTTTATTTAGGGTTTTTTTTAAGGTTTTTCTATTTTTTGGGTAATTGTGATTATTTAATAAATGGATAACCTTAAACCCCTTATTTGCTAATTTTCGAAATTTAGAGAGTTTAAGATAGGATTAAATTAATTTGATTAATTTTTTATGCCTATCTGGATTTAATTAATTTAATTAATTGTTTAATTAAAAGATAAATTAAATCATTTAAAGGTTTAAGTTTAACTTTAAATTAATTGTTAATTTCGAAAAATTAAATAGTTTAACCAATAATATTTTAAAAGTTTAAAATATATCTTATATATATTATTATTAAAAGTTAATATTTATATGTATAAGAACCCGTCAGTCAAATCGTTAGTAGGCCTCATTCATGAAGCTGGTATATAAGGAGGGTATAAGGAAACTGGCTATAAAATGGCGGTTAAATGAGTGTCCACTCTCACCCACCGCTTTCTTGATCAGTGGAGGGTCGTTAGCCGAACGGGTTTGATAGGACAGGTTAATCTCATTAAAAGTATAATGTTATTAATCAAAGTACTAGAACAGCTTTATAAAATCCCAAATCTAGTTACTTTAGAAAAATGTGAAATGATGCTAATCCATGAAATTGCACATTACACTTTATGAGACATTAATGGAGCGCGTGTGGGTAACCGGCACACTAATAGGGACTCATAAAGAGTGGTAATGGTTTCTTAAGATTTATCATTGTTGATGCAACGTGTGTGGTTAACCGGCACATCAATTAGAGATAATAAATGACATTGAGGTTACCAAGCTAATTTGCATGGTTATTCACATCTAGTTTGTGATCCTCGGCATCCCAGTCACAAACAGTAGAGCATATCCGAGATTAAACATGCCATTGAACAGTTCAATGAATATCACAGATCTAGAAATTTCATAAGACTGAAATTGATAAAAGTTTATCTACCTTAATGATCATTATGTTGTGATTATGGCATCTCTCTTCACACCATAGTTGGGGTATTTTGGATCCTAGCCTTGTTGAATAATATATTGGGTAATTATTTAAAAGGATTAATTAAACTAATAAATTCAAATTTTATATGTCTGAATAAAGTGTCATTCTCCTCCTTCACCCATTTCTGAGAGCTTCAGAAAGTACCTGTTAAGAATTAGAAAGTCTATGGTAAGGCTGACTGGCCTATTATATGGTTTCGCAAATAGAGAATGGTTCTTAGTTTTGCTGGCAAACCACATCTGATTGAGTGTCCGCTCCTTGTTTTACCAAAGCATGGCATCACACAGTAGCTTATGATGAGCATGACCACTTGACTATTAAGTCAAAGGAAGCTCGTTGTCTCATGCTATCAATCATTGACCCCGAGTTCCGCAGGGATTTAGAATTCCTAGGGTCAGATGAGTTAGCACAACTGGTCGAGGAAAGGTTCCGAGAACTGGTTGAAAAAAAAGGGATGGGCCAAGATCTTCAAAGAGTTTGAAGTGTGCAGGAAGTAGCACCAGTTCACATGTTCTCAAGATTGAGAGACAGATAGGTGAACTATATAAATTTGGTCACCCTTTGATCGGGAGTTAAGCATTAGCTCGACTCGCTGATCTGTTCATCCAGATATACAGGAAGGGAAACCAGAGTAAGACTATCATGGGAATGCATTCAATGTTGACTCTGTATGAGTCATTCATGGAGAAGCATAGACCTGACTAGACCTATTGACGGTGACGAAGAAGAATGTAGTTGGGGAAATGGAGGTGATACAGCTAGCGGAATGAAAAAAATGGGTCTCTGATTTGCCCCTGTTGCAATGAAGGATTCATATAAGAGACTTATAGCGCCCAACTCACTGGCTCAATGTTGTTGGCATCTATCCGCCGGAGGTTTCTAGCTGCGACTATGTATATGACAGCAAACGAACAAAGCTGTAACCCGAGTCTCGACCCAAGAATTTCCTTTAGCCTTTTCCCTAATTTTACTCAGTCGGTGCATCAACGAGCCAAAATAAACACATGTTAACAATCAATGTTTAACCTAGTCATCCTCCTCCGTGGAGCCATTAATAATAAGATGAAATGGGCTATGAGAAATAGGACTCATGTTAACGTCCTTCCGAACACCATCGTTTAGGAAATCATCCTCCAATGAACCTTCAAGCTCTACAATTGAGTAGTTGTTTAGATTCTCCATCCTTCACCACCACCGGAATGCCCCTTTGTGTCTCTTCCCTCTACCAATGAAACGATATCGCTACCATGTGAGTCTTTAAACAGATGACTTGTTTTCTATCAGTTGTTCTCGATGCAGAAGATGTCAGCCAGAAGAAGTAAAGGCTGATGTGTGAAGAAGAAGACGCATATGATTAGGGCTAGATTTTTTTATTTTAGAAATTAAAAATAACTAATATATTCATATGGAAGGATTTTTTAAGGTTTAAAAAATTTTAAAACTCCACATGGACCTAGTCATTGGAGCTTTGCCGGTGAAACCGGGAAAGAAATTATATATACCTCTTTTCAACAGGTCATTTATGAGTTTAGGGACTTAAAATGTACAAAAAATACTTGAAAATTATTTATTTTCAACTTTCTAATAAATGTATTTTTTATCTTATGGTTAAAGATAATATCATTAATTTACATCAACATTTTGTTTTAGTATAAGAATAATTATTTCTTAGTTAACAATAATAAGTTAATTATTTTTGATAATATATATCTATTAATATTTTTATTATATTATGTTTTTTCTGCGCAACGCACGGACATTCGTCAAGTTTACATATAACGAAGGAAAGTGTATCAATTTAGATGTCCACATTAGCTCATTTTTGCCATTTTATGAAAAAGAAAATATTAATTTATCATAAATGTTTCAATTAGCCTTAGAGTATATTACAATTTTGGTCCCTGTGGTTTGCTTGGAATTGCAGTCTTGGTCATCGTTTGAGATTTCCACGGTGAGGGTCCCTAAACTAGCATTTTTCTTACATTTATGGTCCCTGTGGTGGTAAAAATATAACAAATTTGGTCCCTTGTCCACATGAAAATACCAAACTGCCATTTCTAATTTCTTTTTTCCTATTTATTTATTAATTAATTACAAAAAACAAAAAAAATACACCAAACCTCACCCCACCCCACCTTCAATCGGCGTTGTTCCTGTTCTTCCTCGGAATTACCTGCGATGGCACTGTCACTCTCCGAATTACCTGCGATGTTTGCCATGTTTAATGGATTCGTCTTTTCTCGGTCTCATAATTACCTGCGATGTACACACTGCTTTCTAATTCACTTAGCGGCGATGTAGCCTTGCGGAAGTCTGCTAAATCGACTGTTGCTCAGTCCGAAAACATGTTGGGTTGAGCTTTTGAAGCTCGATAACAATGGCAGAAGGTTTCTTCTTGTTCCTGTGCCCTTCTCTCTTTTTTTCTTGAAGTTCCGATAACCATATGAATGAATTGAAGATGAATTTTGGTGGGTTTTGATTGGTTGTTTGGGGTTCTCTCTCTCAACCACATACACACACATTTTGATGGGTACAGTGCTGAACAAAACCAGCAGCACAGCGACAATAACGGTTTCGAGATTCGAGACGCCATTGAAATTTCGAGCTTCATTCTGCGATTCTGTTAGTGACAGATAACTCAACAATATCGCTCTTTGGTTTTAGTTCGTTTGCAGGACTGGAATGAACATATTTGGTTCGTTTTCTTGACAGATCGGAAGCTTATTGACCTGGTAGGTTTGGTTCGTTTTCCATCGATTTTCTGTTCCGATTTAAGTGTCGATTTCACAGTTGCTCTCCACCGAATTGCAGATTCCGATGATATGTATATATGTGTGTGTATATGCTCGTTCCATCGATTTTCTACTCCGATTTAACGGCCGTAACTATGTTTTCGTCCAGAAGAACTGTTCGTGTGCTTCGTCCAGAAGACCTGTTCGTGTGCTAATTCCCTAGTTCATAGCTATTTGACGAATACTACCTACACGGTGAGGGTAACCGGCTGATCTGTTCACGATAGTTAACAAGCAGATTTGCAGGTAAAAAACGTGACCAACGGATTTCTTGCTGCAAAAGTTCATCGGAGGGAGAGATTAGATTTTTTGCTGCAAAAGTTCACCGGAGGGAGAGAGAAAAATATTTTGTTTTTTTTAATTGATTTAATAAATAATGTATTAAAAGAAAATGAAAAAGAAATAAAAAAGGGCATTTTAGTCTTTTTACCTGGCCAAGGGACCAAAAGTGTAAGCAAAAGTGCAGTTCAGGGACCATGAGCGTGAAAAACCAAAAGGATGACCAAATGTGCAATTTTGGGACAACCACAGGGACCAAAATTGTAATTTACTCTTAGCCTTATATAATGCTTGTTTTCTTGTTCACTTGCACGCAAAGCCATTGAGCCCTTTTATTCCAACGGAGACAGCAGAAAACGTCGAACTTGTAACAATGGCTTCTTTGTCTTTCACAAAAATCTTTATCTTTTTCTTGATTACTTTCCTCTTCTCGATATCAAATGGCGAGTCTTCACCGTACGAACTCGTCAACAAAGTATGTAGCAAACTACACAACGTTAATCTCTGCTTGGAGGTCCTAAAATCTGATACCAGGAGCAAGTTTGCACAAAATATTACCATCCTTACAAATATTGCGGTCGATGTGGCAAAAAAAAATGCAACCCACACGCGAGATTACTTCAGTAGAGTAAAAACCGCTCCTCCTGGTGTGTTGAAATCTCTTAAAGATTGCATCCAAGCGTATAATAATGTGATCTCGAATTTGAAGGTTTGTATGTCGGAAGAAGATTGTTCTTTGATTGGTTACGACATTCATACTGCGGGGGACGAAGTTCAACGTTGTCAAACGATTGCAGATTCGAATGGGGCTCATGGTTCTTTTATTACGACTAGAAATAATGTCACCGAGGATATTTGTAAGCTTTGTGAATCATTAGCCAACCTTATGTGTAAGAATTAACTAATTATAGTTGTGGATATTTATATATATGAATAATTAATTTCAATGGCCTTGTAGTCTCTTTTGCAACTTTGATGATTTATTTTGCTTTTCTTTATATGAAAGAGTTCGTATGATAAGCATCCGTTGTAACCGTTATTTTGTTATTTTGATTAGTGTAACTGGAAAACGAGTTGTTTAGAAGAAAACCGAAAACTACATGCTCTTAAAAATTTTGTGATCGATTGAAACTTTTTTTTGATGTATTTCTTTCTACAATGAAAAACAACTTAGACACAGATCAATGAGATGAAATATTTTATAATTTTCATACATACGTACACGGTTTCATTATAAATTTGATGATTTCTTTTCAAATTGAGAAAATGTACAAACATTATTAGATTATTTATATCTCCATGCTCGAGAAAGAAACTGACAATTTAATATTTGGATTATATAAAAAGATGGAATGAAACCCGAATTTGTTTATTGATATTTTAACAATCATTCCAAAATACAATATATATGGATAAGTTTTTCTATATTAGTTTTGTTATATTAAGGGGCATTCATTATATATGATACTTATATTAGTGGATTATTATACTGCACCCTATAGGTGTGTACAACCTCATTTCATAACAATAACAATATGAAAGTTTATAAATATACAAGATAATATAAATTTTCATCAACATAAACGTTTTAATTCTAATACATAATAAATAATAATAGGTTATTATAACCAAGGCCTAGAGTAGAGTATTAAAATAAATTTAGTTTAAATGGTATTAAAATAAATTTAGTTTTGTGTGTGTGTGTCTGTGTTACATGGCTATTCTAGTGAGATTCAATGACGCGTTTCTAATCACAAATTACGGAGGCCAAAAATATCAAAAATACAAAAAATAAAAAAAGATATCGTATTTTCTTCACTTTGAACATCTAAAAAAAATCACCATTTCGGTAAGATATTCGAATATAATATTACTCATAAAAAATACTAATGTAATATCCCATAGAAATATTGTTAAAGATTTTAAAATTTATAAATATTTTAATATTCCAATAAAATAATACATATCATATCTATATTTATATAAATCATTGTATATTTAATTATATACAACAAAAACCGTAAATTCATATACACGCGTTTAGAGTAGGGTAATCTTAAATAAACACTCACATGACTAGACATATGTGTGTAGGTGTGTATCTGTATATGTTTGACTTTGCATACACACATGTCACATCACAAGGTTTTTTTTTTTTACCAATACCCGAAGAATAATATTAAATTTTAAATAATGGGTGGGATGGTTATTCGTATCATTAATATATATTGAGTATAATTTATTTATAGTAAATAATATCCATAGCATTTAATAGTATTGATTTCTTTGTAATACAATCTGATTTCATTATATCGTAATCCAATTTTGTTGTAACATAACCCAATATTATTTGATTTTTTTTTTTTCTAAAAAACCACCTGCAAGAATTTATAAGTCCAGCAATTTTTGACGTGATCAATAGATCTTTAAAAAATTAGATTTTTCTAAACAAACACCATAAGACTAAGAGGAGCGGCAACGGGGAAGAGGCGAGGTGTCCATCATGGAGGCCATCACCGCACCGGAACACCGCCCCACCTGGGGTGTGACCTGCGGTGAAGGACCTCACAAGGTGTGGCAACATCGCACGGTGTAGAAGATTCAATTTACATCTTTGCCCGCTGGAGTTTGGAAGAATTTAAAAAAACCACCCCCAACGGCTCTTTGTGTCACAACGGTCAAAAACCAAAAAAAAAAAAAAAATTAAACATTTTTCAACTATATATACATATATTCACACACAAAAAACTACACTTCTCTCTACGTCCTTAATTTTCATCCGTTTCTCACTAAAAAAATGACTGCCGTCGGTAACGGAAATAATCGTAGGGTATGGACTCAACCTCACGAAGCCGCTTTGGCAACCGCGTGGCTCAACGTCAACGGCAACGAATACCGTCCATTCTGGGAACTTGTGAAAGAATCGTTTGACACTATATTAGGCATAGTTGATTATGTAAGTAGGGATCACCTTTCTTTCAAATGGAGGAATACGTCACAAACAATAAGTAAATTTCAACAAATTTACTTAAACATATGGGTAAACCGCCAACCCGGTGCAACTGACGAAGAAATCCTTCAGCAAGCCCTAGCACAGTACCGGGCGACATACAACACAGACTTCACGTACCTCGCTGCGTGGAATGTTGTGAAAAATTCACCTAGATATCGTGCAATTTAATTATCGCATTTAGGTTTTAATTTCTCGTTTCTACAATTTTAATTGTCGTTTTTAGGTTTTAATTTCCCGTTTGTAGGATTTTAATTATAGTGTACGTTTTTTATTTTGGATTGTTATGTTTTTAATTAAATGTTAGTTGGTTAATTTAATTTTTTTGGTGGTGAAAGTATATTATTTATTTATTAAAAATAAAAAAGTGAAGGGTTACCATTTCTTAGATTTGAAGGGGTGAGGGGAAGGTGAGGTGGAGCCTACGTGACACTCCAACCCCATAGGGTGAGGGGTTACGGCTCCTCTTAGTCTAATGGATATATTCATTTATTCATATTCGTGATGTCATATTCGTAAATATGTAGATATTTAAAAAAGGATCAACTGCATCCTCTGGATGACCCATATCCAACACGTCTTAGAACTTTGCATTTAAGAAATCAATCATGAAAGACTAGCGATACTTTAGTATGTAATGTTTGAACTTGGAACTTCTTTGTGGAATCTATTATCCCAACCGCTAGGATGTCGTCACAATGTCATATTCAAGAACATTGATTTTGGTGGTAATTGGGATAAACATTTCCCCTTGGTAAAATTTTCATATAATAATAGCTAGAATGCAAGTATATGAATGCCACCCTTTGAAGCTCTTTATGAAACAAAGTGTAGGTAACTCATGTGTTGACCAGAAGTGGGTGAAACCAAGCTCATGTGTTATAGTGAGAATAACGAATGAGAAAATTAGAATGATTCAATCTAATATGAAAGCAACATTCTAATCTAAAAAGAAACCATATGATATGGTAGTGGGAGACTTAGTTATGTTAAAGGTATCACCATGGAAGGGTGTCATGAGATTCGAAAAGAAGAGCAAATTGAGCCCAAGGTATTTAGGACCTTTCAAAATCATGAAAAATATTGGATCCGAAGCTTTTAAGTTCAACTTGCCAATAAAACTTAAAGGTATACATGATACATTTCATGTATGTTACTTAAAAGAAGTATTCTGAAAAAGAAGAGAATTTGATTTCCTTAAAATATTTAAAGGTTGAAGCTCCTAATAAACTAATTGAAGAACGAGAAGCAATCTTGAAACTAGAACCAAGAAATTGAAAATTAAGTAAGGAGTAGTACTAGTTCAATAGAATCATTCTCTTAGATCAAACTTGACTTGGAAGACAAAGGTAGAAAATGAAGAAACGATACCCAAATTTTGTGATTATGATACAATTCTGAGGACGAAATCCTTTTACAAGTAAGGTAAATGACAAAAAAAATTTGTGCTTAAAATAGTTAAGATTTGCAAAGTTGTAGCCTTAGAATGTAATGAAAGAGGTATGTACCTTGTGTTTAGTGAACTCAAGGGGAGCATTTTGGTCATTTTAACAAATATGAAAAATTCGATTCCTATAACTTTTTATAAGTTAATATGTAATAGTAAGTACAACTGGTATAAATGCATAAGTAAGGGTATTGTAAGAAGAAACATAATATTTGGATCTTCACATAAAATGAAAAAATAGTGTAAGGTCATATGTTTGCGACCCAATAACTTGAGATTTAGAGCTCACGAACATCAACTAGGTGAATGAAAATTGTTGTAGACTTAATAAATAATCTATAGCAAAAACAATTAATCATATTCGAGTTCGTATGAAAAAGTTATGCATTTCTAAAGTTAGAAGAAAGGTGTAGCAAAAGACTAGGTAAACAATACTTAGTGTTTGAAATGTAGTCATTGATAACCAAGTTTGAAGTCATGTAAAATGCTCAATATTTTATCAGTTTAGTTCATTCTTGATTCTAATATGTAGCAAATATGAGGAGAATAAATAACAAAAGGAATCAAATTCATAGGAGCTTATATGCCCAAGATATGAAGTTGCAAAGTTGGGACCAAATCTATTCGGTATGCAAATTTTAGAAAATATTTGGTATTTCTGGAAAAGTTCAAAAGTGAGCGAGCAACCTACTTTAAAGCTTCAAAAGTATAACTTTCCAGTTTCTAAAATTCGATTATGACATGACGTTTCAAAGTTAGTACTGAATGAAAAGTGAACAAAAAGGTCGACTTAATAGGAGGCTACTTGACCGAGTTGGGCTTTGGCCCAGGTCGAGTCCACCCAAACTCACAGTCCGACCCTTACCCACTCTCCAGACGCATGAGCGCATGCAAGGACGAGGTAAAGGCTGAGATTTTGATACAATGTAGCTCATTCACCCTTCTTTCCACTGATATATGTCATGTGCCATTTGGAGATGATACACTCACCAAAATTAACTAAGTTTCGAACACAATGCATAAAAATTCATCAAGAAGTTCCCTTAAAGGTTATTTTGTGTGGTCGTGGTGTGAAGAGTGTGTGAAGTTGATTTTAAGCAAGAAATAGATATCAAATCAAGGGGTTTTGGGTATTTAACTCCAAGGATCAAGGTAAGGATCGATTATCACCATTTTACTTGGAATAATTTTAAAGATTATAAGATTTCTTATGAACCCTAATTTATATGGTTTGACGTTATAGTTAAATTGAAGTTAGGTGATATTTTGAGTTGAATAAACATGTTTTTCATAATAATTAACATGTTTTGAAAATGTCTACATAATTAAAAGTTTATGCATTTGATTGAAAGCAAAGTAGATTGAATAGCTTTGATGTTGTTGTTATTATGAAGTTCATAACCAAGAGATTGATCTAAGTTATTTTATCATCCACAAATATTGAAGTAAAGTTGGATTATTAAATATAATGTCATTCAAGAGGTTGTCATGTTAATCAAAAGGGAATCAAATGACTCAATGAAAGTATAGTTGTAACACCCCATACTTTAAAGTTTAAACATACATTCCAACGCATTTTCATATGTCAAAAATGTGTTTAACAAAAAACAACAACGAAGTTGTAATTACAAAAGATCAAGTGTATGGGGGTTACAACTTCACAATATCACAACCATAGTTTGAAGAGATTACATTACTAATATCCCCAAATACAAAAGTATTCAAATCTCCCAAAAGTTCTCATATGAGTCATTCCTGCAACCTGAGTACATAAAATTTTCAACTACAAAATATGTAATACATTAGGTCTCATAAGATAAATGGGTTTTAGATCCAACAAGGTTTAAAAACAGTTTCAAGGAAAAATATTTCATTTACAAAATCATGTTGCAAGATCATTGTTCATATTTAACATTCATGGTTCAACCATTACACATTAAACTTCAACATTTTGGGTTGTAAACATTACTAATGATACGGGGGCCCACGGTATCAGTCTCCCCTCCATAAGATGAAACATATTCACCTCATAAGGTTGTGATTACGTATGGTCTCCCCTTTATAGGATGGGCACACCACTCCTATAAGGTTGTGTTTAGGTCCTCCCCTTCATAGGATGGAACTTACCAATCCTATAAGGTTGTGCCTGAGACTTCTACTTCGCGACGATATGTACCATCCCAGTAGAGTCTACGTGACCTTCCCTTCTCAGGTAAGATCTAGTCCAGACTTTCACTTGCATGCATATACTTGACACATTACCAATTTATCATTATCATACTTCATTTCTAGTTTCAATTACCTTATCCATATTCAAGAGTTGACAATTCACAAAATAGCATTCACAAAATTTCATAGGTTTATTTAAGTCTTATTGGCTTCATAAAACTTGACCTAAGACTTGAAAACCATTAAGTCAAAAATCGTCATAAGATATAATTAAACTTTGTTGTAAAAAATCATAATTATATATTTTCATCAACACTTGATATACTATAAAATTTTGATTATCGTTAAAAAATCATTTATCTTCATAACATAAATTTTAATTACTTGTTGCTATGTACACAGGAAAAACATCCACATGTACTCACATTGTATATATAAAATGAAGCTCTTCAACTCCTAGAGCACCCTTACCTTTATCTTGTTCACCACCTTTGTCAACACCTATCTAGATCCCATGAAATATACATACATTAACACCTATTGAATATCTCATTCATCTATGAGTATTCCTCATAATCACTTAATCCCTTAAGACATTATAGTTATAACTATGTATAACTTGTTGTGTATCAACATCATTTCAAGACTATGACATATTTAGTCTTTCTTATAAATATACTTGGTGTGATTACCATGTTCCTGTTTCAAATTTCACAAGCAACTCATTCTATAATTCATATCCTCACCATTGAATGTTCAATAATTTTACTTTAGATGATCCTTGATCAATTAAACATTCAAAGGATAATTCTTTGTTAATCATAAGATGATTATCATCATTCTAGCATAATCTATCAACAACTCTTGAGCAATTCCATTCATGTAAACCAACTCAATCTTAAGGTTTGTTGAGATTAGAAGGAAACAAATTGTTGATTAAGCATCATCTAGTCATATATAAACATTATCCATCATCAATTTCATGTTATCTCAAATTCCCAAAAAATTAGGTTCATCCCATAATCCAATTCCTATGGATTTAACTCAAACAAAGTATGAAGAAGTATTTCTTACCTTGAGATGATAAAATTGCACATAAAAGCCCTTTGAATTACTTAAGATTTAAGCTTAGATGAACAAACACCTAGTAGGCACACCAAGAACACAGCTAGTGTTCTAAGGAGGATTTTTGGAAGAAGAAAGAGGAAGAATGGTTGAAAACCTGACTCATTAGATGATATTTTTGTACATAATGCTGCCCAAACTTAGTGGAACACACTTGGCAAGTATTTGGAGTCCTAAGTGGAGCTAGGTGGCAAACATGAAGGTGGAATGGCCTGTTCATGCGGCTTCACGTGCCTTGAAAAGGCCCAACATAGAAATCCACTCGATCCGCGCACCCCATGAGTAAACCTTGCAGGACCCACGCAACCTTAATAGGAGGTTAGGTTCGTTTGTACAAAACACGCGACTCGCATAAGGTCTTCTTTGTTTCTACATGACCAACGTGATTTAAACAAAAGGTCTGATCCAAAAAATGCTATTTACGCGACCCGTTTGATTCTCTTATAAATGTCACGCAAGCCGTGTGAATTACCTTTCAACACTGAGAAAAATTTGAACATTCCCACAGCCAAACTCAGTTTTTCTTCAAATTTGTCACAACCATAACTATTTCATATGAAATCTATTTCCTACAAACCATATATGTACAGAAAGGTAAAAACATAAACTATAATTTACCTCTACTAAAGTTTTCTTGATTCATTCCACATTTCTCGATATTTGTTCATGAACTTGGCCATAACTTGATTTTTTGCAGTTTTAGCCCAACTTCATAACTTACTCATCCTAACTCCAAATGCTTCCATTCTTTTTCATGTGATTTCTATTTCTCATGAACTAAACTTTCAATAATGAGAACACTTTCCCAATTCCTCTCTTATTTTGAAATAATCATTCATCAAAATGTATCACAAACTCTATCTTTCAAATATCAATCACAATTCAATTTCCAATCTTATTTCTACATATCTTAATCCTACCACAAAAATCATCATAAAGGACTTAATGAAATGTCTTAATTCATATATTATCACAATTTACATATTTTGTCATTTTAGTCCATTATATCAAGCACTTAACAAAGGACTTGGTACTTGAACTTTCGTTAAGTCATATTTAACATTGTTTTATCACAATACAAAATTTTAAGTTGTTACAATAGTTATGGCTAGAGTGCATGATGGAGTTATTGAATGCTTAATGGGATGTCTTTATAAGAATTAAAGGACAAAAAGAAAAGAATAAAGGAAAGAGACAAGAAGGAGAAACATATTTAATATCATAACTATTAAGGTGAGTACATGAGGATCTTTTCTAGAATGGAATTCATGGCTTAGTTTAAATTAGTTTATGATTACAAATATTTTAGAAGTAAAAGTATGCTACTTGTTTATGTTTATAAAATGTTTTTAAAAGTATATTAGTTCCTTTTAAATAGTCATCAAAGATCAAGCATGCTAGTTGTCTTTTGTTACAAGCCCTTATAGTTTATGAATAGCCATGATATTGTTTATGAATAGCTTAAGGATTATACTTTAAAGTATGCAAAGTTTATGATTATAGCATATGATCTCATGGCACTTATGCGTGATTGAAATGGTAAAAGAAAAGTAGCGCTCATGCATATATAGCTTGTGATTACATATGAGTCATGTTGAAAGGGTCCAAACTAAAAGGTTCTCAAGTTGGAACAAAGACACTAATGGGATGGTACCTCCCGTCGCGAAGTAGTGGCCAAGCTATCATATCACATTGATTCAGTCCTCTTGCGATGACAAATGATGACCGGTGGTCGTAAGCAACTATGCTTATGACGAGTGGTGGTCGTAAGCAACCATAAAGTGGTACATAACCACAAGTTTAAAACAAAATAAGAATCAAAGCATCAAAATGGTTTGATAAGTTAGTTCGTGTGTGAATCATGCATTTCATACATTGCATTCCGTATGTAAAATTTTATAGAAGAATTTTGCTAAAATTATATTAAAAATTTTTGAGTCTAAACTCATGTATCTCACAAGACGTTTTCGTTTTATGTCGTGTGTTTATGTCATGTATTCCAGGTTCAGGATCAAAGGTGTAGATAATTGACACTTAGAAGATGGCTTTCTTTTAGATAGACAGGTATGGGAAATTAGTTTATGTAGTATTCACTTTTATTATTGATTTTCTAATGATATGAAATCATAACACATATGGATGTTTATATCTTTTGAAAGACAAAGCTAATTTGGTAAAAAAAAAAATTTAAGTTTTATAAAGCTAGAAACCATAGTAAATAATGAATTGAAAAGTGGGGTGCTATAATTGAAAGTTTTCTGCAAATCTATGAACTAAAACCCTAAGTTCACATGCAACCTAGATTGGATCTATGTTTTCTAACTTTGAACATATAATAATTCCTAAAGGCCAAACAAAAATTACTAAAAAAATAATAAAGAAAAACTAACCTTTTAGTTGTTTCTTGCAAGCTAAGCAACGCAAATGCCTTGCCTCAAATGGAGTCACACCCAGAAGCTAGGGAACTCGAAAAACCAGAGAGAGGGAAAAAATCCTTAAAATTTCGTGGTCCTTATGGGGTAATGGGGCTCCCTATTTATAGCCTTAAGGGTTTAACAGATAAGCCTTACAGATAAGCCTTATTCGAATTCAAACCGGATAAACCTTTTATCTTTAAATTCAAACCCTTATTTATCTATATATATAATTTGAAAATTATGGATATAAATATCCTAATTTTCGTTCTCCATATATATACTATAATTATCTATTGCTCAACTATTGAACAATTACAAATCAGCCCCTGCACCTTTAATTAATTCAATTAATTCCAATTAATTCCAGATTAATTTCTAATTAATTAATATAGTTTCTAATTAATATATTATCACCATAATATATTAATAAACTATTGATTTTATTCTATTGATTTATTAATCACATAATAAATCAACCTTTCTTTCTCCCGGTTTTTTTGTTCAACCTCTAGCTATGAGGGCAACCCAAATGGAGTTTGCTACTATCAATTAGATAAATACAAATTATTAGTCATGGCTTAGACTCCTAATCCAACAGTCTCCCACTTGGATAAGTCTATGACTATAATTTCCAGTTAACCTTCTAATTGACAAGCAAATTATAGCTTCCTAGAAACTGCTGCCGAACTCTGACCTAGTCAGTTCTGTCCATAGATAAGTGATCAGATGATCCTCCGTCCAACAAGATATTTTCAGACATGAGACATGGATTGAGATCAATCTCTGTCTGACACACTGTTTCCCGATTTCCGATTTTGCATATGACATAAGACTTCCAATTGAACATATCAATTCAGTCCCGGCTGGCCAACAGTTTAGTCAACTTCAAAATCATCGAGAGGCCTACAGATATCTATTTCCCGTCAGGGTCAAGGGACGAATAAGCTTCGACTCATATGCTTATATCTTTTACCAGACAAATCATTCACAACAGCACGTTTTATAACACCGAGTTACCGATGCGTTTTCGTACTATCAATGAACAACCGCCTCGTAAATTATAACTCGTATCTCTCCACTTCAAGACCATAAGATATTATCGTCTCAACATTGCTCGTGATGTAATCCATGAAGCAATCTATTGAGCATGGGTTTATCCAATACTCAAATCTACATTTCCAAGTACTCATGAACGTTGCAGCAATCTTATTGCTATGTCTAACTCCTTAGACAATCTACAAACCAATTCATGACAGTCTTCCTTCATACTTACTCCCTAAAAGTATGAGCGACTGTGGATATTTGAATAATCCAATTATTCAGGAAGTAAAACATGCGAAAGCGAAACATAAAATCTGATTGGCAGCTACTCCTGCTTATTACCAAGTCTCCACGAGGTAATCACCAAGTCGGATTTATCATAACTATTATCGGTTTCTTATTCTCTTTTAAACTTTTAATTCAAGCCTTTTATATCTATGTCTATTTTGACTCAATGACCTTTTCACTCTTTCTATGTATCCAAGTGTCTAACACTTATACACTTTATTGCAAATAATCCAATCGGATACTCTTCCAATAATATCTCAATTTGTCATTCTATCTTTCTCTTTCACAACTCCATTCCGGTGATGTGTACCGTGACTGCCCATGGCTACACCCTAAGACTATTTCGAGACATCATGATGTGCCGGTGAACCACACGCGCTCCATCAGAAACCAATGAAACTCTTTAACCATTAACTCCTACAGCACTACGTCCTAGTGTAAACAATTACTGATTTGAAACTCCTTTCAAATCATTCACCCTAATCATTTCCCAATGATTTCTCACGTGTGTTCAAAATCCATTTAGTATTCTCAGCCAGGTCATGTCTTGAATCCAACTTACTATACTCTAAGCATCAAGCCATCAGGATATGTTCATAACACTTCTGATCGGTCCAAGAGGCTCGTGGAACCTGATGTAATCTCATTCCAAACCCTTTCGGAATCCGAAGATTACTAATAATCCTTGTGTCATGACTTCCGGAAACCATTTCCTTTTGGAGACTCTTTCTTATGCATCTTGAATCTCATCAAGATCATATTCTCAATGGCTAGGTCTATACTGTCAGTTTCATCTATCCGATAGATGTGTGTAAACCACGTGAGTATGTTACACCTTCTTTATTTCTTTCATGTCAAGTCATCACACTTTGCAATGACAGGAAACTCTTTTCCTGGGTTTATGCATCTTGAATCTTATCAATATCATATGGCAGAATTTCAATCTATCTAATAGATGGTCACGACTACCTAAGTATGTTGTATCTCTTAAAGTCTTTCATAGCGAACCGTTTCTTAACACTAAGTCATTACACTTTGTAATGATAAGAGATGTTTCCTAGAACCAGTATGTAACCCACATACATGTGATAGCAGATAACAACGATACTCCCACTGGCTTTGATACGGTTATATGACTTTTTCGGACTATTCACAAAATCCAGAACTTTTGGCACATTTTGCGAAACTGAAATCCAAACCTTTTCGACATATTAAAGGAAATCTTCCAGGCTATTCACAAAATCCAAACCTTTTGGCCTATTTTGAGAATCCGAATATCCTTTCTTGCGAGATGCCCATATGACGAATCCCGTGGCCATGTACCTTTTGTAATGGCATGCTCTATGTGAGTCCCTATTAGTGTGCCGGTAAACCACACACGCTCCACTAACGACTCACACTATGCCATGCAGAATCCTCTCGGATTTCATCTTCTATTGAGAGTGCCTCTCTCAGAATCAATTGCTTGACCCCAAGTGATGACTCATTCAACCAGATGTTCTGTAAGTATATTTTTATGTTCCCTTCTTTTGATGATTCAATTACTCCCACTGGTTCCTAGACCAGTTGTAAAATCAATCAAACTGTCACATAGACTGTGTCTCGCGCTAAGGTTCTCTTATTTGGCAGCAACCGGGCACACCAACGCTTCCTAGTAGTCAGATTACTTATCAGTACCATCTTTAGTGTTTTACCACTAATCGGTATGTCACCCAGATCATAACTCCTTATGACGGTGACCAAAACTATAGGTCAAGCGAAGAGAGGGTATGTCAGGTTTAACAGGAATCCGATTCCTGGTCAAGGCCCAGTGGTGACTAAAGGTTATTTCACTTGGCTAATCCTTGAACTCCTTCAGGATTATTCTTACTCCCACTATTTCCTTAGAACATGAGCTCTTTCTAAAAGGACTCTTCTTTCAAAGGATAACCGGGATGGCCAATTAAACGACATCGCTGATCAGTTTCAGGCGTGTCATGAGATTCAGACGAGTGCTACATGACCCTGGACTTTCTATGTACTAGTGGGACGATCCCAACTTTACATTTCAGACAGTGTCAGCATAACCTACTTAGTATAAGATATGGTCAGAATATGGTTTCTGCGGTCTGACTGGTTGAATATTTAATTCATTGAAATACTAATCAGAAATGTATCTTATACATCGAGGATCAAAACTATTTCGATCAATGCTCCATCGTCTTCCCTAAGACACATTATAACCATTAATGTTCTTGGAAGAGGATAAACTGTGAAACATTTTCTCAGTCTATGTTGTCACTCATGTTCTGTTGATCTTATACTTCCTTTGAAATCCTTGAACACTTCAAGGTTCTAATCAATCGCTTATTCCGATAAGCGAAGCCATATTTGTCAAACTATTTGGCAATTTTCATGAAGTATAACTAATCATGTTCTGTTCGAAGATTCGAGCAATACACAGTAACTTATGTGCCTGTTGCTCAAAATCTTAAGGTCTTTTACATCTCTATGTAAATTTATGACTTTGTTAATATTGTTCAAGACATGCAATCATCACCTGACACCAAGTCAATTGATTCCAAAATCCTATCCATTGGATCTTTGGGTGATGCATTTCTTGCAACAACTGATTTTATTAAGAACTCAATTCATCATGTGACTCTAAGTCAAATGATTCCAAAGTCCTGTCTAACTGGACCTTTGGTTGAAGTGATTCTCAAAAAATTCACTTTAACAATCATAAGGAACACAATTCATAAATCCAATCTCATTGGATGTATCAACATTCAAGTTATTACCATTTACGTCATCAACACATTCACACAACATTTCGAGGACAATTAAAACAATCATGTTTTAAAAGAAAAATATTTTATTAAACCAGAATTATCCTCAGAACAATGTACTATGCGAATCCATGTCATATCTATCTATAAACTAATAACAAGAACAAATATCTAGCCTAACTCCAAAAAATGCACGACCTCCAGATCCAATCCGAATATGCTCCTGTGCGACCACATCCCGCATCCTACAGAGTCTGTGCATACAGAACATGTCACACCCCGATCCTTGGCGGAATCGATCAAGGCGTGATATATTGTTCAAAGTCTCATGACAACTATGTTATAATATGATTAGATTCAATTAAGTACTAAGTATGCAAACAAGATCCACAACATACAAATACAAATCCAAATACAACAACATTTATTACATCAAATTAAAATAGTCTTGTGGGTTTCTAAGGTACACCCTACTTTTCATCAACTTCATTCTTCAAATCTGCATCATGGGTAAAAACAGGTCAACTACGAGAGTTGGTGAGTAATCTAGTTTTATTAATGAAAATTGTGAGTTTGAATAATTTGAAATTTGTTTTCTTTTGAAGTTGGCAAGCAACTGTTATTGAGATAACAGTTTATAAATCAAAAATTGATTAACAAATGATAACAACAACAATAAGTCCTCACCCTATATATACATATATATGTATATATATATATATATATATATATATATATATATATATATATATATATATATATATATATATATATATATATATAGGATGGAGCATCTAATCATCATACATACTCAACCACGTGCAATCAATCACCTTAGCGTCCCAAGGCGGGGTGGTCAACCCAATAGCGCTATTATTGTCCATAATGTACCTCAAGAATACGGGCATAGTCATGGAGATTAGACTAAAAATTGTAATGCACTACAAGTACATGTAGCGTAAACAAACAATAATTATACAAATAATGATTCGTGTTTAAATGTCCCAACAATGTCTCAATGGTGAAGAAATAATAAAATGAAGTTGAAACATATTAAAACCACATGATACACCTCAAAAGTATTGAAAATTATAAAATATGGGGTAGATTACTCACATTAGTCCAAACGGAATACGCGTGTTGTACGATAGACGGCTCGGGTCAAAACGACGTGGAACCTATTATAATTAATAGTTTTGGTTTAGGAACTACTAAACGGGAATGGATTATTAATAAAAATAATTAGACACGTATTCTTATATTAGATGAATTAACAATAATCAAATTTTGTTTTGAATATTAATGTATTCATAGGTTAGATGAATTTTAAATTGAATTAATTACTTTGCTTAATTAATTTATATTTTCACTTTAGGAAAGATTTTAATAATTTCTTATTAAAATAATAACTTGTCAAATTATAAGTATTTACAGTTTTTATATATTATAAACAATTGTTTATATGAAATAATCATTAAAAATGCATTTTTACATGCTTAGATACTTAGGAAAATTGTTTTAAATACTAAATAGTAATGAAACATTCTGAAATTATCAGAAAATAATTATTTCATAAAATAGTAATTACTCTAAAATTTTCATATTTTTCTTAACTGCTTTAGTATTTATTTAGTATTTTAATGATTAAACAACAACAAAATTCGGGAAAAATAACAAATGTTTCCCAAAACTTCTGGAAAAATAACCATAGTTTTCTAACATTATATTGAGCCTACTATAAATGTTTTGGATATTTTTGACAATGGGAAGTATTTCTTATGTTTTTCATTATTAACTAATCAATAAAATCATAAATAATAGGAAAATATTAAGATAAATTCATTAAACTTTTTATTTATGATTAACATGTTATATATTATACTCTGATAAGATGTTATAATTTTTGGACATGTGTAGCTATTTATTATCAATTTAAACCATTAAATAATCATTAAATCAGGAAAAATAAGCAAACATTCTTAATAAAATCTGTAAATTTTGTCATGGCGTCTTTAAAATGTTAATAAGGTACGAAAAATATAAACTCTAGTTTTTAACACACATAACTATATTTTGCAACTTATTTATCTACAACAAAATAAAATACAAAATAAGCATAAAACAGTAATATAAATGAATGAAACTTTATAAATCCACCTTACTCAATATATGGGTTGTTCCAAAAAGTTCCCAGAATTTATTGACTGCAAAAAGTATTTTATGTGAATTATTGCCCTATTATATTGCAATAATTATAGTAATTCAATAAGAATAAGTTATTTTCTGAACATTTCCAGAACTTCTTATTTTATTGATGAGATTCTGAGAAAAATCAGGTTTATACATAAAATGAGTTTTAGATATTTTGGTGGATTTAATTTGTTTCATTCATGAATTTGAAACTTTTAACAACATACATTGATGAATACTTCAAGAGGGATGGAGATTTGAGTATGAGAGATTGTTCTTGGCTGGAAAATTGATATTTCTTGGAAGAATTTCGAGATTGAGAGAGAGAGAAAGAATAGAGAGGGTTTGAGTGGTGATGAGAATAATGTGTTGGGAGAAAAATGAAAGGAAAGATGATGGGAGGTGTGAGTGGGAGACCATGGGAATAACTTTTGGCTTTTGGTGATCTTCATAATTTCCCACTAGCACAAGCATCTCTATGTAATACACTAACTAATATAAAAATTTTATAAAATTTAATGTAGAGTTTATAAAAATAGAGTTTTATAAAAAATAGGTTATTATTTGATTATAACAATCTACTTTGATTTGAAGTTTAATTATAGCATTCAAGTTTGATTCTTTTAATTTAATTAGAGCATCATACTTTGATTTGATTTTAATATGGTATCATAATTTAATTTGATTATAGTTATAACGTTATACTATGCTATATTGCTATTAACGTCAATTTATATCGTATTGTATGGGTTTTGATCCTATTAGCGTCAAGTAAGCTCGAGTAGGGTTTATTAAATTTCCAATTGGGTTGGGTTGACCCGAATCCATTTTAGGCGGATGTCACAGAGCAAATGTGTGAAACACATTCTGTATCAAGGAAATGAGGATCAGGTATTCTGAGTTTTAAGATATGACTGAGTTTGCCAAACGGTTTGGCTTTGGAGCATTTTTCCAATCTTTTGGTGACTGTGTCCCACCTTATGGATTCCCAGTTTGAAACATCGAACAATCGGTCCAGACGATCTGGATCATTTCTTGATGCATCTTAATACTGGACTCAATACTGAAGCAGCTGAATCAATGGAACTATGCTTCTCCATGAACGACTCATACAGAGTCGACATTGAATGCATTTCCACGATTGTGTTATCCGGTTACCCTTTCTGTTCATCTGGATGAACAGATCAGCGAGTCGAGCTAATGATTAACTCCCGATCACAAAGGGAAACCAGTTTTATACTGTTCGCCTATGTATCCCTCAATCTCGGGAACACGTAAACTGGTGCTACTTCCTTCTAGCTTGCAACTTCAAGCTCTTTGAAGATCCTAGTTCGTTCCCTTCATTCAACCAGTTCTCGGAACCTTTCCTTAATCAGCTGCGGTAACTTATCTGACCCCAAGAATTCTAAATCCCTGCGGAACTCGGGGTTAATGATCAATAGCATAAGGCAACGAACTTCCTTGGACTTAATAGTCAAGGAGTCATGCTCATCACAAGCTGCTGAGTGATGCCATGTTTGGGAGCGGACACTCAGTCGGATATTGTTCGCCAGCAAAACTAAGAACTATTCTCTAATTGCAAAACCATATCACACAGTCAAGGCCAGTCAGCCTTACCATATTTAACAGGTGCTTTTTGAAGCTCTCAGAAATGGGTGAAGGAGGAGAATGACACTTTCTTCAGACATATATAAAATTTGAATTTATTAGTTTAATTAATCCTTTTAAATAATTACCCAATTTATTATTTAACAAGGCTAGGATCCAAAATACCCCAACTATGGTGTGAAGAGGGATGCCGTAATCACAACATATTGGTCATTAAGGTAGATAAACACTTATCAATTTCATCTAATGAAATTCCTAGATCTGTTGAGATTCATTGAACTTTTCAATGGCATGTTTAATCTCGGATGTGCTCCACTGTTTGTGACTGGGATGCCGAGGATCACAAACTGGATGTGAATAACCATGCAAATTAGCTTGGTACTCTCGGGTTAATCATCATCTCTAATTGATGTGCCGGTAAACCACACACGCTCCATCAACAATGATAACACCCGGGAAACCCATTGCAACTCTTTATGAACCCCTATTAGTGTGCCGGTAAACCACACACGCTCCACCAATGTTTCATAAAGTGTAATGTGCAATTTCATGGATTAGCACCAATTCACATTTTTCCTAAAGTAACTAGATTTGGGTTTTTATTAAGCTGCTCCAGTACTTTGAATAATATCATTATACTTTTAATGAGATTAAGTTGGTCCTATCAAACCCGTTCGGCTAACGACCCTCCACCGATCAGGCGAGTGGTGGGTGAGAGTGGACACCCATTAGACTGCCATTTTATAGGCAGTCTCCTTATACCCACTTTATAGATCAGCTTCGTGAATGAGGCCTACTATTGATTTGACTAACCATTTCAATCTTATACATATAATATTAACATTTAATTATAATATATATATATATATATATATATATATATATATATACACATATATATATATATATATATATATATATATATATATATATATATATATATATATATATATATACATATATATATATATATATATATATATATATATATATATATATATATATATATATATATATATATATATAGGATGAATTTTAAACCCTTTAAAATGTTTTGGTTTATCTTTTAATTTATTGGAATTTAAACTATTAAATTTAAAATTAAATTAAACCTTTTAAAAAACGATTTAATTATCCTTTAATTAACCAATTAATTAAATTAATTAAATTTTGATATTTTAAACCTTTTAAAATGTTTTGGGATTTATCTTTTAATTTTTTCGAAATTTAAGGCTATTAAATTTAAATTAAATTAAATACTTAATTATCGAAATTAACAAATAATAGGTTTAAGGTTATCCATTTAAATAATTAAAGTTACCAAAAATAGAAAGCCTTCTAAAACCTATTGTTAAAATCTCCAAACAAGGAGGGGAGGGGCTAGGGTTTTCAAAACCCTAACCCTAAATTGATTTCAGCCCCATTAGGGTTTAGAAGCTATAAACCCTAATTTTTAGGAAAACAATTACAGCAGTTCAACAAGAAAACAACCAAAAAGCTCTCATACCACTGAAAGTTTTCTACAAATCTATGAACTAAAACCCTAAGTTCACATGCAACCTAGATTGGATCTATGTTTTCTAACTTTGAACATATAATAATTCCTAAAGGCCAAATAAAAATTACTAAAAAAAATAATAAAGAAAAACTAACCTTTTAGTTGTTTCTTGCAAGCTAAGCAACGCAAATGCCTTGCCTCAAATGGAGTCACACCCAGAAGCTAGGGAACTCGAAAAACCAGAGAGAGGGAAAAAATCCTTAAAATTTCGTGGTCCTTATGGGGTAATGGGGCTCCCTATTTATAGCCTTAAGGGTTTAACAGATAAGCCTTACAGATAAGCCTTATTCGAATTCAAATCGGATAAACATTTTATCTTTAAATTCAAACCCTTATTTATCTATATATATAATTCGAAAATTATGGATATAAATATCCTAATTTTCGTTCTCCATATATATACTATAATTATCTATTGCTCAACTATTGAACAATTACAAATCAGCCACTGCACCTTTAATTAATTCAATTAATCACCAAATTAATTCTAATTAATTCTAGATTAATTTCTAATTAATTAATATAGTTTCTAATTAATATATTATCACCATAATATATTAATAAACTATTTATTTTATTATATTGATTTATTAATCACATAATAAATCAACCTTTCTCTCTCCCAGTTTTTCTGTTCAACCTCTAGCTATGAGGGCAACCCAAATGGACTTTGCTACTATAAATTAGATAAATACAAATTATTAGTCATGGCTTAGACACCTAATCCAACAATAATAATGATTAGTTAGATAACTTAAATGTTGTCACTTAGGGTGGGGGGAGTCGATCTTTCCCATCCCACTGAACCCACGCGCCACGTCAGCTTTTCTCTCTCCTCTCACTTCCATTTTCCCCATCTTTCACCAATCTTTCATCCATGGAACCATTACCCGCTGAACCCACTGAACCCACAATGCCACATCAGATATTTGATTTATAAATTATTTAATTAAATGAATAAATTAATTTTAACACTTAATTTAATATTAGAAATAATAATAAAATGCACAAAAATTAAAGAAAATTCAAATAACATTTAATTAAAAAACACACCGGTACAAGAAAAAAAAGTCTAAATACGAAAATAAAAATCCTAAATACGGAAATAAAAATCCTAAAGTTCTCACCCATACATTTCTGCAATTTCATGTTTCTTCCCAAGAACCAATGCCAATTTTGATCCGGTCAAATGTTCATGAGATTTAAGGAAGAATTTTAAATCTTTTTGTTCACGAGCCCTTTTGAGCGCTTCAATCTCTTGCACAAGGAGGGCTGATTTCCTCGTCAATTCTTCCTCCTGTTTCGCCAAAACAGCCATTTTCTTTGCACGAAGGGTTTCCTTCTTCTGCGCTTCAGCCTCATTAATATTCGCCAGTGCGGATATCTTATGGACGATGGTCTGATAACCATCTGGCATTGATGAAGATCCAGCCACATTTTTCCCTTTTCTTTGCCAGGAATATGATGATGGTTGTGGGGAAGCTTCATTGTCTTCTTCAAGATCGATTGGTTGAGGCGAAAAGTGTGCATCAGCAGGAGAGTTGGTGAATTGGTTGGAGTCGGATGTCTTACTTCGTTTGGCGGAATGATGTGGGGAGTGCATCCCCATTTCTTTGACCGTTTCCCATTTGGCATGCTTTCTGAGTATTTCCCATGCCCCTGTATATGAGAAAGTGGACCGGTACACTTTCCGGTACTCTGAATGGGGGGGCTGTAAAACATCCACATCCCCCTCCCACCGGCACGCATGTTCATTTTATTGTTGTATATACAATTGAACTTATTTACCTTCTTTTGCAAATCTTTGTACTTGGAGTTGATTTGATGCTTGGTCCGATCGGTACCTTGAATTTGCGCCTGGAAATGTTCCAAAACATTATGCCAGAAAGAGTCGGACCGTTGGTTGTTTCCGCGTTCTTGGTCATCAGAACAACTAATGTACGCCTTCGCCAAGGCGATCTCCTCCCTCTCCTCCCAATTTCTGCGTTTCACTTGGTGAGTGTAATTCCTTTTACGCATAGAGGGTTGTGTCTCTGGGACAACCTCCTCCGCGTCCTCCTAGTCATCTGCATGCTGCTCCTCCTCTTGCCCATCTTGGTGCTCCTCCTCTTGCACCTCCTCGTTATCCGAGGGTGGAATGGTTTCATCACTGGACTCTTCTTGGGTACGGTAGTGAGAAGTGTCCGGGACGTAGCATTGTTGGAATTGGTTGGGGTATTGTGGAAACAGAGTTTGGTATTGTTGGAATTGGTTGGTGTATTGTGAAAAGTTTTGTTGGAATTGGTTGGGGTATTGTGTGTAACTGTAAAGGTGTGGGGATGGGGTTGGGGGAACTTCTTGACGGCTCCTGCTTTGTGAGGAACCGCGGCGTTTGGATTTACCACGATTTGAATCTATTTTATAAAAAAGAGTTTTTTATAAAATAGAGGGCAAAGGGTGTTTTGAGAGAAAATGAGAGTAAGAAAGAAGGGTGAATGTGTGATTTGTGAAGAAGTGGAGAGGTGGTATTTATAAGGATGAGGGGAGGGTAATTTTTGAGAGATTAAAAATTTTTTTTAATAAAATGGATGGGTTCATCGGGTTCACCATCATCCCACACAAGCCACATTTGCCGAGCCCGCCGAAATCGAAGGGGAGGGGGCAGCGGTACCGGCGGTACCGCCCCAACCCGATCCCATCTATCGCCCAACCCGCATTCTACTCCGTCCACCCTTAGTAGTAATGATGCATTGCTAGATACTAATCATCACTTCTAACAATGAAGTGGATTAATTGTTATTGCCAACATGGTAACAAACCCAAGGGTCACATGTCATAACACTCTAAACAAGGATCTTAGTTAACCAACGAAAAGTTAGGTGTGGCCTAGGCTAAATGGACTGAAAACCAAAAGTTAAGGAAGAGAGAAAGACATAGAAGAGAGAAGGTGTTCTGAATTAGGGTTCCATAATAATATAAGGGAGTGCCCCTTGTTGGAAACTCTGAAGGAGTGAGGGTACATGCTCTCAACGACTTTTGATAGACTAGCAAATTAATATTAGAATTTGGGCTTATATGTTTGTTTTATGAGAGGTTCTATATCCTCCTAATAAATCTTCCTAATTTTCTTCCTAATCATTAGATCATTACAAGTGTCAAAAACAAGAGATGAGATCAAGAGAGAGAATTAGTGGAGTCCATATGTCCTTATATAGATGGTTAGGAAGATGAATTAGGAGCATTTAGTAGGAATAAATAGAATTTTCCTTGTTTTATAGAAGACGCCACTCAACAAAAGTTAGCCCTTAAGCATTCTTTGCTTTAGATTTGGCAGTTTTGTCTTCTTTTTAGTTTTTTTTTGGACAGCTTGATCAAGTCGGCATCCCCAAGACCTTTTAATCATCATTTCTTAATAAAGGCTACATTCTTCATTTTCTCTTGACAAAATTATAAAATGATCCACGTGATTTATAAAAAACCTAAACCTTAGTCCAAGTTTACAATTTGTCACCTACTGGATCCTTGTGGTTTTGTTTTGTTGCATGATTGATACATTAATTGTTAATCTAACATTTGATATAGAAATTACGCATTCACTTGTTTGAACTTCTATATAATGATTTCTAGTATGTGATGGTAAATAATTAATTATGTTTGTAAACATTGAAGGAATTTTTATGTGATCTTGTTAAAGTTATGAAATTTATAAATAGTTTGAACTTATAAATTTAGTTTATGTGATCTTGTTAAATAGGAATGGAAAATAGATATCTTCTGGACTACATGTGCATCAATTGAAAGCTCTTTTTGCTTATAAATTACATGAGGATATTTTTTTCTTTATATTGGAATAAGAAATTATATCAATTTGACCCGACCCGATTATTTTGACCAATTTGATTTGAACCGATCATATAGTTGATCTAGTGCCACTAAGGCTACACGGAGTGGTGGCCAATAGCCAACGAATGGCCAATGATTTTTTGTGGGCCAGACCATGGTTGGCAGGCGTTGGCCATTTTGTAGGCAGTGGTGGCCAATGGCCAAGGAGAGTGCATTGAAGGAAAAATGTTGTTTTTTTGGCCGTTGGCATCTCGCCAAGGGGATGGCCATTGAGGTTGGCGAGTGGGATGGCCATTGTGGTTGGAGTGGTGTTGGCGAGAAGGAGTGGCTCGCCAAGGGATTTGGCGAGCCTTACTCCGTATAGCCTAACATGAAAATTTCCTAAATCCGCCACTGCTAAAGGCTAAAAATTTTTGTTACTAATGTTTTAGAAGCGACAACTAGCATCATCTTGGGATATTGGTGATATCTATAATTAGATCGCAACTAGAAGCTCTTGTGCATACTGTTCACGGCCAGGTATTAAAGTTGGTAGCTCTCATATACAAATACAACTTATCAAGGTTTAAACTCTATACAAAAGCTAATCGTCTGAAACACCCAATTTATTCCGTCTCATTAGGATCCTCATAGAATTAAGTTGAACCTTTGGTGGTCATTACATCTAGGGCGATGGATTCTTTATTGGAATTTTCATGGTCATTTTGATGTAACTTATTTGTGTTTACAAACTATTTCTAGATGTAATCTAGTGAAACACTAGTTGGTAAAATAGTCAAACGTGAAGCATAATATGTTAATTCATATTAAAAAAAAAATCACGTTTCAAGTGCATTTTGCTAAGAAAATAGAGGACATCAATCCTTTTTAACTTTGTGACACTCATTATATGTTATGCACAAACAACATAAAAAGATAATTTGATTTAGAGTATCAAAAAGAGTAACTTCATCCTAAAGAAATTCAAATAAGGCTTGAAAAATAACACACACCAAGAGTATCAAAAAGAGTCTTGAAAAGTACTTATTTACACAAAGAATGGAACCATCCAGCCAGCCAACAAGCCACAACATCTTTCCATAACAACACACCAATCACCATCACACAAATTCACCCAATACCAAATCCATAATCAAAAACCCTCCCTCCAACCAAAAAAAAGTGGCACCCACCCTAAAAATCCAACCGTCACCATTAACAATAACCTTCCTAACACCAATCATTGGTGGCGTTCCTTTGAATTCATGGCAGCAACTTCGGGTGAAAAATCCCAACTCGAGTGCCTTCCAGAACGAGGTGGCGTAGGTGGGCCCCGCCTCTCCAATTCAACCTCCGAAGAATTATTATTATTATTATTATGATTATGGTGAGGTATATGATCGCTTCCTCTGCTTCTTATGTCTGATTCAATGTCTTCAATGTTATGGCGTTGAGAAATCTTTAATAAATCGCCGCCAATATCAAGATCGTCCTCCACTTTCATTCGCCGGTCCTCCGGCCCTGACTCGTCTCCGGCGACCTCCCGGGAGGTCGCCGGAGCTGGCGGCCGTTGCGCTTCTTCTTGCACCACCGCCCGGAACTTGTTCCGTGATGGTTTTATCTTTGTGCAGAAAACTTCTAGAAAGTTGTTTACACATCCGCGGTTATAAACATTGTACCTGTTGTCCGCTCTGTACCGGAAGTTTTCATAGGTTGTCTGAAATGAACCGAAATACACATTAAACATGAGTTGATAATTTTCTGAGTAAATTACATTTTTGGTCCCTAAGTATAGCTAGCTTTTGCAATTTTGGTCCTTATTTGAGGTTTGTGTAACGTTTTTTGTCTCTGTTCCAAGTAAAGTGTAAAACGACTATTTTCATCCCCGAGTATAGCTGATTTTTGCAATTTGGACCCAAAAGGTTCTCTCTTGCAATTCTGGTCCTTATTTGAGGTTATTGTAACGTTTTTGGTCTTTGTTCCAAGTAAAATGACTATTTTTGGTCCCTGAGTATTGAAAATTTTTGCAATTTGGTCCCAAAAGTATAACATGGATCAAAAGCCTTACTGAAACCTCAAATAAGGACCAAAAATGTAAGAGAATATTGTGTGAGGCCAAAATTGAAAAAATCAGATACACCGAGGGACCAAAAATGTAATTTACACTAAAAAGATTTTAGTAATCTTAATTTATTTTGTACCTGGTTTGAACTTATAAGGTAGAGATGGAACCCCGTGAGTCCACCAACAAACCAGAGTGAAATAAAACAATACGCCATGAGAGCCACAGATGCAGGTGACTCTTTCATTGCTTTCCATACTGTACTCTGGTAATCATCCATTAAAACCTTCATGTAATAAGCTGACATGGCGAATACGTATATGCAAAGAATCGTTGCAGACGAGACAAATAAAAAAAAGAACCGATAATTCCTCTGCAACAATCAAACAAATATACACTTAAAAAATCATAAAATCTCAAATTCATAATTTAGCAACCAACTATTTCGTATGTTCTCATTCAGTCACTTTAATGTCTGTGACAGTAACCAACTATTAATGTTGTTTAAAATGTACCATTATAACCTGCTATAGCAGGTTTTACCGGTTTTGGGTTGTCATACTTTGTCCATGTGGGGTCCACATGGACAACAAATCAAGCACCCAAAACCAATAAAACCTGCTACAGGAGGTTATACCGGTACATTTTAAACAACATTAGTAGTCGGTTACTGTCACAGACATTAAAATGACTAAATGAGAACATACGAAATTATCGGTTGCTAAAATTATGACATAAACATAACGAGAAAATATGTATTTAAGTTTTTGAGATTTTACCATTCCGATGCATTGACCAACCCAAGGGCAGTGGTGGTCAAAGCGCTCAACACAATTGTTACAAACGGAACAGTGAGAGCAACGTGGGGGCCGGTACAGCATGCATGTGTCACAGTATTTGACCCTAACAGAAATCCCGTTGACCATAACTTCTTTTGTTCGGGGGAATTGTAAACTCGGTGTTTGTCTTCCACCAATTTCGTGTGATGCTGAGTTGTCGTACCGTAACTCTTCTTCCGGTGGGTGTGAGTTGCGGGGGACGATTCCCGGGTCCCGGGCTGAAGTAAGAAGAAGAAGCACCAACACCTAAATGAAGAAGAATCAACAAACCATGATATAAAATTATAAATAAATTAAAATTTAAAAATAATATTCACGGATGTAAGGGAACTAACAAAGATGGTGAAGATGATTGCTGCCACCATGATCGCGTATCCTGCATTGTATGATGGGAAGTGATGGCGAAGATGTCTTCCAACAAATATACAAAAAGTTATAACAGGGACAATAATCAGCAATACGGTGGCAGGTAGTGACCTGGCATCTGGACCGAAAATTAACCGTCCTCCAAGAAAGAATTTCTGAAAAATCATGATTTTTAAAAGGGTTAACAGTTATATAAATTATAAATAAGGTTTTCAGAAAATTGATGTATTAATAGAATATAATGGGATTTGGATGAATGTAAGTTTAAATCAAAACCAATAAGAGACTAAAAAAATTACCTTCTTACGTTCACACATTAACTTTTTAGAGTTCAACGTGTAAACTACATTGACCCAATATCACACTTTTTTGCCATTTTGCAATTATATATAATGTCTCAAGCAGTAAGTAGAGCTACATATTTTGTTGTACTATTTTACTAATACTATGAGATGTCTATATTCCTTTATTGATGATATTATGATTACCCAAAAAACTTGGGTTTCTTTTTTGCAAAGATTTGGGTTTTTTTGGGTATTAAAAGAAGTTCTAGTGCTTACATTGACATTGAAAAATGTCATTCTATGAAGATTTTATGGACCTATGTCATGTGAATATACTTCTATTGAGTTCTGTGGCACCACTCATGCTCATAGTCCTCAATGTAACAACATATTATGTTAATCGTGAGTTAGTTCTTGCTATGGCTTCCTAAGCTTTAGATTATGGCAAGAACATAAGAATAAATGGATTGGCGTATGACTATCAAAAAGCACTTTTAGTAGGTTTTAATGTACACGTTCTTTACGAATTTAGGTCTTCCTTTCTCCAGGGTCCAATAAGTTTTCTTACTAACTAACATAGACATCAGCATTTCCGATTAAAAGACAATTGAGTTAAAAAAGGTGCTACGAGTAAGGTTTATTCAATCAATAACACAAGGGAACTAATGATAATGCTAAACAAAAGGCCAAATTAAGGCAATATGATTACATACGAAAGAACTCAACTAAATCAATCAGCCAAACAACTATATGAGAGTAATATGCTGCAAATCTAAAGTCGACCCAGATGATGAAGGTCAAAGTAGAAGTTCGAAATCTTACATTCCTTCCTTTCCAGACTTCGTACACCCTCTTCGCCATGTAAGAATGGAAACCCCAATTTGCAGAACAAGACAATTAAGCGGGTATACAGTCGAATATCGGGAGCTTAATACAGCTCATGATATCCTATTTCCCGCAAGACCCACAAGGAGACAAATCTGTGTAAATATATTAAAGAAATTAAGAAAGTAGGTTGAAGAGGCTATAGAAGGAATTAGAGGGTAAAAGGGTTTTGGGAGGTCGTCGTTTAGGATCTGAGAGAGAGAGAGAGAGAGAGAGAGAGAGAGAGTGGTGGCGGTTTTTAAATTTGGGGAATGTATTGGGAAATAATAAGGTGTTTGTTTTGTATGCGCATCAACAACAGTCTGTGTCAAAGTTAAAAGAAGCTTAACATAACAAAGAAAATCCATCTCTCTTACGTCGCATTCAATTGCAAACCAAAACAAATCAAGGACGGCTTCAAAATGCCTAATTGTCCTTTGCAATGGTCAAAATTACTAATTTGTCCTTTTCCATACTAATATTATAATTAAATCTTTTTTTATCATCAGGTTGATTATTAATTTCAGATTAAATTACATAAATAGAAGTTGTGGTTTACAAAATACTCATGTAAAATGTGTATTTTTTTTATTTTTTTATATATTCATAAATTCAATGGCGGATGTAGAGTTTAGATTTATTGGGGGCACCATTAATTTTTGAAATTATAATTGAGGACACCATTTATATTTACAAGAATATGGTCACTGAACTTGTTTTGTGTTTTATATACCTATGAACTTTTTAAAATTGTCCATATTATATCGTAATGACAGGTGATAGAATGTTTATGCTTATTTGGAATCCTAGTGGCATCGGAAAACAAGACATAAATAAGAGTCAGTAGTCTTCAGTTAGGGTTTGCTTTTTATACATTAATATACAAGGAACGGTAGTTCAATCCTACAATGTTTTCCTTCTCCTCAACCTTCTCTCAAGTTCATAAGTCTTTTAGTATAAATTATCTATCGTTGTAATTGTGGTTTTCATTTACGCATTCGATCCTCAACCACTGAAAAGAACCAAGGTAGGCGATTCTTTGTGTGCAATAACTCATAGGTAAAGCCACTGAAAAATAATTCGAACATCAACCACAAAAAGAACCCAGTAGACTTAAACTATGAGTTTTCGTACACCAAGAATTTTCTATTTGGGTTTCTTTCCATGGTTGAGTTTCGAATGCGTGAAGGAAAACCATAATTACAACAATTATGGTAATATATACTAGAAGACTGGCGAACTTGAGAGAAGGTTGAGGAAGATGAAGACATTGTAAGATTGAACTACCGTTCCGTGTAGATTAGGGCACAAAAACGAACCTCAACTGAAGAACAATGATCATTATTTATATATCAGCTTTCTGATGTCATGTCGGATCCCAAATTAGCATAAACATTCTATCATCGGTCATAAAGATATAATATGAACAATTTTAAAAAGTTCATAGGTAAATCAAACACAAAAATAAGTTCAGTAACCAAATATGAACAATTTTAGATGTTCCTTAGCATTTCTAGTATTCTAGGATGTCACATAGGATTCCAAATCAGCATAAACCTTCTGTCATCGAATCATAATGGTATAATGTGAACAATGTTTAAAAAAAATACATGGATAAATCAAGCATAAAAATAAGTTCAGTGACCAAAAGCTTTACAAATATAAATACACGTCTAATAGTTACTCTTACAAGTCATTATCCCTTCATAATTTATACATATTATTTAAAGTCTCGATATTTTTCTTGATACCCTCCTTAACCTCATTACTTTGCTATTCTGTAAATCGATCTTATATAAATATGCATTCTGCACCACCTAACTTATATTAAAAAACAATTAATAATCAATTTAACACTCGTATTAATTTCATTTACGATTAAATTTCAGATTGACACTAAATCATTGACAGATAATTTATTATTTTTATGTAGTGGAAGACTTATTGTGTCATATATCACTCTATTTGTAATTCAAATATGTATTACAATAAAAGTGGACCTTATAAACCTCATTGGACGAGATCAAATGAGAAAATACAACAATTATAGCCTAAAAATGGCGAAGCTGCCCTTTTTATTCGTTTTCCTAACCTAAAGAAACTTAGGAACAACAATCAAACTCATCGATACATAATAAAAATTAGTAATGAATAAAATGGTAAATTTCTAAATGATTTTTTCTTGAAACAAAAGAAACGTGGCATTTTATTATGCATATTTTTAACTTGCAATGAACAAGCATATGAGTTTGTCGGAGGAGGGTAGTACGAAAAGGATATGACTCCTATAGATGGGCAATATATTCCAAAATAGGAAATAAAATTGTGAATGAAACGATATCCAGGAGCTCAAATGGATAGATTATTGAGTAATCATGGCGTTCCACATTTGTTTTCATGGGTTATTATTGAAAAAGCTCTTATGCTTTTATCATGTTTTTCGAATAACATTTTTTCCTAAAAATATCAAAGATGTAAAACCCATTTTATTTGAGAATTCTAACAGTAGACAGTTTTAGCGTTTATTATTATTTTTTTTTTTCAAACAAACGATGTAAAGGTTTTTTATCCCGGTGTTTGTTATATATACTTTAGTCTATTATACACTAATATAAATTCTAATAATTATATGATATATCTATTAGTCACCCAAATAATAGTAGTAATAGTAATTATAATAAAGGTTAATGTTGAATTTGGTCACTTAACTTTCTGATTTGTGTTCATTTGGTCACTTAACTTTGTTTAAGTTGTAAAAGGTCACCCAATTTTTTATTGATTTTCGAAATGATCATTATCATATTTAAAACCAATAAACATCTCCATTGCAAATCGTGTGAATGAAAATGTTTGATATAAATAGTAAATACTATTTTATCAACCTACGATCATTTCTCTTTTTAGACGATCAAAACATATTACTAGAAACTAAAACCAACCAATTAAACAGAAAATCACTCAACCAGAAATCATCACCCGGTCCTCTTCTTTATATACATAATTCTTTTTTATTCATTTAAAAAATTAACTATTAGAGTAAAATAAACATAATGACTATTTTTGTGGTTAATTTAATTCACAACTAACACAAATTCCAAAAAATCAACGTTCCAAAAAATCAAAAAAATTTAAGGCTAAGGTCAAATTTGGTCACTTAACTTTCTGGTTTGTGCTCATTTTGTCACTTAACTTTGTTTAAGCTTTAAAAGGTCACCTAACTTTTTATTTATTTCCGAAATGGTCACTATGACCGGTTATAAAATGTCACAGTGACTATTTCGGAAATAAATAAAAAGTTAGATGATCTCTTAGAACTTAAACAAAGTTAAGTGACCAAATAAGCACAAATTTGAAAGTTAAGTGACCAAATTCGACATTAACCCTTATAATAATAATAATAATAATAATAATAATAATAATAATAATAATAATAATAATAATAAGTTGTAAAATATCAATTTATAAAAAGCTTAATTTTTCGGCTATGTTTGACAAAATAGCTGAAAACTAGGTGATGGCTGATAAAATGACGTTTGGTAAAAAGTAGTTGAGAAATGTAAAATGGCATAGGAGGAACGTAGAAGAATGAGTTTTTATAATTAATAAATGTAGTTTTCGGAGAATTTTAAAAAAGTTCCAGAAGCTCGTTGAAAGCTACTCTTTAGCTATATTTGGAGTGCATAATTTTTATAGCTTACTGCAATTTTGTGTTTAATGAGAGCACTAAAATAGCTTATAAACTACTATAAGCTAGCTTTTTGATAAACTATTAGAGATGACTTATTGATAAGTTAGCACGTCAAACACAGGTATAGTAGATATAAAAACTAGTGTATATGTTACATTTTAATTTGCAAAATATGATAACCTAAAAAACTCGAAAAACAAGCTAGCTTATAAGCTATTTTTAGCATGCCAAACATAGCAATGTTATTTTATTTAAAGGCCCTTGTAATTTTATTTTTAAAAAAGTTACTGAAATCGACTAAAATTTCTTTGTTGACAACAATCCTCATAGTAGAAGATTTATGCGTCTTTGGTTTGTTTGGATTAAGATGTAACCTCGACAAATCCGGACACAATAATGAAGAAGAAACACCAAGAAAATTAAACAATAATACAAGGACATTTAACATGGCTTCATTGATTAGAGTAATCAAGTTACATCCACTAGAAAAAACTAGAGATATTTTATTAATAATGAATATTATACAAGCTAGTATTTACTGCACTCTATCTTATTACACAATCATATTAGGGGTACAATCAATGAGATGTATTTATAGGAGAATTTGACTTAATATGTATGGGCTTGGTTGTGCACTACACCAATTTGACAAGCTCAAGATGTAATGTCGTTTCTCCGGGTATGAGTTTAAAGTTTTAAAGATGTAACTTTTAATTATTGAGAAGGACTTGGCCCTACACGGTGCGTCTACTGGAAGGATACGTCCATAGGAGGGTTAATGATCAGCATGCAGAGTATGGCTGAACGCGACATGACACTTTCGATATTTTGGTAGATATCAAATAAAGAATCACCCCGACAGTTTAAAATATGACATTTGCAGATATAGTCATCATTCTCCCACTTTAACCTTTCGAGCCTATTCCAATGCCTCTTCTTCAATAGCCTCCGACATTTGGGTACTCAGCACATAAACCACCTTCAACGTGGTCAGTAGAAAATGCATCTTCTTCTACCGGCGCTTGAAATCTTTTCCTTCAAACTTCTCCAACTTTGCAAAATTTCAAAGTCATGTCTCTAATTGACTCAGTCATGACTACCGACAAAAATATAAATTCAATTGGTGGAATCGGGTATCAGTCACAAACAAAATAGTGGTTGTATGGAATCCTAGATTGCTTGTGGATTGTGTAAGTTTATTTTCCGAACTGATATTTCGACCCTGTGTTCGGGTATAACAAAATTTAAATTGGGATAATCCATAAAGACACTTTGCTTTTGGACACAAAAACTAAAGTCAAATTACTAGGTAGATTTGTGAGAGTTTTGATGCAGGAGTGTGCACAAACTCGTGTGTCCTCTTCCTTTGGAAAGGAAGAGAATATATACTGACAAAATCGAGTGATAACAATTAGTTTTAATGGTGACAGTTACAATTCAATTAATAATGAGTTTTAATGGTTTCCAAAACCGACATGAAACTATCGGTTTCACCATAAACACCCATTAAATCATATTAGTTCACACTTTAATTTGAATTAAAATCCTAAGAGGATTTCTCTGCCACCACACCATTTTGTCGTTCCAGGATTAAATTGATATTATATAAGTGTGTACTCTGCATCATCTAACTTATATTCGAATACAGTAATTAATCTCATTTGCACTCGTATTAATTCCAATTAAACTTACATGTTTGGTGACACTAATGTCACCATCAAATATATCATTAAGTGAAATCTCACGATCCTCAAACTCCCCATCACTTTGAAAGATACTTAGCCAAGTTTAGGGAATAGTTTTTTTTTTTTTTTTGGCAAACGGTTTCCCGTCAACAAGTTCAGTGTTATGCATAGTTTTTAAACAAAAGAATCAAAGAGAATCTAATCAAACTTTTAACTTCGACCACCCACTTAGAAGTGGTGCCAAGTTCAAAGAGTCAAGACAACCAACCCAAAAACCCTCTGTTCTCTTACCTATAGTGACCATATCCCATGCCACTTAACTCACCTTTCTTTTATCCTCGTCCCCACCCGAAAGAAACCTTCTTGCAAGATGATCCAAAACACAAATAACTATTTTAGGAGCTCTAAATAGAAAAAGAAAATAAGGATCCATATAAGATATAAGATATGTAGAGTTATAGATTTTTTCTCCAACCTTAGAAGTTAGAATAAAAGGAGTGGTCTCCACAAAGGAGTGATACATGATGAGATAACATGGTAAACACCGCTCCCATCTAATGAGATGCATACCGAAATACAATCTCTCCATATAGCAATTCTTTGCATTGTTCTCTCTCATCTCTTTACTCCTCTTTGACACCTTCTCTCTCTCTACTCTTTACTCCTCTTTTGACATAACAAAAGTGGCGGTCCATCCCCACACTTAGCAAGAAAATAAAAGATGTGTGACAAAAATAATGATGCTAAAACCGAGACACTAAAAACTATGACATAAACACGTATAGTATAATAGAGAAGTGGTTTCGGTTGCCGGCGAAACGTCTCGCCCATCTTTATGTGTCTTTGAGTCTCATCAGGTTTAAAACACAGTTACATGTCATTGAGGAAGATCATTAGAGATCATAGACGGAGTAACGCTACTTCAATTTTCTTTTGGCTGAAGTTGGTCCCGCTTAAGGTCAATTGCTTCCTTTGGCGCTTTATTCAGAATCGCATTCACGTTGCTTCTAATTTGGTTGTCAGAGGTGTTCGAATGGAATCTAGTAGCTTTCCTTGTTGTGAGGTGCAGGAGGAATGTATAGATCATCTCTTCTTTGTTTGTTGGGTTGCACGCTCGTTTTGGAGTTGGATGTCCAGTTGGTCTAAGATTTTTCCCTACAATCTTGATAGCTTGGAGGTTTTCAAAAGCATGCTGAATTGTAACGGATTGTCGAAGAATTTCAGGAAGTTAAAGCTTGGTCTTTTGTATGCTTCAGTGTGGACGATATGGAAGGCGAGAATAACTTAATTTTCACGAAAATCACCCCAAGCATCAATAGAATGGCGGATGAGTTTCAGATCATTACTTTTCAGTGGTTCAAATTTAGAGAGAGTCTTTCTTTTAGTTGGGTTGATTGGTTATGTAATCCTGTTAATTGTTTACTGTAATTTTGTGCCTCTCTAACGCCTTGCTAGCTTCGTCTTTATAATATTCCGCCGTTCAAAAAAAACATCTCGAGTCAAATTCCATTCTTACGTTCGAGAACTATATTGTCCATCGAATCACCGTCTACTACGAGAAAAGGACATAAAAGCAAAAACCGATCCTTCTTTACACCAAACATGTGAAAATTATAATTTATACAAATGAAAGTCATTAAAAGCCATTGAAAACCATGATTATAACATCTAAAACTAGTACTCATCATGGTTTCTAACCACACAAAGTATACCGAAAGTATCATAAATTTGTACCTAAAAGCCCAAAAGATCGGCAAATGTAGACGGCTAATTATGAATTCGAAAATCATGATGCCTTTAGCATGAAAAGAAATTATATATATATATATATATATATATATATATATATATATATATATATATATATATATATATATATATATATATATATATATATATATATATATATGAAAAATGAATATACTGTTGTTATGTATATAAGCTTACGTATTAAACCTCTGATACGACGTCGTATTACATGTATCTCGCGTATTTTCTTATTCTCGTATTCTTTCTTTCTTGATTTTACATTTGACTCAACATTTATTTAATCTCGATCATGTATCCCTCCTTCAACGCTTTTTTATCCCCGATACGACTTCCTGAATGTCTGAAGAAAGAAGAAAGAATCATCGAAGGAGGAATACATTGTTGGGATTAAATAATTGTTGAGTTCAATATAAAATCAAGAAACAAAGAATACGAGAACAAGAAAATAAGTGATATACATTAAATACGACGTTGTATCGGAGGTTTAGTACGCAAGCTTATATACATAACAACAGTATATTCACTTTTCTCTCTCTCTCTCTCTCTCTCTATATATATATATATATATATATATATATATATATATATATATATATATATATATATATATATATATATATATATATATATATATATATATATATATATATATATATATATATATATGGAAGGGTTCAAATTAGAACCACTAAAATGTTAAAAAATCGTATAAACCAAAAATTTACAGTTTAATAATGTTATATTTTTATTTTAAACACTTGTTTTTTATCAAAATAAAATTATCAAACACATAAAAATATATAAATATCCTTCATTTGCTATTAAATATCAATACTTATGTGTTTTAAAGAAAAAAAAATTTCGTTATAATATTTACAGTTTAATAACTAGAAATTTTATTATATTATGAATATAGTAAAACGTATTAAAAATAAATAAATTTATTAAGTTTAATTTATTTTCACATAATAAACAAGTATGAAAAAAAATGATTCTTAATGTATGAATATCGGTTCTCATGGTTTTTAACCTTTTAGTGGTTCTCATTCGAACTCATATATATATATATATATATATATATATATATATATATATATATATATATATATATATATATATATATATATATATATGTTCAAATATATCCAGCAATTATTGTGTGATTGTAGGACCAATTGTGGTCCAATCATTTGATAGGGGCAATTTGGGAATTCAATCAATCCGTAAAACGATGGTCTCGTATCCGGAACCCTAGTCACACACGCAAGCCCAATCAGAAGCATATGCACCATCTCTTCTTCCACATGTTGCTCCTTCATTAACTCAACATCAAACACCTCCGTCGTCCATTCCTCTCGGACCACCGACCGAACCCACCGCGGCAAATCAACCACCTCGTCTTGACCGGACGTCTGGAGCGGAGCTTTTCCCGTCAAGATCACGAGAAGCAGGACTCCGAAACTGTAAACGTCGGATTGGTGTGTGAATTTTTGGGCTTCGATTACCTCCGGTGCGTAGTATCCGATGTATCGGGATTTCGTAGGAATGAAGTTCATCAATGGAGCTAACCCTAGATCCGATACGCAACCGTCGAGGTTTTGGGTGAGAATAATGTTTGATGATTTGATGTTGCCGTGAGTGAATTTAGCGTCTCCTTCTGAATGTATGTGAGCGATTCCTTTTGCTGAATCAAGTGAAATTTTTACTCTTGCAATCCCAATTTAATGGTGTTCTTCCTATTCCTCTGTTTCCTGTTAGTAAAAAAAATTGTTCTCCACCTTTTTTTTCTTCTGGGTTTCGGAAAGGCATTCTCAGAGAATGGGGATTAATGTCTATGAGAATGCAATAGCATTCCTTCACGTTCATGAGAATGGTTCACGTTCATTCTCAGAGAATGGGGCATTCTCAGATAATAGGGCATTCTCATAAAATGGGCATTCTCAGAGAATGTGGCTTTCCATATAGCAGTTCCCAGCCTTCTGTAAACATATATACTTACTCAATTCCCCGAGAATTCTTCATGAACAGACTATTACACTTACTTACCGTTGACATTGCTTACCATTCTCTGAGAATTGTCTTTGAAAACTCTTACGTAACTATTTTTTTACGTCAACAAAAATTTTACAAACCATTCTCAGAGAATGTAGAGCATGATTAGTGAAACAAAGCATAATATAATCAAGAAATCAAGAAATCAAGAAATCCGAATTTAAGCGTAATCGAGAAATCGGAAGTTAACAACAAACGAGAAATTGAGAAATCGAGAAATCAGAATTGAATCGCAGATATTTTTAATGAAAAGAAATCGAGAAATCCGCAAATCCCGTTGATTTCACAAAATTACTTTTATACCCTTCTACGTCCGTTTTTTCCAGGAAGCGCATTCTTCAGTTGATTTATTTACAAAAATGTCACCTTGATCACAACCACTCATTTTTCTAATCTAATGGTTTAGGAATGGTCCTACAATCACACAATAATTAACATTTTCATTTAATACCAACTCTCTCTCTCTCTCTCTCTATATATATATATATATATATATATATATATATATATATATATATATATATATATATATATATTTATTTATACATACATACATACATACATACATACATACATACATACATACATACATACATACATATATATATATATATATATATATATATATATATATATATATATATATATATATATATATATATATATATATGGAAAGGTTCAATTGAGAACCGAGAGAATTAACATATTTAAAGTTTAATAATGATGTATTTTTTATATTTAACATTATTTTTTATCAAAATAAAATTATCAAACACATGAAAGTATATAATTATCATTCATTTGCTATTAGATATCAATATTTATGTGTTTTAAAGAAAAAAATTACGTTATAGTATTCACAGTTTAATAAATAGAATTTTTATTATATTGTGAATATTGTAAAACGTATTAAAAATAAAGAAATTTATTAAGTTGGATGCCTTTTTACATAATAAACAAGAGTGAAAAAACAAAAAAAACAAAAAAAAAATTGATTCTTAATGTGTGAATATCGGTTCTCAAGGTTCTTAACATTTTAGTGTTTCTCTTTTGAACTCATTCCTATATATATATATATATATATATATATATATATATATATATATATATATATATATATATATATATATATATATATATATATATATATATATATATATATATATATATATATATATATATATATATATATATATATATATATGAGAATGTTCCATTGAGAATGAAAAGAAAGTTCAGCGCTCCACGACGACAAGCGGAGTTATTATTATTCATATATGATTTATTCATATATGATTGGGGTATGTGATTATTCATATATGGTTTATTCATATATGATTATTCATATAATCAGTTATGAATAGACATATGTGAATAATTACTTATGAATCGACATATATGACTGTCGTGGTCGGAAGATGGTGGAGGGGTGGCGATGATGATGTTGATGGAGGCGGTGTTAGTGAGGTGGAAGTGGAAGTGGCGGTAGTGGTGGGTGGTGTCGAAAATGGTGGGGGTGGCGGTGACGGTGATGGTGGTGGTGGTTGTGACGGTGGTGGTAGTAGGGGTGGTTGAGGTGGTGGAAACTTAACCGGAGGCACAACCCAAAGACTAAAAAAAGGACCAAAAAGATGACAACGACACAAAGGGGTCCTAGATTTTGGAACGAAGATGAAAAGGTCGTATTAGCACGTGCTTGGCTCGTAATCCCTCAAGATGCTTTGACCGGTACCAACCAAACCGGCGATAGATTATGGGAACGAATTTTAGAGCATTTCCATCAAAGCATGAATAAATGCATATACAATAATACCACCGCTCTTTCGATCAAATACCAATATTTACGAGGTACTGGTACCGGTTTCAAGGAATTTAATAATCTTACAAAAATACATAAAAGCAGAAGAAATAATTTCGACGTGTTAAACACGACACCTCAACATTATCGTCAACAACATGACAATAAAACCATTTACACATTTAAAGGCTTGAGAAATTCTAAAAATGTGTCCAAAATAAGCAATGAAACTAGATGTACTTAGCCAACAAACGGTCTCTTACCAGCAATAATTTCCATTCAAACCTAATGCTTACCAACAACAATTTCAATATTAAGCGTCGGAACAACAACAACAACAAAAATTCAATAAGAGTCACCCTATTTACACTACCGGAATCTGTGCCGAAAACTCAACCAGAGGAACAACCCAAAGGCTCAAAAAGAAAACAACGACACAAAGGGGTCTTAGAATTTGGAACGAAGACGAAGAAGCCGCATTAGAACGTGCTTGGCTCGCAATCTCTCAAGATGCTTTGATATGTACCAACCAAACCGACGATAGATTATGGGAACGGATTTTAGAGCATTTCCATCAAAACTGTTGGAATACGATAACATAAAACAAACGCAGCAGAAACAAAAATCTAAATCGTATTCAACCAGGATCACAGAATCATACACACTTTTGTAACTGTAAAATCAAGAGGGTTCAAGACATACCTTTTAAATCTCAGATCTGATTTTGTTAGGATGACGAGAGCCCAAAGTAGAACTCCTCTAATGTAATCGCACCCACGACAACGATCCAGCACCCGTTGATGTAGTGTATACCTTTGCTTGAAGTTTTAGCACGTAATACTTAGGGTTTTGAAAGAAATCGGCCGTATACCGAGGGGTGGGAGGAGAGTGACGAAAATTAGGGTTTTGGCAGCCCTTACAACTCAGATCTAGGGTTGTATTTATAGTGCTCCTCATCCTTATCCCCTCCTTTGTGGATATTTCACTTTAGTCCTTTATCCTTATTAAGTTTCTAATTAATATACCTTTACTTTGGTATATTAATAAACTTAACCCCTCAAGTTTATTTTCGATCTCTTTTAGCTAAATCGTCTCTTGCGTGTAACCCAAAAGGACCCTACTATTTATAATAATATTACCAACTTGTTATAACGATGGGCATATAACCAACAGTCTCCCACTTGCACTTGTTATAACAACTGTATGGTCTAATATTCCTTAACCTAGTAAGGTGTATGTCATCCTAGACAAATTTCGTGTTCATCTAATGAAACAGCCCTTAGACAAGTGATCAAATATTCCTTTGTTCTACAAGATATCCATATGAACGTCTGACATGGAATTCTGTCAGTCTCAAACATTCAAGATTATGTTTCCCGATAGAGATTTGTGATGACTACAACAAACTGCACTTATTGATTCTATATCAATTCAGTTCGAGTACGGCCGTACATTTGTTGTCAACACCAAATCATCGAGGGGCCCACAGATATCGCTTCTCCTGTTAGGGCAGAAGGAACAAATAAACTTTGACTACACGGATCTTGCCCACTCATCATGTCATGTCTGGACATTCCCTGTATGGCTGCCAGTTACGGACAACGTTGGAGAAAACCAAGACATAACAGATTGCAGGACTAAGAATCAATGCATCTCCGCTTGAAGAATATAAGATATTACCATCTTAGAGTTACTCGTGACACATTCCATGAAGTAATCTCTAAGTACAGGTTACTCCAATACTTAATCCCTATTAAGTACACATGAGAATTAGCGCATCTCTATGCTATGTCCATCTCTATGGATAATTTACTAATTCCTCATGTCAGCCTTGAATAAATACTTACTCCCAAAAGTATGACCGACTGTGGACGTTTTGAATAATAAAATAATTATTCAGGAAGTCAATAAAACATGCAAAATTGGAACACAATGATAAACTAATGAAATGACTGCCTTCATGCATATATTAAGTTCTCCACATAATAATCTTCAAAACAAATTGAGTTTCACATTGCTTGAGTTCCAAACACAAATCAAACTAAATTAAATACACTTAAACCAACTCATTTGCAAATCTAATGCCCATAGACCTAGTATGAGAATCATGCTTGGCCTGAGATAACGGTTTAGTGAATGGATCAGCAAGATTATCTTCTGATGTAACTCTACTAATCGTGATGTCTCCTTCTTCAACGAGCCTTCGGATATAATGGTACTTCCGGTGTATATGCCTTGTGCGCTTGTGAGCTCTGGGTTCTTTCACCAAGGCGACTGCACCCTCATTGTCACAGAAGATCTCAACTGGACCATCAATGCTAGGAACAACACCGAGATCCATGATGAACTTCTTCATCCACATGGCTTCCTTTGCAGCTTCATTAACTGCAATATACTCAGCCTCCGTTGTCGAATCAGCTACTGTTTCTTGCTTGGTACTCTTCCAAGTTACTGCCCCACCATTCAGTAAGAACACGAATCCTGACTGCGAACAGGAGTCGTCTCTATCGGTTTGGAAGCTAGCATCACTATAACCACTTACAGTGAGTTCTTCCATGCCGCCATAGACCAAGAACACTTCCTTCGTCCTTCGAAGATACTTAAGAATGTTCTTGACTGCGGTCCAATAATTTTCACTAGGATTGGCCTGATAACGACTCGTCATACTTAAGGCACAAGAGACGTCAGGCCTTGTACATAACATGGCATACATGATCGATCCCATTGCTGAAGCATATGGGATTCGACTCATTCTTTCTCATTCATCACTAGAACTAGGACATTGGTCTCTACTCAATGTCATACCACGTTGCATAGGCACGAATCCTTTCTTGGAATCTTGCATCTTGAATCTTTTCAAGATTTTGTCTATGTATATACTCTGGCTTAAACCAATGAGTCGCCTAGATCTATCTCTATAGATCTTTATACCAAGTATGTATGCCACTTCTCCCAAGTCTTTCATGGTGAAACAATCCCCAAGCCAAGTTTTAACACTTTGCAACATTGGGACATTATTTCCTATGAGTAGTATGTCATCAACATACAGCACAAGGAAGACAACAACACTCCCACTAGCTCTGACATATACACATGGCTCATCTTCACTTCTCGAAAATCCAAACTCTTTGATTTTCTCATCGAAGCAGAGATTCCAGCTGCGAGATGCTTGTTTGAGTCCATAAATCGACTTCACAAGTTTACACACTCTATTGGGATATTTGGACTGTACAAAACCCTCTGATTGTGTCATATACACATCTTCTGAAAGTTTTCCGTTAAGGAAAGCGGTTTTTACATCCATTTGCCATATTTCGTAGTCATAAAAGGCTGCGATGGCAAACAATATCCTGATAGATTTAATCATTGCCACTGGTGAAAAAGTTTCCTCATAATCAATCCCTTGGGTTTGAGTATAACCCTTTGCCACCAGTCTGGCTTTATATGTGTGTACTTTTCCATCCATGTCTGTCTTCTTCTTGAAGACTCATTTACACCCAACTGTTTTAAGGCTAGGTGTTTGATCAACCAAGTTCCAAACTTGGTTATCATACATGGATTTCATCTCGCTCTCCATAGCCTCCTTCCATTTGGCAGCATCTGGGCTTGCCATTGCTTCCTGATAGCTGGTAGGTTCATCGTCACCTACCATTGACTCATCACCTTCAGTAATATGTAAACCATAAAATTCAGGTGCATGACGTACTCTATCAGATCTCCGGACAGGAGGTGGAGGTATGTCAAATTCCCCAGCTGTACTTGGCTGAGGCTCAACAGGTTTTTCAACCTCTGATTGAGAGCTAGTGCCAACATCAGGTCCTTTATTGGTTGGTTCTTGAATCTCCTCAAGATCAATTTGGCTCCCACTGGCCTCTTGGTGTATCAGCTCCCTCTCTCGGAAGACTGCCCTTCGTGCAACAATCACCTTGTTTTCAGAAGGTTTGTAAAACAAATACCCAAAAGAACTAGCAGGATAACCAATAAAGTAACACCTCTCTGATCTGGGTTCTAGTTTGTCGATGGCTTCACGAAGGACGTAAGCCTCACAACCCCAGACTTTCAAATGCGCTAATGAGGGTTTAGTCCCATTCCATATTTCAGAGGGTGTCTAGCTGACCTTCTTAGTTGGTACAAGGTTTAGGAATTTTGCTGCAGTCTCCAAGGCATAGCCCCAGAAACTTATTGGAAGCGTAGCACGACTCATCATGGACCGAACCATATCAAGTAATGTTCGGTTCCTCCTCTCAGCTACACCATTATGTTGTGGTGTTCCGGGAGGAGTCAGCTGTGAAACAATTCCACAGTTCCCCAAATGATCGTAGAATTCTTGACTAAGATATTCTCCACCCCTGTCGGATCGGAGGATCTTAATCCTTTTGCCCCGTTGATTCTCTACTTCGTTCTGAAACCTTTTGAACACCTCGAAGGTTTCAGACTTATGTTTAATCAAATAAACATACCCATATCTGCTGAAGTCATCAGTAAATGTGATGAAGAACCTTTCTCCATGTCTTGTGGCTGATCTGAACGGTCCACACACATCAGTGTGTATGAGGTCCAACAAATCCTTGCCTCTTTCAAAGTTCCCTGTGAATGGCGCTTTTGTCATCTTGCCTAATAAACAAGACTCACATACATCATCAGACTTGAGGTCGAATGATTCCAAAATCCCATCCTCTTGGAGTTTGGCGATGCGTTTCTTGTTTATATGGCCAAGTCGACAATGCCATAGACATGATTTATCCAATACACTTTTGGATGTATCTGAATCAACATTTAAGATTAAGCTATTATTTCTTCTAATGCTCACGATAGTTTCATAAATACCATTTGTAGGACATGCTTTAAAGTAAAGACAATCATTTTTGAAAACTAAAATATTTCCATTATCAAAACCAAAATCAAAACCGTCTCGATACAAAGCACTAAAAGAAATAATGTTTCTAGCCATTTCTGGCGAATAGCAACAATCTAATAAATTGATAGAAAATCCAGTAGAAAGCACAAGCTCGTAATCCCCAATCCTTTTAACAGCAGCCGTATGTCTGTTGCCCATGATCAGGTCAAGCTCCCCATGCCTTAACTTCTTACTTCTTCTTAGTCCCTGCACATCAGAGCAAATGTGAGTACCACATCCTGTGTCTAGGACCCATGAATTAGTAGTAGAAGTATTATGGAGTTCTATCATGTATATACCTGAGGTACCAGACACTTTGGGCTTGATCTTCTTGATCTCCTCCAGTATTTAGGGCAGGTTCGCTTCCAGTGTCCCTTTTCTCTGCAGTGGAAACAAATGGCCTCATCAGGGTTTGGTGTCGGCACTATCATAGAACCAGCCTTGCCTTTGTTGCTAGGGTTGGAGTTGGGGTTACCAACTTGACCCTTCCCTTTGCCTTTAGGCTTCTTGGCTTTCCTTTTCTTGATTGCCCCTTCCCTGATTGCCAATACCGGAGCCGTGGAGCTGGAGTTCTTAGATTTAGACATATTTGCCTCGGCAGTTTTTAGCATGCCGTGTAACTCTATTATGGTCTTTTCCAATCCATTCATATTAAAATTCAGTGTGAACTGACTGAATGTACTGCTCAGCTAGTGGAGGATGATATCCGTAACCAATTGCTGAGCGATCGGAAATCCAAGTCGCTCCAATCTGTCAACGTACGCTTTCATCTTAAGCACGTGTGCACTGACAGCGGTTCCCTCCTGCTGCTTGCAATCTAGTAGGGAGATCATAGTGTCATATCGTTCTTGTCTAGCCTGCTCTTGGAACATTTCCTTGAGTTGGTCGGCCATGTCGAATGCCCCAGTGGTCTCGAAACTCTTTTGGAGTTCCGGAACCATGATCACCAACATGAGACAAGCAACCTCATCCGACTGATCTTTATGCTTTTGCCAAGCATCCCTAACAGCTCTAGTTGCATCATCAGCTGGAGCCTCGGGAAGAGCTGTGTCCAGGACCCATTCTTTCTTATCATACCGGAGGGCGATCCGAAGGGAACGCATCCAGTCCAAGTAGTTGGATCCGATCAGCTTATCCTTAGAGAGGAGTTGCATTAGTGAGATATTTGTAGCCGAATTCGAATTTGCATTTGTGTTTGGAGCCATCTATATGAAAAGTAGATTTAATTAGTTTGATTAATCCTTAAAAAAAATTAATTACCCAAAACAATAATTTTACTTAATGCTAGAATCCATATTTCACTTCTGGTGGTGAAGAGGTATGCCGTAGTCACCCCCAAAAGTTATTTAGGTAGGCAATACTCTTTGCCAACTTCAATCTCTATGAAGCTTCTAGATCTTTCGGGATTCATTGAATCTAATCAATGGCATGTTTAGTCCCATCATGCTCATCCTCTCTCCCGTGACGGGTATGCCGCGGATCACGGGTTTGAATGGTAAATCGACCATGAAGGACCCACGTGTAACGCCAAGATACACTTTTTATATAATTATAATAAAAAGGGTAAAATGGTCATTTTACCTTGGAAGGGTAAATTGGTCTTTTGGACAGAAAAGTATTTGGTTGGAAATAATATTTTGAGTTTTGGACTTAAAATGTTATAAAAACTGATTTTGGTCGTTTTACCGCAAAAGGGTATTTTGGTCATTTGACCATGTGAAGGACCAATTCTGAAAATATTGTTGGTTGTGGCAAAAATGTAAGAAATGAAAGTTTTATTGAAATAAAACTTGGTTATTGTGGTCAAAGTTCAAGAAAATGAACTTAGGGACCAAAATTGTAAAGTTTTGGGGTATAAATGAGAGAGTTGACTCTCTTTGACTGGCCATTTTGTGCAGCTACGGGAATGAGTTTTGAGAGCTAAAATCTGCAGAATTCTTGAAGCTTGAAGCATGGAATTGGAACTATGGCATGGAATTGATGATTCCTAGGCTTGAAAGGTTAGTAATTTGATTTCTAGCCAAGCTCTTGTGTGTTCTTGATGGGTCTTCATGGAGTGGACGAAAATCTGTATTTTCAGCCATAATCCATGATGTTTATATGATTTCTGGGCTTAAACATGTTCAAGTAGTAAGAACATATGTTAAAAATGGAAGTAGATTGCTATTAGTGATGAATTTGGGGTTTTGGGACTAAGAACCCTAATTCTTCATTTTGATTGATTTAGTTGTTTTGAATGGTTGAAAACCTTGTTAGAGTATAAGGTTTTAGCCTAGAAACAAACCCCAATCGATTAAGGACTGGATTAAGGACTTAATGGCCAAAAAACTGCTTGCTACAGTGCATAAATCGCGACTGCCCAGGAGCTCTGCACAGGCGCAGGGCGCAGTGCGCCCAGGATCAGGGCGGGGTGCGCCCAGGCGCAGTGCGCCTGATTCCTGGCGCAGTGCGCCTCCAAGCAGGGGACTTCCGACTCGCTAACTTTCGTTTGGCTTGTCCGTTTTAGCTCAAATTTGGACCATAGGCTCGTTATGGTCTGAAAAGTTTGGGAAAATTATTAAGTTGAGTTTTCGACCCCTCGGGGGCACTGTAGATCGACTCGAATGCCTCGGTGAATAGTAAAATTCATAAAAAGTTAGTAAACGGAAAGTTTATTAACTAGGCATTGTTTATAGCGATATTGGATTAAACTCTATTGTATTAGAGTAAATTGGAATGGCTATTAACCTATTATCATTTGGTATATAAATGATTATATAGGTGCGGGACAAAATGGTTGTGGTGCACGCAAAGGCAAGAAACAACCGGAATTTAATTGCAGCTAGCATCCAGGTGAGTAATCTCACTGATATCATATATGATATATGATGATTGAATTGTTACAGGTTGAAATTGACTTGTGGGACGAAAATGACAAGTTTGAAGATATATGAAGATGACAATACCAGATAAGCCGTGAGTCTGATAAAGACAAGAACGGAGCTGTGAGTCAACAATATTGACATGACAATATCAGATAAGCCGTGAGTCTATTATAGACAAGAACGGAGCTGTGAGTCAGTCGATATAAATGGTGCGACAATACCAGATAAGCCGTGAGTCTATAATAGACAAGAACGGAGCTGTGAGTCAAACCTTTATTGACAAGACCGGAACCAGCCGTGAGTCAATAACACTTATATAGACAAGACCGGGACCAGCCGTGAGTCTAGGCAACAGCGGGATTTTCCTGTGAGCCATATATTTTACTTTTATAGACAAGACCGGGACCAGCCGTGAGTCTAGGCAACAGCGGGATTTTCCCGTGAGCCATATTTGATCGTGAAAGAAATTGTTAGCGGATGGTGCGGCCTCTTGTGGCTATGATATTGGATGTTATATCCAATTAGTGCGCCCGATATGGCTATGACATGATTATACAGAAATGGTGCAGCCTGATGGCTATGATTCCGGGTCGTTAAACCCAAACTAGTGCGGCCTGCGGGCTATGAATCGTATGCAAGAAATGTTTTGGTACGGCTTGTATAGCCACGACAAATGATATGACTTATATAGTCATGATACATGGTATAGTCAGGTATGACTAAGAAAGATGGGACAGAAACAGTACAGACTTGATATGATTTGTATGCAAATAACAGACAGGGTATGATAAAGTGTACAATTACCTGATGTGATTCGAAAATCACATGATATTACGATTCGGCCGGTAAGGCTATGCGGTAGGATACGAAATCCTCAGATACATACGGTTAGCCAGTAAGGCTAGTAGTCTGGATTCGATATCCAGACAGTTATATGATTGTATTTATATTGTACACGTTATTTGCAGATATGATTACTCACTGAGCTTTATAGCTCATACCGTTTGTTAATGTCCCTGCAGGTTAGCATGATACTGATAGGGGACAAGATAGAGTCCGTGACTTTGAAGTGGGACTCATAGATGCTGTCAGTAGCAGCCCGGCTTAAAGGAGATATGGTATTTTTATACTCTCCTTGATACACTTGTACCCGTTTTATTATAATATACCCCTTTGTAATGGTTTTATGTATTGAAACCTTGGTTTTAAAATGAAAAATTTTCAGGGGTGTTTTGTATTAAAAGCCGGGTGTTACACCACGTGACACCCGGCCCATGATTCATGAGTTATCGCGAGTATCACATCATTTTGGCCGAGTCCAATCCGACGCGTTGGCTATAACACTTCCCACGCCGGAAGGGCCCGGTTAAATATGTGGTTCTTTGTGGGTAGCATGAGATTTACATTTTCATAAAACGGGATTTTGTTTCGTTTTTGTTAAAACATTTTAACCTTTTAATTCGCATAAGGGTCAATTTAAACTTTTAAAACCGGTTTGAAATTGCCAATTTGACTTTTTGAAAAATTCTATTAACTTTTAACAAAATTTTCTTACTTGTCTATTTTCAGTAATACTTTTATCTTGAAACACTGTCCTATCAAACCCTTTCGGTAACTCCACTCAATAAAATGCGACAGGCGGTGAGGGTGGTAAGCAGTGAATGCTGTTTAAAAACCGACCTCATTAGGAATCAAAAAGACCTCCTTAAACCTTCTACACATTTAGAGTAGGTGAGCCTAGTTACGGTCTGACCAATGTTTCTATTTTAACTTATACATATAGATACAATTCTAATATATATATCATTTAAAATTTTAAGTATTCTTTGAAAATTATGTTTAACTATTAATTCTATTAAACACGCAAGGATGCAGTGTTAATAATTAATTTAAACAATCATCCATTAAATTTTGAAACATTTTAAACTTTGTGTTTAGCTATTAATTCTATTGAGCATGCAAGTATTCTATGTCAATCATTAATCTAAACAATCATACAATACTAAAATCACCATTTAATAACAAGAAATCTGATTTCAGAAAATAAAACGTCACGACCGTCGCGACACGGATCATGAGAAAACGCGACGCGGTAATCAAAAGAAACCAATCATGACAAGAACGACACGGCGCGGAACACTAGGAAACGCGACGCGGCAAAACCCTAATGATCGTAACTTTAGAAAAACCCGCGACGCGATATTTCAAGTACCGCGGCGCGGATGTCGATCATATTCGATAAATCAGAAAAAAACGATTTTTAACAATTTTAATCGAATCAAAACAGTACAAAATCATGATAAAGCTGCTCTGATACCACTGTTGGAATACGATAACATAAAACAAACGCAGCGGAAACAGAAATCTAAATCGTATTCAACCAGGATCACAGAATCATGCACACTTTTGTAACTGTAAAATCAAGAGGGTTCAAGACATACCTTTTAAATCTCAGATCTGATTTTGTTAGGATGACGAGAGCCCAAAGTAGAACTCCTCTAATGTAATCGCACCCAAGACAACGATCCAGCACCTGTTGATGTAGTATATACCTTTGCTTGAAGTTTTAGCACGTAATACTTAGGGTTTTGAAAGAAATCGGCCGTATACCGAGGGGTGGGAGGAGAGTGACGAAAATTAGGGTTTTGGCAGCCCTTACAACTCAGATCTAAGGTTGTATTTATAGTGCTCCTCATCCTTATCCCCTCCTTTGTTGATATTTCACTTTAGTCCTTTATCCTTATTAAGTTTCTAATTAATATACATTTACTTTGGTATATTAATAAACTTAACCCCTCAAGTTTATTTTCGATCTCTTTTAGCTAAATCGTCTCTTGCGTGTAACCCAAAAGGACCATACTATTTATAATAATATTACCAACTTGTTATAACGATGGACATATAACCAACAAAAACATGAGTAAAGATGTATACCGAAATGTTGTCGTTCTTTCGAGTAATTTGTGGGATTTACGAGCTACTTGCACCAGTTTCAACGACATATTCAATAATCTTACAAAAATGCATAAACGCGGGAGAAACGATTTCGATGTGTTAAACACAGCACTTTAACATTGTCGTCAACAACATGACAAAAAACCGTTTACACATTTGAAGGCTTAAGAAATTCTAAAAATGGTTATGAAATGGGCAATGAATCTCGATATACTTAGCCAATCAACTGGATCCAACAAGCGGTCAATAACAATCGAATCAAACAACCACACCCAAAATTCTGACCGTCTTACCGAGTTCGACCTCAACAATGACTTCGAAGAAACTTAATCGGAACAACCCCTTTGACGACCACATGATAGAGATAAAGGAAAGCGAGTGGCATCATCTTTGGGTAATAACGTAGCCGAAGAGGAGTTAGATTTTTTAATTAAAACTTGATGAAAATATTTAACTCCAAAAAGAAAAAGTCTGGATTACTAGGAGTTAGCTCGCAAAAAGATCCCGTCCACAACATGAACATTTTGAGGATGCCGACAGCCGACCTCGACCCGGAGGACCTCGAAAGACTACTCGTAATAAAGAGAGAAATTCACGAAAAATATAAACGTTAAACGTAACCTTTATTTAATGTAATTTTTAATTTTAGGTTTCATAATTTTTACTTTTATGTTTATTAATGTAATTTTTTTTTTGTGTTTGTTGTTTTTTTATTTTTTAAGGTTTGGTAATTTCTTTTAGGTTGATTCATGTAATTTTTATTTTACAATGAAATTTTTATTTAGTACATTGCAATTTCATTTTATGTAGATTTCTATTAAAAGTAATCAAAAAATAATATTTTATATGATGTTGAGTGGTGTGGTAGAGAAATGGAGATGATTTGATAGTAAGGTGAAAACACTTTTGGTGTGGGGTGAAGAAACCATACCCCTAAACGGCTAAACCCCATTGTATTGTTACACGTGGCTGTAGAAGGACATCGTTATATTGTATATGTAAAAAGATAAACGGGTTGGATGCCATCTTTCAAAAGAAGATGACAATGTTCCGAATATTGTAAATCTTATAATTCTCATGGCTATCATGATATTTTCGATAATGATAGAGGAAGTGAAGTGAGCTGAAACATAGAAGGAGAATTCTCAAGTAAAGTACCAAAAGCGTTTCATGAGGGGGATAATGTGCAAAAAAGTAATAATTCTAAAAACGAAATTCCAAAGAATGTGGGTTAAGGATGTGTTAGTAGATTTAGTGAGAGGTTTCGAAGCTGATGATGAACAAGAAGATAAAAATGTTTTTGAAATTCCATTTCCTCAACACTCTCCTGGTTTTGACCAGCTGACCATCAAACACCTTCCTATGATTACCCCTTTAAGGTCCTTTTTGTCCACTTTGGCTATTTTAGAGACACAACACGTACATGATGTTGCAGTTGTGGTTCCTACCCATCATGTACTGGCAAATGCATCACTAATCGAGGCAACATGTTTGTGAAGGGCTGTTGTAGCTAGTATTTGATTTTCCAATGCCCAAAATATGAATTATGGAAAGTGTCTTGGGCGTTTTTAACAATGCTAGTACGTAGTAATCTCAGGTCTGATCCCAAAAATCGATTTGTGGGTTTTTCAGTTATTGAAGAACTTAGTGTTATAATTGATATTGTAGAACTTTGGGATACCAAATGAATGGTTTTGAACATGGAAGATGTTTTTACATAGGATGGAGCTAATGTTATTCAAGAATGAATTATCTTTCCATCAACAATGGACCCAATGTTATTCAGGAATGCAGCCAACGTAGACAAAATATGTTTGATGAAAGACATTTGTCACAAAATATAGTTAACTTTTTGGGAATATCATATACTAAGATGTGCAGATTTGATATTTCAATCGTACGGGCAGTGTGGATGAATTTGCTTTTGACTATGCATGTAGTTTTGCGATATGTCATCTAAGAGGGATTCTTTATATATAGGAACCCTCGATTTTTGTCAAAACTTGAATTGTTTCTCATGATTATGCTATTGTTACTAAAGGTAAGTAGGCTTCAAACAATTTGAGGTTGTTGATTTGTTATTGTGTATGTTCCTCAAGATGTCATAAATGTCAAAAAAAAGAGGGACATTTGGAGTATGCTCAATTCTATGATGAATAGTTTTGATAGAGAACTTATTATGATGGGGGATTTTAATGTAGTTCGACTTTCTAATGAGAGGTCTAGGCCAGTTTTCAACCAAGCCATGACTAGAAATTTTAATACCTTTATTGAATAAATGGATCCCTTTGACATCCCTTTTGGGGGTATTTGTTCACTTAGAAAAATTCTTAACCTTACATGTATGGTGTTAGACTCTCATTTAGCTCTTATAAACCCATACTCTTAAATGAATTTATTATATATTACGGTCCACCAGTTCTTATCAGCAATTCATCTTCATTGTTTGAAACCTTCCCACCAATTTATTCCATGTAAAATCACCATAAATTTAGTAAGATACTTTTCACCAATCTCTTATTTTCACCATATAGCATATATTACAACTTATATTTTTATACATAGACACTTCCATCATATCATTTAGTCTATATACTAGAAACAAGGTTATGCATTCACCTTATGCAACAATATATATATATATATATATATATATATATATATATATATATATATATATATATATATATATATATATATATATATATATATAACAACATTCTTTACTTAGTGTAATAACATTAAAATTCATAATAGCTAATCAACACAAGGACTCAATGTTACTCACCTTGATTGGTGAGGTCGTAAGGATTCCTAATTGTTGACGTGTCCTCCACCTCTGAAAGCCTAACTACTGACAAACACCCCATTTAAACATATCTTAACCATTGAGGCAAACACCATAACCCTTGTAAACAAACTAGCTTATGTTACTGTTTACGAGACATAGCGTCGCGACCAGAGGAGGGTCCCGATGCTATCGTGGATGCTGTCCAGTTCCAGTTCGTTTTTAACCCCAAATTATCCTATCCACACTATAGTTCAGTTAACACCACGGTTATACAAAGATCAGAACTATCAAGTCCGACTTAACTTCATAGACAAAATCTAATTACTCACTTGTTCACCATTAGGTTATTAACTTTCAATCTAAATTAATTTTTTAGCACAATCTTCAAACATATATATAAACCGTTACCTTTATTCCTTGAATATGAGGCTAAAATTGCTTGAAACACTTTGTTTCCTTCTTTAATTAGGCCAAAGATTGCCTTAAGTCAAGTCTTTTGTTCGTTCTCAAGGTTTACAGTGGTTTTGGGGATTGAATGACCGACTTATGTCATTTAACGTATATTGTCTAATAAACATGGCGCCACCACGACCATGCCATCGCGTTGCTATCCCCTTACATCGTGACGCTATCATTTGAGATTCAAAAAGGCATTCTACTTTAGCAGAATTCCAAAAAAGTGCAATCTACTATACTTAGCGCTGCAACCATACACTCATAGCACCGCTAAGTGCGCTATCGTACTTAGCTTATGCCAAATTTCTTGTTTTGCACCTCTTTTCACCAAGTCACAATACCAAACAGTTTTGACTCATTTCATAACTCATATAGGAAGGTTATTACATATTTCATCGTCTATAACTTTGCCACATAGCAAGATTGTATAAAAATACCAAAATACCCTTCCTAAAAATTTAAACACTTTCCACGCACAATACACACCTAATAGTTGAAATCACCAATCAAGACATATCAGGAACACATACCAGCTATATACGACGTTACAGTTTAGTCCTTTCATATTCTCTTATCTGGAAGGCGAGAAACAGCTCTATCTTCGCTAAAAGGAATTATGCTTCGGTTTCTGTTGTGGATGAAATGCAGCTAGCAATTTTTAATCGGGTTAAATTTCGTTCAAAAGTTTCTAATTTATATTGGAATAATTGGTGTATTTTTCTTTTTTGTATTCATATTTTGTAATTTTCTAACGCCTTATTAGTCTAGTTTTAGTGCACTAGCCTTTCAAAAATAAAAATAAAAATATAGGACGATATCTAGTTTGATCACAAGACCTCATTTCTAGAATTCGATGTAGTTTATTACCATATATTCACCTCAATTAGTATTTGTTTTTGACACTTTACAAGTTTGAACGTGGGTCCCACAAAGCATGTGAAGAGCAATCGAGGAATATGGGCGAAGTGTGGACATGTAGGTCCCAACACTATCATCACACTTCACACCTGATGATGGGTAGCGTGAACAACGAAAGGAAAAGAAAAGTATTTTTATTTTCTCCCAAACATCACACATGCCCCCTCACCTTTCCTCAGATAAAAAGTTTTGGTATCAAACAATTAAAATCCTATAATAGGTGGGCTCTTTTTGGTGTTTTATTTCAATTTCTTTAGTTTTTTATTTTTTATTTTTTCATAAACTATGTGATGTTAATCAAAAAAAAAAAATGCGATTTTTAAGAAATTATACAATTCGACTGTAAATTAATGTAGGCTATTTGGATTTTTTATCAATAGAAAGAATAGCACGTTAATTTTATAAATTGTAACATATTTTATCAATTACACTTGTAAATAAAACAAAGCAATTTGGAGTTTTCCGGGTCCAATGTATTTTATTCGGTTTTTCTAAAACCCAAAACAAAACCTTTGGATATTCTAACGGGGTTCGCTTGTTCGCTTTCGATTATTTTACTCACACATACAACAATAGCAAATATGAGGCTGTTAAATTAAATGTGTTTGATTGGCCTGAGTAACAAGTTAAAACTAATGAAATTTTGCATCAAAATAACAATTGTGATTTTGTTGGTTGACCTAAAATACTTTTTGTTCTAACAATTCTTACTATTCATGAATAATTTGTGTTTCGAATATGATTATAAATTATATTATCGTAAAGATGATTTAATTTTTATAATTAAACTATTTTAGAGGTATCATGCACTAAAATATACTAGTTTAATTTTTATAATTAAACTATTTTATAATTAAACTAATTTTTATAATTATATTCACAACACCAACAATCAAAAAGATTTTGACAAAAAATTGATACATCAACTTTATCATTTTCTATATGTATTAAAAGTTTACCCTCGTTTTGTCACCTATAAGTTTGTGGGTAGCTTCTATGTGTATATCGAAGTAAGATATAAAAGGGGCAGAAACAAGGAAGAGAAATTGACATGGAAAAGATGGAAAAGAGCAAATCATTTCCAGAATACTCATCTTCATATACAAATGGTTCGGGATTCAAAAATCAATCAAGATCATATGCATTCAATGGTCCGATTGCTAGAGATGGAGAGACGAAGAGGAAGAAGAGGATCGCAGAATATAACATGTTCACCACAGGAAGTAAGTTGAAATCAACGGTCAGAGATAGCTTTAAATGGATCAAGAACAAGTTCACAGATGTTCGTTACGGTATCTGAATTTCTCCATCATGTTGTAAATCTTGTGTGTGTTTGGTATCGAATTCCATCAAACTGTTGTTCAGTAAATCGTGTCTTATTTAACGAACGTCGTTCAATCCAATTGGAATCTATCGTCGGTTGTGGATTCTCTTCTAATTATTAAGATATGTATATTTTCTTATTTGCTGTTTTCTTCTTAAAAATTCATATATTATTGTCTACTGTTAATTAACATCGTTATCGATCCCCATTTTTTTAATCTGTGTCATGTAGAAGAATATTGATGACAGTGATACTGATACATATAGATACCGGTGTTTGAAAATATTAAAAAACGTGATGATATGTGTGTACATACATATATATGATTCTTGATTCGTATTTCAAACTTATATGGCGATAAAGTTTTTGGATCTTTGTTGATTTTAATGTTTCAACAATCTTAACAACTCTCAAATTATATGTAAGCCAGGATCCTTTTAGGGTCTTTTTTGTTACAATTTACAACTATTAGTTTTGACGTATCTAAGAACATTTGATTTGATAACACTCTAGTAGTTTCATTGTATAAACAAGGGATTCCAAACATGAATGAAATCAAATCAAATAGCATGCGTGTATGTACGTACATAAATCTAAAATTAGATGATAAAAAATAGAGCAAAATGCAAAATTGATCATTGTGTTTTGAAAAAAAAAAAAAAAAAAAAAGACTGGAGAAGTCCATAATCTTTTCTAACTTGCGCAAATAGAGTAAATTACAGTTTTGGTCCCTGTGGTTTGTACTATTTTTCATGTTAATCTTAGTTTTCAAAATCTCTTATATTTGTCCCTGTAGTATATTTTTATTAACAGGTTTGGTCCCTTAGACATAACTTTTTTTTTTGTTAAATGAGTGGTAAAAAGACCAATATACCCCTCATTTTGTTTTTTAATTAATTTGTTTTAAAACAATAAATCTCTCTCTCTCTCTCTCTCTCTCTCTCTCTCTCTCTCTCTCTCTCTCTCTCTCTCTCTCTCTCTCTCTCTCTCGACATAGTTCCCCAACATTCCAATTTCTCCATGGCGGAAACACCTAAGAACAGTGGCGGCCTGGGGGTACCGTATGCCGGTGGTGCGGCCGCAAGGGCCTCTGTTTACAAGGGGCCTCATAATTTAGGGACGATCTATATTATGGTATAGAGTTTTTCAGAAAATTTTCGTTGGGGTTTCACAATATAGCCGTTTTTATTTTTAACTCTTTTAAATTCTTTTATTTATAAAAAACAAATGAAAAAATGAAATCAAAATCTTATCATAAATTTTAAATTTACCGGGGTTTATCAACAATTAAAGGAAATCATATACATCTAATAAAAATACAAATCTTGTTTCTAATAATAATTTCAACAAATTTTTAATCCCTATAAATATCACAGAAACTAATGAAATCATATCTAAAAAACTTGAAAACTAAGAAACCTAACCGTGAAAAATAACAATTGACGACATCTTTGAATCACTGAAAATCGGTCCTCATCTCTCGTCGGAATCTGTTGCTTGTCGCTTCGCCAGAACAGTTGGATTTTTTATTTCTTGAAATTTCAGCAGAAAGAAGATTTTCAAAACTAAAACTTCTAAAATCTTATTTGCGATCTACCATTTCTCGAGAGAGATTAAATGTTTTGGCTTTGATTTCGATTGAAAATGAGTTTATTGAGAATAATGATAATTAAATGTAATAGATTAATTTGCTTCTAAAAATGCTAGATGGTCGATGTTTAGAAAATAATAATGTAGTGAATGTTTATTTTCTTTTTGAAAATTACTTGTAATAGTTTCAATTTAATATTAATGAATTTACGAGCTATTTATTATCAACCTTGAGGTTTGAATTTAACATTGGAGAAGCTCAGGAAAACCCGACAAAGAGCACCAAGATCGTCTCCAAAAACTCTGATTCCTCAGACGCCACAAACCATAGTATCACCTGGGCGCTCCTCCCGCTTTATTTCTTCACCACTTTTCGCCACGTCACCGGTGAATGCTCCGAGAAGCTCAATTAATCGAAAAATCAAGTATACGGAGAATGCTGATAGATTGAAGAAGAAGTTAGACGCAAAGGATCCAAACCTGTACATGATCACCTGACCTTCAAAACAAATATGTATCCAATTGAGAGCAAAGAAAGAAATTTCTTTCGTTCACTTGGAAATGGAGTGGTTTTTTATTTGTTTTCTTCTTCATTACTTGGAAATGAACAGCCTCGGTGGTATTACTTTTCCGCCCAAGATCCGCTATAGTTATTGGCGGATTAAAGGATGTGTTATTGGCGGATTAAAGGATGGATGTTGTTGAAAGAAGCTTACACATTAGAATACTTTTTGGATATGTAATGACTTATCTTATGTTTTTTGATGAATTAATGTTACATCCTTGCATTTAGTTAAACTATTTCAAACACTTGAACCGTAGGACCCTAGTCAACATTTAACTTTCACAGACTTAAACAGTTGATTTTAATTGATTATTTACAAATAGCTCATTGTATGGGTGTTATACTTAATTAGATAAATTTAGTGTCAAGTGTAATTTACTGAAATTTGGCAATACTTGCCCAATTTAGTTACTCCTTTATAGAGGGGTTTTGTTAGCTCATTTTCATTATCTTGGAAATTAATAAACTTTCCGCTTTGGGATTTCTTGAACACTTTCGTTCTACATCATTTATTTTAACATGTTTAAAAGGCTTTTAGGAGATACAATTAATTCGCAAGACATTTTAAGCGTAATACTTAAAGACATAAAAAGATGACAATATTAAACGACTAAAACAAACATACACCTGATTTATTTAATTCCAATACACAAATACATTACAAGGTCAAAAATTCAAAATGTACAAAGTAAAATGACAAACCCCATATTGTTTATTATAGCTTCCTTTGAACAACAAAAGTTAGAATCTTCAATTTCATTTCTCTTTTTCTCAAATCTTTTGGTTATCTTGGCCAAATAAAAACCATCCTTTTAATCGTCCAACTTTTTTTGTTTATCCATTTAAACCACACTCAATGCATGGTCTTGAAGGGTTTATAGACCTTGAGATCATTAATCACTCCAACAATGGAACCCGTAGCCGCACAAACCGAAATAACGAGGCAAACTACACTCAACATCTGGAGAAAAATCCATTTAGTACTCCATTTGGGTATCTTCTTTTGAGTAATATACATTTCTACCGGAAAATAAACCGTTAGTGGCCAAAACCCACAAGCTCCAAGAATCCCAACAACATCTTCAAAGAACGGCATCAACATAGCAATAATGGTGGTCATACACACAAACATGGTCCTCCATATCAACCGGAATAAGTTGAGTTTGTAGGGTTTGGAGCCTGGAACCGGAATCTGTATATCCCTTGTGATGAATTTGCTTTCGGGATAGTATTCCCTAGCAGTTTTCTCAACAAAAGCAAATATGGGTTGTGCAAATACTTGGTATGCACCAACAAGGTGAACTATGATGGCCACATTTGCAATGTCAACGAGCCAAAACGGGTCATAGAAACCAAACCCGGTTAAAAGGTTCCCTGGGGCATGGTCCCCAAAAGCCGCATACCCGAAGCATCCACAAAGCATATAGAAAATAGTCGTTGTTATTACACTTATCAAAGCCGCCCTCTTCATTGTTTTATGTTCCGCCGGTGGCGATCTGATTGTATCCTGTTTTAAACAAATACATATTTTTTTAATAAATACAGACTCCAACATGTATAAAAACTTATTAGACCGTGTCTAGCTAATGTAAGACAAAGACGTGATAATAATAGATCTTTATTAGTACAAAATAGGTCTTTTTTTAATTTTAATGAGTGTACTATATATAATTATCAATATATCCAATATTAATTACCTGAATTTCGATGAGGACAGTCGAGTAAGAATATGCAAAAGCAATGGCTCCAAAGGCTTGGAAGCTCCTCCATATTTTTTGTGTTTGTGTCACTTCTCCGACACTTATGCCACCTAGACTTCCCTTGATTTTCCCATTTTCTAGTGGTCAATCAATAATAAACAAATAAATATTAAATTCACTATATATAAAGTGAAAAAAGGTAAGCAGTTAGGACGGTTATAAGACATACCGGCAAATTTGGCGATTCCAAGGCCAAGACCAATGGCGGAGTAAGTGAAGGACATGACGGCGGCCACCATGGACAGCCATGAAATCTCGTGGAAGTTTGGGATTTGAGAAAGGAGGATTTCGACAGCACCGAACAATAACATAAAAGGAGTCCCATTAATTCCGCATGGACTATCATGGCCTTTCTCATGGAAACAACTCGATCTTTTTATCGCCCTTTTATCATAAATCAACAAAAAGATTAACATTTGTTCATAGTGATTAACAGAAGGTTAATGGAACTATGGTTATAGGTATAGCCACTCACATCATGCTAATGGAAGCTGCAATGGTGTATCCGATAGTAGTTCCGGTAAGATTGAAGTATTGAATGAACCCACAAATTTTGAATTTAAACCCACCTGAAAATGTTTCAAATTTGTATTCGGAATGTGGTTTTGAAGCAATAGCTAGTTTGAAACGATAAGTGAAAGTAAATAATACCAAGATTGGATTTGACAGCTTCACTATAGGTATAGTTTCGTTTGCCGGTGACGGGGTCGCCGGTACGGTAACACGAAGCCAGAAGACAAGAACAGTAGTAAGTTACAAACGAAAAGAGAAAAAGAACGGTGGGTCCGGCGAGCCAACCCAGCTGCGCCGTCGCCCATGCCAATGCCAGCACACCGGAACCAATCACCGCCGTGATAATATGTGCACTCGCACTTACAAGAGTACCTGTTTTCCGATGAATAAAAAAAAACAACCCGTTTCAGCAACAAAACCAGAATGACAGAATGTATGTATATATACTTTAAATTTCCGGTAAGAAGAATATTTACCTGTCCTTTTGGGACGTCCATCGTCGTCGAAGAATTTGGAGGGAGTTTCAGAAGCGAAGTCGGCGGAGACTTCAAAGCCTTGCTGGTAGTTGGATGCAGTTTTTTCATCCATTTTCATTTCGTTTTCTAATATAAAATAATCTTTCAAATTTCAAGAGATAAATTAATGTGTAATGGAACTGGTATTTTGACTTTGAGTTGCTTTTTGTTCTGAATCTGTAATGAGATTGTGGTAGATGAAGTTGAAAGGTGAAGGGGTATATGTAGTCTATGGTATTGTGGGCGTGAGAGACGATGGCAAGCTACATGTCAAATGGAGCATAAATTACAAAAATACTTGAATTTGGAATTTATTGACCATCTTTTTATGGAATTTACAAATATTTTATTTGTATTATCAAATTCGAATCCTTAACAACACATGTATAAACGTATATGTATCAAGTTTAGTTCCATAGAAAACCCGACAAATATATTAAAAATAGGCATTGTCATTTTTCTGATATCTAATTTGCAATGAAAAGATGATGAAAGATATTCGTACTTATTAACCGATAAGTTAACCTTCTTTCATCGAGTCGTTATTGCTGCATGACTCTCTCTTGATAAGGAAGAATGTCCAAAATTTGTAATCAAATGATTATTATGAGTTATTTTGGTTACTTTTTATAAATATGTATTCTTGATGTTGTTCAGTTTTTGTTTTATAACAATTTAAGAATTTGAATTTTAAGGTCCTAATTTAGTTTTTTCTTTCAAATAATACATTTACACATGTGGTACGCAGCACATAAAAGAGTCTGGAGATTAGAATCAAGATGTTTGAAAAACGTTTCTTGGGACACAATGAATAGTGTCTCCTTTTTTCGTACACACATTGTAATTTTATTATTGGAAATGTTATTTTTCACTAAATGAAAATTGGCATCGACTGAAAGGGTGTTTGGTATTGCTTATTTAAAATAACTTATGTTTTTTTATTAGGAATGTTTATTAGTTTATCCTATCAAAACAGGGGTTTGAAAAAAAGTGTTTGATTTAGTTTACCAATACCAAAACATAATAAGTTGATAAGTTATTTTTAGTATTTGGCAAATGATGTTTATATGTGTAATGAGACATAATTTATCAAAAACTCCTTAAATAAATCAATAAGTAAAGGAAAAATATAGCTTATCAAAAACTTTTTATTTAAATCAATAAGTATTTATGATATTTTTTTATCCAACCACTTAAACTCTTTATTACATGTGTCAAACCACAATAAGTTAAGAAGCACTTCAAATAAGCAATTTGAAACAATATTTTTGCCTTTTACTATGATGGAGGATTTAGGAAGTAAATCAATAATTTCACATTTATCCAGAATGGTGTCCGAGGCGGCTAATACTTTTTAGTTTATTTTTATCTAACTTCCATATCAGGGGAAGTGTTAATGTCTCACATCGGTGAGACACACTATCAACTTCCATATGCCTCTATATAGTTATAGGGGTTACCCTCTCTTTATAAGGATTCTTTCAATGAAAAAAACCAAAGACTTTACATAATACATATATATGTTTCAAAGACGACAATTGGTTATTATCTATGTCGTTTGCAACTTTGCATCACCAACATGCACTAGTCTAGTAAAAAAACGCTCACATCAGAATTGGAAAAAGAGTATAATTCAATCAGTTTATTTGTGCAACACGATAACAATATAATCTCTTATTAAGATATAAATATAATAAAATTCACAAGAGTTGGAATTTGGAAAATACTGAAACAATCAGAAACAAATCTATTGGTTGATAAAAGTTAAAATTTGGAATATAATGAACAGAATCTAATCGGCCAATCAAAATGAGAAATGCGCAACAAGATTAAGCATCTGTTTAATATAAATAATTAACTGATACGATTGAAAAGACATAAACCCTTGAATGGAATTTTGTTCGTATATTTGACTAATAAATTGCAAGTATTTTTGTATATGTATAAATACGTTTCTTGCCTGAAAACAAAAATGTCATATAACCCATGCATAAATTTAGCCAATTGTTCTCTCAACCTTGATACTAGATCACCCAAGACATATTTATATAGACTATCACCCAAGACATATTTATATAGACTTTCACTCAATGACTTAAGAAGAAAAATCAATGTTCCAATTCTGTAAATAATGAAACAATAATGTAAAGTTGACAGAGTTACAAGAAAAATATAAACATGTATATTGGATATGTCATTCCAAATCTACAATGCCAAAGTTGGACAGTAGAATCTTTACTTGATCAACAAAGTCCGATCCAGTTGCATACTCCGTTAACATCCCGACAGCAAACCCAAACATTGCCCATCTAATAATCATAAAAAAAACATCCAAAACCAACATCAAAAATATCATACCATTATTAAATTGCCATACAATATAAATATCAACATTAAATTAACAAAAAATTATAAAAGCACTACTCAACGGTGATTTTAAATATCAATTTTGGTCTATAGTAATTTAAATATGTAAGTAATTATTAAATTATCTTCTACTAACGTAATGCACTTGTTACAAACTAAATAAGAGTAAAATCGTTATATTTCCAATTTAAATTTGAAAATGAATATTTGGAGGTGAGAAGAGAAAAACAAACCTGCCATTTGAAATTTCATTTTTGGCAATAAAACCAAAGAACGGGCCTTGATTAGCCTCTTCAAGCTTCTTCTGCTTAAAATACTCCTGAAGCTCTTTCGCCCTCTGTCTTTGAAACTCCATCGTTATTACATTCTGACCAGCGGGGGTTGTTTCCGCCAACGGCTTCGCCGGAGATGACGGAGGCGGTGGTGGATTTGGAGACGGAGACGGAGGAATGGAAGGTCTTACAGGCGGAGTAGCAATGGAAGGTCTTCGTAACGGGCCATCAGCCTGAGCGTTGCGTATGGTAACTATTGTGGGCTTATTTGTAGAGAATCTAAAAGCATGTGCGTTTGAGGACGAATTTGATATTCTGATGCATTGGATTGAAGCCACTGACATTTTGTAAATCTTTCAGGTGAGTTCAATGAATTTAGGGTTTTGTTTTTGGTCATGAAAAGGGGATTGGGGAAGGTGTAGTTGTTCTCAGAATCACTAGTGTTTGCGGATAAGGTGTGGCCAAGTTTTCCTAAGTTGACAAGTCTTTTTTTGGATAATCTATTATCCTAAAAAAGCAAAAAGTCTTATGAATAAATAATTAAAATGTTTTTTTAACAATAACTAGTGGGACCCCGTGCTCCGCACGGGTTCGGCACTGCTGGAGCACGGGTCCGGATAAATGCTAAAGACAACATCGTACTTGGTGGGTGGCCCAACTCGTTATCCAAAACAAATTAAATAAAAATACATGATATCTGCAGCTCAATTGGAGTTAATGATTTCTTCTTAGATACTTTGTGATACTTATGCTTCTTTGTGACAGCTTTAGACCCTGTCATGGAAAGCTAGACACAGATTTTATGTTAACAAATATAATATCAAGTCTTGAATATGCAAAACTAAGTCGGAGGATTACATAAGTAAATAATAAAACAACACAGCAAAAGTGTCAAAACACACCAAAAGGGATTTATATGTTTTATACATATATTAAACAACAATGACCGATTTACAAATGCAGCTAAGGTAAGCTATACATTTCCATGTTAACCAAAAGATTTGTTCAAAATCCAACGGCTAACCAAGCAAAGCATGATACTATAATAATCAACTAAAGTAAAGAATGTTCCTATTTTTAGCGTTTAACCAAAACAAAAAGGTATGATATTTTCTAGTGGCTAACAAAACAATTATGATCCTATAATAATCGAATGAAGCAAAGAAAGTTTTCATAAATATCCTTCAAATAAGGCTGCATATCTTTGTATAAAGATTAAATGACAAAAACGGAGAAAGATGGCAAATAAAGAGCTTTTTGCAGATTTGGTCCTTGTATGGTTCAAACTCAGAAACATGCACACAATGTGTGTATGTGTTGAAGTCCACCAAAAAAAGAAAAAAATAATAAACATAAAATAACTAATATGAAAGTAGTTTGCCATTAAAACATAAAGTACAATGCTGTAATAGATAAATTACTGAAAGTACGTTGCAAAAACCGAAAAAAAAAATTCAACAGATTTGGTCCTCGTCTGGTTTGAGCTGAGAAACACATACACAACATGCGTGTGTGCGTTGCAGTCCAACCAAAAAAAGAAAAAAATACAAACCAAATGAAAATATGAAAGTAGGTTGCCATTAAAGGTAAAGAAATGGAAAAAGTTTACTTTTTCGAGATTTTTTCCATGTCTGGTTCAAACTCAGAAACACACATATAACATGTGTGTGTGTGTGTTGTAAATTGGAATCCACCAAAAAAAGATAAAACTAAAGATCAAGTGGAAAAAACTGAAAGAAATGACAAAAAGTAACTTTTTTGCAGATTTGGTCCGTGTATGGTTCGAACTTAGAAACACACACAAAACATGTGTGTTTGTTCGTGTTGCAGTCCACCAAAAAAAAGGAAAAAATAAAGATTAAATGACAAAAACAGAAAAAAAAAATGGCAAATAAAGAGTTTTTTGCAGATTTGCTCCTTGTGTGGTTCAAACTCAGAAACATGCACACAATGCGCGTATGTGTTGCAGTCCACCAAAAAAAGAAAAAATAAATAAACATAAAATAACTAATATGAAAGTAGGTTGCCATTAAAACATAAAGTACAATGCTGTAATAGATAAATCAATGAAAGTACGTTGCTAGTTCGTAGCAGATAACTAACCCGATGTATATCGACTGGGCCTCCATTTTTTGTGGCAACCATTGGTAACCCATGAGCAGCAGCCTGTTTGATGAAAAATAATGAAAAGGGTAAAAATGGTATTTTACTGATTTATGCAATTAATTATTAAAAACCGGGTAAAATTTCCAAAGTACAATTCCTTAATAAGAAACGAACTGGAAGTACAATGCTGTAATGAATCGCACTATTTGCATGAAATAGCAACGTACTTTCATCGTTTTGTTTATTATAGCATCTTACTATTTTTTTTATAAAAACGGTGTAATAATCAGTTAGAGATGAAAGTAGTTTCATGGTTTTGTTTATTATGGCATCCCTAGTTTCATTTCATTTTATTATAGCATTGTACTTTGAAAATCTATCTAATTATAGTAATGTCATGCAAATACAAAGTAGTTTTTATTTTGGTAGATTTTTCAAACTTTAACGCCCTAATAAGAAAAGAAAAAACCACAATGCTATAACTGGATAAATTTTTCAAAGTACAATGCCTTAATAAGAAACAAACTGGAAGTATAATGCGGTAAAGGATCGAAACTATTTGCATGAAATAGCAATGTACTTTCCTACTACAACATTCTACTTTGAAAAATATACCCAAAAATAGCAATGTCATCCAAACACAACAATTTTCAGGTGTTTCGAAGTATAATGTCCTAATAAGAAAAAAAAAGTGAAAGTACAATGCCATAATTGGATACAATTTTCAAAGTACAACGCCTTAATAACAAAAAAAACTAAAAGTACAATGCTGTAATAGAAAAAAACTCGAACCTCAGTCCAAATAGGCGGGTCAAGTGAAGCTTGATGATCTTCAGATCCTTCATTTTCACCATCCATATCACCATCATGTGGAACAATATGATTAAACTCCATACCAGGAGGAATTACCTGTCAATAACTAAACCAATTAACTCTGTAACAAAAGGGTAAAGGGCATTTTCGGAACTTAGCGGACAAAAGGCATTTTCGGAAACTTACAACCATATGAGGCGTGAACCGTCCATAACAGCTAACATTCCACCTGATCCTAGCTCTAAGTTTCTTTTCAAGCACAGGGTCAAAACCGTCATATAACCGCCATTGTTCATCGATTTCCTGTCGTCTACTTGTTATAACAACTTCAGAAGCATCAAGACTCATTTCTTCAGCCTCGAATCTTCTCATAATCTTATAAGTGTCATTAATTTCATCTTTAGTCAATCTCCCCTATCTCAAAAGCTGTTCTAATTTATCTCTTCCAATTGAATGATCCGTAAAAAGCATGGGTACATTTAGGGCACCTGAAAGTCGGGCAGCTGAGTCACCAGCATCTGCATAATGACCATGAATGGCAACAGGCCACACAGCTGAGTCTAAATCATCCTACGACATATTAAAACAGAGTTCCATCATAGAAAAATCAAATAATTATCAAAAGTACCAAGTGTTTTTTAGTTTGATAAAACCGAATAGTAGAAGGACAAAAGTAAGGTCTAGACAGAGTTCCAATATACCACTGTACTTATGCCAACCAAACCTTTCCTGAAAAGGTTTCAAGAATAGATTGTAAGTTCACACTTTTTACCATTCCACCTGTTGGATATTCCACAGCGGCTAGACATAGTTCCATCCAGCTAACACCTCCTCTTGTTTATCAAGATCCTACGTGATCTTCTGGATTACGTTTCTTTACAATTAAGTCCTGATCACAGATTAGATCGACAGCTATCTCATTAAAACTCTATTTTATGCGTGTTCTTTATAGAAAGCGATGATTCGTAATTAGCGTCTAAAAACTAAAGAGTGATGGGCACTAAGGGTATGATATGACACAAATGATGTAATGATTAAAAAGAAATTAATAAAATGAAACGCTAGATACAAGAAACAACAATGTACTTTCATTTGTTGTTCTAACATAGCATCTTACTTTCATTTATGTTTCTTAATTTATTGTAAATTAGTTTTCTTATTAAGCCATGTGTAGCACCTCAAAGTACATAGTTATTTCTTGCATTTTGCCCAATCAAACGCTAAATGAAAGAAATAGCGATGCACCTGAATGACAATTTTCAGGTTAAAGGTCTAAAAATCATAATTTATAATGGAACATGTTCATGACAGTCATAAAACAAAATTTTAATAAATGCTGGATACATTTATATACATACAGACATGTGATATGTTTATTTGGAAGAATGTGAACATACCGTACCATATGATTGCTAAAGAAATCAAAGTTCCAATTGCGAAGAAATTGCTTCTTTTCAACCTGAAACCTGGTGAAAGAACTAATCATAATGATAATTACTTTAGTTTGAACCCGATTTCAACAACAATCAATTAAACTGAATTGCACAAATGCAACGCAGTCAAGATCTGGAAACCAAACCTAAGACCTAGAAAACAAAAAGCATATTTCAAATCCTAAATTACAAGAAAATGTTACCAAATTTGGCGGTGTGACTGTTGTATTTCTTCACTGGGATCTGTCTTCAGATAAATGGTGCATTATTTGAATCTCTTTCAAAACGTCTTCGTAATCCTCTCGGCATATGAGTTTCTTCTTGGGTATCGATTTGCAGGCGTAAGGAATGCCTGTGGATTTCTCTGTGCATAGATGGGTAGTACCAAACTGCCCTTGGCCTAATTTTCTTCCGATTGTGTACAACTGTTGAAGGATTGGGGTTTTTTGCTTGAGTACCCAGTTGGGTTTTAGGTTCGAAAAACCTCTTCATAATCCGACTCTCTCCGTGGGCAAAAACGTTTCAGGCACGGAAAGATGAACACAGATCATCTTAACCTATGCCTCCTTAACAAAGGATAAAAGAGATAGGAAGTTGCCGCGATGTCGCACCCTGTATTGGTTTTCCCGTTCTTGCATGAAGCGGTGGGATTTGGGGAGAGAGTCGGTGGAGAACCGGTGGAGAAGACAACATCGAGAAAGTTACGTGTGACAAAGAAAGAAGAATGTGGGAAATGGATGTGTGGGTGGAAGAAAACGGATCCAACTTGGATCCAGAAACCCGCGACCCGCGTTACAAAGGGAAAAAAACGTTACATGCCACCAATATTACGCAAATTAATATTTAGATTAATGGGACAAACTATAACTAAGTTATAAGCTTTGATGATAATGCTTTACCTCTACAGTAATTTGTTATTTTTGACAAATGATTTTAAGTGACATTATAATCATCGAAAACATTTAGTAATGTTTAACTTCCTTTAAAGCTTTTTTTAACTATCGATTTTATTGTTATCTACCAAAATGTTTATAAATTTTTCAAAATTTAATTTGTTACATTTTAAAAAGTTAGTGTCATAAAATAACAATCAATCATGCATAATTTTGTTTTTAAGTCATTTATCTTTTAATTGTAATCGGTATGTCACTGAATTTTTTTTATAAGTTCTCGTTACATCATCAAAATATATTTCAATCGTTAATTTTGTTATATCAGATATCATAGTTAACGCAATATTAGTGTCAGGTAAATCTAAGTGAACAAATTCTATCGTATTGAATATCATAGTGAATGACACACACTATTCAATACTAATTTATATGGTTGAAATTCACTACAATATTGAATTCAAAACCTAAAAAAATTTTACTGACCTAGTAAATATAATTAAAATATAACTTATATAAAAAGCAAACTATTAACTATCGGTTTTTCTGTTATAACGTTAACCGTTTTTTTTAACATATATCATATTTCCAATATAGGATATTTCGTTTTCTTAACATATATCATATTTCCAATATAGGATATTGCGGAAGACATGCCGTTAATATTAATAATTTATTTCGATAAATCATCATAGCCTACACACTTAATTAACGAAGAAATAATAAATCTAGATATACAAATTAAGTGAAATATCATTAAATGAAAGTAGTTAAATGTACACTATGTGCTATGATGGTAATAAGTAATAACTTAAGATGTTGATTATTTCAAATAGTAATAAACTTTAAAAAGATTTCATTGAATAATTTTATTAGAATAATAATTAAAATACCAAGATTGTCCAGTCTATCTAAAAATCATGTTAAACAAGGAGAATTTCAAATAATGTCTTAAAATTTTGGCATTATTTATGAAAAATCATGGATTTTTTTTCTTAAACAAAAAATAGCAAAATACTGGTAATTGTTTACTATAAAAGACAAGAAGCCAACAAACATTTATACATTTAGCATTTCAGCCAGTAATCTTCAGAAATATCTTTATACTCTTGGCCCTTTAAAGATAAAGTCATGACGTTTTGGGTAGACAAAGATGAAGTACTATCCTATTATAAGTATATTGTATTCCTCTATCTGACTGTTGATATGATCTTATTGTGTAATCTTAATATATTATTTCTATCTAATAGGATGTATTATCTTATTGTAATGTTATTGTATTCGCTATGTCTGTGCATTCCCTCTGTCTGATACAGGGTTCTATATTATTGAAATCTTACTATATTCTCTATGGATGACTATTTAATGATATTATTTTACTATAATCTTACCCTAATATTATTGTATTTCATCTATTTGACAAATGGTATTGTTTTATGTAATCTTATTATATTATCTCAGTATGACAAAGAGTATTATCTTATTGTAATCTTTGAATTATTCTTTGTCTAATAGAGAGACTATCTTACTGTAATCTTTTTGTATTTTATGTGAAAATAATTGTTTTTGTGGAACTTTCTGATCAAGGTCTTTTTTTCTTGAAAATAAATATTTTCATAACTTTTTTATCGATGTTTTTTATTTGAAAATAAAATTTGTAATATTCTGATAGAGATTCTAATCTTATAGTAGGACAAAACCTTCTGTCAGACCAAGAAATATAGTAAGATAACACAGAAAGATTACAGTAAAGTAATATTTTTTTGTCATTTCCTTTTGAAAAAAATAGGATTTTATCGTTAATAAGCCTAAAATATAAGGGTGCGTTTGGTTGTGGAAAATTTTTTAGTTTTCCAAGAAAATTTTCCAATAAAAATGAAAAGCTGGAAACGCGTTTGGTTAATCAAAATTTCCAAAATTTTACTAGAAAATGAAAATTTTCCATTTTCCAAAATTACATAAAAATTAGAAAACTCAAAATTATTCTTTTCCAAAATTTTCTATTTCCAAATTTTTTCAAAAATACAATCCCTAGACATATATTCTACCCATCTCACCCCACCTGTCACACCCCCAAACCGTATTGGCGGAATCGTTCGAGGGTGGATGACTTCATGAACAATATCATAACAAAGTTGAACAATAGTGAATTTCAAGCACACAACCATCATTTAATCAATTGCAAATGTTACAACGTTTACTTGTTTCATGTTTCAAATACAATTGAAATGATATAAAAATAGACAAAAATGACGTCGTAACGTCCCATCTTGTAGCGTTTGCATTACCTTATCAATTTCCTGAGAATACAAGTAGTTGAAAAAGTGTCAACAATTAAGTTGGTGAGTTCATAAGATTGTTGTATAAGAAATGTCTTTGTTTGTAAATGATAGTGTTGAAAACCAAGAAAATCCAATATTTTCTCATAAAATGTTCAAGTCTTTAAATCCCAAAGACTATAATGTAATTTTGTAAACTGTAGTGTAACTTTCGTTGAAATGTATATTTCCACGTAAACAATTTATGAAAATATTAAGTTGATTATTTTCCCATGTGAGATACCCTATAACCATACTGTGACTAGTTGGCTTGCTGCGACGTTCTTCAGGCGTCGGAATGGTAGACATTTGGACACTTCAGACCTGCCGGTCAAGCTGTAGCTAGCAGCTCAAGTGCGGGGTTGTCAAGCCCCGTATAGATCTATACTTAAATATCACGCTCTCTTACCGAGACTCTGGTTATAAAAGTTCAGGACTTATAGTATGTACTTATAAAAGTACTGTGAAGATTCATCTCACAAAAATATATGTATTCCAATCAACTTGTTTACATACGATTTATATATAAAAACTCTTGTAATTATCCATTATCATTTTTTCCATGATAATATAGTAATGTATAATAATTATATATTTTTATATAATTATTTTTGTCATGTTCAAACGTCATAATAACCTTGTGTTCGTAAACTATTCCAATAATAGTCTATTTTTAGTAATTGCATCGTAATAACCTTATTTTTACGAACGATAGCGAAATAACTTGTTCAAAAGATTATAAATATCATCTTTTGAGGTAATTCTCACAAAAATGGTGTAATAATGTGATTATAACCATTTTTGCTAGAAAATAGTGCCTTTATTTATAAAAACGTAGTTTTTACTAATTTTCGTTTTTATAACGTTTTTATCCAAGATCTAGTATTTTTGTACACTTTATTTGTGGTTTTGTAACTTTTACACAACTTAATATATCAAAGTGTTCATAATACAAGGATCTATTCATATTTCATGCCAAAATTCATCTTTATAACATTTTTGTCCAAGATCTAACATTTTACTTATAGTTTAGTAACTTTTACACTAACATTATATACATCATTATGTTCATCATACATAGTAATATCCATAAATCATGTCAAAAGTATTTTTTACACAAATATTAACTTTATAAACTTGTGTAAATCAACATATATAACATTTAAACACATATAAACTTGAATAAAACAACATTTATAGTAAAAGAACTTGTATTCTCCCCCAAAAAGGTTTGAAAAGATGAAAATGAGGGGTATGAACTCATCTTGAGTGTGGATCTTAAGATTCCTTGGAAGAAGATTGAAGATTTTGGTTCTAAGACCCGGAGGACCCTTGGACAAAGCTATTATCCAATGGATTTTCGTGAGTATGTGTGTGTAAAAGAGTATATGAAGGTATTTAGAACTTAAATGACTAGATGATCATAACTTACCAAGAGAGCTTGAAAGATCTTTGAAGATGATGAAGATTTGAGCTCAAAGACCCTTGGACAAAGCTAATATTCAATGGGTATTGATGGATGTTAGTGTGTGTAAAAGGTGTAAAACTTGTGTTATGTTGTTTATAATCAAAATATGAGTGAAGATTACCTCTTGAACTTGTGAAAGAAACTTGGAATTGAAGTTTGAGGATGATGATGGTGATGATGGGTTTGGCCGAGAGCAAGAGAGGAAGAGAAGAGAGGATGAGGAAGAGAAATGAGCTAGGTGATCTTCAAAGGAGTGTATCTTGGTATAATGTTTAAGTTTGATTTTATTTCATTATAATAATCTAGGTTTCTTTTCATTATTTTATTTATAGGTTAGATTTATGAATAGTTCACTAAGATTGCCTTGGGGAAGTGGGGATCAGCCCATGGGGTGGGGTAGGGGGTGGGGTGGGGTTGGTTTTATAAAAATAGCAATGTACTTATAAAAATGTGTGATTTTTATAAAATCGTAAGCCGTTTTAGTGAATTTTTGTGAGTTTTTGACGAAACGAAGTTCTAAATAATTATTTTGTATAAAAACATTGCGAAACATTTATTTTGATTGAATTATAACTCGTTGGGTGTCGGAATACGCGTTTAAGCGCAGTATTCTTCTGATTTCGCGATTTTTGACGTTTTACCGGAAATTGTATTTGGCTTTGAAATTAAATACTAGATATTATTACGTTACTTATCATATGAATTGTTATTTCATATTTGATGTTTAAGGCACCACATTTTGTATTGTGAGTCCAAACCCTGTGTACATTTATCCGTTCACAGCGATTTAATGGTTGTAACTTTCACATACGGACTCCGTTTTCGACGTTCTATATATCCATAGTTTCGTATTTACGAGTAGATCGTTTTATTAACATTATTATTCTCAAAATAGTAATTGTAGGATTATCGAATTTTTACGCTACAGTAGTTTGCTGTCCGTATTTTCGACTTTTAATCGATAATTGTTTGATTTAGCATACGTAATACTATAATATTAATAATTCATTGCAAAAGTCATGGAAAATAACTTTTCAACACATAGATTGACATACGCTTCGTTTGACTACAGTTGACTTTTGTTGACCAAAATTTACAATTGTCACACCACCCCACCCACCCACCCTACCCCACCCCACCCCTTACCCCTACCCACCACACTCCCACCACCCACCTAACACTACCCTACCCCTACCCCACCCACCCTCCACCTACCCACGCCACGCTACCCCACCCCACCCCCTACCTACTCCCACCACCCACCCCAACCCACCCACTACCCTTACCCTACCCTTACCCCACCCACCCCCACCAACCTCCACCCCACACACCTCCACCCACCTCTACACCCTACCCTACCCACCCCACTCCTACCCTACCCCTACCCACCACCCATCCCACACAGCCCTACCAACCTCCACACACCCCTAACCCTACCCCCACACCCACCCCACCCTAACCCCAAACCCCGCACCTACCCACCCTACCCCACCCACCCCTACCCACCTACACCCACCCCCACCCCTACCAACCTCCACCCCACCCCACCCTAACCCACCCCATCTACCCTATCGCCACCCCACCCCTACCCTAAGGTGGGGTGGTTGGGGTAGGGGTAGGAGTGGTAGGGTGGGTTGGGTGGGGTAGGGTGGGATAGGGTAAGGTGAGTGGTGTGTGGGGGTGGGGTAGGGGTGGGGTGGGTGGTGGTAGGTGGGGGTGGTGGTAGGGTATGGTGGGTGGGTGGGTGGGATTGCGGTAGGGTGGGGTGGGTGGGGGTAGGTGGGGGTGGTGGTAGGGTAGGGTGGGTGGGTGGGATTGCGGTGGGGTGGGGTATGGTGGGGTAGGTTTATAAATATGTGTTATTTTGTATTATTTTAAAGTAAAAAATAGAAAATGAAAACTTACAGAAAATACACATCCAAACGCGTTTTCTAATTTTCTAAAACAGAAAACGAAAACTCAATTAGATTAACCAAACGCGTTTTCTACTGAAAATGAAAATGAAAACTCCACTCTATTTTTCTGAAAATGAAAATGGAAAACGGAAAACACTTTTCCGCAACCAAACGTACCCTAAGACTTTTATGAAGTTTATCAGCTAAAATCACAAATACGTTACTGATTGCTGGTTTCTTGTTCTTTTCTATAAACAATTTCCGGTATTTTGTCTTTAACCTGTTAATTAAATTATCCTAAATTTTTCATAAATTAAGTCAAAGTTTAGGGACTTTGTTGGAGATTTCTTTTAGAACAAAATGACTATCAATTTACTAGAAATTGTATTATTAGCGATTCACACACAAAAAAACCTAAAACGAATCTGACAAAAAATCATATTTGCAGTTATAATAAGAAATTGTTCATACTATTTTACAAAATTTGAGGCCACTTTTTTGTAGAAGTAATTTCGTAATTTATTGGAATTTCACATGTTGCAAAATAGATGGTCATTTTATATTAAAATGGTAAAAATGTGGTCAACCTTTTCAATTAAGACCACCTGTTTGGTCATGTTTGTAATCATCCCTTATCATTAACCTGCAATAATGTAAATAAAATAATACTAATAGATTAATCAACTGTAGTTAAATATTTTGCTATAAATATATTAATCAAATGTCATATTCTGATTTCCGTTTAGTTTTTACGCATAATCGTAGCATGTTTTGAAATTTCTTCATTTTGGTAACGTACTTTTGTCATCTTACATAGAATATCTCCCACGGTAACACTTAACACCCAAAAAAACGAAATATGGAAATCAAACGGCACATTATTGTGAAACAAACGAAGAACGTAAGCCTATAAGAACATAAACAACACAGAAAGCCCATAAATAAACAAAACTTAAATCCAAAAGTAGTGGGATATACACATATGTAAATATATGACCGGTGTTGATCCCGATGGCAATACAAACTACATTATCCTGCATGTGCAATCTCCTTCGTTCCAATTAGATTCATCATCTGACCCATTGTGTTCGCTACACATTAAAGAAAACAATATGAAAATCAAGTAATTATGCTCCTAACATCATATATTTGTTATTGGAATGTAATTAGTTGAATTCACAAAAACAGCCTCTTTACAAAAGCCAAAAACTTTCAATTTATGAGAAGTTAGTAATTAATCGTAATGAAAAATATTGTACCTTGGCTCAAATTCGCGTATTTCAAATAGTTCACCCCCGAACACATCTGTCCATTGCACTTTTCTTCTTTCTGTGTCGCCATTGACAGCAACAGAAGAAAGCACACGCGTTGCTGGTGTCTTCAAGCTGCTAGTTAAAGAAGCTTCGTTTTTGTTCTCAAGATTATCAAGATCAAGATCAGAGGTATAAGGTTTGTTGACTTTTTCAGAATCGGGAGAAAGTTCTAGATCATCCTGTGTTGGTGGATGAGTGGTGGGGCCTACTTTAAGGTGAGATGGACTCTCAAGTCCTGTGGCTGCACGACCAAAGCAAATAAAGGACGTGCAGCCATGGAGAAGGCGGTTCTTTGTTGAAGCCAGTTGGAGGTCAGGGTCGGGTTTTTGGTCCACCAACTGGTAGTGTTTCAATGGCGTAACTCTCATGAGCTTCTTGTTGTTTTTCTTTCCGGCTTGAAGGTAGAAGGTTTAAGACATTACTGTAATTCAAAGCTGAAGAACAATTGACTATCAGTAGCATCGGTTATATTCATGTGGACGGACCATGTGAACTTCTTTACACCAGTAGGAAAGAATTCGATTAACCTGATGAAAGTCAAGCAAAAAGGTCAACAAAGTTCATGCACAGAATTGAAATTTATTAATCTCGAATTCCGAGATACCCTTGTGAAAATCAGGTCAACAACTCCGGCCGCACAATAGGTTCGGTTGAAAATTTTCTAATGTATGATTGTTTCTGTTTCTTTTCAAAGCTGCTTTAAAATTGAAATGCTTCGCTAAAGGTCAACAACAGTCAAAGCAAAGAATCTATAGTCAAAAATAGATCAGGAGGTTTTTTGATCTTCGAAATGGTAACTATATTCACAACAGTAAGATCAATTTCAATGATAAAAACCTCCAGAGAAAATAAGCAAATATGAAATCCTGAAGATTCGGTGAAATTACGATCTAAAACACGGAATCCGATTCAATAGAACTGATCAATAAAAAGAACAATTCGAATCACTTACATTAATTCAAACGAAAACCGAAGATCCTATTGATTTAAGAGTGGAAAAATAGCAGGAAACTCATGACTTGAAAAACTGAAAACGATTTTATAGATACGGTGGACGGAAAATTAGGACTTACGGATCCGAGAGTACTAATGGAGTAATTTTGACTCAGCTCATATGTCGGCGCCTTTTCGTCGGGGATCGTATCTCATTGTATCCGATTGCCGGAGAATCCTCTGAAACAAAGAAAAATTGCGCTATGTATTCATTCCCTCCTGCGTCCTGTGTATGGGTTTGTGTATATAATGTATATATATGTACGGAAGAAGAGCTGGGGATTAGCAAGTTTTGATTGAATTTTAGAAACGCAATTATTAGTTTTTTTCTCAATTTTATTAACGAATTTAGAGCATTAACCTATTCCATAATTCACATGATATAAATTATGGATATAATTTCGCTTTCGTTTTTCATACTATAAAAATGCCCATATCGTATATTCATATTATGATACTAATGATATTAATCTAATCGTTCTCATTAAAATTCAACAAATTATGTTAATCAATAACGATTAATGATTTACACGTTGAAAATATACTTTCAAAGTTAACGTAAAAGATTTATGATTGAAATTTATAACCAAATAAGAGACCCGATTATTAATGAGGCAAATTCTATTATTGGTAATTAAAATCTATTGTTTGATCATTGTTTTAGAACATATGCTCTTAAAAGATAACTTTATTTCAAAGTATGTTCTCAATCAAGGTATAAATTGTAAATCAATTATGAAAAGGCACGTTAACAAAATGTGAAACATGGGCACTCAATGACCCATAAAAAGTTGTACACTTGTCAAAGTTTGGTCGAAATAGAACAAAAAATAAAATCAATAGACTTTTGCGATAAAATAATCAAGTTTAAAACAGACATCTTTAAGAATTAGTTGGTTTCTTCAATGTTAAAACTGCATTCAAAATTGGGGTTTCTGTATGAAAATAGATATATGTGAACATTATATAAAATATTAACTGGATCAATTTTCGTAGTAACTAGTTCATATCTAGGACGCCTCGTTTTAAAAAATATATATTGTTTATTGTATAAGTAATCAACAACAAAAAATTTGTAGTTATGTCCTATATGATTAAATAATCGTGCATGGAAAATTTAATATTTAAATCCATAACTTGTTTCAAACGTTTACAATAAGCATATGACAATACATGCCAAAAACTAAAAGTGTAGTAAAGTAGTAATAAAAAAAAATAGATATTATATTCCTCTACTTTCTAACATGATCACAGTCATATGTGGCAACTGCCCTAGAATCGTAAAGCCGTTGAACAACAATAATCTTCATCAACTTTATCAGAAGAAAACAAATCGAGTACTACTAATTGTTATTTCACAACACTAACCCAAAAATTAAAGGAAAAAAAAAAAAACAAATCAAACAAGTGGTCACGTAAGCTAAGGGCATAAAAGCTTGCCTAAAAAAATATAAAAGACTAAAAAGCGCGTCGACATGGTTAGATGACTAGTCAAACATCAAAAATATCTTTTTACGTTTTGGTTAATTACTAAGAATAATTGAAATTAAACAAAGATGAAACAAAACACAAATCAAACATAGTATGGTTTCAATACAAGTAGTAAAAACGACTCCTTTACACAAAACATGAGACGAACTAGTAGCATAGCAACATAATTCTATAAATATGTAATTCCGTTGTCCCACCATACTAATAATAATATTAATAATAAAAATAAAATAAAACTACGAGACCTAGCTTGATGCGATTGAAATCCAAGGTTGACCGACTGCTATTTGGGATCCTGCAAGAAGCTTCGAATATTTTGTTTTTTGGGTTTTACCATCACATCACATCACCTCTTTAATGTTGTTGCAAGCAGATGAGATTGTTGTGAAAGAAAGATATTGAGAAGTTGTTAGTGGGTAGAAGAATCTGCATGCATGTCCATTGAAGAAGAGGGAGTGTGATGTTCGGTGGTGTTCTTCGCGTATCCTTCCTGAGAGATGTGGTAGTTTTGAAGGCTGCGACGAACAGGGCTGGAGAGGGCGTTTGAGAAAATGTAGCTTCTTGGTTGCTGTTGTTCACTTGATGACCCGGAATTTGTAAATGGGTTTGCAGCTTGTGTATGCTGCTGATTTTGTTGTACATTTCTCGGAGTCATTGATGGCTCTTCCACGTAGGATTCCAGCTCAGCCTGTAAAGTAAATATAAATGTTAATTCAAAAAGTAGCCATCCTTGTCTACATGAAGCGTGTATCTCACAAGATACTATGATGACAAGCTCAAAAGTCAAAAGTAAAGAAGATAGTTTAGAAGGCTTTTAATGCTAAATATGTCGAATGTTTAAACATCCTATGTCAAAGGTCAAGACTATGTTGTCTTCTAGTTTGAACTTTTTCAAGTTAAGACTTTAGTTGTCAATCATTCTGATGAATTGTTAAGTCAAGACTTATGTTGTTTAATTTGTTTTTTAGCTGGTGTAACAATGCTCAAAGACATGAACCAAGACTGTTAATTCTAATCCACATTCAAGACCAAGTAACCAAATCATTTTAAAAGTGAACAAGGAAAGGGAGAAATAACGGCCATTAGGTATAAAATGATGCCGAAATGTATTGGCAAGGGTAATATAGGTAATTGGTACAATGAAGCAAAATATTACCTGGATATAAGCTAGTATGTCATCAGAGGTCACTCTTAATCCTTCCCCATGTTGTTTTGAAATCCATTGATACAGCTTTTCCTGCACCAAAAATAACATATTTTGGTAAGGAGGGAGTACAATGAACTAAACAATGATAACTTTCTTATTACAACAAAATAATAATAATATATTATATAATTACATATAGTGAAAGTAGTCAGGAATCAAAATAAGCAATGGATTAAAGCAAATACATTAATAGATACTAAATATGTATCATCAAATTCAATTGTACAACCTCATAATATGATATCCATAAACGTACATCGCCAGTGTAACCCACTATATTGTAATGTTAACTTAGGCTGTGTTTGGTAGCATCTGAACCATTCAGAGCTGAATCATTCAGAGGTCTGAACCCACTTAGAGGCTCTTACTCATTCAGACTTTTCCCTAACACTTAATGGTTCAGAGGCCATTAAGAGGCTCTTACTCATTCAGATGTGATAAATTTACGAATCAAACGCTCTTATTCATTCTGAGCCTTTTAATCATTCAGATTAAGAGGCTATCAAACACAGCCTTAGTGCTGCAATAATATATCAATTATATTATGAATCTATGATATTTATAATCCTCAATCACGTTTGCATACATGTACGGAATTTCTTCTTCTCAAAAGACAATCACAACATTTCTAAAAGCACTGCATCATATGTATTATGTATTATCTCTAGATCAATAAACAACATTAGCAAATTGTTTTATGTCCCTGATATCTCTTTATGTCTATGATCAAGAAAAATAATTTTTATTATTAGTCTCCTTCACATGAAACCAATTTGATTTCCTGATGCCTGGTTCAAGTAACATGTTGTCCAAACTCACTCTCATACTTTCTACTTCTCAGTTTCAAAGACCACCTTAAAGATGTATTATCAATCTAAGGCTATTTCAACAAATTAGTTGATATATCCAGTGCATCTGTGCACTAATTGGCAGATAAATTGAAGAAAATTGAACTTAAACTTTGCTTAGCAAAAGGTCAGCCGAAACAGCTTTGGCCGAATCATTTTGTTATTACAAAGTATCACCACATTCAAGCGAAGATCGAGGACATGAAAGTAGATTATTATAAGTATCAGAAAGCAGACTAAATTTGCAGAAATGAGAAAACTAGGGTTTAATAGGTCACCTAATAAGATCACAACACATATTATCATACAATTGAAAACGATTTCGTAGATTATATACCAATCCATGACGTTCGCCAGAGAGGAAAGAAAGCTTCTGGTGGCTCAAGGCCTGAGAGTAAAGCTGAGAAAGAGAGTTAGCGGCACTACAAAACGTCGAGTACATCGTCCGATCGACTTCGTCTAGGCTTGTCGCCAGAGATTTTCTCTTCTTTGCCATAATCACTATTCAAGACCAAAATAATCGTTCGTATTCCCTCCCTGTAAAAACCCTAGTCCAAGTCTTTCGTGTATGTTTCAGCGAATCTGATTCCGACGAGAAGCAATCGTGCAAGAGCGGAAATATGGATGTTTCGTATGGATTTTGTGTATCTTGTGAATAAATTATGAATCGGTGATGAAAGAGAAGATAGATGACAGGCCTTCTTAACCTATCTATACGTATCCTGTTTGTGTGTCTCACGCGTTCTTTGTTTAAAAATCGGTGGGGAAGAAGGGGGTAAAATTGAAACATTGGAAAAGGAAGGGGTCAAATATAAATTAAAATTATAGAAGGACCCAGAGAAAAATTAGTGCGGTGGAAGTCGGGGGCCTAGCTTGGCATGGCACCATATGTTTTTCATGTTTCATGTGTACGATTTTAAAGAATATTGATGAAAGGGTGTCACTAATAATTGTGATATGTCGTCTAAGTTTTTAATTGTTTGATTTTATTTATCGTATCGGTAATTATTAACGTATTCACTCGAGTACTTATTTGATCATTTAGGACGAGGTTACAAATGGTTTTTAAATTATTATCTCAAATTAACAAGGAATTCTTTTATAAGGGATGATCATTGCATTACTGCAATTTTATAGAAAACACATTAAAATTACGTTAAATATAGAATTAGTCTAATCAGATTCCTTTAAACCAATGATTGCATCCACGGTTGTATTTCAAACACAAAAACAAGAATATGACCATAACTTAAACGTGAACTTAGATGACAAAGAGGGTTTTAAGTTTGTGTTTTGTGACAAAATGGACTATTTCTGAAATTTTGTTATATGTGTACTATTTCTTTAATTTTGACATACGTATATGGACTATTTTTGTAATTTTGTCTTGCATTGTGACCATTTTTGTAACTTTATCTTACACAGTGATCATTTGATCATTTATGTAATCTATTTTTTAGTTTTTACAAATGGGCCATTTTTGTAATTTTATCTTGGACGGTGACCATTTCTGTAAGCTTATTATACGGGAATCGTTTTTGTAATTTTCCATACACATAGGTTGTTTCTATAATTTCTATTTTGAAACACATGGATCATTTTTGTACTTTTCTGTTATTTTGTTACGCATGAACCACTTCTTTAATTTTTTTCTTACATGCATGGATCATTTCTATAATTTTATCTTAGGCATAGACCATTTATATAAATGTGTTATTGATGCGTGCAAATTAATCCATTGAAAAGTGTCAAAACATTAATATGTGAGATCCAGTTTTAAATTTATAAAAATGAACTTATCTCAATTAGGGACTATCACATATTAGGCAAAGAACATAATCGTGTAGCAGTATAATTGTGGTAAGAATGGGTTATCGAACTCTTGGAGAATGTATATGATTTAATTCAGTCAAATTCAATTGTCAATTAATGAAATACATAATTAAAAAGGGAATTTAGTAATAATTCATATAGTTGAACAAATAAGGTAAATAATACAAGACAATGTTGAAGGTTTGGAAACAAGTAGGAATAAAGATATTTCGGTTGGTTTTGATTACACCTAAAGTTATAGTTGATTTCAAGAATTGCAATGGATATTAGTTGTTGGTCACTGATTCTTAAGTTGATTACTTTACTTAGTCCGTTTACTAATCCTAGGATGCTAGGGACACCTAATCACATTGGTCATGTTAATTAGCTATACATGACACTAGTTATTAAGTTCATATATTGCAAGACTTAATCTTGATTATTAATTTCAATGGTCATGAAAATTAGTGTTTTACATAGAATGGTCATCTAATGCAATTTTACATGATAAAGTTTCAAACTTTTTTTAACCTAACCCAATGATTTAGTCAATCACTAGTCATACTTGCTTAAAGGTCATAAACAAACATGATTCGAGAAATTCCAATTATAATGGTGATCTCAAATGAAAATTACATAGCAATAAATTATAAAAATCTAAACTTTAATACACAAGGTTCTTCAATTAAACAAGCAAGATTAATTAACAAACATCTAAAATCCAATTCAACAAATCAACACATAATAATTAGGTTCATCTTCACCAAGTGAAAACATATGATTTGCTTGAGTGAGGTTAGTGTGGTTTGATTTGTATCGGGAACTTAATCAATGTAAAACTCTATATAATTTGAAGATTATTATGTGGAGAACTCAATATAGGCATAAACACAGTCATTTCATTAGTTTATCATTGTGTTCCAGCTTGGCATGTTTCTTGACTTCCTGAATATTTAAATTATTATTCAAAACGTAAATAATCGGTCGTACTTTTGGGAGTAAGTATTGATTCAAGGCTACTATGAGGTATTGGTAGATTGTCCATATAGATAGATGGACATTGCATAGAGATGCTCTAATCCTCATGTGTACTTAATGGATATCAAGTATTGGAGTAACCCATACTTAGAGATTACTTTATGGAAACTGTCACGAGTAATTTTAATATGGTAATATCTTATATTCTTCAAGCGGAGATGCATTGATTCTTAGGTCTGCAGTCTGTTGTACGTTAGTTTTCTCCAACGTTGTCTGTAACTAGCGGCAATAAAGGAAATGTCCAAGTATGACATGATTAGAGGTGGCAAAAACTGACACGACACGACAATCCGACACGAAATAAACAGGTTTGGGTAAGATATTTCAACCTGTTTATTTAAACGGGTTGACACAACACGACACGAAAATTAAACGGGTAAGCTCAGAGTTGAAAGTTTCAACTCGAATATGACTCGAAAATGACCCGTTTATGTAAACTGGACTGGTCAAAAATCAATACCATATTTAAAAGAAAAACTTCTGGTTGACGTGTTTTTGTAAGACCCGTTCCGCCGAGGCGCGACCCGGATGGATCCGCGGCGCGGCTTGGGGAGATTCTGGGTTCGCGCATGATTTGTAAGCACGGCGCGGCTCGGGAGAATCCGCGGTGCGGTGCGCCGCAGTTATGAAAAACCCTAATTCGGATTTAAATGCCTATATAAAGGGTCCTAGCCCTAGGGTTCGTGTTTTTGGAAGTTTCCTGGAGTAGAGTCGACTGGTTTTAGTAGAGGCTCTTCGGCTTCAAGGCTTTGGAGGTTTTGGGAGATTGGAAGAAGGAGATACAACGTGAGTGAAGGCTTGTAACGGATCGTGTGCACCACTCCGTTTTTCAGAAGTAAGGTAAGAAGATCTACTCTTCTGACTTTACTTTTCTTCCCGTTATATAAGTGTTATCCTTTGATTAGTAGTCCTGATGACTTGTAACACTTAGGGTTTTGGACCATGGACATGTATGGACTTGCATGTCCATACGAGAGTGACCTTAGGGTAGTTTCTGATCCCGGGGAAGGTGTAGAGAGGAACCCTAACCGATGGCTGTACTGGTTAAGGGGCAGAAAGGGATTTCGGACCATTACGAGTTCGCGGCACGGACAGGTTATGTCGGCGACGCAGGTTCGGGTAGATCCTGTAAGTGTACAATGATAAGTCCGCGACGCGTAAGGGAAAGGCCGCGCCGCGGCGAGCGACTATTTGACCCAAAAGTTTATTTTCGACCAATGTTGGTTAGCAAACGTTGGGTCTGACCTTTAGGCAAGTATATAGGAGTTTGGTCAGTGCTTGATATGTTTTGTATGTGGGATTTAGGTGTGTGGACGAGCTAAGTGGGGATATTAGAGAATATCTACACGGTTACGAATCAGGTGAGTATCCTCACCTTACTATATGATGTTGCATGTTAGGCATCTTGTATGTTATTTACAGTTATATGATTTGTTCTATATCTGTGATTAATTGTTGTTGGGCTCAGTACTGATGTGTGTCCCCTCGTAGCTGTTGTATGGCGAGTTGGACTATTGCCTTGTCCCATAGCTGTTGTATGATGGGCTGGGCCATAACCGGGAACCCATAGCTGTTGTATGATGGGTAGAATCGCCCCGTATCCATAGTTGTTGTATGATGGATGCCCGAAGCTGTTGTATGGCGGGTCGGGTCGGGTCGTTCTCGAGGACGGGTTGTTTAATATGTGGGTATGTATGGTAATTTGTGGACTCACTAAGCTTTAAGCTTACCCGTTGATTTTATAACATTTCAGGTATTTCAAATGACAAAGGGAAGGGCAAGGCTTGACGGCAGCGCATCGCATACAAGAGATTTATTTTAATGAACTATGTTATGATTTTCAAATGTTTCCGCTGTTGGTTTAATAAATATGTCGAACAGTATTATTTTTTTATAAAGATTTTGTTGGAACATTGGTAATAAATGAAATTTTATAATTGTGAAATTGGGGTGTTACAGTTTTATAACGTGGGAGTCGCTTAGCCACCTATTCAAGAATTCATTTTCACATTTTTCCTTTCTCACTCATACTCCACAGTCTTACTCGACCTCTCCCTCCTCTTCACAACCTTGTCATTTCGTCTCCCCGACTCCTAATCCTTCAATGTTGCTATCTAAACTTAATGTGAATTTTCTCGTTAACTTCCACTCCTAGTTTTTCATGTTTTCCTTTTCGCCTCCTAACAACCTACTGTTAGATGCATTTTATGCATCTTTTCTAAGCCCCTTTTCCTTTTATTTGTTTATATTTTTAACCATTTACATGCATTTGTAGTTATTTTCTAGGAACCTTGGTACTTCAAAAGTTTGGTGCGTTTTTCAAGAAAAATGGAGTTATAATGGAAGCATGGAGCGTGTGGGATAGTTTGGAGAAACTTTGGATGATGGCATGGAGCATAAATGGAGCATTTGAAGTGATTGGAAGCAGCTTGGGAGCATGGAACTGAAGTTGGAGTCATTTCGGAGCATAAAAATGAAGAAACGGAGCCTGCTTGAAGAACACGGGCCGTGTTCCTATCAACACGGGCCGTGTAAAGCCCAAAAATGCAAAGTTTTAACAGAGCCTCAGAACCCGGGCCGTGTTTCTAAGAACCCGGGCCGTGTCCAATTCCACTGAATAGCCTGATAAAGAACCCGGGCCGTGTTCCTTCCAACCCGGACCGTGTTACATATAAAAATTGTCTCCTTGACAGTTTTGGCCACGGTTTTAAGGCTGTTTTTAGTCAGTTTTTGGACACACTTCATTCCATATAGAAAAGGGACGAAATTTGAGAGAAAGGACACTTCAAGAATGTAAGAACCCGCGAAAAAGTCAAAAAGGGTAAAACCGTCTTTTGCCACATTGAACGACTATTATGTGTAATAATATGTAATTATGATATTATAATGTAAGAAATAAAAGGTTATATGAAATTTGGAGTTTTGACGTTTGAATAGTGAAATATGGCCGAAAAGGACAAAATGGTCATTTGACATGGAAATGACCAAAATGTCTAGAAAATGTCAAGTTAGAAGTTAATGGAACTTTTGTTGCAAAGTTATGGGTCTTAGGACCATTTTTGTAAAACTAGAAAAGGGTAAATTGTCATTTTACCATAAAAGGGTAATTTGGTCAATTGACCAAGTGAAGGACCAATTATGTAAAGATAGTGTTGGTTGTAGCAAAAGTATAAAGAATGAAAGTTTTATTGTAATAAAACTTGATTATAGTGCTAAAAGTTCAAGAAATGAAACTTAGGGACTAAAAGTGAAAAATCTGGAAATATAAAAGGAAAATATCTCTCATAATTGTTGGCTGAACATTGGAGGTTACGGGAAGGTTCTTGAAGATGTGATTTCTGGAATTCCTTGAAGGTTGAAGCTAGATATCAAGATCATAGCTTGGAATTTGAAGTTTCAAGCAATTAAGGTTAGTAATTTGAGTTTCTAACCTAAGCTCTTGTGGGTTCTTGGTGGGTTTCCATGGAGAGGACTGAAATTTGTAATTTCAGTCATAATCCATGAAGTGTAAATGATTTCTGGACTTAAAACATGTTCATGTAGTAAGAACAAGTGTTAAAAATAGCAAAGTAGGTTGCTATTGTGAGAAATTTAAATGTTGCTCAAGAACCCTAAATCACGAATTGGTGTGATTAAGGTGTTTCTAATAGCTTAAAACCTGTTATTAGTCAAGGGTTTTGGTCCTAGAACAAACCCCATAGGATTAAGAACAGAAATAAGGACTTAATGGGTGAAAACTGCATGCTACAGTGCATAAATCGCGACTGATCAGGCCACTGCCCAGGCGCCAGGCGCAGTGCGCCCAGGACCAGGGCGGGGTGCGCCCAGGCGCAGTGCGCCCCTAGCCAGGCGCAGTGCGCCTCCAGACAGGGACCAAAAATGTTAGAAATTTCAAATATTTCAAACGCTAGAAACTATAGCTAGACATGTCCGATTGACCTGAAATTTTAGCCATAACCCTAAAATGGTATAAGAACATGTCGGGAATGGTCAAATCCGTAATTCGACCTTGCGGAAAAGTCACTGTAGCGGCAGTGGCTAAAATCACTATTCACGTTAAAACTTGATTTTGGAATTTGAGCTAGACTTGTCCAATGAACTCCAAATTTGAAACACAAGTCTAATATGGCTTAAGATTTCATGGAAAATAGTCGGAACTGAAATACGACCTCTCGGGGGGGGACTGTAGCAATATACGCGTATTTCGGAGAAAAACCGTAAAACGAGTTTATTAATGGTTATACATTTATTATAACCTAGAGTTATGTTATATGAGACCTTAGCATTATAGAGTTAATTATATTGAGTATTTATATACACGATTTGTATAGGTGGTGCTTCAAACGTTATTGAGCACGGGAAAGGAAAAGGCGTACGTGAAGCCTACTGAATCGTAGTAGAACCAAGGTGAGTTTTATGAGGATTTCTATAGTACATAGCAAAATGTTATTTTTTTTTGAAAAGTAAGATTTCCAAATGTTTATAAATACTAAAATTTGGAAAATAGTTTTGAAAGAAGCTCTATACAAGGGCTTAGTGTTTTGAACAGATTTTTGAAGTATGGTTTGCAAGTATTTTTGTAAGAAGTTCCTTATAGGAACTAAGATGTCGAAAGCAGTTTTTTTGAAAGTATTTATAGTAAAGAGTTATAAAATGTTTGAGTAAGAGTTGTTTACAAATTGTGTCCCATTTTGACCAATTTGAAATGAAATGAAGTAAGAATTAAAGAAAGAAAGAAGTATGAGCCAGTTGTCCGGACTAGGATCACCCACATAATCGGGAGATCAGAAGACACTACTGGGATGGTACCTCCCGTCGCGAAGTAGTTGTCTAGCTTAGTATACCCTAGTGCTTGAATCTGTTTCAAGTCACAAAGGGGAGACAGAATGAGCACAACCGAGTGGACGGATCTGTTCTGTACCACGAGGGGAGCTAGTTGAATGAATTAAAATGACTTAATTTATAAGTTTCAGTTGGTCACGAGTATATGAGAAAGAAATTAGTTTTAAAGAAAGAAAGCAGTTTTCAAGAATAAAACAGTTTTAAAGTAAGAAGCAGTTTTTGAGAAAGAAAGTGTTTTGTTTTTAGTTATGAAAAGAGAAAAGTAAAAGGATTCGAGATTTGTTATGAAAATGAGTTTTTAGTAGTTTACTTATTATCAGTTCAAGTTTTAAACAGAAAAGTTTTGGGTCTAAACCCATATTACTCACGAGACTTTATGTCTCACGTACTACTTGTTTTAAATGCTATGTACTTAGGTGAGAGGAGCAGGAGCTAGGTTACTTATTATACCTTGAAGCTGGGACAATGTAAATGCAGATAAGTTTAAATTATGGTTTCTGTATTGAGTCTGTAATACCCTTTCAGTATAAAGTTTAAAAAAAAAATATTTGGTGACTTGTTATTGGTCACGTTCGGTAAAATAAACTATATTGAATTATGGTTTGAGAAAGGGGTGTTACAAAGAACACATTGGGAACATTTGATTTTGCTTTAGAACTTTGTTTGTAAGTACATTTTGGTTAATTTCCTGTTGTTACTTAGTAGAGTTCTAGTCCGAGCATGTGTGGCTAGGACTCTATCTTTTCTGGTTCTTTGAAACTCTTGACATGGGATTGTGAAGCATTTGGTTAGAACTATGTTGCATTTTATGTTTAGTAATTCAAGTTTGATGTTGAATGCTTTAAATGGTTCTTATATTGAGTTCAATTTGGCCAATTGAATTGATGTGTGAATCATGATAGTCATGTTCATTTATAGAACCCGTAATTGTTTTATGAATGGATGTCTGTGGCAACATTGGTTTCAGTTTTATATAAAGATTGATTCTAGTGTAACTTGAATTACATACTTTTACGCATCCGAGCATTTGAGATGTATTGAGTATTGTTGGTTTGTTCAATTAAGTCTTAATGTATTTTTCTAGTATAATTCAAGAGCTGGTTTGAATCTTTACTAAGAAAGATAGATGTTGATCAAAGAGCATATTTTGATTACATATTTTATGAACTAAGGGTATTAGAGCTTGTTAATACCCTCGAGAAATCAACTTACATGAAATTCGCATAGTTTATAACCTTAAAGTGCAATCTCATGTTAAAAGTGTTTTATGGAACCAAATTCTCATTTTATTGTATTTTACTTGATTAATTTTGTATGTTAAGTAATTTAGTCTTACAAACCCTCCCCCCCCCCCCCCCTATACATTCATTGTACTAATACTAAAGTTTGGCATTTACTCTTGTCCCGTGTCTCTGTGGACCGACCCTGCTTACCCTTTACTATTTTAATAGTAAATTGAGCAGTGAATACGAACTTAAGCTTTATATATATTATCTCAATTTATTTGTTGAGTTTGACGCTTCAATAAATTGGCGCCGTTGCCGGGGACACGGCAGTACTAATTGTTTATGCCGAGATCTTTACGTACAGGTACACCAATTCCAGTTGATTCGGAGATTGAAAAGACAGCAAAGAAGCTACGGAAACAAGCTAAGCTTCGAAAGAGGCAACAGCCGGGTTCCAGAACTTCTACATCATCAAACCCTCCAGTCATCAACATTTGGAAGGAAATACCCCCTTTCAAGTGTCCCAAATCCAAACACTAACCCTTTTAAGCACACATGAATTCATTTTCCTTGATTCCTTTTGATTATGGGCAACTTAAAACATAGTGTTCTAATGTAACACCCGGCTTTTTAAACAAAAACACCCCTGAAAAATTTTTCATTTAAAACACAGGTTTCAATACATAAAACCATAACAAGGGGTATATTTTAATAAATACGGGTACAAGTGTATCAAGGAGAGTATAAAATACCATAACTCCTTTAAAGCCGGGCTGCTACTGACAGCATCTAAGAGTCCTACTTCACGAGTCACGGACTCTATCTTGTCCCCTACCAGTATCATGCTAACCTGCAGGGACAGTAAACAACGGTATGAGCTACAAAGCTCAGTGAGTAATCAAATCTACAAATAACACGTATTAATTACAATCATGTATTTGTCTGGATATCGAATCCAAACTCCTAGCCTTACTGGCTGACCGAATATCTCTTAGGATTTTACATCCCAAATTATAGTCTTACAGACTACAACATGATAACCTGGAATTATCAACCACGTCAGTTAATTACACATATAACCATATACAACTATTTCTGTCCCATCTCTCTCAGTCACATCGGATTGCCCGTATATCATGGCTATTCAAGCCATACACTGTATCATAGCTATATAAGCTGCATCAAAACATTATCAATATACAATTCATAGCCCGCAGGCCGCACCAGCTGGGTTTAGTAACCCAATATCATAGCCAATAGGCCACACCATGTACCTGTAACAAAATCATAGCCCGAAAACCGCATCGGAGACATAGCCCGAAGGCCGCACCGGAATCATAGCCAACAAGGCCGCATCGGAGACATAGCCCTAAGGCCGCACCGGAATCATAGCCAACAAGGCCGCACCATCTATTAACAGTTTCTTCACGATCAAATATGGCTCACAGGAAAATCCCGCTGTTGCCTAGACTCACGGCTGGTTCCGGTATTGTCTATACAAGTAAATATATGGCTCACAGGAAGATCCCGCTGTTGCCTAGACTCACGGCTGGTTCCGGTATTGTCTATACAAGTAAATATATGGCTCACAGGAAAATCCCGCTGTTGCCTAGACTCACGGCTGGATCCGGTATTGTCTATATAGATTTATTGACTCACGGCTGGTCCCGGTATTGTCATTTATTTTTCCATTGACTCACGGCTGGTTCCGGTATTGTCTTTTCCTTTTATTGACTCACGGCTGGTTCCGGTATTGTCAATAAAGGTTTGACTCACAGCTCCGTTCTTGTCTATTACAGACTCACGGCTTATCTGGTATTGTCACATCAAATCAAACATTTGTCATTTTCGTCCCACAAGTCAATTTCAACCTGTAACAATTCAATCATCATATATCATATATGATATCAGTGAGATTACTCACCTGGATGCTAGCTGCATTTACATTCCGGTTGTTTCTTGCCTTTGCGTGCACCACAACCATTTCGTCCCACACCTATATAATCATTTATATACCAAATGATAATAGGTTAATAGCCATTCCAATTAACTCTAATACCATAGAGTTCAATACAATGTCATTACAAACAATGCCTAGTTAATAAACTTTCCGTTTACTAACTTTTTATGAATTTTACTATTCACCGAGGCATTCGAATCGATCTACAGTTCCCCCGAGGGGTCGAAAACTCAACTTAATAATTTTCCCAAACTTTTCAGACCATAACGAGCCTATGGTCCAAATTTGAGCTAAAACGGACAAGCCAAACGAAAGTTAGCGAGTCGGAAGTCCCCTGTCTGGAGGCGCACTGCGCCAGGAATCAGGCGCACTGCGCCTGGGCGCACCCCGCCCTGATCCTGGGCGCACTGCGCCCTGCGCATGCAGGTGTCTCCTGTCCAGCCGCGATTTATGCACTGTAGCAAGCAGTTTTTGGCCATTAAGTCCTTAATCAGGTCCTTAATCGATTGGGGTTTGTTCTAGGACTAAAACCTTATACTTTAACAAGGTTTTCAACCATCTATTACAACCAATTCAATCAAAATGAAGAATTAGGGTTCTTAGTTCTAACAACCCCAAACTTCAAATTCATCACTAATAACAACCTACTTCCATTTTCTTGAGTTAAGTCCTTTCTAGCATGACTCAATAGAAGCATTAGGCTATTACAACACATATTCACAACTGAAATACAGTTTCTAGTTCATCATGTGAAGAACACATCCAAGAACTTGGCTAGGAAGTGAATTTACTAACCTTCAAAGCTTAGGAATCACCAATTCCAAGCTAGGATTCCAATTCTTGTACTAAGCTTCATGATCTCTGCAGAAAATGCTCTCCAAAATCCACTCCCGTAGCTGCACAACAATGGCCAGTCAACAAGAGAGTCAAACTCTCTATTTATACCACAAAATTTACATTTTTGGTCCTAAAGTTCATTTTCTTGAACTTTGACCACAATAACCAAGTTTTATTACAATAAAACTTCCATTTCTTACATTTTGGCCACAACCAACAATATTTTTACATAATTGGTCGTTGACTTGGTCAAATGACCAAAATACCCTTTTTCGGTAAAACGACCAAAAATCAGTTTTTATAACATTTTAAGTCCAAAACTTAAAATATTATTTCAAACCAAATACTTTTCTGTCCAAAAGACCATTTTACCCCTACATGGTAAAATGACCAATTTACCCTTTTATTATAATTATATAATAAAGTATCTTGGCGTTACAAATTCTCCCCTCCTTCAAAAGATTTCGTCCCCGAAATCATACAAGGAGTTGAAAGTACGTCTTCCTCGATTAGTTTTCGGTCTTCCGCATCATCTCGGAATCTAAATGGTAATGTCTAAGCACTTAACCATACTAGCCTTCTTATCTTGTGGTTAAATCACAATCCGCATATCATTCCTCCGGTTGTCCCGGGTACCTTATCTACGTATCTTTCTTCATCTATTTTCATCTTGTCATAAGGGATTTGTTGGAAATTATTACACATAATTTCTTTCTTGTCGTTCCAAACAATTTTCCACCTTTCCAAAGGATTACTTTTCGTATTACCCTATTCCTTTACTTGGAATTTCAAGGGCTTATTCTCGGCGATTCACATACCACTTTGTAATTTCTTAATCATTCTTCAATTGCGTTCATACCTGTCAGGTATTTTCTTCAGTTTGTATAACAAACTAGGATCTAGTCAACAGTTTTGCCACAGCTTCATTTCAAAAATCAAAGGTTCTCACGGTATTCCATACCATACTTCATACGAGTCATCAAACTACCAACATGTAGGCTGCTATTTCTTGCAAATTCTATCAACGATAGACAATCTTCTCATCTTCTACTAGGGTCTTCTGTGCAATCTTCAAGCACATCTTCTAAAGTCTGAATTATCAGATCCTTTTGTTCATCAATTCACAATACTTGCGGAGACTTTATCGCAAAGTCTATAACAATGTTGTCCCATTTCTTCTCTGGGGCCAACTACGGTTCAAATTCTTCGCACATTTCTACCGGTTTGACTTTACGTCACGTACAAGTCAAATACTTTTCATGTGTCTTTCCATGCCTTTCTTCTGTCCCGGCCACCAACACATAGGTTTTATCGACCTATCCAGTCTGGTATTGCTCCAGATATACTGTATATCTAATACAAAATACATCTTTTCAAGATGATTTTCATGTTCCAATTATTTTGGAATCCACATTCACAACCACCAAGGGTTCTAAATCACTGTGATTTTCCAATTAGCTCCTGCTAATATCCAGTAATTCATCCATTTTTCACGTTTTCAATCTTGCACACTTCTCCCTGTGCTACCCGAATCAACTCAGGTAATCAATTCGCCAAATTCATACATGTGGATGTAACCTTCAAAGGTTACTCTTTTCAATTCCAGGCATCTATAGCCACATCTTTCTTTCTGAGATGGTACAAGATTCCATAACCGAAATCTTTAAGTCACCCATCTATCTTTTATCTAGCTCATATATAGCTTCTTTTCTGATCAATAAAGTATTTCAAACTCTAATGATCCACATAAATAATAAGCTTTACACTATACAAGTAGTGTTTCCAAAGCTTAAACGCCACGTTCATAATTGCTACCGCAATCTCAGGCATTCACAGTCAACGTTGGATACTTTTCAGTGATCCAATCCATCTTCTCTACTTAGCATCATTGCTAATGTTAGAGGTTCACACAAGGTTCATTCCAAACCTTTACAACATATCTGTGGTCTTTCTACCACTCAGACTTTACACTTTTCTTGGTCAACTTTAGTCAGCTAACCAGCAATCAAGGAGCAGTTTTCTACAACTCTCCTATAGTAACCCGCCAAATCCAAGGAACTACAATGTCAGTCGGATTCCTCAGGCGATTCCAGTTTTACCACATCATCTATCCCACTGGATTTATTTCATCATCTTTGGCAGTATTATCATGCCCAAGGAGTTGAAACTTCTTTTAGCCAAATTTTTCATACTTGGAGAATTTAACATATCACTTAACTCAGTGAAGTAACTCCAGTATATGGTACAATATACCTCATATTCAATCTGGTTTCGAGAATATCATATTCTCAGTAGTCAATGTACATACACATTAACTTATCTTTCTTCTTTTCAAACAGATAGGGCTCAATCTGATGACACTTACAGTCATATAAGATCCCAATTCAAAACAATTTCTTCCAATTGTTTTACCACCCTGTCATCTCAACAGAGGCTAATCAACACAGAGCCTAGATAACATGAACGACTCCCAGTACCAGCTTAATCATAAGCTTTTCTTGCCATTCTGGCAGAAATCTTGGAAGTTCTTTTCAAAAGAATCATCCGAAAATTATTTAAAGTAGTACACTACTTTCACCACTTTATTAAGCTTGGCCCATACCACGTATGCCAACTACAACATCATTCCTTTACTAACTCTTTCTGAGTTTAAGCAAAGAAGCTAACCGGTATTCTCAACAACTGTCATTTACCATGGATTTTCATCCGCTCATTTCTGCTTTCTGAACCATCATGTTCATATTTCTACAATTCATGTTAGCATAATGCATTGCTAACCAATTCATAAGCACAATTGCTTCAGATTTACTGGTAGTCATTGGCTTCAGATTCATAGGGAAAATGGTCCCGTAAATCTTAGGCAGACTACATTCCAGGTGTTCAATATCTTGAACATACATGCTATCTACAATAGCTATTTCAAATATTTCATCCAAAATCATTGATGAAAAATTCAAACAAGACATCAACTCATCGATCCAAAGCATAGCTTCATGGATCAAATATAACATACACGAGTTATATTCAAAACAATAACATCTGCGACCATATCAGTCTTCTCACGAGCTTCTTCCACAATCCACTGGAATGCTCATGGTACCACGGGTCCTTTTCGACCATTCGTTCCTTCTTTCTTTCCTGGGTTCATCACCCGTCACTCCACATTCAGCACGTGAGTATTTCAACAAGAAGTGCTCTATAGTTCCACACTGGAACCACTTCCGTCCCACACAACAAACTCGAGCAATATGCTTCCATTTTCTGCAATTTCAGCATGTCAACGGTAGAGTCTCAACTCTACAATGTTTTGAGTGCTTTTCCTGCACTTCTTACATCACATCATCTTTTCATTCTGGTCCCTTCCTTTCAAGGTTAGACCTAATTCGTTTTAGCTTCTTCTGAGAAGTCCACTAACATTTCTGCTTTTCTTGTAGTCTCAACTACTATTCTTTCACCTTGAATATCAACCAAGGTGAGCAACCGATTTCTTTTTCTGACCACTACAGCTACTACTGCTTGTCAAGTGGATTTTTTTTTTTTTTTTTTTTTTTTTTTTTTTTTTTTTTTTTTTCTGCTTTTCGTCCCCTTTTTGCTCCACGTACAACGGAGTCTTGAGAAGGGTTGGTCCGTTTCCTAGAGCTTCGCGCCCTAAATGTCTCCCAAGGAGTTTTACAGTTCATACTTCTTATACGTCAGAAGTCGGCAACAGTTAGGTTATATATGTATAATAACAAATATATACACCTAACTATGCATTACGTCTACTATCTCAGGGTTTAAGTCCAGGAATCTACTCTATAGACACCTAGTTCACTTAAACCACGGCTCTGATACCAACTTGTAACACCCGGCTTTTTAAACAAAAACACCCCTGAAAAATTTTTCATTTAAAACACAGGTTTCAATACATAAAACCATAACAAGGGGTATATTTTAATAAATACGGGTACAAGTGTATCAAGGAGAGTATAAAATACCATAACTCCTTTAAAGCCGGGCTGCTACTGACAGCATCTAAGAGTCCTACTTCACGAGTCACGGACTCTATCTTGTCCCCTACCAGTATCATGCTAACCTGCAGGGACAGTAAACAACGGTATGAGCTACAAAGCTCAGTGAGTAATCAAATCTACAAATAACACGTATTAATTACAATCATGTATTTGTCTGGATATCGAATCCAAACTCCTAGCCTTACTGGCTGACCGAATATCTCTTAGGATTTTACATCCCAAATTATAGTCTTACAGACTACAACATGATAACCTGGAATTATCAACCACGTCAGTTAATTACACATATAACCATATACAACTATTTCTGTCCCATCTCTCTCAGTCACATCGGATTGCCCGTATATCATGGCTATTCAAGCCATACACTGTATCATAGCTATATAAGCTGCATCAAAACATTATCAATATACAATTCATAGCCCGCAGGCCGCACCAGCTGGGTTTAGTAACCCAATATCATAGCCAATAGGCCACACCATGTACCTGTAACAAAATCATAGCCCGAAAACCGCATCGGAGACATAGCCCGAAGGCCGCACCGGAATCATAGCCAACAAGGCCGCATCGGAGACATAGCCCTAAGGCCGCACCGGAATCATAGCCAACAAGGCCGCACCATCTATTAACAGTTTCTTCACGATCAAATATGGCTCACAGGAAAATCCCGCTGTTGCCTAGACTCACGGCTGGTTCCGGTATTGTCTATACAAGTAAATATATGGCTCACAGGAAGATCCCGCTGTTGCCTAGACTCACGGCTGGTTCCGGTATTGTCTATACAAGTAAATATATGGCTCACAGGAAAATCCCGCTGTTGCCTAGACTCACGGCTGGATCCGGTATTGTCTATATAGATTTATTGACTCACGGCTGGTCCCGGTATTGTCATTTATTTTTCCATTGACTCACGGCTGGTTCCGGTATTGTCTTTTCCTTTTATTGACTCACGGCTGGTTCCGGTATTGTCAATAAAGGTTTGACTCACAGCTCCGTTCTTGTCTATTACAGACTCACGGCTTATCTGGTATTGTCACATCAAATCAAACATTTGTCATTTTCGTCCCACAAGTCAATTTCAACCTGTAACAATTCAATCATCATATATCATATATGATATCAGTGAGATTACTCACCTGGATGCTAGCTGCATTTACAGCTCCGTTCTTGTCTATTACAGACTCACGGCTTATCTGGTATTGTCACATCAAATCAAACATTTGTCATTTTCGTCCCACAAGTCAATTTCAACCTGTAACAATTCAATCATCATATATCATATATGATATCAGTGAGATTACTCACCTGGATGCTAGCTGCATTTACATTCCGGTTGTTTCTTGCCTTTGCGTGCACCACAACCATTTCGTCCCACACCTATATAATCATTTATATACCAAATGATAATAGGTTAATAGCCATTCCAATTAACTCTAATACCATAGAGTTCAATACAATGTCATTACAAACAATGCCTAGTTAATAAACTTTCCGTTTACTAACTTTTTATGAATTTTACTATTCACCGAGGCATTCGAATCGATCTACAGTTCCCCCGAGGGGTCGAAAACTCAACTTAATAATTTTCCCAAACTTTTCAGACCATAACGAGCCTATGGTCCAAATTTGAGCTAAAACGGACAAGCCAAACGAAAGTTAGCGAGTCGGAAGTCCCCTGTCTGGAGGCGCACTGCGCCAGGAATCAGGCGCACTGCGCCTGGGCGCACCCCGCCCTGATCCTGGGCGCACTGCGCCCTGCGCATGCAGGTGTCTCCTGTCCAGCCGCGATTTATGCACTGTAGCAAGCAGTTTTTGGCCATTAAGTCCTTAATCAGGTCCTTAATCGATTGGGGTTTGTTCTAGGACTAAAACCTTATACTTTAACAAGGTTTTCAACCATCTATTACAACCAATTCAATCAAAATGAAGAATTAGGGTTCTTAGTTCTAACAACCCCAAACTTCAAATTCATCACTAATAACAACCTACTTCCATTTTCTTGAGTTAAGTCCTTTCTAGCATGACTCAATAGAAGCATTAGGCTATTACAACACATATTCACAACTGAAATACAGTTTCTAGTTCATCATGTGAAGAACACATCCAAGAACTTGGCTAGGAAGTGAATTTACTAACCTTCAAAGCTTAGGAATCACCAATTCCAAGCTAGGATTCCAATTCTTGTACTAAGCTTCATGATCTCTGCAGAAAATGCTCTCCAAAATCCACTCCCGTAGCTGCACAACAATGGCCAGTCAACAAGAGAGTCAAACTCTCTATTTATACCACAAAATTTACATTTTTGGTCCTAAAGTTCATTTTCTTGAACTTTGACCACAATAACCAAGTTTTATTACAATAAAACTTCCATTTCTTACATTTTGGCCACAACCAACAATATTTTTACATAATTGGTCGTTGACTTGGTCAAATGACCAAAATACCCTTTTTCGGTAAAACGACCAAAAATCAGTTTTTATAACATTTTAAGTCCAAAACTTAAAATATTATTTCAAACCAAATACTTTTCTGTCCAAAAGACCATTTTACCCCTACATGGTAAAATGACCAATTTACCCTTTTATTATAATTATATAATAAAGTATCTTGGCGTTACATCTAATGTTAAAAAAAGTCCATTCAGTCCATCATTTTCCTTTAAGAATCTGAAAATCTAAATGCTCTAACCTCATTTTTTATCCAAAACTCATCCATAGTAAGTGTAAATGGATGAAATGCTTACCTTAGATGCTTCTCCACTTGATTGCGGCGAACAAGCAACACCGATGTTGATCTTCCAAGCTTAAATCCGAATTTCTCACTAATTCCTAAGGGTGCGTTTAGTTGCGGAAAACTGCTCCGTTTTCCGGAAAAATTTTCGAAGAAAAATGAGAATTCGGAAAACGCGTTTAGTTCGTCAAATTTTCCAAATTTTTCCAAGAAAATGAAAAATTTTCATTTTTCCAAAATTACAAATAATTTGGAAAATTTTGAAAAACCCAAAATTATTGTTTTCTAAATTTTTCAATTTCCAAAATTTTTCTAAAACATACAAAAACAAACACACACACACGCTCATTCTCACATACACCCCACAATTACAACTACACCCATCCTACCCTCTACCCACCTCACCCCACCCACCTCGCCCCACTCACCACCTACACCCACCCCACCCCACCCTCACCCCACAACACCCACCCACCCCACAACACCCACCCACCATCCACTCCATCCCCACCCACCCCATCACCACCCACCACCACCACCCACCACCACCACCCCACCACCCACCCTATCCTATCCCACCCTACCCCACCCACCTCATCCCCACTCAACCACTCCCACCCACCTCATCCCCACTCAACCACTCCCACCCAACCCACCCCACCACCACACTACACCCACCCACCACCCACCCCACTACACCAACCCACCACCACCCACCCACCTACCCCATCCCCACACTACCACCCACCCTACCCTACCCTACCCTACCCTACCCACCTTATCCCCACTCAACCACTCCCACCCACCCACCCCACTACACCCACCCACCACCTACACCCACCCCACCCCACCCCACTCCACGCACCACCCACCCACCACCTACACCTACCAAACCCACAACACTACCCCCACCTCCACCCCACCCTACTGTACCCTACCCACCACACCACAACCACATACCCCACCCCACCCACCCCTATCCCACACTCACCACCTACCAATGCCATCCCCACCCACCCACCCCACCACCCATCAGGTAGGGTGGGTGGGGTAAGTGTGAGGTGGGGTGGGTTGATGGGATGTATGTGTGTACAGTGTGTTATTTGAAATAACAAAAATTGGAAAATTAAAATTGATAGAAAATATATATCTAAACATATTTTCTTTTTTTCCAAAATAGAAAATGAAAATGGAATCGGTTTTATCTAAACGAATTTTCTAAATTCTCAATTGAAAACTGAAAATGAAAGCTTATTTCATTTTTCTGAAAATAAAAAATGGAAAACAGAAAACAGTTTTCCGCAACTAAACGCACCTTAAGTTTTTCTCTATTTCTCATGAATACTAGGACGAAATACACAACCCTTACGGTCATGCCTTCAAGCAAGTTCCTTAATAGTTAATTCACATTTTGGTCACAAAGAATTATTAAATCCAACCTTTAACCTTAAAGTCTGGACTCCTTTAATTACAATCCGATTAAGAACTTCCGTTTGACAATTTAAACTCAAAATCTATGAATTAACAAAATTAAAGACCTAATAAGGAAATGACGGTAAATGCAAATACCACATACATTAATCTCATTTATTGGGTAGCCATCGCTTTCCTTTCCCATCTTCAAGTACCTACACCTGGTTTTGCCACTAACTAACTATTAATTAAATAATGATAAAAATGTCTATTTCTCATTTTGTTACACCAAAGGTAAATCTAATGCAACTTGATATATTAAAGAAAAAACGCATAGTAGCCCATTACATAAGAGTGCTAACAATTGTTCTTGTATATCATCTTTGCTCAAGGAAATGACCTCTCAATATCCAACTCTAGTACTTCATCATCAACAAAGAAGGGTTTTGTCATTATGAAATTAAGTTTTTAATTTTTTATAACTTCATCCATTTAAGCACTTAAACTAACTAATCAAAATCAATATGTTCTTCATATAAATGAGTCATTACCACTTTCTAGCAATCACAAATAAACCGTTGTTTTCAATGATAGCATCTGATCTATAACTGATCAATCCTATCAACTCTGAATTCAAGTACAAATATTTACACTTCATAATTTATTTATTTATTTATTTATTTTTTTGGAATGGGACAAACCCTGGTAAGAAAATTGAGCCAATCAAAAACACACAAAACACAAACAAAATGTTTGCGTTTAATTGGGTCGGACCCTCTTACCTAAACATTCTATTGAAGGCCCCTCTCTATCACGCGCTCGCACGCACACAAACACTCCCACCCTCGCCTCAAACACACACACACACACACAAACACTATTAACTGTGAGCTCTTTCTGGAGATCCGGATTCATTTATTTCGATTCATTAAGGTATGTTCTTGCTATATTCAGTTATCAATTGAAAATTTGATACTTGTAGATCTGAAATTCTGTAAAAGAACTTCGGAGTTTGTCGCGATCCAATTTTGTTGCTGAAATCTACGCCGTTTTAGTTGTTGAGTGTATATACTGTTCTCGATCTGATTAATTATGGATCTTCAGTGAGATCAATATAAGTTTTTTTTTCCTGAATAACCCGAGCGTTACTGTATTGTTGATTACTTAATTCTTCGAATCGATCAAATGTATACTTAGAAATCTCCTTGTGGATTTTTTTTATCTGTGTAACGGATGATTTTAAGTTCAGTGATAGAGTTTTGTCGTGATTTTCTCATTATCGGCCTGACAATTGTTTCGGAACTTCCATACTTAATCATACACTCCATTTGTGGAATCTAAGTTGCATCAATTTTCATTTGAGGTGTATCATATTAATGTTCGCAAATCGCATTCTTTTGGGTGAAATTTCAAGGTTAAATCACTATACTTGCTTATTCGTCCAATTTCCGAAATTTTTCAGAAGATATATGTGACAGAATACGAAACCTAATGTGGAATCACGAAGATTTATCATCAGTCTGCAGAGAATAAAAATTCTCCTGTAAACAACATTGATATCTCTTCAAAATGCCTCCATCAAGTAAGGCCGATAAGAAAGCAGCAGTAGATGCTGCAGCATGGATGTTCAACATCGTCACTTCTGTAGGAATCATCATTGTAAACAAAGCATTAATGGCCACATATGGTTTCACTTTTGGTACTAATCTTCTTTCTCTCTTCCATTCCTTCTAATATCATCCATTTCAATTTTTACTTTTTTCATAATTATGCGTTTCTATGCAGCAACAACATTGACCGGATTGCATTTTGTCACCACCACCTTGATGACCGTTGTTCTTAGGTGGCTAGGTTACATCCAGCCATCTCATCTCCCCACTTCAGAACTAATGAAGTTTGTCCTTTTTGCTAACTTCTCCATTGTTGGAATGAACGTCAGTCTAATGTGGAACTCAGTAGGATTCTACCAGGTATGTATTGTAAACAGTAAACACTCAACACCAAAGCACTCCATACAATTCGGATGATTTCTGATTCATCTCCAAATTTCAATCCCAGATAGCAAAACTGAGTATGATCCCAGTCTCATGTTTATTTGAAGTCGCATTTGACAAGATCCGATATTCAAGAGACACAAAACTCAGTATTTTGGTTGTCCTTCTTGGTGTTGCGGTCTGTACTGTTACAGACGTGAGTGTTAATGCTAAAGGTTTTGTTGCCGCCTTCATTGCCGTTTGGACTACATCTCTCCAACAATACGTAATTCTTCCATCTCCCCCACATTACCCAAAACCACAATTATTTAAATCAAACTCTGAATAATTAACTTAAATTTTAAATTCACAGTACGTCCATTATCTTCAAAGAAAATACTCGTTAAGTTCCTTCAATCTCTTGGGCCATACCGCACCTATCCAAGCTGGAACTCTCCTAGTTGTGGGCCCGTTTCTTGATTACTGGTTAACAGAAAAGAGAGTCGACATGTTTAAATACGATTTACCATCTACGGTAAGTAAATTTTAAAATGTTTTAAAATAATTAAATAAATCATCATTAAAGGTTAAATTACATGTGTAGGTTTTTTTGGTACTGTCGTGTACGATTGCAGTAGGGACGAATTTGAGTCAATTTATATGCATTGGAAGATTTACAGCGGTGTCGTTTCAAGTGCTTGGACATATGAAAACGATACTTGTATTGATTCTAGGGTTTATATTTTTTGGGAGAGAAGGGTTGAATCTTCATGTGGTGGTTGGGATGATTATTGCGATAGTGGGAATGATTTGGTATGGGAATGCATCTTCAAAACCTGGTGGGAAAGAGAGACGTGCACATTTGCTTCCTAAAAGTAATCAGCAGAAACATGGTAATTCTGGATTAGAGAATGAAGATACAGACGAGAAAGTTTAATGATTGGATAGAGCGAGGTTTTTAGTAGTTAATACCAGAAATTTTCTTTTAATTAAGTTATTATTATTATTATCTTATTCTTGGAAATTCTTTGGTCTTTTGTTTTCTTCTGATATGAAGATCTTTGTGATTGTATGAAATAGGGGTTAAAGGATGTTTTTTGCACTTAATCGGGAAAACTAATAAACTATACGTGGCCGTTTGTTTTTGGCTTACTGTGTTAAGCCAAAAATATTGGCTTGATATTCACACACCAACGTTTCACTTATTGGTCATTTGTTCAAAAATGAAACAAACAGTATATTTATCCGGACAGCGATTACCATGTTCGTCGGCCAACACATAAAGGACTTGATGAGAAAGTAAAAGAAATGATACACCATCTAAATCTCCAATTAAATTTCATTTATTATTATTATTATTATTATTATTATTTTGATAACCGAGGACCCCACCCGATCCATGACCCTGAAACAATCTCGGGGCCCATGCACACCTGGCAGCAGGGTGGTCCGGGTCAATCACTTACGGGGTAAAGAGGTGGCCAGTGGCCATCCCCTGATTGAAACCTAACACTTTCTCTGGGGAAAGGGAGGGAGTGAGATTAGAACTTAGAACCTCTTTATGGGGAAGAGAAAGAGTCCAAAGTCATATTAATGATTGATTATAAATTAAAAAGACTAAAATTGGGTACTTCGAAATTGTTTTTCATAATGCAAATTTGTTCACACATTTACGAAAATCATAATATCTTTACTGAGAAATACTTTTATAAAGAAATTTTGTTGTAAGGATCTTCAAAAAAAACTATTTCTCAGCAAAAAAAAAAAAAACAAAAAAAAAACAATTTATATTGCAAAATGACATGTAAAGGTTGAGAGCGATTCTACAAAAAAAATAATATACAAATGAATAAAGACTAAAAAATGCCTTAAATATGAGAGAAATTTCACAGCAAATAATGCAATTAGCAATGAGCCGTTGCGAAATATGTGAATAATCACTTAATTGAGATAAAAGTGAAATTTTGATTTACTTATAGCAAATCAAAGTGGATATTTTAGTTTTTTTGTCTTGTAAATTGTAGTGATATTTGCAAATCCTATATGAAATTTAAAACACAAATACAGATACTTACGACTTATAAGACAGAAAGTCCAAAACCAACATGTCAAAAGCAAAACCAGATTACATGAAAATATCTCAGGTTTCATCTCTATTTATAAATAAACAATCAACTTCCAAGTCTATGCAAAATAAATCAAAAGTATATCATGGCCTCCCTGCATACATTCCTTTCCACTGTACAACCATCATCAACGATTAGATAGATATCGGGCACCCCAATTCCTTAGAAGCAGTGTCAAGATACTCAATCCGCATCCCGGTTGCAATGCGGCTATGCGCTTCCCAAGTTAAACACTTTGCCAGGTCAGCTTCCCAATCGATGACATCAGCACTCATGTACTGATGTCCCCTGCTACTTATACCAAATTGTTCACCACTTGGGTTTAATGTTATAGATCCAACATGCAAAATGGCTCTAAGAACCGATACACTCAGTGTGCGCACATGAGCACTCGGGTGAGATAAGCACCGTACAGTAGCTGGCAATCGACACTATCATAAAAAAATACAAAAAATTCGATTATATTTTTATTATTCTTTTAATTAAAGTGGTTTCGTACTTTCGTTTTCGTTTTCGTTTATTTACCTTGAGAAGATTCGAAAGGCCATCTGCAACCGCCAACCCGGATTCTCCCCACTCGAGCACCGGGTGAACTGCTCTAGCTGTTGCTTCTAGAAGCTGGAAAAGAATAATAATATAAATTTTATTATTATTATAATAAATTATAGTGAGATGAAAATGATATGGCACCTCAAGTTGTGGTAAAGTGCATGCTTCGCCATCAACAAGCATGCCATCAGTGGCGCGTAAAAGGAGGTCTAATGAGCTGGCGAGCATCACCAATGACTCGAGGGTTTCATGATTTCTCATTAACTCTACAATAAGTTTAACAATTCGCTGATTAACCCTCCACATTTTTTGACCGAGATCGTCATCCTTCGCGATCCAAGGCTGCAATTCCCTCTCGGCCTGACAAGTAAATATAAAAAAACCAGGAAAGTGACTAAACAATAAAAAAAAAATTTATCCAACTTTGAAACTTTTTTAAAAAGTTAACAAAATCTGGACCTGAAGAACAATCGCAGTTGCAGCTGTTGTCGGTGATGCTGACACCACATTACATAGCGCATCAACCACCTGTTAAATAAACAATCATAAATATATAAGTATAATTTATAATTTTTTTATAAATTATAGAAATCACAAAAACATTTACTTGTCTCCATCCTTGTTGAGCGGACGTGCTTTCTGCAGTAAGTTGTGTTTCAGGTGATGCAATCATTTTATGCCAAAGCAACGAAACAACAGAGAAACATAATTCCTGTTTTTCTGTCAAAACCGACCTCAAAAGAACACGCGAGCTACAATTAAACCCGATATGTCTGTCCATTGTGAGAAAATTAGCCAACTCTGAAGCATTAAACGGGAAACTCACGATTCCGTCTTGTTCACATAACTTAGGAACTTTCTCACTCTGTTTTTCTTCAATCTTTGTAGTACGGTTATTATTTTGTCTTTTACCATTCACGCATGAAACAGAATCCTTTACAGGAGGATGAAGTAGATTCACATCAAGTGGCTCTGCTTTGTTGACAATCGATGCAACCGCTTTACTATGAATATCAATTAAATTATAAAGCGAAGAAGCTGTAGAGTGAATTTGTTTATCCCACTTGCACCGGATTAAAACCGAGAGTGCATGCGTGCAAGCTTTAGACCTTCTAAAAAGCTCGGAAATATGCGCTGCCACCATAGCAGCAGCGACTATTTCATTCGAACTGTAACTCCAAGAAGTCCCGACAGAAGACGGTTTTAAAGAAAAAAGCGCTTCCAAAATCGCGAGTATTCTTCGCGTGTGACTCACCGCGGAATCAATACTACTCTGGAATTGGAACCCGTTACTTTCGTTACTCGGTTTTTCAACGTCTTTCGAACGGTTACTCGCGCGTGAAATCAACGGAAAGAGCTGTAGTTCACATGCGAGCGCGCAAACAGCGGCTAAAACGTACGAATCGAACGCGGCAACAGGCCCTTGTTTGTTTGTTCGTTTTCGAGGTTCTGATTCCGGACCGGCATCCGGTCCGGAATCAGAATGCTTCTTGCCGACGTGAAGCTGCGCTTCGTGGCTGACACAGACGGTCAGTATCACGAAGAGCAAGCGGGAAGATAGCTCTACGGTGGCACATGATTCTAGAAACAGGGAGTGGACCATCGTGCGAAGCTCTGCGACAGCTAGGTTTTTGGAAGCGGAGCCGAAGACGTAGCGTGTTTTTTTTGTTTGTTCGAATGATGACATGGACGGGAATGTTCTTTGGAGAATTGCTTCGACGGTTGCAACGAATATTTTCATGAGGCAAGCTTCGGATGGGCTTCCGCGAGGGAGGTATTCTAGAACTTTAAGGAGAGGTATGTAGAGGTTCCATGATAAGATGGGGGGTTGTAATGGGGTTGCGACGATTATTTCCGGAAGGTCGATTACGGAAGAACTTAGAGGGATTAAGCCGTATGCAGCTTCCCATATTGTGCATATTCTCCATTCGACTTCGGGTCCGTGTGCACATAGCATTGAGGCTATACCTTGGGCGGTTGCTTCAATTGTTGCTTCAGCTACTGGCATTTGTCTCTGAAATTATAGTATGTGAGGTTTCTAATTAGTGTTTGTTACCATTAAAACAATCAATGAAAGTTGATACCTGTTTCTTATGGCTTGAAACGTAACCACCAATTTGTTCATGTTCAACTTCAACACCTTCAACTTGTCTCAGAGGAGGAAAAAGCAACGCGGGCTGCGACAGTATCCGGAAAAGTAAAGCAGCTGCTGAGTCAGCAGCAATCCCCGCTCTCATCGACATCGCGGTCCCAATCGCACGCAAAAAGTGCAAATGCATCCAGTTTCTAGGAAGCTACAATACAAACACATCACTCACAAGTCACAACCACATACAACGGTCAAAGTCAAACCTTGACTTCTAGAATTCCCAGTCAACTTACCCTCATCCCAGACGCATAATCTTCAGCTGCCCTTAGAAGCTCCACTAATTGAACAGCAGCATCAAGAGCATCTGGGGCCCACGATGGTGGCGCTTCTAGAAGCCCAAGAAGAAGTCTCTGTGTAGCACTTGGACTAGCAATCGCATAGTACCTAAAATAAAGATGTTTAGAGGTTTCTTTTTTAAAAAAAAATTAAAAGTATCATCAATTCATGTACCTGTGAAAGAGTCTTGCGTAAGGCTCTAAAGCAGGAAGACCTGCAACAAGATGCTCATCCATGGCTGTTGTTGGTGGAGGAAGTAATAAAGCAGGAACAGCAGCAGCAGTTAAAGTAGCAGTTTCATAACGCGCAACTTCTTCATCACATACGCTTAAAATTACACCAGCGCCATTGGCCACAGCCCATCTAGGTGTTGATGGCATTAACTGCGGATGCTTTCCAGATCCACGTGAAGAAGCCATTACTGAAATTAAAATTATTAATTTAATATGAATTATGATGTCATCCTTCTTTCAATAAACTAATCAACTTACCAACAGAAGGTGGCTTCAGTTCACCTCCTGCGTATTTCCCCATCACACCTCCACACCTACACACATACAATAAGTGTTTAAAAAAATAAAAAATAAAATAAAAAAAGAGAGATCAAAATCAAACACCAACTTACCAACGGAAGTAGTCACTTCTGATACCTAAAGGTGCAGCGAGTAACAAATCAGTGATCCAAGGTGACAAAGGCCTAAGTGGTTTCCTTTCGAGTTGTCCAGATGGTGAAGAAGATTCACCATCTATAGATTTACTAGTTGATGCTTCACTGCCACTGTTACTTCTATCGGTTTCATTATGTGGACGTTCAACTTTGAAAATTGGTCGATTGTAATGAGTTAAAATTCGTAGAATCTCTCCACATGCTAGCGCCCATTGTTCTGAATACTCGTTCTGAAATTCAAGAACTGTATTATACATGTAACCGATGTGGTTATCTACTTATCTATTGTATTGAAAACATGAATTGGATTGAAAAGTGATTTCTTACATCGGCACTAGGGCAGACTAATGAGATGAAAGAAGCAAATGGGGGAATGCTTCTATCGTACTCCATTGTACCATCGATGATGCATGAAATTATAGGAAGAATCACAGAATGTCCGTGTTCTGGATGATGGAGAACAAACATTGCTGGAAAGTAATGATTAATTAGAAAATTAGAAAACAGATCTCTACGATAGTTGAATAAGAAAAGTTGCAAATCGAAATTACCTAAGACATCATCGAAGAGGCGTTTTTCAGTAGATGGATAACGATGGCGAACCAACTGCAAAATAAATGTATATATATTGAGTAATAATGTAACATTCAACAAAAAATGTTTTGATGATAAGAAATATATACGAAAGAGATACCTCAGCAATTTCTTCAGGAAATTGCTCTGATGTGAATTGACCAAAGTAATCAACATATGCTGTGATTTGTGCCTGGATATAGAAGTAACTGAACCGATTAAGTAATGAAGAATTTGAAGTGATTCAGATGTTAATGGAATGGACTGAATAAGAAATACCTTTCGTTGTTCTGGATCTGGTGGTGGAGGCCAAAACAGTGATGAGAATTGTAAACCATCGATCCACCTTTCAGATGTGGCAGTAGCCATGTGAGAAGCTTCTTTCTCTGGTTTTGTGGTGGTGAAGATGAAGGTGAAAGCTGCAAAGCTTCAAAAATCCCGCTGCTACCAATCAAGAATGAGAAGATTGTAATTCAACATTTTTTAATACACCTGCTGATGTCTCTTAGTAAGCAGTTCAATTTCAACAACAGTTGTGAGGTTAACCACTGAAAATTGTTAACTCTAAAATAGAATTATTGTCTCTCTTAGTTGCCCGGTCGAATAAGACTAATTGTAGCCTGAAACCATGGAACAACCAGTATCAGGAAGTAGGTTTTACTAAAAAAAAACATAATAATGATAACAACAATAACATTAATAATCAAGAGCATGAAGAAAATCATATAAATAAAAAGGTAAAATTATACAACCTTAACACACACGTTTAGAAGAAAATGTGTTATTAATTGGAAATTTTGTTGCGGAAAAATCTAAATCTCAAAAACAGCTTTATTAAACGTCTAAACTCAACTCAAATCTCGATTCGAGTTTTCTAACTCAAATTAAAAAATCTTCATTAGAAATCCATTACACTAGTTACTAGCATTTAAAAAACATCACGATTAATTAAAACTCGTCTCTATTAAAGCTGGGAAAGAGAAAAAAGAAATACACACACGACTTTCAGTGTAAGCTAAGTCGAGCTAAGCGAAGTTATAATTTCATATTAATCTTCAGAAAAATGCAAACATAGCATCTATGTTAACAAATCTGAAGATTATTACAAGAATCCGAATAAAAAAAAAGTAGAAGCTCGATAAATATGTACCTGGGTACCTGGTTTCGTAAGCTTGAGAAGTGGAATAATTGGAGAGAGAGAGAGGGAATTGGATTTCGGCGAAAAAACAGCTCCGGCGTTGTGATTTACAGCGGCTGTAAAATTTCGAGAGGATTTGGGATTTTAGAGGAAAAGATTGAGAACAAAACAAGGGATTATGAATGGACGGAGAGAGAAATATATTTTATAAAAAATGGTTTTTAGAGAGAGAAAATGAATAGTTCTAGAGAGAGAAAGTTAGGAGATCTTTAGCTGCGTTGTGTGTGAATTTAGGGATCTAAGGCAGCAAACGTGGCAACGATATTTTCCTCTCGCCATAAGCCAGCCACGTCGCTGGTCGCTTATGTTATTTTCATTGTCCATGTACATGTATCATGATCCGTATGTTATATGCATGTATGATACATGATTGAAATACCAGTAATGCCCTTTTCTGTCACGTGGACGTGAGGGGGCTAAGGTCAGGTTCGGAGCATATTCGTGTAGTGCTGAATTCTCAAAGTGAAAAGGACTTGTTCATAATTAAGTGATTTTCTATTCGATTTGACTGTTTTTAGATATTTTGTTTTTATGGTTGTAATTTATAGTTCATAGCCCTTGATATTTTTTTCCACTTGCATCTGATCGGTTTTTATGCTTATTACAAGTTTACAAAACTTACTTTATAATATTTCGTATGTTCTAAAAATTATAATATTTCGTATGTTCTAAAATTATGTATATTTCAATTATTGTTATTATTAGATAGATTAAGGTTATTGACGTGGGTTTATAAAACACATCCAAATTTTATATATTTTAATAGTAATTATATTGTTTAGTATTTACTATTTATGTATCAAGTCAAACTTTTGCAATCTTTTTTGGGTAAATAATTCCTTCATTAATTGAGAAAAAATCTAACTTCTTATTGACCAAAACGTATTTGATATTGTCATTTCGGGATGCAAAATCATGATTTATTTCACATTCATATCAAAAGTTTCTAACATGGTTGTGAGCAGTAGACATCCTTGGTTGATTATAGAAGAAGTCAGGATGCTGACGAATATTAGGCAACTAATAGTTATTATTATATTTGGTACACACATTTTTTTAGGTATTGTTTGTTATTTGAATATGTAAAATGTCTGTAATCTAATTTCACATTTATAGAGGAATATGTAGACCAAAAATATGTTGGTTGTTAAAAAATATTGTTTTTTTTAAAGTCTGTGAACTAAATATCATATTGGTCATAGATGATGATGGACAAACAAACTAGATGTATATATACCCATCAACCACGTTGATTTCTAGATGATAATAAAATACACTTGCGATGGCAATGATGGAGATGGTAGTGGTAGTGGTGACGGCGAAGAAGTGAGGAAATGGTGGTGGTGGTGGTAACATGCTAGCAGTGGCGGGGAAGGAGGATGTGGTGGTGGTGGAAGAAGTAGCTGTGGAGGAGGTAATGGTTGTGGAAGTGGAAGTGGTGGCGAATGTCGGTGGTGGTGGTGGTGGTGTGTAGTAGCGGAGGTGGAGGTGGCAGTGGTGGCGGAGACGATAGCAAGGGTGGTTGAAGAAGAAACATCAGGTTAGGATTAAAACTTAGAATATATTTTCCAAAATCAGAAGCTATTTTTTTGTCTTTTGGAAAAATATGTCACTTAGACCTTTTTATGTATGTGGTCTTCTAAAAATCCAACGATATTGTAACAACAACAACAATAATATTATTATTGTTGTTATTATTAATTAATGGTAACAACAATAATGTTAATAATAATAATAGAAATTTGAAAAAATAGTCTTTTAGTTTGTTGTTTTCTTTGGCTTATGTTCACGCAGTTTCAATGTTGCAGGTATTGTTCCTTTCAACCAACCTGGTTATGGATTAGATCTATGGACTTTACATCCGTCAAATTGAATATGTCAACCCTTGCAAGCACCCCTTATACGAGGGTATATTTTTCTTTTTACATGTCTAAATTCTGTCAACTATTATCGCTATATTACAAATATATTATTAACCTAATATCATAATTGTCATCATTATATTTAAGTTGCATATTCACTTTCTTTCACGTTCCTCTGCTTCCATTAATCTAAAAAGCCTAATCAAAACATGTTCCTACTTAACGCTTTTGTGATTTTCTAACAAATGGTATTATCAATGTGGAAGATTACACCAGTTGCTAGGAAAATTGTTTTTAACCAATTTTAGAAAAATGAGTTTTTCCCATTTTGAACACAAAATTTGAACCATAAAACATTAGTAAAATGACTATGTAGTTATATAATTGTGTGTCTCCTCGGTGATATCTTCGTTTTGGTATATCACATGTCCAGAATGGACTTAATATGGATAAGAAATTAGTCATCAAAGTGAGATAGGTTGATAAAGTAAATGAATAAATTAATGGTTTTTAGTTTATCCCACATAGGTAGACGAACAAAAAAGAAAATGAGTATCTAATTACAAAGGCTTTTAAGCCTTGTAAGACTTATAACACCAAAAATCTCCCTTTTGAACACAGGGGCTGAAACGCAAAACCAATTTGGGTTTAAGCCCACTAAACTTGTGTGCGAGCGCGCATCCCGCGGGTACAAATGTACCATTGGTTGACCATAAAAATACAGGGACCTTTTTGCAAATATTTATTTTCATAAATGTGAAATTAATAACATTAATCTTTGTGTTTAATTCAATAGTTACACATTTATGTATTAGAAGTCTGTTACATTTTGTTATACAAAAACAACTTTTCGGTATCTGAAAAAACACACCAAATACAACTGAACTCTTTTCTTTAATGTTTTCTTGTTACTGTTAAGGTAAAATTCAGACACACTATAGGTTCAAGTGGTCTCGAAGTACCACTTCAAGTTATTGTGTCCTAGGAAACAAACACTTGGTAACAGGCGAATTTGTTTAAAAGACATTGTGTTAAACATAGAGCTCAACGATTTGTTTTTATTATTATTTGTGTTCATACATTTCCATAATATTTTCCTACACCAGTAACCCATTTATTTGATGTTACTAGGATGTATAATATGTTGTAATTTAAAAGTCTAGTTGATATGTTTGTTTGTTTCATATGTAAAGATACAAGTTTTTTGTTTATGTCGATTGTTATTGTATGATATGATGTTTTTGTATTACACCAGATCAGATGTGCTTAATCTGACCATATACACAGAAAGGGAATGGTATTAAACACATTACAATTCCACATTTAGGTTAGGCCACAGTCATCCTGCATTTTGACTTTGAATTTTCTTTTAGGAATGACATAATTTTAGAAAACTGTCAAGGCACTAAATAAGGAACATATTGCAAAATGAAGATAATTAATCTACGATTAAGTAATCAACCAACTCAATTCAACTTACTTTTATTGCATTTTTTGAATTTTGATTAAAATCACAAAATTTTCTAGTTACCTTCATAGTAACTTCATTAGCAATACAATATTATACAACTGAAAATTATAAAGGTTGATCATTGTTAATGATTTCATTACTAGGTGAAAAACTTATAAGGTATTGAAATTGATCTTTACAATACAAAAATGTCATTTAAAAAAACCATCATTCATACACACTTTACACAACCTGCAAAAAGCCTAAGTTGATGTTAGATAAAACCTTATCTTACAACTTCATCTTTCAAGTCCTTATTCAAATCCTCCAACTTGTTATGCTTCTTAGTAAACTAAGGGTTATGCCCATCGACCTTAAACACATTGGAGGTTCAACCCATCTAATAATCACGTATATTGCATGCATGAAAGTAGCAACCTATATTTAAGGACATCTAGTAAGTTCTAAAAATGAAATTCTCGCATAAAAACAAAGAACCTTATTGATAGAGCGAAAATAACTCACAAAGAAAAAGATGTTGGGAAAAGACAACACCAGATTTTTGACATCTCGATTATAAAAAATTTAAAATATTAGGAGAGAGAGACGTGAAAAAGACAAATATAACCTCGTGTGAGGGGCACATGCAAGGGTTAATAGAATTTAATTTGACTGATGTTAAGCTTAAAGACCAAATCTACAACCAAATTAGTTGAAAAGGGCTAAATTTGTAACTTTTAAACCCTATAGACTAAAGCCAAAAAAGCAACCCATAGGAACCATTTTTTGTAATCTTATTTAATAATAATAATGATAATAGTAATAATAATAATAATAACAATAATAACAATACAACACAACAATTTTTAGATGGTAAAAACACTATCCAAACACCGACAGCCTCCACCAACTCTGATATTGGTATTCTTAATCAACTTATGGTTTTGATGAATAGAATGATTATAGACAAACAAAATATTTGGTTAAGCAGGAAAACCTCTATATATAAATCAGTATATATTATCAACAAAAAGTTTTCCAATTATAATTATATTGGAAGCAATGATGATTTCCATGATCAATACTTCCCAACAACCATTGTCAACATTACACAACATAATTAGGGGTTTCAATCAGGAACCGTGTCGTGTTATTATTTGACATTATACGATAATTTTTTATATAGTACGACATGAAACGATGTCATGTTAGTTTTAATTAACATGAAAATGATTTAATTTAAACACGAAAAAGATGACATAAAATGATTATTAGTTTATTTAATTTAATATTTAATCACACAACATAGGACAAACAGGGAAACACAACAAACACATGTTAATATCGTATCAATTTCATGTTGAATTTTGAACACGCACACGACATGATACGGTATCGTATTTTTTATAGTAGACATGAACACAAATTCAAATTTCAATTTTATCTCAATTTCTTCTTGTGTTGTGTGCTTTTTACGTGTCGTGTCATTGGTCGACACCCCCCCCCCCCCCCCCCAAATAATCATCGTCTAATTAATGTTTACACTATCAGGGAATGGTTGTTCACATTAAGTATATAAGGATTATGATGAGACAAAGACAATTAGGTTAAAGAAAAAGGAAGTTATGTGATTAAAAGCATATCATTAAGCATATAATTTTCTAATTTTATTAAAATAATACATATAATATAAATAATAATATCATATAATTTAACATCTTGGTAGGTAATTACAATTTTAGATAGTGAAAAATTAGGTAAAAAGGATAACTATATATAATACCATACATAATGGCAGACTCTCTTAGGATCAGGGACGGTCATGGGCTCCCCGATTTTAAGGCTTCTAATACATGATATATGATACATATTTAATTTATGAAATTTATTTATTAACTAAAATAAAAAAATATCCAATAACAAAAATTTCATAAAACTTGTGAATAAGTCAAAAGTAATCTTATTTCTTTAGAATTTTGTAAATTAGGAAACTATATACCTATCAAAATAAAAAAAATCCAAACATCTAACCAAGTTACAACTTTGAAACTCTAAGTTTTGAGTGTAAGAAAAATTTGAACCCCCAATTTCGTCCACTCAGACAACTGTTACCTTCATCCTTCTATGTTTTTCTGTTCGTCGGGTTTTTTGCTGCCTTTGTATGTTCTTTCATCTCTATCGGTCTTTGAAGATCGAACTACTCCATTTTGACCTTTGTTGTGCAATTGTCCTGTTGTCGGCCTGTCGTTTTCTTTCTCAATACTTCTCATAGACTCTAACTCTCAAGTCTCAACCGATTGTTAGAGGCTTGGTTGCATAGAGCTGATTGCCTGGACTGTACGTATTCTCTATGACTCTATGTCCTTTTCTTTGTTTATCTTTATTTACAAAATTGTGATAGCTATTACCCTAATAAAAATGAACCCTTTCAAAAAGTTGTGATGGACGACAACTATTATTATTATTATTAAATAAAAATATTTATTCTTTATTATAAGTTTGTTGTTTATTATTGTTATTTATTTGTATAGATATTTGGCATTTGAAATATTTATTTGCTTATTACTTGTTAATTGTTAATTTATTTTTTGCAAAGTGTAAATAAAAACTTATAAACACTAAAATAATCTCTAAACTTTATATATGTATCATAATAGTATAGTATGAAATAGAAGTAACTAAAATCCTTTATATATATATATATATATATATATATATATATATATATATATATGTATGTATGTATGTATGTATGTATGTATGTATGTATGTATGTATGTATGTATGTATGTATGTATGTATATATATATATATATATATATATATATATATATATATATATCATTTTATTTTTATTGAAATAAAGAACTCATTAGTATAATTAAATAATTTATCATAGAAGATAAATTTGTTAATTATTGATTTACTAACTTAATTTATTTTTGAAAGTTGTAGTTTTGTTAAGTATTAGTTTTTTGTTAAGATATAACTTTTTTCATTGTTATTTTGTCAAGTTATTTGTTGATTATTAGTTCATTTGGTATGTAGTATATATCAACATGAAAAAACAATCCAACATTGATGAGTTCTTAAAAAAACACAAATTCTGCTCAAGGTCCCAGAATGTCACTAAAGTTTGTTTTGGATGAAAGATCTGCCACGTCTAATGTTCCAATTACGGAGAGCCAGTCTAAAAAAGCCTATATTGAAACTAGTGAAATTGATCTTTATACACTAGAACGACATCCTGGTTTGCATATGCAAATTCATGATTACCTAATTAACCAAAAAGATACTATTTAATGAGCTTATATGAATAATAGTCCTTTTCAACAAACACTTTTTGTATATCCTAAATCTAGACCATATACCCATAAACATAGCTTTCAAGTTTCTTAGTTTAAGGTATTTCTTTGGATTTAATATTTTGATCGATTAGATGCTACATTTTGTATCCCATGTTTTCTATTTAGCAAACCCTCTGGAATGGACACTACAGATAACGAGCATTTATGAATGGATTTTGAAATTGGAAGAGAGTTGGTGGGAAAGGTTGTGCCTTTTGCATCATATGGGAACTCAGTGTACATATTCTCACAATGTTGCACAAAAATGTGATGATTTGTTAAACGAGGAGCAAGATATACAAAATTTATTTGAGAAATTTACAAGCGAAGAGTGTAAGAATAATATATGAAGATTGACGACTACTTTTTAATCATTCTATTGGTGCCTTTCAAGCATTTCATTGGATGTCATGACGAAAAATCAGATTCCATCAACAAAATAAATTTTCGTGAAATGGTGGAGGTAATTGGTTTTTTAACACTAAAATGAAAGAATTGTTTCATATTGCTCCTAACCGTGCATCATATACATCACCAGCGATTCAAAAATATATTCTAAACATTATCTCAAGTAGGGTGAGACAAATGATTTATGAGGAGATTGATGATGAAAAATCTTGTTTAGTTGTTGATGAAGCACATGATGATTCTAATAAAGAACAAATTTTCGTTGTTTTGAGATTTTTAAATAAAGATGGCTTTATCATGGAGCATCTCTTTGGGCTTGTTCATGTATTTGACATTACAACACAAACTATTAACTATTAAGAAGTTAATTTATTAGTATTATCACGTAACAATCTTTATCTTAAGTAAACTCCTGATCAAGGGTATGATGTGCAAGATATGTAAGGTCATTTATAGGATTTACAAGCATTAATTTCAAATGATTGTCCATATGCCTATTATATTCATTGTTTTGCTCATTGATTGCAATTAGCATTAATGGCTACTTAACAACGAGTTGTGTCATTATGGAAGGTTTTTAGTCAATTATCTTTTGTTATCAATATTGTTTGTGCTCCCTTAAGCGTACTAACCAACCAAGAGATGCACAAGTCGAACAAATTGCATATATGATTTCTATTGATGAGTTGGAAACAAATTGGTACATTACGACGAGTTGGTAATACTAGATGGAGTTCTCACCTCAAATACGTTTCGAGCTTAATGAAGACATTTAGTCCAACTTGTGAGGTTTTACTTAAGATTATTAGGAAGGGGAACAATTCAATAAAAGGTGATACAAATTTAGCATATGAGATTATCGCTACATTTGAGTTCATTTTTGTTTTGCATCTCGAGAAAGAAATAATGGAGATCACCGATTTACTTTGTCAAGCTTTACAATACACTCTCACGATATTTGCAATGCACCAAGGCTAGTTACATCCACCAAATTGCTATTTCAAAAATTGAAAAATGAAAGGCGGGAAGGGTTGATCTCTCTTATGAAGTCATTTTGTCAGGTATGTGACATTGATATCCCTGGTATGTCTTCTCCATACTTTAACAGATGAGCTTAAGCTCGTAAGGAGCATAGTGATCATACACGTGAACATCATTACCATGTTGATATCTTTTATGAAGCAGTTAATTATGAATTATTGAAACTAAATCATTGGTTTAATGATAACTCAATGGAGTTACTTCAACTGTCAACAATTTTAGATCCTAAAAGTGTCAAACGAACCTTCTTGAAGTAGCGATGTAAGTAAACTACTAGAGAAGTTTTGTCTTGAAGATTTCAACGAATAACAGAAAGTACCTTTGAAATCGCAACTTCAACATGATGAGACTAATGTTGTCCAACATGCAAATTATAAACTATTGACATATATTTCAGATTTGTGTCAATTGTTGATAAGGACTAGAAGAGTAGCCAATTTTCATCTTCTTTATCAAGTAGCTACTCTTATACTTATTCTACTGCTACAACATATCAGTCATTTTCAATACTGAGCTCATTAAAACAAGGTTACAAAATAAAATGAAAAATAATGACTCATTGATTTTTGTACTTCGACACAGAACTTGCCTAAAATATTATTTTAGATATGATTTTAAAATACTTCAAAAACGCAAAAAATTGATAGGTTCTACTTTGATAAGCAATTCCATCTTTCATATTAGTTTTTCTATTTAGACTTTTAATATGTGATAATTTTAAATAAAATAAAACTTGTTTATATACTTTTGATTTCTCCTAAAAGTAGTCCTAAATGTTACATCCCTGATCAACAACATATTATACTTAAAACACGTCCCTGATCATACTGACAACATAGTATATTTAAAACACGTGATACTCATATTCTTAGGTCTGTAGCATACACTACTAACTATTTAAGACTTAACACACATCTACATGACCATATGTATAACCCACTAGCTTGGTGCCAAAAATACCATTACGTAAAAGTCAATGCAATCCATGTCAAGTTAGTGGTTTGACAAACTTTCTTATGGCTAAAGTGGTATCAAGTTGACAAGTTGTTTAAATATCCATGCTTTATTTAAGAAGATAAGTCCCGGTCAATAAGACATAATTATATGTCAACCAAAGGTAACACAACAAATCAAATAAGTGCCATAATAAAATAAAATAATATAAAATAAATCATGAATCATTTTGTTATAAGAATGAGCCTAACATGCTTTTAAGTATCACATAAAAAATTATTTGCACTTCAATTTAACAAAAAGAAAAGGTTATCGATGAATGACAATAATGTTAATTTATAAATTATATATTGGTGAAAAAAGATTTCAAAAATAATAATAAGTGACTAATATGAATGGAGCAATAAAGAACCAGTGCATAATATTCACGCAATAAACATTCAAAATGCATGTTTGAAAAAAGCGCGTGGATATCCTTTATGTTTTATAGAACCACTTGGGTGAGTGTTAAATGAGCATTTTTATTGCTAATCAAATGCAGAATAATGTTACATTGTTACCCATTCAATAACTTATTTGTTTTGTAGAAAATTGCGATCGTAATGGAATTGTAAATTAATCATCATAATTCTTAAGATGCAGGATACAACAATATGGTTATAATTGATATTCGATCGATATCTTTTTCTTAGACCTTTTAAATACTGATGGTATTTAAACATAAATTTCAATTGTTGTTTTATAATAAAACCTCAAAATACAATAGTTAAAAAGAAATTTTCAGAAAAATCATTATATTTTTAATAATTTATTTAAAACATTATTTTTTTTCAGAAAATACTCATATTATTTTTGAACTTTCAAAAAAAAAACATTCATATTAATTTTTTTTTCAAAAAGCATTATTTTTCAAGATAAAAAAGTTTTTTTCTCAAAGCATAACATAATTTATGATAATGGAAAAGAGTTTATTAACCAACAAATATAACAATTGTTCGGGTTTTCACTAAAACCAAACAGAAAACTGACGGTTAAATATTTCCATAGTAAAAAACCAAAATTCTGGGTTCTGTTTTGATATTACGTTGTATTGTGAAAAATACTTTTTAAGTGATATTTTTTAAAAGCCTTTTCTAAATATGGATGATTTTTTTAAAAAGCATTTAGAAATATGAGTGTTATTAAAAAAGGTGTGATTTTCCAGGTAAAATATCAAAATTTTAATGATTATTTTGAAAAAAATTAAAATTACTTATTTTGATATATTTTGACGTCTTCCACTGTTTGACAAATACAATAACTAAATTCAATGATTAATAAAACAATGATAAAAAGTAGAATCGAAACTCATTCTTTTATGTAATAAAAATCTTGTTACTTTTGGAAGCCTATATTTAACAAAGCAAATGCCAAAATATTGTTCTTGTATAGTAAGGGGAACTTGCAGTGAATTAAAATGTTCACTTAACATAATAACGTGGTGGCTAATTACTGTTGACTTTAACTTTTATTTATTTTATTCTCTTGGTGCAAAATCACCTCCCACTCAATCAACCCACTTTTTTAAGTGGACAAAATTTGAGTTTGACCTTAAAATTCTATTCCACAGTATCACGATAACAGTAGTGATACTCTATATACATATTTTAACATATAAATGTCGAAATACGAAAAAGGCTAAGGAAACATTTGAAGGTCTATCATACAGTAATTATATTTTATAATTATGAATCAGCATCGGGTGAGGACTCTTCTTAAAGTGAGGACTTGCGAGGACACCTTAAAAAATTGAAAAAAAATAAAACAAAAATATAAATAATAAAATTGATCATAGTACTATATCGGAGAAAAAAAAGATTCAAAAAAAACTTTTATATCATTATTTTTTTTATAATGAAATAATGATCAAAAATAAAAACAGAAAAATTGCATCATTATGTTTTGTAATGATGCAAATTTTTTTTTCAAATTTTTTTTGATAATGAGATAGTACTATTCTCGATTTTATGATTTGTATTTTTTTATATTTTTTTTCAATTTTTTAAGGTATCCTCGCGAGTCCTCACCGAAAAAAGAGTCATCACCGGAACCAGACCCTTATAATTATTATTATTTTAAAATATCTCATGTCCCTCCGATGAAGTCTAGTGGCTGGGATATAAAATTTCATACAGGAGGTTCAGGTTTCAAACTTTGGTATGTTTAAGATATCGTTAGTGTTCTATAATTGACATTCCACGTAAGTATCGGGACGTGTTAACGTGAGCCGTGCAAATGATACGGTTAATTTTTTTAAACGTCTCTTGAAATAATCTTAACTTTGCAAGACTATTTTTCTCACTAAATAACTCTACTAACCAGTCAGTAAAATTTGATGTAATATTCGGACGACATACTGGAACTTTAATTATTTAAGTTTTGCAAACTTATTGGAAAATTTTGTTCCGTGAATTATAGACTTTTTATATTATATTGTTCGGTTTTATTGTAACAAATTATATTTTTATTCAATCTTATTCTATCATCTTTAAACCCAATTATGTGTCATAATGTTATAAAATAATGTCCTTCCTTTATTTATTATAAACTTGAAGCTCGTTCCAAAATCTCTATAACACACAGAAGCATGCGAGAGTGACCATATTATGGGCTAATTATTGGGTGGCAAAAAGTTAAATTTACAACTTTGCTTCAAATAACATGTTTCCGAAAAAGTTGTGTTTTGTAATGTCTGCAAAATTTCAAGCCAAATTTTTTTCTTCAATTACATAATTAAAATATTAAGTTCCAAATTATTCACTCATAAACGTTCATTGAGGATTCATAAATACGGTTACAATATAAAATAAAGGAAATAATAACGGAAGTCATAAGATGTGGATGTCGATGCCATGTAGTCATGTCGTGCCCTTCCTGACATCCCTCAGAGTATCTGAAACATTCAACAAACTGTAAGCATAATGTTTAGTGAGTTCCCCAAATTACCATAGGTTCGATTTATAGATTATGCCAAGTACAATCTTCGGGCTCTCCCCGAACGACCAGGCTCTCAGGCTTGCCCCGATCCGCCAAAAATTAACTCATTCTTAGACTCCCGGGTTTGCCAAGATCCGTCAGTAATCATTCACAAGTAAATATATATACGAATATAGCAATCATGCATTAACACAACAGTAAGGTGAGAAGACTCACCTGGTAGTCATCTATACGAAAACAAGGAAGCCTCGGTAATAATCCTCCTGAAATTCCTAATTCAAAATATCATATAAGTCAATAACACTAACTTCCTGGGCCATTCCTAGGGTCAAATCCCATAATTCCCTAACGTTTGACCCAAAAGTCAACTGCCCTAAAAGTCAAAGGTCAACAAGTCAAGGTCAACCCATACTTAGCGCCACTATCTCCTATGGATAGCGTTCGCTAAGTTTAAAATGGTCGCGAACTCTTTTTCAGAGATAGCGTCACTATCTTCATAGATAGCAGCGATATCTATGTTGTTCAACCCATTTCTTTATCCAGCTCTTAATACATTAAACCAAGGTCTAATACTTTCCAGAACTCTCTCAAACAGTCTCTAGATCAATAAAAATGTAAACTCCTATGCCCATACATGACCATGCATGCTCATGGTCAAGATCTAGGTCAAAAAGAGTAAGAACCAAACTTATCTCATCCATACAAGGGTTCCAAGGCTAGGTTTGAGATGTCTTAGGAGTCAAGAGCCCTAAGAGAGGAATAGATTTGTCCTCAAGCCCCCCCAATTATCAAGATTTAACCATCATTGCCTCAAAAATGAGTAAAAAGCTCCATATCCTTGTTCTATGAAAGAAACCTTAAGAAACAAAGGATTTGAACACTTACAAGGGTCAAAAAACACAAAATAGAGCTGATAGATCTTAAAAGAGTGACTTCTTGTACCTTCACACCTTATTCTCCTTCTAAGAGCCTTCAAAATGATCCAAAGGAGTGAGGTTCACTAAGAGAGAGCAAGATGGATGTTTTTAGGGTTTTAAGAGCTTGAGGGTTATAAGAGACGTCCCTCCTAGGGCTTTATGCCTTTATAGGACCCAAATTATGAAATTAGGGCGTTTTTTCGTTTTGCAGCGAATAGCGTCACTATCTTATGGGATAGCGTCACTATCCCTAATCATGCACATACACGATCTCCGCCTCAAATAGCGTCGCAAACTCTTAAGTTAGCGCCGTTATCTCCATTTTTCCATAAAATTAAAAGAAATAAACACGAGTACCTGAATACGGGCCTTACATGTGTAAAATACGAAAAAGTAAAAACATAGGTTTAAATATGTAGGGTTCGCAGGCTTACTGACTCGGCTCAGGCTCATGGGCCAAGATTTTTGCAACCCATTAGGGTTTTTTTTACAGAAGACTAAATTTCATATGACACCGTTTTGTGTACACTTTTTCCCATGCTGGGAGGATTTTCAATTTTTCATAGGCAATGGCTTACGAAAATCAGAGCTATTTTGGTCCGGTGCTTTTTTGTCTATTTTTTAAAAACTCCTGTATAATTAGTCTAATTTGTCATTTTCTCATATATATATATATATATATATATATATATATATATATATATATATATATATATATATATATATAGTTAGGATTAAATACATTTGGTAATTATTGTGTGAATGTAGGACCAATTTTGGACCATTAGATTGAAAAAATCAAAGGCTTAGATGATAGTGGCAGTTGTGTAATTAAAATGAAAGAATTAAATAAAAATAATTGAAATCGGCTAGTTAAGGGTATAATAGACATTCATATATACCTACAAATAAGGAAACAATATTCTTTTCAAGTCAATTTTGAATATCAGAACTATAATTACGGAGACGTTATCGACGTTATCAATTCTATAGTTACTGTTTAACATTGCTTATATTCTAAAAAAATGAGAATATGATGTATATGGAATTCTGAAGAAATACATTAAATAAAGAAGCAGTAGATGAAAATTTCACATAACACAAAACATTCATAAATAATAATGAGTCATTGAAGAAAAAATACATCAATATAATACATATTTTAAAAGAATAAACATTAAAAAGGAATGGAAGCGTAACTATTTTATTCTCTGAGAATGACTTGATTCTAAAGAAGCGTAACTACTTCATTTTTCGAGAATGACTTGATTCTAAAAAAGCGTAACTACTTCATTCTCCGAGAATGCTTTGTTAAAACTACTTCATTCTCCGAGAATGGCTTGATTCTAAAGAAGCGTAACTACTTCATTCTTCTGTATTACATTTTTTTTCATTCCACTATTCAGTTCTGCATTCTATTCTTCAAGAATCAGCTTCGATGAAGTTTTCATTCAATCATTTGTATTTTTGGCATTCCATTCTTCAAGAATCGGTTCCAATTTCGTATTTCATTCTTAGAGAATGACACCTACTAACCTTCAACATCAATTCCATTCTTCAAGAAACAACAACGATAGAGATCTTTAACTGCTTCATTGATGTGAAATCTTAAAAACAAACAACCAATAACAAAATTAGGGCAAGGGTAATTAAAGATTTGAAGCTTAATTGAGATTTTGGGAGTAACGTAAGTAACCTTCAAACAAATATTCTCATGTTTGATTTTGTTTCAACTTAAGTTATAATTTCACAGAAATTTCATTCGAAACTTTTTCCTTTCTAAAGTCTGAGAATGTTTGGGAACGCTATTTTTATTGATTGACCAACAAGTCCACATATCAATTTAATCATTTACTTTGTCTCGTTTTTCTAAGAACTCTTTCCATAGCTCTGTATCCATATTGCCAAACGTTTAATGATAATTGAATGTTGTTACCTCAACTTTAAAACTTCCCTTAACGATTTGATATATTCTTGCTATTCTAATTCGAAATATTTGTGAATGTCGCCTTAATATGAAACTTCCGTCATTTGTAATAAGTAAAGTATCATAAACAGTTAAACTAAAAATCAAGATTCCTAGGAGATGGGTTCTTGGTTTAAGAAAGCAATTTATTAACTCCATAACCCGTAGTCGAGTTTCATAAATAATTGCAAAATATTGTAATTCCGCTCCATGATTGCAAAAATACTCCAATTTCATAAATGATTGCAAAAATGTGAACTCAATTTCAATCGCACATCCCAAACACCCTAAAAAAACGATCCGCATTTGCGAGAGTATTAGGAACGAAACCCTTGCTTTTGAACCATGGAAATTCTACATCCTGAATCAAGTATTTATATCATCGGAAATTAAACGGAAAGCGGTAATTCAATAGCAGAATACCTGGAAGAGCATTTGCAGGAAAAGCCTCTGCGGCAACCCTAGTAATCAAGCTGGACTTACCGGTGCCACGGTCACCGGCAACAACGATCTGAACGTCGGTCAACGATCTGAACACCAGTCGAGAGCTCGTTGTTTGGGCCACAGAAGGGGACGATGCTATAAAGGCTTGGACACTCGGTGTAGGAGAGGGACGTCGAAGAGGGTTTGCGTATAAGAAGATATTGAGAGTGAGAGAGAGAGAGAGAGAGAGATAATTTAGGAATAATTACCTAACTAGGGGATAAAATCAAAATATAATTAATTAATTAGTATGTTAGTTTCCTATAATGCCCTTTATAAATGATTGGACCAGAATTGGTCCTACATTCACACAATATTTATGAATTGTATTTGAACATATATATATATATATATATATATATATATATATATATATATATATATATATATATATATATATATATATATATATATATATATATATATATATATATATATATATATATATATATATCAAGTCATCAATGTTTGTAATTATCATAGACATATTTTTACAAATATTGAAGATGAATATTACTATATTAGGGTGTGTAGACTTTCTTCATCATATTATAACTTCTTCCTTTAGTGGGTTTGTGTGACAGGAAAGTTTCCTCTTAATTCACTCGACGCATAGTTTGATTCTTATAGATCGCTCAAATTAATCAGTTTCTTTATGTAAGGATTAAGGAGGCTCAAGTTTGTCTTTATATGTCTTCAAAATAATTGATATCTCCTCCATGCATATCTTTAGTTTGTCAAGAATCGATATAATCAAGAATGGCCCCTTTATAGTTTTTACGACTATATTAGAATGTTTTTAGTATTTATAAACATTATATTTGTTTTAACATGGGTTATTTGAATGTTTAAAAAGATGCAAGTGGTAATTTAAAAGGAAAAAAAGGAGTAGGCGGGGCTAGTGGCTGCCCGTTGAGGGAGTTACTTTTATTAAGATCCATACACGTGGGTATCTAGGGTGGAGGAAAACGAACGGGCAGCGGTTCACGGGCGGAACATAAATATCTTAGGCTACTTGCTGTAAAAGGTCGTTCTTGTTAGAAAAAAAGGTAGAAAAACAGATATTTTTTAGCCTTAGTATTTCCATTATAATTAACAACACACCCTTAATCATTTATTGTAGACCCATCAAGAGTCCCTATACTTTCGTAAGTGATTTGGACACCCTTCGTTCTCGAACATAGAGACAAAAGCTCTCTCTCATCCAAGGTTCATATTTGGTTTTGTTCACAAATTAACCAAACATGGTTAGCTATCTTGATTATAGGGTTTCCATTATATATGTTCACATCAAAGTCTGAAGTCGACCTTGAATAATGCCTTTGCAACAAACTTAACACCAATGACATTGTGTTAGTGATGAAATGAGCAATACGACTACAACCAATTTGTGGAACAAGTTGGACGGATCCTAGATGAGCATATGGAACAGATGATGGAGCAACTAGCCTAATAAGTGGCAACCCTATTTGACGGACATGAGAGAAACACTGTTTGCATGGTTCACTCACAAATTCAACATAGGAAAAGGAGTGATGTATGACTCATGGAAGAAGAAGAAATGGCCTTCGAGCAACATTTTATCCTACAACTATCAACGGGTGATGTATCAATTCTTGCAAAATTTAAAACATCGCCTATATATTGTGGACTAGTACACTATATATAGAGTCTTAACAATTATTTATGAGGAATGAGGTGCATGACACCAAGGATCAATTGGTGACGCACTACGTCAATGTTTCAAAGTCTATGTGGAGCATATAGATGTCCCTAGAGAAGCCTTTATTGAGAAATAAAAGAAGGACAAACATGACCAAAAGAAGTCCACATTTAAACAACCATAACTTTTGATATGTGAGGAGTTATGAGACCCGCCTTATATCATCGGAAAGCTCTCAACAATCCAGTGACCTTTCACCTCGTTCATCATGATATTCTACTATTTGTTAACATGTTCCATTTTCTGTTATTTCAGTTAGGGGTATTATAGTCTTTTCATTGTAAAGGTTGTTAGTTAAATTAGTTGTTAGTTATTGTTCAGTTGTATATATGTAATTCTCTGTTATTCAATGAAGTTAGTTACTTCTTGCTGAAACTACTCTTGTTCATCTCGTTTCTTCATCCACAACATGGTATCAGATTGAGATATATCGATCTTCATTTCCTTTTCTTCCTTCATCAATGGCTGCCACTAATGCCAATACTCCTGAAACTGATCCAATTCCTGTTTCAAGTCCGTATTACATTGGATCCTCTGATAACCCTAGCTCCGTCCTTGTTTCCAACGTATTCAATGGCCTTGGTTTCTCCTCATGGAAGCGCTCCATGATCATTTCATTATCTGCTAAAAACAAGCTTGGTTTTGTTGATGGCACTATCACTTCTCCTCCTGTCGCATCTTCTTCTTACTCCTCCTGGTTTCGTGCCAATTCCATGGTGATTAGTTGGATCTTAAATTCCTTAACCAAAAACCTTGCTGACAGTGTTCTATTTCTCTCAACTGCGAAAGAAATTTGGGATGAGCTTCATCATCGCTTCGATCAGTCTGATGGAGCGTTGATTTACCAAATCCAACAGCAACTATATTCCGTATCACAAGGTGCAGACGATTTTTCTAGATATTTCACCAAACTAACTCGAATTTGGGATGAATTACGTCAGATCCAAGCTATTCCTCCTTGTTCTTGCGGTTCATCTGCTCAGCTTCATAAATTCCTGTAAGACCAGCGTTTAATTCAACTGTTGATGGGATTAGATGATTCCTATAAGACTATTCGTGCTCAATTGCTCATGATGAAGCCGCTTCCCTCTGTTTCCACTGCGTATTCCCTCATCATTCAAGAAGAACGACAGCGAGGTATTTCTACCTCTTCCAACATCAATACTGATATGATTGCCATTTTGTTTGAGAAAAGCTGCAAGAGGGCTTGATTTCGATATCTCATGTTCCTACTGACCGCCAATCTGCTGATATTTTTACGAAATCATTACAACCTTTTCAACATAAAGAAGCTATCTCCAAGCTGAGTCTCATTCCATTCCCTCCAGCTTAGGGGGGGGGGGGGTGTTAACATGTTCCGTTTTCTGTTATTTCAGTTAGGGGTATTATAGTCTTTTCATTGTAAAGGTTGTTAGTTAGTTAAATTAGTTGTTAGTTATTGTTCAGTTGTATATATGTAATTCTCTGTTATTCAATGAAGTTAGTTACTTCTTGCTGAAACTACTCTTGTTCATGTCGTTTCTTCATCCACAACACTATTTAGGCCTCCAAATTTTAGTTTTCTCCAATTTACATTTAATATTCGATTTACTTTTGTCAGTTTTGTTTGTATTATCATGTTATTGTTGTAATACATGGAAATCACACGATTGATTATTATTTTAATTTTGATAAACTTTAGTCATATCTAATTTTGAAAATTTAGTATACTTGTCGAATTTAGATCCCTCCTTTAAAAGAGATTGAATGTAATAGCTGAGATCATCTTGAAATTTATAAACATTATCCCTTTGGAATTTTGCGAATAATCATTGTTCTTACTTCTTTTTTGCGTCAAATTCCCGTGCTAAAGAAGATGGTCAATATGTTTAACCTAATTTCTAGCTCAACAGCTCACCAAAGAGCCTTCTTAGTAGAAAATTATGACATAACAACGTGGGCCATTTTATAATTACCAACTTGCGACCGTGTTGTAACCCATATGATTTGAGTTTAGATGTTTATATACATAAAAGTATGACAATGTTATTTTTAGGATAGAATCCGACATTTAGATATTTCACCAGGTGTTAATGAGTAAAAAATAATAAAGGCGTGAATGGTAATTTTATTATGAAAATATAAAAGTACATTACAAATTTATGCATGAGGCATAATTGTTATAGAGTAAAGGAATAGGTAAAGTGTGTTAACTTTAAATTCTAGTTTCGATTAAATTGAGCATTTGCTTAGTGAATGGGTTTATTCTTCGATTTCAAAAAATATTTTGGGAAAGTTTATGAAAATGGTATGTTTTAAATGAAAACCCCTCAATGGATTTTTGGTTATCCACATGGGAGGCAAATTTCCTAATTGTGTGTATATGTTTGTTATTGTAAAAAATGAAAACCATGTAGAAATAAGAGGAGGATGTGAATTTGTTCTTGGAAGATTATGGTTAAGCTAATGTTGAAGAGTCTCTATGTAACTAAATCTCCATTTTGAATTCATTATACGTTTTAAGTTGGAAATGGTGAAAACCATGTATTGAAATGGTGATTTGGGATTGATTATTACTTGGTGTTTAGATTAGTGATAGAATAATGTTTCAAATGCTTTGAATCAAGATCGATGAATAAAATATATTAAGATTGGTTCCTTAAGTAAAAACCTTAAGTTTTGATGAAAATCGAGTACCAACAAGGTTGGTATGGCCGTATGGGGATTGTACCTAGCCCATATGTAACATTTGGTGGACTTTGGGGAATGGTAAGGGGTGCAAAGACTATTATAAATGGTGTATTCATATACCTACCATGGTACGACTTAGATGAACTCTTGGGCGACTCATATGTGAGCGATCTAATGGTTTATGGTGCTTTGGTGTATGGTATGGCTATATATCCCTATGTGCAGACGATAACATGTTACACCCCAAAATTTCAACAAAGTTTTTCCTTATTTTATTTATTTATTTTTAATAAGAAAACCATAAGTCGAATTTAGAAATATCATTAAAATTCACCGGTCAATCAATCAAAGTGAACACATGTCCCAAAACCATTTGCAAAATCCAATAATAGAATAATATAGGGGAAGTGTCAAAATCATGAGAAGTGCTGCCATCAAGCCGGACCCTTCCCCTTATCACCTGAAGTACCTGAAATGTTTTAAAGTAAACGGGTAAGCACAAAGCTTAATGAATTCCCCAAATATCATACATGCTACACACATTACAACCAATATCAAGACACGACACGATCCTACCCTTGCGGGACATCACATCATCCTACACATATAACATCACATAGTTGGGACACGACACAGTCCTACCCTATCAGACACGACACTGTCCTACTCGTAATCATAAACACAATCACAGTCATATGAACAAATCAAACAACTACTACACAAAAATTAATCATACGAGTTGTCAACGCATGCAACATCATAAAGTAAGGTAAGGACACTCACCTGTCTCACAGAGGTGTCGATTACTGCTAGAATTCTTACATTCGTTCATTGAATCACCTAAATTCCATAACACAACAACATTAGTGACCATAGCAGCGTTATCATACTCCCTTAGCAGCACTAAGAGGTGCGATCCAGTTTACGGGTTCCGAATGAGTTAGCGGCGCTAACTCCAAACAATCTAATCCTTCTATTAAGCTCTTAATTGGTTCAGCCAGTGGCCATGGATCTCCATAACCCATCCATATGGACTAAAGGTTTGCTAACTATCATACATGCAGACATGCATGATTCATCCATGTCAAACCCTAACCCTAGAACCCAAGAACAAGAATAATCCTAAGAATTCATTGCATGGCTAAAAAGAGACAGGGACAGGCCTTACTCATGAACCAAGAACCCCAGAAGAGTGTTCCAAGTAAAGTTTATGGTCTGGAGTCCTTCAAACTCCAGCCATAACATGATATTGCTCAAATACTCATTAAGACAATAACTAAGCCCTAACCAAACAAAGATACAAAAGGATCGGTGAAAAAAGGACTTACAATGGTCCTTAGATCGAAGGGAAAACCAAAAACACGAAGTAGATGATCCTTCAAGCTCTTAAACTCATTGTTTTTCTTCAAAATCTTCCAAGGAGCAAAAGATAAGCAATATGGGAAACAATCGTCCAGGGTTCGCTCAAAAGCTCTGAGAGTCGCCAAGAAACAAACCCTCAAGGCTAGGGGTCTTTATATAAGTCTCAAGACCAAAAATTAGGGTTTTGCATATGCGGCGCATAGTGTCGTTAACAAGGGGAGTTAGTGGCGGTATCGCCGATCAACCCACATATTCATACGCTACTCATCGCGTCGCTAACACAGAAGAAATAGCATCGCGATGAGTCCAAGGGAAAAATGGTAATTTTGATTTGAAAGTTTATACCTAAAAACGGGTCTTACAAGTCTCCCCCAGTTTTCTAGATTTCGTCCTCGAAATCTGCGTCGGTTAAAAGCTCAGGGTAGTGTCTCTGCACTTCATACTCCGATTCCCAAGTCCATTCCGAACCCTTCCTGTGTCGCCACTAATCCTTCACTAACTCAACCTCCTTATTTCGCAATGCCTTTGTCTTTCTCTCTAGTATTGCAACCAGTTGTTCTACATAGTTCAGGCACTCGTCCACCTGAATATCTTCCAACGACACAATGGCAGACTCGTCGTTGATGCACTTTCTTAGCTAAGAAACATGGAAAGTGTTATGAATCTGGTTAAGCTGTCCGAGTAGCTCTAAGTGTTAAGCTGTCCGAGTAGCTCTAAGTGGTAAGCCACCTTGCCTACACGTGCGATGAATTCCAGGGACATTTACTCATGCTGCTTTTTGCCTTTTTTATAAACCCCCTTAAATAGTTAGTCTAATTTGTTATGTTCTAATATTATATTTATTTTAGCATATTAAAATATAATATTATAATAAATTCTGTAATGCATGCAACTAAATTTGACCATTTGAGATGTCATATTAACATATTATATTAATACATGGTTTCCGGTGGGTGAAACCATATTGAACAAATGTTGACACACTAAATCACAACTTTTTATATAATTTAGCGTTTATTCCATAACCTTCTATTTTGAAATTTTCCCATAAAATACCGAAATTTTTTTTTTCAAAAAAGACTTAAATTTTAGAAAAACTTTTTAATTCAGCCTGATTACCTGGTTTTGCAGGTCATCTTCGAGTAATGTTTTTTTTTTTTCTGGAAAAGACCCTAAATTGTATTTTCCGTAAAAGAGCCTAAAATTTTCTTTTCCAGAATAACCCTCTAATTTTACAAACTTTTTCATGTGGACCCTAAGTTTTTCTTTTCTAGAAAAAATATCACATTTGTGATGGTTATTGTGTTTTTTATGGAGGAAGATGAAGTTTCGATTCTATTTATGCTTTTTACCATGATAAAAATATACGTTCCATTGTATTCATGATTGTTTCACCCATAAATGTGTATATAATATGAAGCTTTCATGACTCATGATAAATATTCCTCATTATGTGACACATGCTTTACATGTCGAAGAGCTAATTGTTTAGGCTTTAGAGATTTCAATCAATTATAGTGGAGCAAACAACTTTGGCTTAGGTGGATTTGTACATGTTGACTTTATGCCCACATACCAAGCATTCTAATTCACCGTCCCATTTTCTTAGCAATGAGGTTGTATGCATGGCTTCAGTAAAAGGAATAGATCAATAACTTAGGTTATGAATAATATTTGCATGGGATTTGCGATATGCATGAGTTCCAAAAATTAATATATCTACCCCGCTTAAACCTATATTACACATACACATATTTAGAACAATAGTTGCCTTCGTAAAATATTATGAAAATATGGCAAAATGAGCGATTTGACATATGTAGGAGATATATGTCATACAAAACAAATTTCAGTCTCTTAGGCCCCGGCAAGGATTATGGACAACTACGCTTCCGGTGTCCAATCCCCTATAGTGGATGCATACGTCTTTTTGAGGATTCTTTTATGGATGTAACTCATATGTATCTCATATTGATCCTTACATATCCACCGGAATGTTGTCACTGTTTTGATACCTCCCTCCCTTATAGTTTGTATAGGAGTAATTGGCCTAGAATGCTTTGTTTTGGGTATGTTAGATGCATGGGTATTAAGAATGCCATGCAGCTCTATGATAGTCTCTTCCAGATTATTTGTAGTCAATTCCTACATAACAGGGAAATCTAGGTGCTCAAATTGGTCAATGTACGCTTTCAGTTTAAGGTGATGTACACTGACACTCATGCTTTCTTGCCACCTACCTCCCATGAGAGCTTTCACAGTGTCTAATCGCTCTTGTCATGCTTGCTGTAGGAAATATTTCTTTGAGCAACAATATTATGTCATATGCCTCAAGATTCTTAAAGCTCTTTTGGAGCTCTGGAACCATGGTTACAAGCATGATGCAAGCCACCTTAGTGGACTCTGTGAGACGAGGATTATACTCATTATTTTCCCCTCTAGTTGTATTAGTTGGAGGAGCTTCAGGGAGGGGTTCCTCAATGGCTCAACTTTTCTTAACGTTTTAAGTATACCAATCAAGATAAATCGAGCTATTCAAATTATCCTTCGAGAGGATAGCTAGAGTTAAAAGTTTCAACCGAAAGAGTTTATGTTTGTGGACATCTATTAGAAAAGAATTTTATTACTTATTTGATAATTATCCTTTATATAATTAATTACCCAAAAATTTGTTTTATCAGAGGCTAAAATCCACACACGAAGGATCTTTATCATGAGCTACGAGAGTTTCATCCTTTTTATATCTTTATGAATAAAGTAATCACAAATACAATGAAACATATATTTTTATCTCGGTAAAAAGCATAAATACAATCGAATCTCCGTCTTCCTCCATCAAGAGTACAATAACCAGCACAAATGTGATTTTTTTTTAGAAAATAATTTTTTAGAGCCCACAGAAAAAGGTTTGTCAAATGTGGGGTTTGTTCTAGAAAAGAAAATTTTAGGGTATTTTCTGGAAAAAAGAAGTTTAGGGTCTTTTACTGAAAAAAGTATTATCGGAAGATCTCCTGCAAAACAAAACTGGGTAATTGCAGTGAATTAAAACGTTTCTTTAAAATTTAGGCTTTTTCTAAAAAAACAAAAACTTTAGGTCATTGTCAAAAAACAGAACTGCAAAATGTAATGTCTATTATAAATAAACTTTATTATTTATTTTACCGATATAAAAACACTTTATGAAATTTTCATACAATTGCAACTTTTTTACTATTACAAAACAATTTTCACTACATTAAATTACCGATCAAATCGAGTAAGAGAAATATTTCACCGGTTATGATGGTTATATGCATTTGATGCTTAACATAACAATAACGGTCTGTTTGGTTGGTTCCACACGACTTATGCACATCCAGGACGATGGATGTGTTCGCATGGAGAATTCTCTTGATAACTACAACAAAGTTGTCCTCAAATGATGTATTGAGAAAGAACAACGGGTGTTTCTGGAAATATTGTTTATCTTAAGAGTAAATTAAAGATTTGGTCCTTCTCGTTTACCTATTTTTTCACATTACTCATAGTTTTCAAAATTCCACATATTTGTCCGTGTGGTATGCTTTTATTAACACGTTTGGTCAAACCCTCCGTTAGACTGAACTTTTTATGTTAAATGGAAAATAAAATGACAAATATACCCCTTATTTTTATTAATTTGTTATATATATATATATATATATATATATATATATATATATATATATATATATATATATATATATATATATATATATATACCACTTTTTATCTTCGCTACTTGTGGTTTGCACTCCAAAATCTTTGATGGGTTTTTATCTGACATAGCCATTCATTCATTTATTTCCAGCAAAACCAATACCACATTTTTGCCATGTTTTTTTGCTACTGCTGTGCTTTTTTTCGGCAATGCTTTTGCTGGAACAAGCTCGTTTGACTTTCAGTTCCTTTCTCTAAGCAGTTTGAAGCTCATGGGTGACACTCACATGGTCAACATGAGCATCATGCTCCCAACTCCAGTGTTGGAGGGGTTTTGTACAACAAACTCGTCAGGTAAAAGTGGCCGAGAACTACAATCCTAGTGAGTTTCAGCACTTACTTCTCATTTTCTGTTACCAGTTTAAACTCGGGTTCGATTGGTGGTGGTTTGGCATTTGTGATCTCGTCGAACGATGAATACATTAGGGACGCCGAAGGGTACCCGTGTATTCTGACGGGTGCCATTGTTGTTGAATTTGATACATTAATGGACGTTCCATTCAAAGATGTTAATTAAAATGATTTGGGTGTGGATCTTAACTCGATGGTTTCAGCCAACGTCGCTAATTTGGATTCCGCCAACATTGATTTGAGAAGCGGCGACCAAATTAACTCGTGGGTAGAGTATAACTAGAGATGGCAACGGGGACGGATATACCGAGGATTGCATTCCCCATCCCTATAACCGTGTCCCCGCCCCTATCCTCATAACCGTCGGGTATTAAAAATTTGTCCAAATCCCCATCCCCAACGGGGAACGAGGAGCCCCAACTGGTAAACGGTAATCTTTTCTCGTTACAAGTTTTTGAAATTTTATGTAAATAACTCTAATTTTATATCAACCAACAAAAGTATCTCAATTCTCAAGGACAATTACGACAAATTAATTAACGAATGAGACTAAAATCGTGAAAGATTTTAACTGGCGAATGAGAATAAAGACCAAAAAAAGTCTGAGGGACTCGATGGGATAGTTAGCATATCTTAATTCCCAAGGGTAATTGGGGAAAATTAATCAATTAATAAATATACATGCAATACTAAAAGCAAATAAATAAATGAATGTGTGTGTGTATATATATATATATATATATATATATATATATATATATATATATATATATATATATATATATATATATATATATATATATATATATATATATATATATATATATATATATATATGCAAACTAGTCCTTCAATGGAGTCTTCGGGATGACAGAGCCTTGGACCTGAGTTCACAACAACGGAAACGAAGTCAGTCGCACTCCGGGAGGTGATCCCGGGAGGGCGCTCCGACGGTTAAGTCAGTACGGTGATAGGAGAGTGTGAGATGAATGTGAATGAGAATGAGTATTCGTGATGATGATCTCACCAAGGGCGTGATCATCATATACCGTTATACCTGCGTGGGGACCATCTATCAGTTGGTAGCGGATCTTTTCCTTATTGGACGATCGCCTGCGGTTGGCTGTGATTGGCCTATTTATCTGACCAGGTGGTAGCTCGTGGACCACATAGTCCGTTCGTGGCTTAACAGATCACATGATGATCGTTACAAAGTGATGTGTCACCCTGGCACTGGCGCACGTGGCAATCAATCATTTATAATTGTCGAGTCAGACGACGTCCAGCCAGATGGGTCGTATGGTCCCTAGCGGCTGGCTGGCCGTCTGTGTGCTGGCAAGGTATGCTGCTGGCGTGCTGGCAGACTATCGTATGTATCCGTATGATACACTATCAAGTCCCCCCAGTGTTGGTAGTCAATGCGATGACGTGGTCTAGCTTTGACTTTCAAGATTGAGAAGCGGCGGTTCGCTTTCCAAGAAAATTGGCGTCATTATGGTTGACGTGAGTGATGCGACTCGTCCGTTTTCATCATTAGGGGCATTTTCCAATTTCCCGCTTTTCTTCCCCTTTATATTGCCTTTTTAGGGTCTTTCCGATTTTTTTCTTTTTTACGTTCCACTTTTCTTACTTGTTTCCATATTTTCATTGTCGTCTTCCTCCCTTCTTCTCCCCCACCCCAAAATGGCAGATAACGATTGTCAAGTAATCCCTGATGATGTTTATGGTCCGTTAGTTGAACGGTACGACTTTCAGCCCAAAGATGGGGTCCTTGTTCCCAACGCCGATGTAGGGTTTTCTCTGCCTCCAGAGGGGAAAACCGGTATTTATCTGAAGACTTTCGACGCTGGGTATCGTCTTCCGACGTCGGATTTTATGGATGAAGTCCTTCGTCGTAACAGTGTTGGCCTACATCAACTGACGCCGAACTCTGTTAACAAAATAGTGGCTTTCGAGCTTTTATGTCGCAGTTTAGGTATCGTTCCTGATTTTTTCGTGTTTAAACATTACTTTCGCTTTGCTGCTTTCGGGGAGAATTATGCCTTTTATAGGAGGACCACCGTTCACACACTGATCCCAGAACCTAAGTATTCACCCAAGCACTGGCAAGATAGATGGCTCTGGGTAAATGCTTCTCGCGTTGGAGCTAGGTATCACCGGACTGGGGAGCTTCTGACCAAATCCCTAAACTGTATCCTCATAAAGAGCAGGTGGTGAAAACCCTAAACGGCTTTCGTGTCGTTCCAGAGGAATTTCCTGAGTATACTTTGGCTGGTGGCGTATGCGAGGAAAGATGTCGGAGTTTTACGTGATGCGAAAGAGTATGCGCTTCTATTCTCCTTTTCCCTTCTTTGTTGATCTGTCTTTGACTTTTCTTTATTTTGCTTTTTCTTCTTGCAGATAGCCAGTGTAAGGTGCGTTTCGAGGATGTTCTTGCCAAGGAATGGGGGAAAGGGGAGCTGAAGTATCGAGAGATCGATTTAGTTGACAAGGTGGCTGCGCCGTTTGCCTTTCGGAATTCGGACGTTGCTGCGCGGGCTAAGGATATACAGGATTCGGAGGAGAGGAGAGCTAGGAATGAGGAATCTGGTGACGTTCCACTGATAGATGCAAAGGTGGAGGGGCTTTCGAAGGGTGACCACGAAGGATCATCAGAGTCGGTCCGGGATAGTAAAGAGGGTATTTTAAGGGGGTCTGCTCGATTGGCGAATAAAAGGAAAATGGTGTGGGAGTCGTTGGAGGGCTCGGAGAATCTCCCGGAGACAAGGTTGATCAGGAGAGTAAGCCGTCGTCAATTGTTGAACAGTTTGAAACAGGATGACCTGGGTATAATCACAATCCCAGGTGATGAGGAGGCAAAAGTTGGTGGGAAGAAGGTCCCAACAGGGTCTGAGAGTGCTAGGGATCAGGATGAGCAGCTTTCGTTTGATCCAAAGATCCTATTTGGTTCTGGTGGTACAGGGAATTTGGGAGATGCTGCTGGTGATGAGTTTAATATTGGGGGTGGACGTGAGTTTGGCATGGGCGGGGGAAATGAATTTGGGGCTGGTGGTAGCGGGAGTGCGGCTTTAGACACCCATGTCTGGATTGACTTTTCATCTTTACCGTTTGTACGAGAGTGGAAACTTGTCAACGGTTCCCGCCTGTTTTCTCATGAGAATGCTGTTGATTTCGCTCTCCATGTGTTTCCTCCAGCAGTTGAGGCGGAGATGGAAAACTTTTTGCATGATAACTTGGTTAATACCTTGAGATTTGCCTCTGCCCAATCTGCGTACTATCTGGCAGCTGCAGCAAAGAGGATAGAGCGTCTGTCAGCCTCTTCCTCCCTCCAAGAATCTTTAAAGCTTGAGGCCCGTGATGCTTTGGCCGAGAATGCACGCTTGCGTGCATCGACTGTGGAGTTGGAGGCCCAAATTGCTCGCTTGGAGGCTGCTTCTCGCAAATTCGATCATAAATGCGAGTTGTTGGTTGTAGAGAAGATGTCAGTGGAGGAACAGTTGACTTGCGCCTAGGAGAAATTGGAGAAGATTAGCCAAGATAATGAGGCCTTAATGATCCGCTCGGAGAACGTTGATGCTGAATTATGCGAGAAGGATCGCGCTTTGGAGGAGAAAGATGCTGCCTTGGAGAATATGGGTGATGATTTGAGGTGGATGGTGGAAGAGGGTGTTGTTAGAATTGTGGAGAAGGTGTTTTTGGTTTAACAGTTTGTACATGGGATTAACCGTATTCGTCGGGCAAGTTATGTGGCTGGTGAGGAGGCTGATCGGCGTGGTCTCCGCCAGGAGCTGAAGATTGGTGGTTCGGATACTGGAGAAGGGAGTTCAGCCTCCGATTGTGCTAGGGAGGTGGACGATGCTATGAAGGAGTTTGCAACCCTTGATTATGCGGGGTTGTTGAATTTGGGGCAGCTTGGAGTGGACAGTCTGAAGGAATTGCTGAAAGTGGAGGTAGATGGGTAAGTTGTTGAATTTGGTTTTTGATGTGGTTGTAACTGGTTGAATATTTAAGACAATTTCTTTTTGTGTTTGGTTGGTTTATGATGGTTGTGAACATATATTTTGCTTATGTAACTAATGGATAGGCCTTTGTTTTTGTTTCTTGCCTTTGTTTGGTTGATTTGATTTGTAGGTTGTCTTTGGGTTAAGAGATGTTTGGTTGTGCATAATGTACTTGGTTGTAACGCAGATGGTGCTCAGTCATTCGTGTTAAGTTGAAACTTAATGTACTTGGTTGTAACGCAGATGGTGCTCAGTCATTCGTGTTAAGTTGAAACTTAATGCGGATGGTGCTCGGCCATTTGTATTAATTTGAGACTTAATACGGATGGTGATCGGCCATTTGTAAAGTTTTGAACTTAGTATGGATGGTGCTCGGCCATTTGTATTAAGTTGAGACTTAATACGGATGGTGCTCGGCCATTTGTATAGTTTTGAACTTAATATGGATGGTGCTTGGCCATTTGTATTAAGTTGAGACTTAATACAGATGGTGCTCGGCCATTTGTAAGGTTTTGAACTTAATATGGATGGTGCTCGGCCATTTGTATTAAGTTGAGACTTAATACGGATGGTGCTCGGCCATTTGTATGAAATGCTGATTAAGTTGTAGTTTGTGATGATGGATATGTATGAGTCGACTTTTGGTTGGGTGATCAGTCCAACCAATTTGTCTTTTGACAACACATGTAAACATAAATGTCATACACTTAAAGATTTTGGAACTCGATTCCTCGTAAAATAAACCTATTACATCCGTCAGAGGGGAAAACAAAAGAGAGAGGCTTGCTGCTATCACAGCTCGTGCTGTGTTGTTTTTATTTCTAGAAGTGGAAACTCTTCAAGTTCTGGATGTTACACGTCCTTGGGATTGGATTGCCGTCCATGGTTTCCAACATGTATGCTCCATTTCGGTGTGCCTCCACCACCTTGTACGGTCCTTCCCAGGTCGGACCCAACTTCCCTCTTGGCTGGGCATGGCTAACATCATTTTTTCGTAGCACTAGGTCTCCCACTTTGATTGCTCTTTCCTTCACCTGCCTGTTGGAATACCTTTCAGCGTTAGACTTGTACCTTGCTTGCCTGACGCTGGCAAGTTCGCGCTTTTCTTCCAGCAAGTCCAAGCTGTGCCTGAGATCTTCCTCCGCTTTTTCAGGAGTAAAGGCAGAAATTCGTAGGGAAGTTATTGAGAGTTCCGGTGGGAGCATGGCTTCCGTTCCGTATACTAGGCTAAACGGGGTTTCTTGAGTGCTAGTTCTCGGGGTCATACGATAGGACCAAAGAACACTTGGTAATTCCTCCACCCAGTTGCCTTTAGCTTTTCCTAGCCATTTCTTGATTCCGTTCACAATGGTGCGATTGGTAACTTCCGTCTGGCCGTTAGCATGTGGGTGAGCAACGGATGTGAACTGCTGCCGGATTTGCCTTTCTTTGCACCACCCACGAAATGGGTTTTCAGGAAATTGCAGTCCATTATCACTAATCAATATCCGTGGGGTGCCAAACCTAGTGCGTATGCTCTTCCACATGAACTTAATGATGCTGCGCCCCGTGATGGAGGCTACCGGCTCAGCCTCTACCCACTTAGTAAAATAGTTAATCACAACAATTAAAAACTTTACCTTCCCAGGAGCTTCCGGGAACGACCCAACAATATCAATTCCCCACTGGAAAAACGGCCAAGGGCTTGTTATGCTCGTCAAAGGAGCTGCGGGTAAATTCTGGGCTGGAGAGAAGGTTTGGCATTCCACACATTTACGCGTCATCTCCGTCGCGTCGGAATGGATATTAGGCCAGTAGAATCCCATTCGCAGAACTTTGCCCGTCAGCGCTCAAGCCCCCTCGAGGGCCCCTACCAAGCCCGAATGTATTTCATCTAGTACGCGACATCCTTCTTCCTTTGTTATGCACTTCAGCCAAGGAGTTAAGTACCCTTTTTTGTAAAGAGTTCCTTCGATAATCGTAAAGTTAGGAGCTTTAACTCTGATCTTACGTGCTTCTGCCTCATCTTCTGGTAGTGTTCCATATTGGAGGTATTCCATATATGGTGTGCTCCAGGTTGTCGTATCTTTTGTTGTCTCGTTGACATACGCAGCGGTCGTCGTGCGGTCAAAAATAATAAAAATACCTAACACACACTAGTACAGTGGTAGTCAGGGTCGATCCGCAGGAGATTCGTGGTTAGACCAGATGACAGATTACCAACTAGTAGTGTCACGCTACAGTCGGAGGACCTAGTTTCTAAGTTCTCAATTGCTCAAAAGCAATAGCCAAACAAAGTCAAGCTAAGTATAAGCTAGACTCAACTCAAACTAACCCAGTCACTTTCTGAAATCAGAAGTACATCTCTGAATCAGAAGCAAACAAAGGCATCCAAACCAAACAAAGCATAACCTGACTAATAACTAGGGTTCTGACTGAACAGCTACTAGCTAAGGTTCAATGCTCAAAACTAACCTAATTGGCTACTGATTTTAGCAAAAGAAAACAGTTCCAAATAAGGTCAAAACAAGATCCAAACACAATTCAATAATTAAAACACAAACAAACATCCAAAACACCGAAATACCAATATTAAATGTAACCAAATGATTTTCATTCACCAAATCCGAATCCAAACATCATAACAGTAACCAAATAACATAAAAAACATAAACCTGAGCTTGGTATCAATGGTTGTCACTCCCAAAGATACAAATCAAAGCTTACAAATGTTTAACTAAATGAAAATAAAATCCAAAACATGAAAATACCAATTAAGAGCTTGCTGAAACGAAATCTTGGAGTCAAAGAGCTTCAAGGTCGATTTAACACCCGGTCTTTGCTAGGGTTTTCGACTGGAAATGCCTCTATTTATAGTTGCAAATTTCCCGTGACCGTGCCGCGCAAATCAAGAATCCGCGGCGCGCGTACTTATCAGATCCCGTTTTCTCGGACTTTGAATGTGTTTCACCGCCTTAAGCATGCGTCGCGCATATGCAATATCCGCGGCGCGCGTACGTATTTTCTTGATTTTTACTTCTTTTCTAAACTTCTTCCTTTTGCACGCTTTTAGTCCCTGTTTCCATTCTTTTCTTCCAAACAAGTCCTGACACGAAAAGTGAGAATACCCAGACATATCTGATATAATTTCATCAAGAACAGGGCTCAACAACGCCTAAAATACTTGATATCACTAGGCGTTGTCAAACACCCCACACTTGTGCCTTGCTTGTCCCCAAGCAAGAGAGTTTTTAACAAATTATAATAAATACTCAAACAATTTTTGACTGTGTTTAGTTTCAAAGCTTATTGCCTTATGAGTTAGAATGGAATAGTTCGCAAAAACATAATTGAATTGCTCTTTGGAATTCATGGCTTTCTAGAGAACCCTTGATTACAAATTTTCTGTCCACAATGAAGTGTACTTATTCAGATTCTAAAGGCCATTAAAGAATTGTCCATGACTTTCGATGTTGTCCGTGTAACGAGCTTTCGGAAATACCATCCCAGATCAGACGATCTTAGGTGGTAAGGTGCATAAGTCCCACCCATTTTAGACTTACCGGCTCGAACAACAAGGGCCACAGATTGACTTTTCCTTCTTAAATTCCAATCCTAAAACAAATCAATCTTCTAACTCATCAAACTCAACTTATTTGACTAACTAATAGCATGATCACAACTAAATAGTATTCCTTGAAAAATACTAGTGCTATCACAATCACAAACCATTCATTTCAAAATTGCAATTTATTAAAAATTTTGAAAAAGTTGCTAAAAAAATTGAAAATTGATCATTTCTGCAAAAATTTCAAAAAAATTCTCTTTCGACCGTCCACACCCCACACTTAAAACCGTACAACGTCCCTGTTGTACAAAAATTATTTCAAAACAAGGGAGAAAGAGTTACCCCTTTTTTGGACAGAAGACTGTTCGGTTGGTGCTCAGTATTACAGGTATAATTGCGAACAAACGGATCCTTGATTTCGTATTTTGGAGTTGTAGCGCTACAGTAAACACGCCGGTGGTCAAGACAAGTGGAGGGGGCATGGTGACCCCACACTTGTCTGAGACAACTCCTTCTCATGTGGTATATCATGCATAACTCAATAAACAAATTAAAAGCACACATGACGAATAAAATAAAAATACATATAATGGTGCCATATCTGATATAATTTCATCAAGAACAGGGCTCAACAACGCCTAAAATACTTGATATCACTAGGCGTTGTCACTCGTTAACTTGTTTTTCTTCTATACTGCTTTCGGGCAATACCTCGACTAATACCTTCTTGGTTAAATGGTCAAATGACGTTGACGCTAGTTTACTTAGGGCGTCGGCCCTTCTATTCTCTAACCGGGGGATTTGTTTGATTGAAAAATTGTCGAAAGATCTCGTTAACTTTTGGACTGCGTCCATGTACTTCTGCATTCGCTTGTCTCTAGCTTTATACCAGCCGTTTATCTGGTTTGCTACTAACAATGAGTCACTCAAAGCTGCTACTTGTTTTGCCCCATTCTCAATTTCCAGTCGTAGCCCTGCCAATAAGGCTTCATACTCCGCTTCATTATTTGACGTTCGAAAGTCAAACCGCAGCGTATATGTAATTTCCTCGCCCTAAGGGCTCTTCAAAATTAGACCTGCTCCTGACCCTTCCTTCCCGGATGCTCCGTCGGTAAACAGGGTCCACTCACATGGCTGTTCTATGGTGGGGGAGTTCGTAACAACTGGTGTTCTTAGGGGTGGCTGCTCAGGAATTTCAATGAGGAAGTCTGCCAGAGCTTGTGCCTTAATACCTGTTCGAGGCCGGAACTAATGGCGTGTTCCCCCAGTTCTATAGCCCACTTGGCCAATCATCCCGAATTTTCCGGTTTTAAAAGAACTTGCTTGAGTGGCTGGCTAGTGAGGACTTCAACATGGTGTGCCTGAAAATATCGACGAAGACGTCTAGCAGCGTGCACGAGTGCCAGTACTAGATTTTCGAGTGTCGGATAATTGACCTCTGGGCCTTGAAGTGCTCGGCTGATGAAGTATACTGGGAGTTGTGTATTGTCTCTTTCCACTACCAGTACCGCTGAGATTGCTTCATGTGACGCAGATAAGTATATAAACAAGATTCCCCTGGGATAGGGCTGGCAAGTGTAGGTAGATTGCTCAATGCCTGTTTAAGGTTCTGCCAGGCTTCATCAGCTGCGATTGTCCATTTGAATCTATCTTTGTTGACTTCACCCTTTAATGTATTGAAAAGCGACAAAGCTTTCTCTACCGACTTTGCAATGAAGCGTCCCAATGCTGTTAGTTTTCTGTTTAAGCCTTGCATTTCTTTTAACGTAACCGGGGGCTTGGTTTCAAGAGCGTCTTGCACCTTCGCAGGGTTGGGGAGGATACCCTGATTCGTTACGTAATATCCCAGAAAATGGCCCTCTTCCACGACGAACACACACTTTGTTGGGTTTAATTTCATCTTTGCTTGTTCCAACGTTTTTAGCATTTATTCTATGTCTGTTATCAGCGCAGTTTCTTCTAAACTTTTAATTACCATGTCATCAATGTAGACTTCAATGTTGCGTCCAATTTGATTACGAAATAACTGATCTACCAGTCGCTGATATGTTGCCCCTGCATTCTTTAGCCCAAAAGGCATCTTTTTGTAACAGAATGTTCCTCGATCAGTGTAGAATGCCGTTTTTTCTTCATCATCTTTCCTCATCTGTATCTGGTGATAACCTTTATACACATCTAGAAAACATTTCCATCGAAAACCCTGAAGTGATTCCACCTTTTGGTCTATCTCCGGCAGGGGATAACAATCTTTATTTAAATCTGTATAGTCTATACACATTCTCCAACTTCCATCATGTTTCTTGACCATCAACGGGTTGGCAATCCAGTCAGGAAAAATGGCTTCCCTAAGTATCCCTGCCGCCACTAATTTGGATACTTCTGCATTGATCGCCATATTCCGTTCACCTACCTAGCCCCTCTTTTTCTGTTTGATCGTGCTGCTTCCAGGTTTGACATTCAAATTGTGCTCTATAACATTTCTATCTACTCCTACCATGTCTGCAAGCTCCCACGCAAATACATGCTTGTATTGTTTTAGCAGGGTGATTACTTTTTCCCTCGTGGCTGCAGGCAACATGGTGCTAATCCGGACCGACTGCTCGGGGTAGTCTTCATTAATGATTTCTTTGTTGCTTGGTTCTTCTTTTCTAGCTTTCTTAGTCGGTCTGATGATGTCTTTTGGCTACATGATCTGGCAGCAGCTCAGAGTTTGGGGGTTGGCGGCCATAACACAGGCTACTCCGCCTGGTGCTCTGAACTTGAGAAGGCCATGTACTGTAGATGCCACCACCCCGAACTTTAAAAGTCCTGGACGTCCCAAAATCATATTGTGTTCTGAGGGCGCCCGTACAACAACGAACTCAATAAGCATGGTCTTGTGGAGTTTTCCGTCAAAGCTTCTCAGAGTAAAGGGCAAAGGAATGGTTCCAATTGGCCATATATTGTGGCCCGTAAACCCTATGAGTCGTCCTCTGGCAGGTTTCAGTTCATTTTTTATGAATTGCGGTAATAACTTAAAGCAGTGTTCGTGTATAATGTCAGCAGCACTTCCACCATCCACGTATACTCTTTGGATTTTGATATTTTTAACATAACCAATAATGACCAAGGGGTTGTCCCCTGCCAGCTTTCGGGTCTTGGATCGTTGATAGAAAAGCTTAGGTTCAGGGGACCGACGTCATAACGTGTGCTTTCTCTGTCAACACGGTTAGGTTGTCTCTGGCTAGCACGAATAGCCAGAATTTCAAGAGCTCTACCGCCTGCTTTATCTTCCTTCCTACCTCTTTCAGCTTTCCTTTCTGCCTCAAATTGCTCTCGCAGCTTCTTCGCCGTCTCTACTAGATTGCCTTTCAGCTGTTTCTCCTCTATTTCCCTCTTTAACATGGCCCAATCAAGGGTGTCATGAGCCCTGCTCTTGTGACACTCGCAATATCGTTGTTTATTGTCTGGGGCTTTACTCGTGGTGGTCTCTTTTACAGCGTAGATATCCGTGTGCTTGTTTCGAGATTCATCTTTGTAGAATGGGTTGAACCGCCGCGGGGTCTACCACCCTTTGGAGGCAGACCGGAATAGTCCGAGCGCCGACTGTGGGAATGATAACGATCACTTCGTCTGTGTTGACTATCTGTAGCTGCTTTGAGGTACTGCTCTTTTTCTGACGTGCCTTCCTCCTGTCTGAGGAATCTCTCTACTCGCTCCTTCAATTCGTGTCGTGTCTGTGGGGGTCTCCCCAAAAATTTTCGAGATAGGGGGCCCAGTAATAATCCCCAAGTGAACGCACCCGTGACCATTCGATCGTCCTGTCCTGGTACATCCAACGTAGCCTTGTTGAATCGTTTGAAGTAATCTTTTACGGATTCGCCTTCCCGCTGTTTGCAACCCATTATAGCATGATTGTCGCCTCTGTACTTTCGCAATTGCATGAAACTTGTGAGGAATGACTGTTTCAACTGTTCGAAGTTGTATATAATGTTTGCTGCCAAGCTTTTAAACCATGCACCCGCGTTCCCATCTAATGTCGTCGGGAAATACGTGCACCAGAAGCGTTGATCTAATTTTAACGAAGTCATGTGCCATTCATAGTGTCAACGTCGATGTCCGGGCATGTGGTTCCATTGTATACCTTCAACGTTGGGAGATTAGCAGTACTCAGAATCTCGTAATCCAAGAGCTCTTTAACAAAGGGCGAGCGAGGGGTTGTTATTGTAGGGATTGGATTCAACGTTTGTGGCTGAAATGATGGATAGCATGGCACAAATGGGTATTGTGGCGTCATATAGGGCGGGGTCATTATCGGAGGAGTAGGGTAACTATTAACATAAAATAGCGTTGGAGCGAATTGGGTTGGAGGGGTAGGGGCACTTACAAATAAGTTATGTGGGATGCTAAGTGTCGGAGACGAAGTTGACGGCATCCCAGTGGCAAAAGGTATCGGAAGGGGCGACGGGATGCTCGCTGGGACGGGAGTATGTGTTGAGGTACCTGCCATTGTGGGTGCAACAAATGGAGGTGTGAACAGTGGTTGCGTTGTCGACGGCCCTGCATGAAGGAGAGGGTTTAGGTAAGACAACGGCGGTGTCAGTAGAGTTGGCATCGGGGGTTGCCATGGCGATATAGTGGTCACTGCTGCTGTAGACGTGACCGCCTGAGGTGCAGTCACCGGAGTTTGAGGCGTGACTGCTCCTAGAGATATCATTGGTCGTACTGGGCTTCGTTGGGCATCATCCTGCCGGTTGTCTGATGGCGTCGCCATTCAAGGTTGGGAGATCGTAGTTCTTACTTTGTCACACAAGCTGATGGCGCCAATGATGCAAACTAGTCCTTCAATGGAGTCTTCGGGATGACAGAGCCTTGCACCTGAGTTCACAACAACGGAAACGAAGTCAGTCGCACTCCGGGAGGCGATCCAGGGAGGGCGCTCCGACGGTTAAGTCAGTACGGTGATCGGAGAGCGTGAGATGAATGTGAATGAGAATGAGTGTTCGTGATGATGATCTCACCAAGGGTGTGATCATCATATACCGTTATACCTGTATGGGGACCATCTGTTAGTTGGTAGCGGATCTTTTCCTTATTGGACGATCGCCTGCGGTTGGCTGTGATTGGCCCATTCATCTGACCAGGTGGTAGCTCGTGGACCACCTAGTCTGTTTGTGGCTTAATAGATCACATGATGATCGTTACAAAGTGATGTGTCACCCTGGCACTGGCGCACGTGACAATCGATCGTTTATAATTGTCTAGTCAGAAGACGTCCAGCCAGATGGGTCGCATGGTCCCTGGCGACTGGCTGGCCGTCTGGGTGCTGGCAAGGTATGCCACTGGCGTGCTGGCGGACTATCGTATGTATCCGTATGATACATATATATATATATATACACACACACACACACACACACACATATAGGGGTGGGATCAACATAGAACCAAAATCAGGCATAGAACCATAGAACCATCTCCTTGACCGTTAGATCAAATTAGGATGATAAGGGTATGATGGTAAATCACACTTACATGTTCATTGATGAACATATGCGTATGTTCATTGATGAACATATGTGTATGTTCATTGATGAACATATGCGTATGTTCATTGATAAACATACATATACGTTCATTGATGAACATATACGTATGTTCATCAATGAACGTTGTGTTCAAAATCCCAGAAAATAGTCTTGTTCAGAAAATTGGTCATGTTCATAAGTGAACAATACAGAATATTGTTCAAGTTCACACATGTTCAATACTGAACATGTATGAATCTTCATATATCAAACACAAAAACTCAAGTGTTCATTACCGAACATGGATTAACATTTATAAAACTAAGAAATTACAATCATGTTCATAGATGTCTCGATCTCTCTCTTTCTCAAACACAAAAACTCTGTCTCGATATCTCTCTTTCTCTATTTTGTTCTCGATATCGACTGTTAAGTAGTGAACATGAATGAAAAATTTATAAAAACTAAGAAACTACAGTTATGTTCATACATGTTCATAATTGAACCTCAAATGTTCATTATTGAACATAGATGAACAACGATTTTTCTATGTGTCTCTGTCCCTATGCATCGATCTCTCTTTCTATTTCATTCTCAACTACTTCCATCTCTTCTTTTTCTGTCCCTCTGTTAGCTCTTCCTTGATCCTCTGCCTCGTTCTCTATTTCTTTCTCTCTTTCGTTCTCGATCTTAATTTATGAAAAATCTCTTTCGTTCTCGATCTCACTCTCTCATTCTCTCTCTCAGAAGAACCCCGGTAATGAGATCTCCAATGTTGCCGGCGGATTTGATAAGATCGATTGTACCAGGTGGTCGTGACAGCCATTGGCGATTGTGTTGAGCTCGTGATTCCGTGAATAGGAGGAGAGATGGACCGATTTCTATGTGAGGATTGTTTATGTGTGTCGATTTTGAATTGGAACTCGTTTTTTTCAATTGGAACGAAGAGAGAATGTATGGCCTGATTTTTTCCATGATTAACGCTTCTGATTTAGATTAGAAGGGTAGATATAGAAACCCTGTTATGCCCTTATGAGTATGTGATTCCATGTGTAATGACTAAAATTATATTGGTACGCCGTTTTAATCTAAGCCACTCATATAATGATCGTAGGGTTAAAAAAGTGGTTCTATGTTTCTATGTATAAAAATGGGTTCTATGTTAATCCTCTCCCTACACACACACACACACACACACACATATATATATATATATATATATATATATATATATATATATATATATATATATATATATATATATATATAAATTTTAACTGGCGAATGAGAATAAAGACCAAAAAAAGTCTGAGGGACACGATGGGATAGTTAGCATATCTTAATTCCCAAGGGTAATTGGGCAAAATTAATCAATTAATAAATATACATGGATACTAAAAGCAAATAAATAAATGAATATATATATATATATATATATATATATATATATATATATATATATATATATATATGTATATATATATATATATAGACATATATATATATATATATATATATATATATATATATTTATTTATTTATATACATATATATATATATATATTTATTTATATATATACATATATATATATATATATACACACACACACACACACATATATATATATATATATATATATATATATATATATATATATATATATATATATATATATATATATATATATATATATATATATATATATATATATATATATATATATATATATATATATATTATCCGATGGGGTCGGTTTCGGGTATGGTTATGGGACCCGATATGTAGAACCATCCCCGTCACCATCCCCAATTTCACATTGGGTATTATCCGTCTCCGTTCCTATCCCCAGTCAACTCGAGGATTTATCTAGTCAATTCAGTTTTGGGTATCCGTCGGGTACATTTATTTTTGTCATCTCTAAGTATGACAAGTCAACTCAGCAACTTAACATCTAAATTTCATACTCTAACATAAAACCCAGTTCACCGGTTTATCAATCCCCATTTAATAATAACCAAAGATCCAAACCCACTTGCTTTCTTCTTGATTAGAGAGAGAGTGAGAGAGAGAGAGAAAAAGAGAGAGAGAGAGAGATTTTTAACAATTTAATTAAAAAATAAAATATTATGGGTATTTTAGTCATTTTACATTACATTTAACAAAAAATGTTAAGTCTACAAAGCGAGGAACCAAACTTTTAAGTAAAAACATACCAAAGGGACAAATATACGAGATTTTTAAAATTAAGACCAATATGAAAAATTAGATAAACTACAGAGACCAAAACTGTAATTTGCTCTTATCTTAATTTTAACTGGCGAATGAGAATAAAGACCAAAAAAAGTCTGAGGGACAAGATGGGAGAGTTAGCATATCTTAATTCCCAAGGGTAATTGGGCAAAATTAATCAATTAATAAATATACATGGATACTAAAAGCAAATAAATAAATGAATATATATATATATATATATATATATATATATATATATATATATATATATATATATATATATATATATATATATATATATATATATATATATATATATATATATATATATACATCTTGGTGGTTGAGATGGCAAAAGCACATGCCTCCCTTATGGGAGGTTGTGGGTTCGAACCACACTCCACACAAGTAAGGTAAAGATATTACACCTTTACTTGTGGCCTCTGTGCTAGCCAAGACAGTGTGTACCCGGGGCTGGTTTCCCCCAGTCGTTGCTTGCAGGGCGTCTTTCCGGGGTGGACGTGGTTTGCGCCAGGGTTTTCCGATTGCGTGTGCGGGTCTAGTCTCTGTGCAGCATCTACTTGGAGAAATGGAAGGTTCAACGGTATAACGACCGAGCAGTCCCATATGTACCTAGCTAGGCTGTAGTATATTACGTACCCGTGTAATAGGATTCATCCCTACTTGCAATATATATATATATATATATATATATATATATATATATATATATATATATATATATATATATATATATATATATATATATATATATATATATATATATATATATATATATATATATATATATATATATATATATAGACATATATATATATATATATATATATATATATATATATAGAAATATATATATATATATATATATATATGTATGTATATATATATATATATATGTATATATATATATATATATATATATATATATATATATATATATATATATATATATATATATATATATATATATATATATGGTATCCGATGGGGTCGGTTTCGGGTATGGTTATGGGACCCGATATGTAGGGGTGAGCAAAAACCGAACCGCAACAAAAAATAACCGAAAAAACCCCAAAAACCGAAACCGAAGCGAAAACCGATGGTGTGGTTTATACTTTTACAAAAACCGCAAAATTGCGGTGCGGTGCGGTTTTTTTTTACTTTTGGAAAAATCGCAAATAGCCGAACCGCACCGTTTACCATGTATTAAATAATTATATAATATATATATTTACTTATTATTAAGTTGAAATATGACATTATAGATTAAATAAAAGAGTGAGTTTGAATGACCATTTTGTTTTGTATTTTGATAGTGGCAATTACATTTGTCATTTTCACCGATTGTAAGTTATAAACTTTAGTTGTTTCATGATTTACTATACTAAGTACAAAGAAACAAATGAGTTCTATTTTGTATTTTGATAACGGCAATGTACTAAATATATAGTCAAAATACTAAAAAAATTATAAAAAATGTGTCGCTTTTGAATTTTTGCAGTTTTACAACCGCACCATAAGAAAAAACGCACACCACTATATTATGGCGGTTAATAACCGAAACCGCACCAAATAAAACCACATCGCATGGAAAAACCGCAAAACCGCACCGCATTAGAAACCGCAAATTGTGGTTTTAGGTTTTCAAAAACCGGATAATACGGTTTGCGGTTCGGTTTTGACCAAAAACCGCACCAAACCGCACCATGCTCACCCCTACCGATATGTAGAACCATCCCCGCCACCATCCCCAATTTCACATTGGGAATTATCCGTCTCCGTTCCTATCCCCAGTCAACTCGAGGATTTATCTAGTCAATTCAATTTTGAGTATCCGTCGGGTACAGTTATTTTTGTCATCTCTAAGTATGACAAGTCAACTCAGCAACTTAACATCTAAATTTCATACTCTAACATAAAACCCAGTTCACCGGTTTATCAATCCTCATTTAATAATAACCAAAGATCCAAACCCACTTGTTTTCTTCTTGATGAGAGAGAGAGAGATTTTTAACAATTTAATTAAAAAATAAAATATTATAGGTATTTAGTCATTTTACATTACATTTAACAAAAAAAGTTAAGTCTACGGAGTGAGGAACCAAACTTTTAAGTAAAAACATACCAAAGGGACAAATATACGAGATTTTTAAAATTAAGACCAATATGAAAAATTAGATAAATTACAAGACCAAAACTGTAATTTGCTCTTATCTTAATTTTCGAAAGCATGAGGGTCCCTAAACGACAGTCGTATTGCGACCACTTGGCCGACGACCACTTGTGTTTTATCTCCAATAACAGTGAAGCTTTAGATACAGACAATCTATACATTATGGTGTCTGTGTATATTTTTAATGGTTGAGATCTGTCAAAAATTAACACGTGGCGTAACTTGATCGAAGGTTTATATTTTGTGTAGATCTCTGTCTACATCCAACCCATCTTGTACGGACCCCACATCCTTAAGGTGCACATCACATGTCATGAGGCGGCAAACAGCATGGTATGGTTATGGGCATGACCATCATGACAAGTGTGATGCCTTTCTAATTTTGTTTCTAAACATTTGAAAATTATCTCCACGCACACGATTTTTTATTTATTTTTAGATTTAACTTGTATAATTAGAAACAACAATATTTTTTTTTAATTTTATATTTCATTGATCATACTCTAAACATTTGAAAATTATCTCTGCCACCTCAAAAATTACATATTTTTTTATATATTTCTCAACTCTCAAAATTCAGTTATCTATATTTTTAACTCTTTGAAATTAAAAAAAGGCTGCATCATCCTCCACCCACAGACAATGGACTCCAACCGATAAGGTGGAACCGTATTCATCGACATCTATGAGAATTTAGGAGACATCCGTGAATTCTATGAACATATGGTGGAACTATTTCACATAATAATGTGTACCAAACATTATCGGTCTAAACACCAACATAATAGAAAATGGAGAGATTTGAACCTGAAACTAACAAAATTTAACGATATTTATAACAATCTATCAGCGAACCAACAAACGGGGCTACCAACGATGATATATTCAATCAAGCTCTTGACGAATATCTTTTTGATACAACAAAGAATTTACGAATATCGAAGCTTGAAATATTATGAAAAGTTCATCATCAAAGTGGTATTTTTGTTTTTTGGTTTTAAATTGTCGTATTTATGTTATTAATTCTCGTATATAGAATTCAACTTATCGTTTTTAGGATTCTTTTATTTTATTTTGTAATAGTGTATTTTTTAATTAAATGTTATTTGTATTTTTAATTTTATTTATTATATTTTAAATTAAATATTATTTATTTATTTATTTATTTATTCTTATATTGAAAAACTGATGTGCAATTAAGGGTTTAAAGAATTAGAAAATGGGTTTCCAATATTTTGGTTGATTAAAGATGAAAATGAAAGAAGAAAAAAAACTAATATAACATATGAGTTAAAAGAGTTGAAAAAGATAAAATCCTTTTCTTTTATGTTTTTTATGTTATAATTATAACATGTAATTGATAAAAGTTTCTTGGTAGTTTTTTGAATGAAATTTTGCCAAAAATTTTGCTAAAATCTCTAACATGTAAATGATAAAAGCTTTTGCTTATATTAATAACTTTCATTACCGCTTTATTTATCCAACTCTCTATTTGTTTTACCTGATTTAAACCAACTGCACCACGTGTCAAAATCCTTCCCTAGAACAACAAAACTCTTCCAGATAACGTAACGTACCGAACTCTCATGCTTTGGTCACACTCGTTCCACATCAACAATCATTAACAAAGAAACCACTATCACAAAATCCTTCATCTAAACCATTGTCATACGTGTCACTGGACTAAAAAAAGCTAAAAATGATATATTTAATGATTATATAATTTTGTAAACAAAGAGTCAATTATAGAACAATCTAGAACAAATCGCCAAACAAAAGAAACATGGAGCTCCGGGTAATCCCAAAATTTAAAAAAACTAATACTTTTCGTTCAAAATTACTTCAATTTCTTTATAATTTTGGTTGAATACAATAAATATATACGTATTGTATTTTTAATTAAAATGGAAAATACAAAAAGTCAAAAATAATAAAAAAGAACGAGGACGTAAAAAGGTCGGTTAGGCACAATGAATATAAAAACGTTGTTGGTGGAGAAAAAAGTCGGTAACAACTACTAAAATTCTAATTTTTTATATTAAAAGCCAATAATGGCGATTAAAATAAGATGCTTCAATAATTTAATTATATAATTTAATATGATTTGTGAAGCCTCGTGGCCTTTTGTGGATCGTACGCGTGGTGAGGTCAATTCAAGTGGCGGACCCCGGTATGTTGTTAAAGAAATCAGAACCAATGAGGACGGAGCTTTACAAGGTTTGGACGGTTTTAAGGTTGAAATTTTCCGTTACAACTTACAAAGTATCATATAGTTTTTGTTTGTTTATTTCAAAATTGTCATACAACTAAAATATATAAGAATGTATGATGTATCCCGTGATTTTCATCATATTATTTATGAATTAAATCATCCAAAGTATTTTTTTATTTATAACAACTAAATAAGGAAAATTAAAAGAAGTTTAGTTAAAAGTAAAATGAATAAAAAGTTGTCAATAAAATATGCTTCATTTTGACTTTCTTTTTGGAACAAGTAAATGGCATATTTTCTATTTTAACACTAAATCAATGGTTTTCTGTTTGCAACAAGACTTGAACATTTAATTTTTGGTTGAGTGGCATCAAACTAAAAATAATTGATATCATTAGGTCAAAGGTTTTTTGATCTCTTTTGCCCCGTTATACATAAATGAGTTAAAATTATCTTACAAATTTAATAAAATACTAAAAAAAATGATTTTGGTTTAAGTTTTTGATATAACTATCGAAATGATTATACATCTCTGTGAGTATAAGCATAAATGAGTTAAAATTATCTTACAAATTTAGGAATATTTAACTTTTAACTTTTAAAAAACAGTTCCAATTATAGAAAAAACTTCCTTTGGGAGTATAAGCTTAAAGCGGTTATTTTAAACATAAAGGTCTTAAACCAACATCTACTTCAAATAGTTTTAGGAGTTTTTACTTTTAACTTTTATGTAGTTTTACAAATTTCAACAGCTTACAAGTGCATGTGTCGAACAATTTTACATAAATAAAAGCTACAATTTTCAGATTTTATCTACAAACTATCTTCTAGCTTTGCCAAACATACACTATATCTATAATACACGTGAAATTAACATATCCTAATAGTTGATCACATGGGATTTGAAGTGATAACTTATTGAATTTAATTGTATTCTAATCGTTCCAATCAAAATGTATATTTAGGATGTTCGTTGAAATAAACATGTCCCAATTGTAAAAGTGTTTGCCCAACTTTCTTCAGAAAATACACATACATTTTCTTATGAGAAACAGACATAACAAATATATTACAAACTACGAATAATGTTTCTTAAAACTACTTAAACCCTGTTGAATAACACATTGATCATACTAATTCAATAAGAGTCGACATTTTTCATTTAATTATCTACTCTATTTTATGTGACCAACTTATGGTGCTCGTATACTTTGACTCTTGCAAAGCATGACAATTCTCACTTGCCTTCCCCATAGGACAATCCCTATGGGCCCACCGTAGTCCCATGATAACTTCTATCTCACGGTGTAGGTCAATGACACATCACACATCATAAATTCATAATGTGCAAATAAATCAATTTTCACAAGTAAAAAGGTAACATATACTTGTTTGCATCAAAGTCTTGTCGTAACATTTAAATACCTTATGATTACGGTTATAACCACAACATAAAATAACACAATTTGCATACACCACAATATAAGTAACACACTTGAGTGCAACCCAATAAAAAAACCAGATGAAACTCAACTTAAGTTTTAAGTATGTAAGCTATTCATATTCTGTCAGCTCCTTAATATATTTAAGGTCATATACATTCCTAAAATACCTTTGTTAGTCCTTAATGTATCTTAACATATGAATACGAAAAATTCGATACTATTCGATTTGTAGCATTGCACATAATTCTCATTTTACGAGTACGTAAATATCGTAAGTCCTGACACACTGACATTTATGTACCTGTTTCTTCGGTTTATATTTCTATTTTAATGTACAAACTCCAAAAATGTCTTAACATTTTTGTTTTCTTACACATTATGGGCGTGTTGGTATGCAACTTTTGAGAGCTTCAATGAACTTTTAGGTTTTAGCTTTTAAGAAAAAGCTCAAAAAAGTTTCGTTCGAGATTAGGGGCTTTTAGCTTTTATTTTAAAGAAAAGTTTCTAATCCAAAAGCTAATTCAAGTAGCTTTGGAGAGCTTTTAACTTTTAATTTTTATATAATTTTATAATTTTAAAAGCTAAATGCTCCTTTTGCCTTGCACTTTTGTACAAATAAAAGTTATAAATCGCAACTAATTTTACCAAACATACATTATGTAATAAGGAGTAATATTAAGGATTATTGATAGCCATGAAAGTGTTCGTTTTATCACCAATTGGTCATTGGATATCAAATTGTGCTAATTTAAACCTTAAAGTCCTAAAATTTTCACCATCTAACTACTATGACATGTTCAGTAGGTTACCGGCCTACATGACAATGCCACATAGACAATCTATTATCACTTTCATCCAGGTGGCATTAATGTAGCATCCACATGAAATTTAAAAAAATATATATATTTTTCTTTATAATCAAATGTTTTATTATCATTTCAATTATTTTTTAAAAACCTAAATTAAATCATAAGCTTCAAAGTTCTTTCTTGTTGAATATATATCGCCAAAGTTTGACACCACCGTCCACTACAACCACCACTGTCTGTTTTGTATGTTTTAATAAAATGTTCTTGGAAAACAAATAATTTAAAACCAAAATAAAATTTTGAATATATAAGTGAGAGAATAAGACTCAGATCTGTAAAAATTGCATCCAGTTTAACTTCATTGGAAATTACAGATATGCCTATATGGGTTTTAGAGATGGCAAAAAAAAAAAAAAAAAAAAACCGAAACCGACGGGGAAAACCGAAAACCGAAACAAACGGGTCGGTTTTGGGGACAATAAACGGGGACGGGGACGGTTATGGGGAAAACCGATAATTTTTATCGGGGATGGGGACGGGGATGGTATTTAGGATTTACCCGATTCCCCGGCCTGATTAACCGGCCCGATTACTTGTCTAACTATTTTATATGTTTTTTTAATCTTTTTTTACATTTGGGCTTAGTGATTACATATTAATCGACGTTGATTTAGAAGAAAGAATGATTTAGTATTTTAAAAGTTGAAAGATGCTATTATTAATCATAGTTTTCTTTTATCTGGATTGTTTAATTTTGATATTTTGAATGCATTTGGATTTTAAAACTAAACTTCATGTTTTGAAAAATAACCTTTTATGCTAAATGGTTATCCACATGGAGAAAATTACCCGTTTAATTAACCGGTTATGTTAAACGGGGATACCAGATTCCCCATGGTTTTACCCGTTTACCCGATGAGGATCCCCGATTAAATTCCCGCGGTTTTTTAAGCAGGGACGTGGACGAGTTTTTTAAATAGAGACGGGGACGGGAGGGTTAATCCCCGGCCCGAAACCGGCCCGTTGCCATCCCTAATGGGTTTGGACTTTGTAATTTGGTCACATATTTATGCAACGACATTTAATCAACAAAAGAACTCTTGCATTTTTGTTGTATATGGTCAACTAACATATATATTGACTGTACATTCCAAATGGTGGTGATGGACGATGGTGGTCTTCAACAAGAAAGAACTTTGAAGCTTATGATTTAATTTATAATAATAATAATAATAATAATAATAATAATAATAATAAGTTTCAAAAAAGAAAGAAAAATATATATATATTTGTTAAATTCCATGCGGATGTAACATCAATGCCATGCAGATGAAGGTGATAAGAAATTGCTTACGTGGCATGCGTCATAAGCCGACAATATGTTGAAACTGTTATAGTCTGTCTCAATGGCTAGATTGTGATAATTTTGGGACTTTAAGGTTTAAATTAGTACAATTTTATATTCAGTGACGAGATGATGAGCAAACCGACATTTTTATAGCTAATTTTATCAACAATCCTAATATTAAATATCCAAAATAAGTGTTTTTAGCAAAATAGGAGTAGAATAACCTTTAGAATTTTTACAAGACAAGAAAAGAAATGTTTGTAGCCAAAATATAATCTTTACACCACTAGCAAGAACCATATGTCGTTGTAAAAGTATCAGGACATTTTCTATGACTTTCGTAAAATTAAAACCTTAATGTTATAAAAAAAGGTAACTTATTTATTCTGAAAGTTACATAAATGAAATCATGACCAAGATACAACAGCGCCCTATTGGCAAATTTTGTAAACTTAAATAGCTGGAATCATGTAAATTTCAGGGCTATTTAGTAATTGCTAATGTTATTAGATATTTGCAATCGTGAGATAGATTGCATTAATAATAATTCAAAGATATTTGGTAGATTCTACAAAAATAGAAAGAGGTTACTACAAAACATCGCTTAACCAAGCCCAAGGGCTTGGCCCATGTATCTTAAGTCGTGGATACAACCCAAACAACTAGCCTAAGATCATCCACAAGTTACAAGTATATCTTAACTATTTTGCTATAGATTATATTTTCATAGACGGTTTATTTTATGAGTAATTGTATTTTATGAGTAATTGTATTATTCCTATATTTTATTCCTATTTATGTGAAATTATTATAAATATCATATTTAATAAAACTAATAATATTTTAATACATATGTTACAATTTAACTTGGATAGGAAAATTAGTAGGAATAAAATATAGGAACAAAAACAATTTCTCTTATTTTATATATCTTTTTGTAACGTATAACTTTTTCTAAAATATTTTCTTCGATAATTAAATATCTATCATCACTTATTTAAAGTATTTTAAAACCATTTTATTTGATTTATTGTTTTAAACATACCTCATATTTAATATTTACAAACTATACACTTATACAAACAAAAGGAATATAAAAAATTTATTTTATCATTAATATTTAATAAATTAGATTAATTAGTACAAATAACAAAACTAATCATAAAATATTATTAAAGCGGATAAATAAAAATGTTGTTAATGATGCATTTGACACATGTAAACTAACTTATTTTTTGAGCTTATTGAGATAACTTTCTACAAAATTTCCAAATATACCATTATATTCCCACTTCTCAGAATATCTAAATGTCATTTTATATTTTTTTTATCTAATACTTTATCAAGTGTCTTAGCAACTATTAATTATTTTATTTAAAAAACTTTAACTTTTTATCTAAAATTTGGATTTTAAGCTAGTTTGCCAAACACTAGCTAAGTACATGAGATAAAATATAATACCATAATATATAATTAAATGGTTAAAGAATATTAAATGTTTTTTTAAACTGATTAATATTATAAAAATAGCAAAAAGCTAGGAAAAGAAGAAACCAATTACAAAATAACAACTAATAAATAATTTTGTAACAAAAAAAACTCGATTGACTTTGAGTTTATGATTTCTAAATACAAGCCATCTATACGAATGTTGAACTTTACGATCAAAAATATAATCTTGATAAAAGTTTCTCGATCTAGACACCAAAGTATTCCATAAAGTTCCATCAGCCACAAAGTCATCATTAAGATAAAATCCAAACTTTTTTTAGTTTTGGAGAAAGAAAGTGAATCAACCCACAAACATAAATCTTTGTTAGAATTCGACTTGGCATAACAAATCCCACCAACAACTAATGCAAGCTCAAGTGAGACCACTACCTTACACATAAGCAACAAGTGATCCACATCTTCACTATGATTCAAACAACAAGTGATCCACATCTTCACTACGATCCTTCAAAGTATGATGAGTCCATTCAAATTTGGTGGAATATCTGGTTGTTCATCTGCTTCATAGGCCATTTATGATGACTACCAATCGTGTTCTACTGAAAGTACTTTGAAAAGCGATTGAATTTGCAAAGAAGTCGAAGGAATCAACTTCTGTGAATATTATTCTTGCAAATAATCGTGTATAAGATTTCACCAAGGAAATCTTGCTAATGGCAATAAGATTTTAGTCAGCACCATTGACCATAATATTTCAAAAGTCCTCTATTGATGACCACGTCTAGATGCTATAGCAAATGGGTTGCCAATCTATGCTAAAACACATTGCTAATATGCAGAAAGGGAAGCTACGGACAATTTGACAATTTTTGGTTAATTACATTATCTAGTGTTTATCAAGAAAGGCTGGAGAAACTAATCAACTAACAAGGCCCATGATTGAACTTGTTTGGAGCATATTTTCAAAAAATCTAGTAGATTATGGAACGCTTCTTTGGGATGACTTTATTCAATACATGGATCACAAAAATGAGATCAGTGCTGCCATATATCGGGCACGATATCTGAGAAAGCTTCACACCGACTTTAATGTATCAATAGGCAAGATAAAGGTACCATTATGTCAAAGACATTGAAAAGGTACGTTATTCCTAAGGATCAAACTCCTATCAGTCCTATGAGGATTTTTCTTCAAGCCATGCTTGACATGATTGACCCAAGTTCAAAGGTTTTGGACCAACATATTCATGCTACAAAGGGTGTATATCCATACTTTCATACCTTGCCAGTAGAACCCTTCTGGTCTGAACTTATAACAAACTGTAGAGACAAGGAAAATAAAAGCGAAATAAGTCCATCGCTAAAAAGTGCAGGTCAAGAGTCCACATTAGATAAACTACTGATTCATTTGTTGATCCAAGACCAAATGGGACTAGAGTTGAAGGGAGTCACCCTAGTGAAAAGAAGAAGATAAGTTCAACTTAGAAGAAAAGGAATGAAACTTCCACACTTACCCCTCCAGCCAAAAGGAAAACCATAATAGATATTGCTGCTTCTTTAAAGGCTTCACCTGTACTTGGACTGTATGTTCGACCATCTGTAGTCACCTCACCCAACTATTTATCCGTCAAAGAGGAATATATCTCTTCAAAGGTGCAATAGAAGAAAGCATGCTATCTGTTCGCATCCTCTCCAAATGGAGTGAACATGGAGAAAGTCTCAATAAGTTATCCGGGTCAACGCATCATGTGTCATTTGAATACCTAGAGGTTGTTTTTCCAATCACTTTGCATACAACACATTCATCTCAAAGGACCTTTTCAGATCCTTTGATTAGGATAGTAGCGAGGCCTGGCACGGGTAGCCATGAAGGTCCAGGACTAGTGGAAAACCAATCATGCCTACATTACGTGCAAGTGTATTTTTTAAAGGACCCAGTACTTTGCTAAAAAAGTCTTTGTAAATAGAGTTCCAAGAAACTTCAGAGGCTTTGATGCTACTGAGCCATATTTGGCGAATCTAACTAAAGCGTAGCTTGTGGAACTACAAAGAAAGGAAAATGAGGATTTACTTTTGAAGGGAAATAAATAGAAAGAGTTGGCTTACTTCAAGAAGATTACTGTGAAAGAGCTGCATGCCAGAAAGTTGAGATCTTAGCTAAATTTGATAAGTTGCATATTTAAAAGAAATAGTTGATTACGAAGTTGGAAACTTATTAAGTGAAAATAATTTGAATATTGATATTGGGAAAGTAAATCTGGAAAAGAAGTTGATTAAGGAGAGGATGGTAGAGCCTGAGAAATGGCTATCTGACCAAGAATAGAAGTATGATGTCCAATATGATATCTCCACTATACTTTATCCTATTGAAGTATACATAAAGAACACAAAGAATAAATTGGCGATTTTTATGGAATCAGAAGAGAATAAAGAACGCAAAGAATAAATTGGCGATTTTTATGGAATCAGAAGAGAATGGAAAAAGGAGAAAAATAAGAGACATGAGATAATGTTGATATCTAGGCTAGTGTATATTGAATCTTGGGCTCTGACCGCTTGATTAGTTTACCAATACACCAAAGCAAAAGCCACAACTCTATGTTTAGATAAAGAATCCACATCTCACCACCCTATGAATCAACTCAAAATCATCAAAGGCAACATCTCCTTTCCCCACCATCATCATAATTCAGAATTAAAAAAGAATCCACTAATGTATCCATAGAGGAATTTATGCTCCTAGATAAAAAGATCGACATGATCTTAGCAATGGTGAAAGATTTGAAGCCAGCAGATCAGCAACAAGGGTTAGTGGAGGATGTTAAGGGTTAAAAAAGAAGATTGATGATGTTGAGGCAAGGGAAGCCAATGGAGGTGAATTTTTTCTTACAGAATTCAATTAATTGATATCAGTAGGTGATGATAAGAGGAGGAAGTAAATAGATGAATTTTTTTCAAATGGTTTGTAAATCACTAAAAGAGGCTCATGAGGCGAAGGTCTTTATTCAATAAATTCAGGAAGATCTTTAAAAAGCCCTAAAATCCTTCGAAGTGGCACGGACTAGAATCGCCGATATCACACATTATCGAAAATAGAATAGTGTCTTATTATAGGTAAATGCCAAACTCCCTACCAACAATTTTGAAGTTAAATCTAAAACTCCTTTCCAACAATTCTGAAGTGTTGGACTTACCGGTAACCAACTTTAATAAAGCTCAACAAACCCATAAATGGATCACCATCAAGCTTGAAGCTTCAATTCTCACATATTATGATTCGTTAAGCAATCAAAAAAATAGTTCCTTTATTATATTAGATGATGGGTGATATTAAGAAGGAGGAATTTGGGATAAAGGCAGGGCCTTCTTTCCCAAAAAAGGGAGAAGGTAAAGATGACAAAGATGTCAAAGTCAGTATTAATGAACCTAATATTATGAAGGGATGGTTGATGAAAAGATCAAGGTTGCTTCTCAAATACCATTAGAAGTACCATATGATGATCAACCTTTGATTAGGAGAATACGAAAATCATTTGAAGCTTAGTACTACCCAAGGATACTAGAGCATCCTCCACCGCCAGACTAGAAAAATGGAAGGAAATTAAAGAAGGAAGAGAACCAAAGCAGCCTTCCTTTTCAGCCATTAACACATTCAACTTTACTGTTCGAATAAAACGGAAGCAAGATCAACATGGCTTGAAATCAACACAAGATCTCTAAGAAAGGTTCAATCAAGGGTTTTATGAAGAGAACATCTTCAAAGTACCAAAGATTGATATTATGAATCTTCCGGACTCTTTTCACAGACTCATAAATGGGGGATATGTACCATTCAATACATACCAGGCCCCATCTTCAAACAAATAGAACTAGGATATTACAAACTCACCCAATTGCTATCAAGATTTTCATTGTGATAGATCAAACAATCCCACCATAGGTGACACTTCCTAGAGAGTTCAAATGCACATACAACTTTTATCATCGAATATCATAGGGCAAAGACAAGGTTTGGTCTATTGTTTTTCTTTTTAGCACTAAAGGCTTCAAAAAGCAGAGTTTCCAAACCTTGTCTTTTATCAGTACCACCTGGACAGAGACGAAAAATACTTATAGCTCACCATTATTGATTATATAGATATGAACCCATGAGACCCTTTTATTGGTAGCAAAGAATTTTGATATCTGGACTCATACTCACCACAGCTAAGCACCACCCTCCATCAGTATTAAATACTTTCTACAATCTCTTCTATATGGCCTTGCATCAATCAATAGTGAATTTGGAAACTAGTTTGATGATGGTAAAGTTGATAAAGTCGATACAGAACTTGAAGGAATTGATGAATGGACTAACAAAACTTGGTTTAGTTTATCGTGAAGGAAAAACAATGCCCACGAAGTTCTTTCGTATGAGGCAAATGAAGAGGTGAACCAATATGCAGCTTGAGAGTCTGGTGGATGCTACTTTCCAAGCATACCACACCAGAGGTAAAGGCAAAGATCATTGAAAGGATAAACTAGATATTCAGTGGGCATGATGTAGCGAAGTTGCTGGGCAAGTCCTTTGATTGACCTTTGTAGTAAAGGTCACTTACTAGGAGATCGTTGATGTGAAGCGACCCATGACAGTGTTGGAGCATCAAAGAAGAAAGAGGTGTACCAGAGAGAAAGTGTTTATGTACCGAAGAAAGAATGATACTGAAGATCAAGAGATGTAATTAACTTGATGCATTAAATGCTAAGATATTTACAATCTTATGTTAATGTACTTTTGTATTATTATAGCATTACTTTCTAAGTATGGATGTCTAATACCATATTTTGTATAGTTCATGCGAGTACCTTTTTGTATCTATAAAAGGGCTGCCAATGGCCTATTGGTCAAGTGGTAAAGGCGTCGCCCTCCCTCTTTGAGGTTGAGGGTTCAAGTCTCGCTGGAGACATAGGTGGATTCAGGAGTAGTTTAGGAGTAGGAGTATGATAGATTTGTTGGAAATCATGGTTCATGTAATTAGTTTCAAAAACAAGAGTTTGCAACGGAAGCATAAAATCATGAACACAAATTCCATTTTCAAGAGGATCATGCTACATGCATGTAGATATAAGATGAAGAACAAACATAGATTAAGTTCAAGATCATAACCTTTGTTCTTGGGTTTAGTTTGGATGATTTTGATAGCTAGGAATCAAATTAGAATCCCTCTATAGTTGATCCACCACAAGCTTGAACACCCTTGAATGCTAGTTCCACAACTTGCAAGTTAGAACTCCTTTTCTTGTGAAACCAAAAACCAATTTTTGCTAACTATCAAGAGAGCTTTTAGAGAGTTTCTTTGGCTGATTTTTGAAGCAAGAATGATCACTTAGACACCCTCAAAATCGTTCACTATATCACCCATAAAGCAAAAGAGAAGCACATGCAACTAGCTTAAAAGAAAGATCCATTTGATTTCTATAATCAAAAGCTAGAAGACACAAAGCATCTTCTTTTTCTTTTAAGTTCTTAATGCATTCTTTTCCTTCCAATATGGCTGATTTTATGATGACAAATGAAGTGCTAGTTGGTTGTTATTATTTATAAAACTTAGATAATAAAAGCTTATAAATAATACATCTTCTTATTTCTTAAATGGGATAACATTTAACCCATAATCATATTATAAATAAACCATCTAAATATACAATCTTAATTGTATAATTATATATATACATATATATATATATATATATATATATATATATATATATATATATATATTATTTGATTTACCAATTAAATCAAATAAAAGAATTACTTATAAATCAATTAAATCGTTTAACAATTTAAACAATTTAATTGTTACATTTAATTAATTCATCACATATGAATTACTAATCAACCTTTTAATTTTTGTACTTATTATTATTTACCTCAAATAATAATAACGTACAAGATTAAATTGCAAGTTTAGTATCATTTGATGTTAAATCAAATTTAACATTCTAAATGATCAATCGGTGTCAAACTTGTTGTTGGTGTGACCCTATAGGATCATGTATTATTAGTAATATCATTTTATGATCATCCTTGGGCATATAGAACTAACAATCTCCCACTTGCACAAGGTTGCATCATAGAATGATATCGACAGTGGTAAACGTCTAGCAACATTTTACTGCCCCCAATAACACATGACATTGTGCCATTCAACAACATTCAATTCTTCAGAAAACACGAGGCTCTAATTGATGTATAAGGTTATCTATCAATTATCCCTTTGTCACAGACATCTTGTTGAACATGAGACATGGATCTTAATCATTCTCATTTTATGTTCAACTTTCAATCAGGCGCCTTAGATGTCTAACTCTCAACACATAAGAGGAACAAATCCCGTCTTGACTACATACGCCTCTCATATAGTTAGTACTATGCATGAGTATGGTCTTTATGGTTGTCTGTATTTCAAGAACAACAGTGAACCATATCAAAGCATAGTACACTCTACACTTGAGTCCCAAATATGTATCTCAGGTCAAAGGATACAATGATAATACCTTTATTCAAGAATCACTTATGATGATGATCCATGGAGTGATCTTGAAACGGGTCAAGTCCAATACTTGTTCACTGACAAGTACCTATGAATTTGGTTGCAACCTTTTGCTACTTTTACCCATAAAAGTCAACCAATCCAATTCATATTAGTCTTACTTCATAATTGCTCCCACAACTATGATCGACTATGGACGTTTAGAATAACTAAATTATTCAAGGATTAAACATGCTAATAAAACACAATAATTATGAATGAAACATCACGTCACATATATTACATAATTCTTGTTGTTTACATAAGTTCATATTCATAAAACATTAAACACAAATCAAATCCATTCATTAGAAAAACGGAGTCCTATACCCTTAGCATGACTTTCATGCTTAGTTTGGGGTAAAGGTTTCGTGAATGGGTCTGCCAAATTTTGATCTGTATGAACCTTGTGAATACTTATTTCACCATTCTTAACTTCATGTCTAATGTAGTTATATCTTCGGTGAATGTGTTTGGTTTTTTGATGCAATCTAGGTTCCTTTGCTTGAGCTATAGCACCTAGATTGTCACAGAAGATTTCTATAGGGTCCCGAATGGAAGGAACAACCCCTAGATCTTCTATGAACTTTCTCATCCAGACAGCTTCTTGAGCAGCTTCTGAAGCAGCAACATATTCTGATTCTGTAGTGGATTGTGCAATCACTTCTTGTTTGGAACTTTTCCAAGACACGGCTCCTCCATTTAAAATAAAGACATACCCAGATTGAGATTTTGAATCATCTCTATCTGTTTGGAAGCTTGCGTCAGTGTAACTCTTTACCTTTAAGCTTTCTTCCAAACCGCCGTAAACTAAGAACATATCTTTAGTTCTTCTCAAGTACTTAAGAATGTTCTTTACAGCAGTCCAGTGGGCTTCACCTGGGTTCTGTTGATACCTACTAGTCATACTTAAGGCACATGAGACGTCGGGCCTAGTACATAACATGGCATACATGATGGACCCAATTGCCGAAGCATATGGGACATGTTTCATCCTTTCAAGTTCAGTCCTAGAGTTTGGGCACTGAGACTTGCTTAGGATGGTGCCATGAGGCATTGGCAAGAATCCTCTTTTGGAGTCTTGCATATTGAACCTTTTCAAGATTTTATCAATATATACACTTTGGCTAAGACCAATAAGTCTCTTAGATCTATCTCTATAGATCTTTATGCCTAATACATAAGCAGCTTCCCCTAGATCCTTCATTGAGAAACAACTCTCAAGGAACGCTTTGACACCTTTTAAGGTTGGGATGTCATTTCCAAATAAAAGTATGTCATCTACATACAATACTAGGATTATGACAATGCTCCCACTAGCTTTCTTGTAAACACAGGAGTCATCCTCATTTTTGATGAATCCAAAACTCATAATCTTTTCATCAAAACGGATGTTCCATGTTCGAGACGCTTGCTTTAATCCATAGATAGATCTTTTAAGCTTGCACACTTTGTTTGGATGCTTGGGATCGACAAAACCTTCAGGTTGTTCCATATAGACATCTTCCAATAAGTATCCATTAAGGAAAGCGGTCTTGACATCCATTTGCCATATCTCATAATCATAGTATGCGGCTATGGCAAAAAGTATCCTAATCGACTTGATCATTGCCACTGGAGAAAAGGTCTCATCATAGTCAATACCATGAGTCTGTGAGTATCCTTTAGCGACAAGTCTAGCCTTAAAAGTGTGAACATTTCCATCCACGTCGGTTTTCTTCTTGAAAACCCATTTGTTCCCAACAGTCTTACAATTGCTGGGAAGATTAACCAAGTTCCAAACTTGATTATCGTGCATGGATTGCATCTCAGTGTTCATGGCCTCAAGCCATTTATCAGATTCAGGATCTGATATTGCACTCTGATAGTTGACGGGTTCATCAGAATCTATCGTATAACATTCCTCTTCCATCAAAAGGTAACCATACCTTTCTGGTTCAATTCGAACCCTACCAGATTTGCGAACACCTTGTGTTACAATTTGTTCCTGATCAACCATTTGTTCAGGTTCAACAATTTCTTGTTGAATGCTAGATTCAACTTCTTGTGTATCAGGTTGTGGTTCCTGAAGTTCCTCAAGTTCCACAAACCTCCCACTAGCCTCTTCCGTCAGAAACTTGTTTTCTAGGAATTCAGCTTTTCGAGAAATAAATATCTTATTCTCGATGGGATTGTAGAAATAGTATCCAAGACAATCTTTCGGATACCCTACAAAGATACATTTAGTTGAACGGGGTTCTAATTTGTTTGAAGCTTCTTGTCTAACATAAGCTTCACAACCCCATACCTTGAGATAGGATAAAGATGGAACCCTTCCATGCCATATCTCATAAGGCGTTTTATCTACCTTCTTAGTAGGTGCCATGTTTAGGAGACGAGCAGCTGTTTGTATAGCATAACCCCAAAATGATAAAGGTAGAGTACTTTTACTCATCATGGATCGAACCATATCCAATAGTGTTCGGTTCCGCCTCTCAGACACACCATTATGTTGTGGTGTTCCAGGTGGAGTAAATTGTGAAACAATTCCACAAGTCTTAAGATGATCCATAAAGTTTGTACTTAAGTACTCACCTCCTCTATCAGAACGAAGAACTTTAATTGTTTTGTTGAGTTGATTTTCCACTTCACTTTGAAACGTTTTGAACATTTCAAATGCCTCATGTTTATGTTTAATTAAATAAACATATCCAAAACGACTAAAGTCGTCAGTGAAGGTGATGAAATATCTTTCACCATATCTAGTCATTGGCTTGAAAGGACCACATACATCTGTATGTATGATTCCTAACAAGTCCTTTGCTCTCTTATTGGTTCCAGAGAAAGGAGCTTTAGTCATCTTGCCATGTAAACAAGATTCATATATATCAAATGAGTCATTCTCATTTGCCTTCAAAATTCCACTCTTTTGAAGTTGGGATATGCGATTCTTGTTTATATGCCCAAGGCGACAATGCCATAGATAGATTTGACTCAAATCAAATTTGGGTTTCTTGGTGAAAGTGTGGTATAAAGAGCCATTGTTAGTCTTTTCATCAAGGTTTACTTCATAAATTCCATTTAAAGGCCTAGCCTCAAAATAGGATACATTATTTTTGTAAACACAAATATCATCATTATTAAAGGAAAGATCAAATCCACATTGTCTTAATTTAGCAACCGAAATAATATTCCTAGTCAAGCTAGGAACATAGTAAACATTCAACAATGTCACACACAAGCCATTAGGTAGTAATAAATTAAAACTTCCAATTGAATCCACCGCAACTCTTGCATTGTTTCCAACCCGAAGTACTACCTCATTTGCCTTCAGTCGCCTACTCCTTTTGAACCCCTGCAACATATTACATATGTGAGTTCCACAACCAGTATCAAATACCCATGTGTTAGGAGATAAATTATAAAGTTCTAGGTCTATGACATAGATACCTGAAGTGCCTTCACCGGCCTTCTTCTTCTTCAACTCCGCAAGATAGGTAGGGCAATTTCTCTTCCAATGCCCAGCTTTGCCACATTCAAAGCATGTTTCATCTTTGGCAACCTTTGCCTTCTTCTTGGGCGGATGGGAAGGTTGGACAACTTTCTTGCCCTTACCTTTGAAAGCTTTTGCTTTCCCTTTGCCCTTGGAGTTGGTGGGGTGTTCAGGTCTTGTTCTCTTTGTGCCACCTTCCTTGATCATGAGAACTTGAGTGGTTTTCTTAGGCAGACTCTTTTCCCCGGTAATTAGCATCCCATGTAATTCCGGGATAGTCTTGTTTAAACCATTCATGTTATAATTCATGACAAAAGGATCAAAGGATTTTGTCAAGGAGTTAAGGATCAAATCCGTTGCTAGCTCTTCGGGCATCACAACTCCAAGACGTGCCAAATGATCAATGTGACTCTTCATTTTGAGCACATAAGAGCTTACCGACTGCCCTTCCTCCATCTTGCAAGCATGGAAAGCCCGAACAGTTTCGAACCTTTCCGTTCTTGCAAGTTGATGGAACATTTCCTTTAGTTGATTAATCATGTCATAGGCTGAATGATTCTCCAAATCCTTCTGAAGGTCGGGAATCATGGTTGCCAACATGAGGCATGATGCATCGATGGAATCATCCATCTTTTTAAGCCATGCATCGTGTGCGGGCTTAGGAGTGGCAGGGGGCTCTTCTGTAAGTGGTTCATTGAGAACATATTCTTTCTTTTCTTGTTTGAGAACAATTCTCACACTACGGTACCAATCCAAGAAGTTGGTATGGTTAAGTTTTTCTCCTTCAAGGAGAGACCGTAGTGATGTTTTGTTAGGAGCCGAGTGTGTGTTGTTTGGTGCCATCTACAAAATTTTAACAAGGTTCTATTTAGTAAATTATGATATTAAGTCCTTAATAATTAATACCCTTTCTTGTTTCATAAACTTTAATTAATTAAGGTCTAGAATCCAAGTTGCATCACGAATAAGTGGTTAGGTATCCTTTATCCCGCCTATTCGAATCAACAAGGTAGGTAACGGTTTACCAATTATATCCAAATATAATTTCTAGATTTATGGGATCCCATTATAACATTTATAAGTTTGGCATGTTTGATCCCATCTATGCCTTGGATTTCTAATGCTTAGGTGACCTTTATCACAAGAGATTTCCAAACGAATCATCCTACTTAAACGGACGTGTAGTTTTGACAACTATTAATGGTTAGGTGTCCTTTATCCCATCAATATTGCAAAACTACTTCTTGTATCACAAGAAGATTCCAAGTGGTTAGGTATCCTTTATCCCACAAGGAAATACAAGTGATACATGAGTGTCTTTAAGAGGGACGGCATTGATTCGTATTTCATAAGGGATTTGAATGTTTTACAATTCTAATTTTGAAAAACATATGGTATCATGTAGATTGCATGCATCCAATGAACATGGTACCATTAAATCTTATTTTGTTAATTGGTTCCTTAATCATAAAATCTCCATTTTATTGATTCTTTGTTTGTGGTCAAGATTACAATTAATATCCAATATTAAGTTTGAGTTTGATCACATATATTAGAACCAATAAAATAATTACCATTATTACTTAGGGTTGGAGTTTGTAAGAGTTTATAAAATCTCCATTTTATTTCTTGTTTCAATCATTTTCAAAACTTGACTTAATAGGTTTTAAACAAAACCCATTTTAATAAAACCCATTTTATCACATCTTATGATTTAAATGTCAACTTTTGAAAATGCAAACTCCTTGATGATTATGTTTAATTATCTAGGTTGTCTAGCATGCAAAATCTTATTTTCATCCACAACATAACATAATAAAACATTCAAACATCACAAGCATGCATGGGTGCATAAACACAAGCCAACTAGTTTGATATTTCATGTGAGCCACACATGAAATATCAAGTCCAAACCTAGGGACAAAAGGGTGACAAAAACTCAACCAAATGATCTTCGATTTGGCTACAATTTTGCCAAGCCTTTTATAACATCAAATGATACTTGAACCACCATTTCTTGACACCATTGAGTGACATGTGATTTTTGTATGGAGCCCTCAAAATTTTCGAAATCAGGGGCAGCAGGAAGGAATTTTTGTTGTTTTTGTTGCAATTTTCAATTCATTCTTGGCTATATTGATGCTAATACTTGTTGAAACTTAATGTATATACTAGATATTAAAGTTACCAACAAGTATATCACCAAATGACCAAGATATGAATTTATAAAACACTTCCAAAACAATTTTGAAATCTGGACAGCAGCTCTTCAGAAAGTGCTGCTGTTGGGTGCAATCTTCTCTTGGTCTTTTACTTCCTTCTCTTGTTACATTTTGTGAAATAAATAAAATACAACTATTCTAATATTTACAAAATGAATATTAAGAAGGAAATAACTAATTATTATTACAAACCATTTGAATAAATCAATAGATTACAACCATATCGAACACAAACACAAAACATGCATCATATGGTCCTTCGCTTGTTTATGCACCATTTTATCACATAAAATCATAAGAAAATCAACACTTTGTTTTTATAAGGCAACAATTTATGTAACCAAAAGCATGCATACATAAGATATAGTTGGTTACATAAAATCATAGATAATATAATTGCATGTTGCCAAAGAAGCCATGCATGAAACTTTCATTTAAGAAGATGAACATTCATGGCTTCCAAAAACCAAGTTTATCCAAATAAACTTATTATCTAAACATGCAATATAGCCATGGCTCTGATACCAATTGTTGGAAATCATGGTTCATGTAATTAGTTTCAAAAACAAGAGTTTGCAACGGAAGCATAAAATCATGAACACAAATTCCATTTTCAAGAGGATCATGCTACATGCATGTAGAGATAAGATGAAGAACAAACATAGATTAAGTTCAAGATCATAACCTTTGTTCTTGGGTTTAGTTTGGATGATTTTGATAGCTAGGAATCAAATTAGAATCCCTCTATAGTTGATCCACCACAAGCTTGAACACCCTTGAATGCTAGTTCCACAACTTGCAAGTTAGAACTCCTTTTCTTGTGAAACCAAAAACCAATTTTTGCTAACTATCAAGAGAGCTTTTAGAGAGTTTCTTTGGCTGATTTTTGAAGCAAGAATGATCACTTAGACACCCTCAAAATCGTTCACTATATCACCCATAAAGCAAAAGAGAAGCACATGCAACTAGCTTAAAAGAAAGATCCATTTGATTTCTATAATCAAAAGCTAGAAGACACAAAGCATCTTCTTTTTCTTTTAAGTTCTTAATGCATTCTTTTCCTTCCAATATGGCTGATTTTATGATGACAAATGAAGTGCTAGTTGGTTGTTATTATTTATAAAACATAGATAATAAAAGCTTATAAATAATACATCTTCTTATTTCTTAAATGGGATAACATTTAACCCATAATCATATTATAAATAAACCATCTAAATATACAATCTTAATTGTATAATTATATATATATATATACATATATATATATATATATATATATATATATATATATATATATATACATATATATATATATATATATATATATATATATATATATATATATATATATATATTATTTGATTTACCAATTAAATCAAATAAAAGAATTACTTATAAATCAATTAAATCGTTTAACAATTTAAACAATTTAATTGTTACATTTAATTAATTCATCACATATGAATTACTAATCAACCTTTTAATTTTTGTACTTATTATTATTTACCTCAAATAATAATAACCTACAAGATTAAATTGCAAGTTTAGTATCATTTGATGTTAAATCAAATTTAACATTCTAAATGATCAATCGGTGTCAAACTTGTTGTTGGTGTGACCCTATAGGATCATGTATTATTAGTAATATCATTTTATGATCATCCTTGGGCATATAGAACTAACAAGATTTGCCGTTCTATAAAAAAAATCGATAAAAGGGATACTTATCTTCATGTGAAAGTTGTGTCTTCCATTGATTTCATCGGATATATAAAGTATTTCTCTCATATTTTTCTTATTATATTAATTGTTATTATTCTATATTCAAGTTATTATTATTTTGCATTTTACTTGTTTTATTGTTTGACCTAATCGATCTACTCAACATTATGAATCAATTAAATGTTTTTAATTTTATTTTAATTTATACTTATATTAAAATTTTAATAAATTTGGCATGATAAAAAGTGGTGATCACATCCTCATGAAGCGACGACAATGCAAAAATGATACGGCGTTGATGTGATAGATTGATGTAGAATGATGATGTGGTAACCAGACCTATAACATAATACTATCTTCATCCCAACACATTTCTTTTACACAAATATGATGTAAAAGAGTGGAATCATATATATATATATATATATATATATATATATATATATATATATATATATATATATATATATATACACACACACACACACACACTAGTTGTAAGACCCGTGTATTACACGAGATTATACAAAAGATATTAATTAAGAATATCTAAACATTAATAATTTTACATAAGAAATTTATTTGTGTATCGTGACATCTTGGTTTTGATTTTTACTGTTACGACTTTGTATTTTGATAAATATAATTGATAATGAGAATGTTACCGGTACTAAAGTCAAATTCATTGTTATGATTGGAATCGTTCTTCAAAATATTATGACGTCAATTGTCTATCTATTGTCTCCCAAATCATTCTACACATTAAAAAATAATATGCTATTAAAAACAATTAATTTTGAAATTGAATGATAATTAAATCGATCATTAAGGAGTTAGAAACATTACAAAGAAATTAGTTTTTTAAGAAATTTAAAATTATGAGAAAATGACATGTGGCAAATTCAATGAGGAGATGACATGTGGCTTTGAGTTACTTATTTATTAGGATATATATATATATATATATATATATATATATATATATATATATATATATATATATATATATTATAATAATAATAATAATAATAATAATAATAATAATAATAATCAATTGAGGGCGAAGAAAAAGTTGAGATCTTGAGGCCAAATCTCAACCATCTACTATTTTAGATCTAGGGCTATTATTAAAAGGTATTTTGTAATTATAAATACATTTTAAATTAATTTAGTTTAAATTAAATATTGAATAATGGTAATAGAGTAATTAGACATTTTTCTGATTTTATCAACTTCTATAATCTCTCATTCTCTCCCCTATTTCTCTCTCTCTCTCTCTATATATATATATCTCTCTCTCTAAATAGGGTTCATGTGATCACATCTTCCCTCCTCACCAGCCGTATACCATCGACTTCATTTCTTCACCAGCCGTATTAAGGCTACCCGCGCTACAACAGAACCGCCACTTCCAGCCGTACGGTGATGATTAGTTGATTACCTCCTCACCAGCCATATGGTTCACGTGATCACATCTTCCCTCCTCACCAGCTGTATGGTGATGATTACCGAGGGTGGTGGTGGCGGGTTTTAAAGGTTAATAATGCATCATCTTTCAATCTTTCTGATTAAATAAGGGCTTAATGCGTCTTATTTAGTCCATCCACCGTTCTTCATCGTTGTACAATGTAACATACATTTGCTCGTCTATCGTCTTTCATTCCTTCTGATTAAATCAAGGCTTAATGCGTCTCATTTAGTTCATCTACCGTCCTTCCTGGTTGTACAATGTTGCCATGGATCTTCAAGCTGCCGTTCTTCATGTATCATGCATATGATATATATCGACATATCATCTATTAAGACTTTGAGGTAATTTTGACTTACAATCATTTTTTCTGTTAAAAACTGAATGTTGCTTTATCAACTATTATACCTAAAAACTGAATGTTATTTTTGGTTTCCATGATCGGTTGATAATTCGTAGATTAGGGTTTCAATGGTGGTTCTGATTGTTGCATTTCAATCTCTTTTCTCGAACACTAAATCAAGTCTTTTTTGTTCTTTTTTCAACAGGGTGTGCCGAAATGTTGATGAATAGAACCAGATCACACCAGAAAGATTAACAAAACATGGGTCAGACACATAATCTAATTCCTGATTCTTATTCTTACAAGTCTCCCCATTTCAAATTCTGATGCTTTCTTGAAACGGAAACACAAAACTGCATTGTTAATCATTGATGTTTAACACTGTAATAATAATAATCATCGTTGATGTAGATTGTTAATCATTGATGATTAACATTATAACAACTACTTTCTATTAATCATTAAAACATGAACATATACACTTTGTTGTTAATCATCAACGATTATAACTTTTGTGCAACTTTAATATAGTTATAATCATTTATGATTAAATATATGATTGTATAAATTATTAGAACAATTATAATAATTTCTAATCATTAGTGAATATGTATACAGAACATTATAGTCTGTAAATCATTTTTTTAATATCTTTGAACTCGATTTTGCAGATATGAATCTAAGAATAACAAAGATTACGGGTGTCCACTATTTGTATATGATTAAAATTGCATTGTATTTTCTTGTCTATGTTGTGCTGTAATAATCAATGATTAAAACTGCATTGTATTTCTTATTAACTTTGTGTTCTATATTCATTTACGATTACAATTGTAGTTGATTTTTTAATCTATACATGGTTTTTTATTCATTTATGATTATACACGTGTTTCTTTTATATCTACATTGTGATTTATTCGTTTATGATCTATACTCACTAATTTATTATAAACTATAAATGAATAATCATAAACCTCAAAGACAAAATTAACACCTGAAAATCGATACAATATTGGTGAAAATGAAAAGCATCCGATTAAATTTGATGTTATACTATTTCTTTTATATTATAATGGGTGCACGAAATTCAATAAGATTGTAGATGAATTAGCAACAAAATAAAATAAAAAACAAGATTTACGATGAGATTGGAGATGTGAAAAACTAAGAGTTACACAAAATATTTCAAGGTAAACATTCACATTACGAATTCAATACCTAATAAATTAAACTTTTTAATAAAAAATGGTTGATAAAGCTAAGCATTTATTCACCTTTAACCAAACTAGTTTACCGAGACAAGCATGTACATTCTTATACATTTATATGAAATTACATGTATATTCTTTATGTTGTATACATTTCAGGTTTTACACATTAGAATTAATCAGTTCTTATTTCCAAATAATACATTACAGGCAACGAGGTGAAATTGCCCTAACAATGACTCTACAAGCTTAAATTACACAAGGTTAATTCACATAAGCTTTGTAATTCCTTTCGCCCTTCAAATCGTCTCGATGCTACCGTTTTCAAGAGATACTAACTCCGTGAGTCGTAGCATAAGCAAGTCAAAATCATCTTGACTCTTGATAAGACTTAGTCTCACATAACGATCATTAGCACCATATGTACTTCCACCACGACCTATAATTTTTCCTGCTTTTAGTACCGCAGCACAATTGTCGTCTTCTTCTCGCTCACATTTTACCCATGCGTATGCTACAATGATTGTCAAATCAATGTTCATCTAACGACTTATTTGACCATAAAAGTCAAAGTTATGATAAAAATGTATTGGAGCTTATATTAGTCTCAAGGGTACTTCTGTAATTTAACAATAGTCAGTTATTTGTTAGAAGGTTGTTGTTCAGTTAGATTAGTGTAGCTTTATCTTCTTTGTATATAGCTCTGTGATTTCAATAACAAACGTAACAGTTTCCACTCTTATCTTCTTCTTTCTAGAAACTGTAATATGGTATCAGAGCTGATGCTCAAAGCTTCCGATTTTTTTCCGATCAGTTTTCCGATCATCTCGTTCGAATTCCAATCCGTGATTCGTCTGTAATTCACCGATTGTGTCTTTCAATTTCAAATCGAATTCGATTTTTGATCTTCTCCTTCGATTCCAAATTAGTAATTCGTTTGTAATTCACTGATTACGTTCTTCAATTCCAAATCGATTTCTCGTTCTTTCGATTTGTTTTCCTCCTTTGATTCATCGTCTTTTAATGGCGAACTCTGGATCAAATTCTTCATTTACGTCCTCTGTTTCTCCAATCGATGACAGAACACATCCCTACTATTTGCATCACTCCGATAGTCCTGTATTTGTTCTCGTATCTCAAGTCTTAATCGGAGAAAATTACAATTCGTGGAGTCAATCAATGCAGATTGCTTTATCTGTGAAAAATAAAATTGGATTAATTGATGGATCTCTTCTTAAACCTGATTCTTCTGATTCGAATTATAATGCCTGGATGAGAAATAACAAACTCGTTATTTCATGGATTTTAAATTCAGTATCCAAAGAGATCTCTACCAGTGTTATCTTTACCGAAAGTGCTCTTGATATATGGAAAGATCTACAACTCGTATCTTTCAAATCCGAAGAGAGCTTGTCAATTTGAACCAGAATCATGACTCTATAGGAGTGTATTTCACAAAATTAAAGTCTCTTACTGAAGAACTGATCAATTTTCGTCCTCACTGTACATGCAATAAGTGCACTTGTAATGGAGTTCAAGAGATTGAAAAGTACTTTCAAAATGAGCATATCATGAACTTCCTAATGGGATTAAACGACTCGTTTTCTCAAACCAGAGGTCAGATCTTACTTATGGATCCTTTACCTCCTATTAATCGTGTTTTCTTATTGATTGCTCAAGAAGAAAAGCAGAAATCCATTTCAAATGATTCTCAACAAACTGTTGCCTTCCTTGCTAAAGCTAACTTGAATCCAACTCGCAAAACTGGTAATAACTACAAAAATGGCAATCGAGAAAGGCCTTTTTGTACCAGTTGCAAATTTCAAGGACACACCATTGACAAATGCTACAAATTACACGGATATCCTCCTGGCTACAAACCTAAACCAAAGACTAATTTTCATGCTGCTGCTGTTATGAACGAAGATACTAATGGGAGAAATATTGCAAATGATAATCTTAGCAATGTGTTCAAGGGATTTACTCAAGAACAATGTCAGCAAGTCATGTCTGCCCTTTCATCTCATATGGTTTCTGTGAATCCAAATGAAGAGACTCCTACGGGTAAATATTATTCTCTTTCTATTAGACATGGAACAAAATCATCCTTATGGATTCTTGACTCAGGAGCTTCTCGACATGTATGTCATGATCTTTCATTATTTCACAACACATACATAGTTCAAGGATATATAGTTACTCTTCCTAACAAGATCACTTTACCTGTGAAAATGAGTGGTGATGTTAGATTGGATCCCGTTTTTACACTCAAACGTGTATTATATGTTCCAGAATTTGGTATGAATCTCATATCAGTCAGTGACCTAACCAAAACACAAAGGTTTATTGTGTATTTCACATGTAATCATGCCTTAATACAGGATATCAAGCTAATGAAGATGATTGGCAGAGCTGATATTGATGAAGGCTTATATGTGATGGGCAATGGTGATCGTACAAGCAACAAACTGCAGATTAGTCATTCAAGAATTAACAAGGTTTCTTTAGATATTTGGCATAAGAGGCTAGGTCATCCCTCAAATAAAAGATTGTTTCCAATTAAGGATTTGCTTAATATTGGTGTATCTTTGAATTCAAACAGTAAACATTGTCCTGTTTGTCCTTTAGCTAAACAAAAACAACTTCCGTTTCAATCTTTGAATCACATTCGTGATGAGTTATTCTCTATGATTCACTGTGATATTTGGGGACCGTACACAGTGCAAACTCACAATGGTTATAAATACTTTGCTACATTGGTGGATGATCATAGTAGGTATACTTGGATATACTTATTAAAGCAAAAGTATGATATTAAAGACATATTTCCAAAGTTTTATGCCTTTATACTCACTCAGTTCGGAAAGAAAATTAAGTCCTTTAGACCAGACAATGCCAAAGAATTGGAATTCAAAGATTTCTTTGTAGAAAAAGGAATTGAACATCAGAGATCTTGCATTGGACGGCCTCAACAAAACTCCGTTGTTGAACAAAAACACCAACATTTGCTTAATGTTGCCAGATCCTTAATGTTTCAATCTCAAGTTCCAATTCGATTATGGGGTGAATGTATTCTTGCTGCAGCTTACTTGATCAATAGAACACCATCCGAATTTTTAAACAACACCACACCATATCAAAGATTATACGGTATTTGTCCAAATTATTCTCATCTTAGATCTTTTGGTTGCTTAGCGTATGCTTCTACACTTGCCCATAATCGTTTAAAATTTGATCCACGGGCTAAAATGTGTATATTTCTTGGTTATCCTCCGAATATGAAAGCATACAAGCTACTTGATTTTTATTCCAACCACATTTTTTACTCAAGAGATGTTGTCTTTCATGAGCATATTTTTCCTTTCCTGTCCCCAACATATGTTCCAAAATTTTCTGATCCTTTTCAAGATGTTGTCCTACACCGTTCCTTTTCTGATAATGGAGTCGAGACAAATCATGAAAGTGATACGACTAATTTTCTTTCAACACCTAATTCTGATCAATCCAATTCTAATCCTGAAATTGTCATTCTTGATAATTTTCAACAGCATGACATCTCAAATAATCTAAGAAGGACAACAAGAGTCTCTAATCCACCATCTTATTTGAGAGATTTTCATTGTAATCAAATATCTCATTCTTCTACTTCTCATCCTCTTCAAAGTGTTGTCTCTTATGATCATCTTTCTCGTAAACATAGAACCTTTGCCATGTCGATATCATCTAATTTTGAGCCTAAACACTACAGTCAAGCATCTAAATATCCTGAATGGTGTAATGCAATGGAATCAGAATTAGAAGCTATGAAGGCTAACAATACTTGGCACATTGTCCCTTTACCCACTGATAAAAATTCTGTAGGTTGTCGTTGGGTATACAAAATAAAACATGGGAGTGATGGGAAAATAGAAAGGTATAAGGCACGATTAGTTGCAAAAGGTTTCAACCAGAAAGAGGGAATCGATTATTTTGAGACATATTCTCCTGTGGTAAAACTTGTTACTGTCAAAATGTTATTAGCAATTACAGCAATAAAGAAATGGAATCTTGTTCAATTAGATGTGAACAATGCATTTCTCAATGGAGAATTGCATGAGGAAGTATTCATGGATATACCTCCTGGTCTTAACATTTCACATAAATATGACAAATCATCTTCTTCCAGACTTGTATGCAAGTTGAATAAGTCTATTTACGGTTTAAAACAAGCTTCCAGACAGTGGTTTGAAAGGTTTTCCAAATTCATGATTCAATCTGGTTTTACTCAATCAAAGTCAGATTATTCCTTATTTCATAAAGGATCTGGTGCACATTATGTTGCTCTTTTAGTCTATGTTGATGATATAATAATCACTGGTTCATATACCCAAGGTATTGCTGAATGAAAGGAACTTTTAAGTCAAGAATTCAAATTAAAGGACTTGGGAAGTTTGGGATATTTTCTGGGATTAGAAATCGCAAAATCTGATAAGGGTATTTTAGTCTCTCAAAGAAATTACACTTTACAACTCATAGAGGATGCTGGTTTACTGGGAGCTAAAACCAAGTCTACCCCAATGGAACCGAGATCAAATTTATCTGCAACAGGTGACGATTATTGTGATGCATCTCAATATAGACGACTTGTGGGACGTCTATTGTATCTAAATATCACAAGGCCAGACATATCGTATGTAGTTCAGCAACTGTCACAATTCATGTCAAATCCCAAAGTTCAACATTTTAATGCTGCATCTCATCTTATACGATACTTAAAAGCTTCTCCGGGTCAAGGCATTTTCTTTTCTTCCTCCTCCTCTCTTCAACTTATGGGATTTTGTGATTCCGATTGGGTAAAATGTCCAGATTCCCGCCGGTCAATAACTGGATTCTGTATATTCCTCGGAGATTCCTTAATATCGTGGAAATCCCTACAAATCCTACATTTCATGAACGCACGAAGCACATCGAAGTAGATTGCCATTTCGTAAGGGACAAAGTCGTGGATCAAACTATCAAATTAATGTCAATTAAATCTGCATTACAGTTGGCTGACATGTTTACCAAGCCTTTACCAGCTACAAAATTACAACCTTTTATGGTCAAGATGGGATTGAAGAACATATATTCTTCATCTCCATCTTGAGGGGGGAATATTGGAGCTTATATTAGTCTCAAGGGTACTTCTGTAATTTAACAATAGTCAGTTATTTGTTAGAAGGTTGTTGTTCAGTTAGATTAGTGTAGCTTTATCTTCTTTGTATATAGTTCTGTGATTTCAATAACAAACGTAACAGTTTCCACTCTTATCTTCTTCTTTCTAGAAACTGTAATAAAATGTAAGATTACCTGGAGATGGAAGCCTAGTTTCATTGAAGAAATTGCAGTGCAATGGATGTCTCTTTTGGATTGAAAATCTTGTTGACTTTGAGAAGACGGAAGTCAACCTTTCCCAACGTTCTCTCATTTTATCATAAGCAAATTTGAAAAGCTGTTTACCATCGCCTTCAACAGCTACTTTTAGAAGCTTCAAAACTCTTGATTGGGTGTCCTTTGAAATTCCCAAATCAGCCACTTGAATATATTGCAAAAATTTATCATATACATCTTTATCTTTTATCACCGCCCATCTATATCATGTACAAACTAACCGACATTATATAGAATCTGTATGACAAGTGAGAACATAAATTGATACGTATGACATACCCAAAACGCGCACCAGCATGACCCGTGAGCTTTGAAAGGGTAAAAATCATGACGTCGTGATCTGAAGGTCCCGGGATCGGTGTGAAATGTGGCCACAAATATGCATGATCGTATATAGTCTTCCCTCCAAGAACAGATTTCTTCAATTCCCCATTTGGATTGTTTGGTGAAGTTACAAATTCAATCACATCCATGTTGTTATTCGAATTATTTGATTTCCATGAATTAGTATCTCCCCCAAATCGAAAATCCTCTGAATTAAAGAACAATGTTTGAGTCTCATACGTCTGATGAGCATGAAACAATGAATCTAATCAATAAATCAGAAAAACAGAGTAAATCTCAAATCGAGTTTTTATAGTGATGAAACTTGTTACCGGATAGTATGGGATTGAAGCGACCACATTGGAAGGTAAAGAAGAATTTTGGGAGGAAAGGGCGTAAACGGCTGCACTAAGGAGTTGAGATGATCCGACGCCAAACACCAGGTATCGTCCTTTGGTAATTGCATTTCCGACAAGTGAATGTAATTTATGGATATACTTTTCAACCTCTTCTGAGATCATGGTGTTGTCAGCGTAAATGTAACTCATTCGGTGCCATCCTGATATTACGATTGCACTGTTTGCTGCATTTTGCATCCAGAATGGCTCCAGGAATATAGGATCACCCCTGCATAAAAACGATACTGAGTTGGAGAAAAACGAAATTGAATTTGAAATATGTCTTCTTCTTGGGGGACGATAGTGTGTTGGAGCGGACCTTGAACTTTAGACCACGTATTTCATGAGCCATTATGTTTAAATGAATTACAAACTAGATCTAATATACCCGTTTCTGGTTAACAGTTTCAATCACATCTTCAAGTTAAAATCAAGTGAAAACAGAATATGAAGGAATCACCTATCAGCATCTGCAGAACAGTCAGGTGAGAACTCAGAGCAATCAACACCGCCATAACAACCATAGCACTCACAAACAGTTTGACCTTCAGAAATCAAACTATCAAGGAATGCTCTGCCATGGCCGGAACATGAGATTGCTGCCACCGCTTCCGCCTCCGCTGCTGCTTTCTCAGTCCAAGTCAACGATGATGGATAACCAATCTCCTGTTTCTTCTCTCCCCACCGTAATGCTCCTCCACCTCCGCCTATATACAGATTTATGCTGAATAATATATTAATCACTATCGAAATTAATAAACAAAATCCAAGACAATGTGTCTGCGCTTTCCCCATTCTACTTTTGACGATCCCTGGAGGTTGGTTTTTGTTCCTTGAAGGGCTGAAATGAAAAGAGCAAAACCATCGGTCCTTGATATTAATGGACCTTACCGTTGGCCTTTTGGAATCAAACATTTGAATATTGTGAAGCAAGTATTCAACGTGCTTCTTTACAAATTACAATATTCAACGCCAGTATTCTAAATAAATATTAAAATATTAAATGATCGAATCCCCAACTCAGATTTTTTTGGCTTTTATAATAAAATTATATCTAATATTTTTGGTAGTACATCGGTTTAAAACATTTTTCTTAAGATCTTCTTAATAATGGAGTGTCTTTTCAAGTTTTCATTTTGGTTAAAGGTGACTCTTATACCCTTGTAACAAAACTCATCCTAGTAGTTCAAACACACAAACGTCTGACAATCCTTTCCGTCAAATCTTTACCACAATCATACCTCCTCCAATTTGATTCATTTTTCCACCCCCACAATTGACAACTTAAGGATGAAACCAACCTCCATATTTTTCTCCAAATCTTTATTATTTTTTGGATGGAACCAACCAATTTCATACATCCTAATCCCAAGCCTCACCCGAAATGGTACCAGACACCCAACTTGAACTATCTATCCCGACCATATAAGTGCTCCAAAAGAAAGAGGTCAACAATCTCAAGGCAAGCTCGTCTCAATCATGGACTCGGGTCGAGGAAGTTGTATTGAAAAGTGCTTAGGTCGACATATCAGAGGATGGTGCAACCGGTAACGGGCAAACTGTATCGTGTTTTGGAAACATGTTACAAATGATTTTCACAATGCAATAAGCTGTAATAAATTGTATACGACCCATCCACCAAACTCAACTCAAATTTTAGGGACCTATCTAGGAAGGCAGGGAAGTTCAAAGACATCTATAGTAATAAATCTTAAATCAATGCATAAGTAGTTATAGTGAAGTCGACATTTTGCAGGCCGCATTCTAGCCAACTCGGTGGCTTTTATCCATGTACGTGTTGGGAATTCTAAAAAAATCCCAAAAATGGGCGAGGGTGCCTGAAATGCATCAAACAGGTGGTCTTAAATAGACAAATACATCTGACCCAAACGATTACACAACATCATCAGATGTACGTTGCCACATTAAACTCAATGTTGAGGATGACAAAAATTACACACAAACTTTACGCCAGTGTTGTAAAAGTCGTTAGGTGGTTACAGGCCGGTTGACTAGCGAATACTCGATCAAGGCGAGGAGTACTTGGATTGGTTAAATATGTATATATTATATGATTCCACGCACTAAAATATTAAAAGTCATAAATATATAAACATTTAAGAAATAAATACATATATATTATATGATTATACACACATAATGACTAAAATACTTGTTGGGTGCAAAGCTTTCCATGTGGGTGACTTGGAATATTCCCTTTCATTTTAAGTATATTCCTTTAGGGCTTGGAGCATACCTCATACATATGTCATGTCATATTCATTTGAGATGTGTTTCCAATAGCGAAGATGATGTGAATTTCGGATGATAGAAAGGTTCAAATGTGGTTTTGATTTGAAAGGCAAAGACATCTTAATGACAAAGATGGTTTAAAAGAAAATTCGTTTGGTCAAACATGAAAGTCAAAATCAACTTGTTCTATTTTGATGGCGAAGTTCTAGGATTCCTTCGATGAAAAAGATAGATTGATTCTGAAAGGAGAAGGATACATATGTGAAGCTGGTAACCTTTATTTTGATTATTTTGAGCGAAGACGCAAAGAAGATGACTATGTTCTGGTGCAATGGCGAAGATGAAGAGATTATCTATGGCTATGGTTTGAAACGTTGATAGGCAAAGCTGGCAACAATGATTTTTTACTCTGGTGGCGAAGTTCTATGATACATGCGGAAGATATAGAGCTTAAATGCCGTGAATAAATTCTATTCATGAGGAGAAGGAGACAATTTACAGGCAAAGATTGTTAGGACTAAGGACTTCAAATGATGCACTTTCTACACAACTTAATCATGGCTAATGAGAACAACAAAGAAGATCAAACAACCTAAACAAAGAAGACAATGATTTAAGTGGTTCACTACAATCTAGATTGATCAAACTATGTCCACTGTAGGAACTACAAAGTTTATTACCGAGTTGAATGCTTAACAATCTACACATATATTTACTGTACACTCTCTATTTTGGCTTATGCTCTTGACATTCTCAATGTTACAAACCGAGATTGTATATATACCGGGCAAGCGAGATCTTCTGAGATGATGAAAAATCTTCTAGCTTATTGCTTTCTGCAATAGGTCTGCTGAAGTGACAGGTCATGAACCTTACTACACAGAACCACTTTCTGACGGTAACAAACTTGGAAACTTGTGTCAAGGAGACACTTCTCTTTAAGTAGATTATCTTGTATATCAACATCTCTACTCTACATATTTGTCCTATATGAAGTCACTGCTGCAAAGTCCGGGCCGAAGCGAGGCTTGCCTCAGTCCTGTTGATCTTTGTTTCCGACCGAACTACTGATCCACTAATCTTGCACAACCAACTGCTACTGATTCTCTTCCGTTTGGAAAATTTTCTTCAGGTCGTTAATCATTTCATATGCCTCATGATTCTTATAGATTTTTTTCGAAATCCGTGCTTATATGTGAGTTGTGGCGGAGCCCGCTTCCAAGTCAACGGGGTCCAATACTGCAATAATTATGTTCTTTTTCAAAAAATAATAATAATCCCAAATAGAGACCATATACATATTTTTTCCTATAATAAATGGAGTGAAAGGTCCCTACACCCCACTCAAACCCCCTGCTTCCGCCACTATACATGAGAGCATGATGTGTGCCACCTCACGCTGCTCATCGAGTCTAGTGAACCATTCACTTTGATTTGGAGAGCACGAGTCATAAGGGAGAGGGTTCTCAATTATATGTACCTTTCCTTCGTGGGTGGGGGATAATCCTTAGATTATATACAACTCAACAAAGTTTATGTGTTTAAGCTTGTCTTTCTCGAAGAAAGATTGCAAAGATGATTTGTTAACAAATGTAATGGTCATCTCCAAAAGATATGAAAAGTTCAAATTTTAGTGTTGTCTATATTAATATCCTTAACAAATTGATCACCATTGTGTTTGTTATCAAACTCAATTCAAGAAAGCTAAGATCTACAATGCTACAATTATACTCTGTTGATCACACACAATAATAGGTCCAATTTGTTAATAGTGGTTACCAACCGTATCAAATATAGTCGGTTAACACTAACAGTGGTCACAAGGATGTAAAGGACAGTGTAGTTCCGTCATTGCCTCATGTTAGGTATGACCAAGATGATGGTTTGATAACACTTGCCCCATAAGCATTTTATTCACCTTTGTCTAAACTGGTTATAGAGACAAACATGTACATGCCAATACACATGTATATAATCATATATTCATATATATACAACTTATGTTGTATACCTATTGAGTTTTACACATCATGAACAACTAATCGTTTTTTTTTCTTTCTCCAGACTATATCTTGTAGGCAACGAGATGAAGTTGCCCAAACAATGACTGTATACAAGCTTTAAATTACACAAGGTTAATCAGACATGACCTTTTATATTCCTTTGAATTGTAACTCCTTTCACCCTTCAAATAGTCTCGATGCTACCGTTTTCAAGAGATACTAACTCAGTGAGTCGTAGCATAAGCAAGTCAAAGTCATCTTGACTCTTGATAAGACTTAGTCTCACATAACGATCTTTAGCACTATATGTACTTCCACTACGACCTATAATTTTTGCTGCTTTTAGTACCGCAGCACAATTGTCTTCTTTTTCTCGCTCACATTGTACCCATGCGTATGCTACAATAATTTTCAGGTCAGATATTCTTCTAATTGTTTGACCATAAAAGTCAAAGATACAATACAAAAAGTAATATTACCTGGAGATGGAAGCCTGGTTTCATTGAAGAAATTACAGTGCCTAGGGTGTCTCTTTTGGAGTGAAAATCTTGTTGACTTTGAGAAGACGGAAGTCAACCTTTCCCAACGTTCTCTCATTGTATCATCAGCAAATTTGAAAAGCTGTTTACCATCACCTTCAACGGCTACTGTTAGAAGCTTCAAAACTCTTAATTGGGTGTCCTTTGAAATTCCCAAATCAGCCAGTTGGATATATTGCAATAATTTATCATATACATCTTTATCTTTTATCACCGCCCATCTATATAATGTACATTCAAACCGCCATTATATAGAATCTGTATAAAGTGAGAGCTTAAATTGATACGTATGACATACCCAAAACGAACTCCAGCATGACCTGTGAGCTTTGAAAGGGTAAAAATCATGACATCGTGATCTGAAGGTCGCGGGATCGGTGTGAAATGTGGCCAAAAATACGCATGATCGTATATAGTCTTCCCTCTAAGAACAGATTTCTTCAATTCTCCAACTGGATTGTTTGGTGAAGTTACAAATTCAATGACATCCACGTTTTTTGTTGAAGTATTTGATTGCCATGAGGTTAAATCTCCCCCAAATTGAAAATCCTTTGAATTAAAGAACATTGTTTGAGCCTTATACATCTGAAGATCATGAATCAACGAATCTAATCAATAAATCAGAAAAACAGAGTAAATCTCAAATCGAGTTTTTATAGATTGCAATTGTATAAAACACACACAAATATCAAAATAACTCTTTGATTAATAACCGGGAAATATAACTCAAAAACCCGCTCTCTGTGTTTCTTACAATCTCACACACACACTGTATTCATAGCTCGAATACATATATATATATATATATATATATATATATATATATATATATATATATATATATATATATATATATATATATATATATATATATATTTTTTTTTTATATATATATATATATATATATATATATATATATATATATATATATATATATATATATATATATATATATTGAAAAGCATACTAATTGGAGACAAATTGATTCTCCACAATCAATTTGTTTCCCTGATTTCTTGGTGATTGAACAGGAACTCCACTAAGGAGCTTAGGATTCCAACAATCACCCCCGAATCTCTAAGTCCTTCTAGAGACATCTTTGTTCAAAGGACGGCTTCGTGTAAAAATACGGCTTCATCGGTATCTTCGTGTTCGATAAAATTGCTTTCTTCGAATTTTTTAAGTCTTTCGGGACATTTAGACGCGTAATGGCCCGGTTTATCGCATCTGTAACAAATAACTTTTGACATATCTTTTTTCGGGTTTCGATTCGAGTCCGAAATCGAATTGGGCTTGTTATTGGGCTGATTTTTAAATGAATTTGACTTACTTTTGGGCCAATATCCATTTCCGGATCCGGATCCACCTGACCCAAACCCGCCTGACCCGCCCGACCCGCCCGACCCGGATTCTTTTTAACTTATCCCTTCCGTCTTGCTGCTTCTTCCCCAATTCGCTCCTTCATTCCATTTTCTGCTCTCGGTATTTTCCCCCCGGTTACCGCGACTCGATCCACCGCCGTTCGACCCTCCGCCGCTGCTGGATCCTCCGCCGCCGTTCACTCGGACCAGCATGACCCTCGAGCTCAAGCCATCTACGGTATCCTCCTCTCTCACCCTCTCCTCGTACCTCGAGCTCAAGCCATCTACGGTATCCTCCTCTCTCACCCTCTCCTCGTAACGCTTTCAGCCGACCCACCACATCCTCGAATCCGACAGATTTTAGATCGAGGATCTGTTCAAGTGATGCAACGAGGTGAATGAACTTTCGCGGTACCACTTTCAGTATCTTCTTTACAAGTTTCATTTCTTCAATTACTTCACCGAGCGAGGCAGATTTTGAGGCCAGACTGGAGAGTTTTCCGGCAAGCGAGTCAATTGACTCGGTTTCACTCATTCTCAACCGATCAAAATCAGTTGCTAGGGTTTGAAGCCGGGCTTCTTTCACCCGATCGGCTCCAATGTGACGGGCCTTGATTTTATCCCAGAGAACCTTTGCGGAGCTGACATCCCCAATTTGCATCACAAGTGCTTTGGGAATCGCCTGGTAAATTAAACCTACTGCTAGGCAGTCTTTATCTTCATCTTTAGATGTTCCGGGTTCAATTTCTGACCAAACTTTGTGTATACGTAGGACGACCTTCATGCGTAGAGCCCAGACAGTGTAATTGGTTGACGTGAGCATCGGACACGCCAAAGTGGTTGAGCCGATCTGCTTTTCCCTCACAGTTGGAGGTTCTTGATCTTCAACATCTGACATGGTGTCCTGCTTGATCACCAGGTATGGTCAACAGTCTCAAAGCCCCTTGTCTACGGCTCTGATACCAATTCAAGATTGTAATTGTATAAAACACACACAAATATCAAAATAACTCTTTGATTAATAACCGGGAAATATAACTCAAAAACCCGCTCTCTGTGTTTCTTACAATCTCACACACACACTGTATTCATAGCTCGAATACATATATATATATATATATATATATATATATATATATATATATATATATATATATATATATATATATATATATATATTGAAAAGCATACTAATTGGAGACAAATTGATTCTCCACAATCAATTTGTTTCCCTGATTTCTTGGTGATTGAACAGGAACTCCACTAAGGAGCTTAGGATTCCAACAGATGAAACTTGTTACCGGATAGTATGGGATTGAATCGACCACATTGGACGGTGAAGAAGAATTTTTGGAGGAAAGGGCGTAAACTGCTGCACTAAGGAGTTGAGATGATCCGATACCAAAGACGAGGTATCGTCCTTTGGTAATTGCATTTCCGACAAGTGAATGTAGTTTATGGATATACTTCTCAACCTCTGTTGACATCAGTGTGTAGTCAGCGTACCTGTAACTCATTCGGTGTGTTAGGAAATAGACCTAAATCTATAACCTATTGCCCAGGAATAATAACGAGAATATAAATGCGGAAATATAAACACAAAGTATCGACACAGAGATTTACGTGGTTCGGTCCAAGATGACCTACGTCCACGGGCAGGAGAGAGTATTCTTTATTCCAGAGCTAAATACAGGTGTTACAGAGCGTACCTAGATTGCTAGTAAATCGGCCTCTTCTGACTACTGACTTCAGACTTGACCACCCGACGGCACTAAACCCTAATGACCAGCCTTTATATTTATAGGCATTACAAGAAACCCTAGCCGTACCCTAGCTATTCACGGCCCACGCGACGCAGACACTTAATGGGCCACGGCGCGCGTGTTTACAATTCATACGGGTTTTAATTCCCAATTCACTATTTAACAATCTCCACCTTGAATTGCGAATTCAACATAGCTCCACCTCGCTCTAGAAACCAAAAAACTTCCTCTTGTCTACTGCCAGCTTGCCCCGTAGGGACTTACCTCCTGCGAACATCAACCAAGTTCAAGCATAGCTCAAACTTCTCCTTGGGTAACGACTTCGTCAACATATCTGCCGGATTCACCTTGGTATCGATCTTCAAGATTGAGAACTTTTCTTCTTCAACTATGTCACGAATGAAATTTAATCGGATATCAATATGCTTTGTCTTTTCATGATAAACCGGATTCCTCGCTAGACACAAAGCGCTTTCACTATCACAGTTTAAGACAGGCTTCTCCACCTTCAACCCCAGACTCTCCACCAAACCATGTAGCCAGATACACTCTTTTATACCTTCAGTCATTGACATGTATTCCGCTTCAGTTGTAGACAAGGCAACAGTAGGCTGTAAAGTTGACTTCCAACTGACTGCACATCCAAACAAAGTGAAAATATAACATGTGAGCGATCTCCTTTTCACCAAGTCGCCACCATAGTCTGAGTCTGTATATCCCACCAAGTTACTATGAGTATTACCACCATAGACCAGACAAATATCCTTAGTCCCCTTCAAGTATCGCAAGATCCACTTGACCGCTTCCCAGTGAGCTTTCCCAGGATTACTCATAAACCTACTAACCACACTAACTGCATGTGCTAAATCAGGTCTAGTACAGACCATAACATACATAAGGCTTCCAACTTCACTTGAGTACGGAACTCTACTCATATAGTCTTTTTCCTCATCCGTAGTTGGTATAGTACTTCTGTTTTATTTAAAATGCACTGCCAAAGGAGTTCCAACTGGTTTTGACTGATCCATACCGAAAGACTGCAAGACTTTCTCAATATATTTCTGCTGAGAAATATATACCAACCCGGCCTTCATGTCTCTCTGAATCTCCATCCCCAATATCTTCTTTGCTGCACCCAAATCCTTCATTTCAAACTCACTTGCCAAAAGCTTCTTCAAGTTATTAATTTGAGCCATCTCCTTGGCTGCAATGAGCATATCATCAACATATAGCAACATATAAACAAAGGACCCATTGGACAACTGCTTCAAGTAGACACAATTATCAAACTGATTCCGAATGTAACCATGCGAAGTCATAAACGAATCAAATCTCTTGTACCACTGTCTAGGAGACTGCTTCAAACCATAAAGAGACTTCTTCAACAAACACACATGATCCTTATTAGAACCCGGAAAACCCTCAGGCTGTGACATATATATCTTCTCCTCCAAGCTTCCATGAAGAAATGCAGTTTTAACATCGAGCTGCTCAAGCTCCAGATTAAATGCACTCACCATAGCCAAAAGAACCCGAATTGTCTTGTGCTTCACGACCGGTGAGAAAACCTCGTGATAGTCGATCCCTTCCTTTTGAGAAAATCTCTTCGCTACTAACCGAGCCTTGAACCTTGCGGGTTCAACCCCTGGAATTCCTTCCTTCTTCTTAAAGACATATTTGCATCCAACCGGTTTGACTCCTTTCGGTAATGGAACAAGATCCCACGTTTCATTCTTCTCAAGATATTGCATCTCTTCATTCATTGCCATCAACCAGCTTGATCCTTCTTTACTTGCCACCGCCTCTTTGTAGGACCGAGGCTCATCAGTACCAATGTTTTCACTAACAGCTAGTGCATATGCAACAGAACCAATATCACCATTAGTGACACATGTAGCATATCTAGCTGGAGTCTTCGTGTTCCTTTTCTCTCTTCTCCTTGCTATAGATTCATCCTCATTTTTCTCACCATCGGCCTCAACATCACCAGACTGATCCTCATTGGGCTGTTCATGAGTTTCATCACGTCTATGCTGATCATCACCGACATGCTGTTCTTCATTTATCACCATTCTGTATGGAATTTGTGTGACAAACTCTACCTTCTGGTTGGCACCCTGATCTTTCCCTACATGACTTGTATCACCTCCTTTTTGGTTCACCATAGCAGATTCATTAAAGGTCACATCTCTGCTATTAATAAATTTTGGAGTTCTACCTTCTTCTGTACACCACAGACGATAACCTTTCACTCCATGTGCATACCCTAGAAATATGCACTTCATTGCCCTCGCCTCAAGTTTACCATCATTAACATGAGCATAAGCCGGACAACCAAATATACGTAAACCAAAATAATCAGAGGGTTTTCCAGACCATACCTCTTGAGGAGTCTTAAAGTCGATTGCAGTTGATGGTGATCTGTTCACCAGATAGCAAGCAGTATTAACCGCTTCCGCCCAGAATTTCTTCGATAAATCAGCATATAACCGCATGCTTCTAGCACGTGCTAACAGTGTTTGGTTCATCCGTTCCGCCACTCCGTTCTGCTGTGGTGTGTGCCGTATAGTGTGATGCCTCACTATACCTTCCGCCTTGCAGAAGTTGTCAAACGGGGCATTGCAGAACTCCAACCCATTGTCAGTTCTGAGTGTCTTGACAGATTTTCCGGTCCGTTTTTCAATCATCGTCTTCCACTCCTTGAACTTCCCAAACACTTCATCTTAGGCTTCAGAAAATATATCCAAACCTTCCTTGAGTAGTCATCAATGAAAGTCACAAAGTATCGATGACCTTTATGAGACTCGACCGGAGAGGGACCCCACAAATCTGAATGAATGTACTCCAGGATTTCCTTGCTTGTGTGTTTACCCGAACTAAACTTCACCCTGCGTTACTTGCCTTTGACACAAGCTTCACAAACCTTGCGTTTTCCCGTTAGCTCACCACCAAACAACCCTTGTTTACTCAGAATTGACATACCCTTCTCACTCATATGTCCCAACCTTCTATGCCACAACTCTGTCTTATTATTACTACTCTTTAAGGATTGAGTAACCGCCACTGTTCCCCTAACCGAATTTCCTTCTAAGACAGGAACCCCACTCTTCTGCACCTTTCCTTTCATAACTACTAGAGAGCCCTTGGTGACCTTCACCCAGTCATCCTCACCAGAGTATTTCAACCCATTCTTTGCTAAAGTAGTAAGAGAAATTAAGTTCTTACGAAGATCCGGAACATACCAGCAATCAAGCTTTCTGACCATACCATCGTGCATCATAATCTGTACCGTACCGCTTCCTTTGACCTGAGCAACCCAATCATCACCCAACTTCATCGTTCCTTTCAAGTCTCTAAAAGATTCGAACCAGTCATGATGGAAAGTCATATGATAAGATGCCCCAGTATCCAAGACCCAAGCATCAACATAACTAGATGTACAAACAATCAATACATCGCCTATGTCTTCTTCTTCACAACCATCCTGAACAATAGCCGCACTGCCATTGTTGCTATTTTCTCTCTTCTCCCCTTTCAGCAATGGACAATTTCTCTTGAAGTGACCCTTATCCTTGCAGTTATAACACTTGAATTTTGCAGAAACTTTCGATTTTGAACGTGACTTACTCCGATTTCCACCATCTTTCTTATCCGATGTCCTTCCTCTGCCAACGAACAGACCTGAACCGGATGTCTCCTCATTCCCAGAAACTCTACGTTTGAGTTCCTTAGACAGCAGAGAATCCTTCACATCATTCACAGTAATTGTTGTTCTTCCATACAACATAGTATCAACAACATTCTCATATGAATTCGGCAGTGAACATAACAAAATAAGGGCTTGATCCTCATCATCAATCTTTACTCCTACTCCTTGAAGATCTAGAATAATACGATTGAAAGAATCAAGATGGTCTTTTACTTGGGTACCTTCTGCCATTCGGAAAGTGTACAACCGTTGCTTCTGATACAGCCTATTTGTCAAAGAACTGTTCTGATACGTATCATAGAGCTTCTTCCAAATACCGGCAGCAGTGGGTTGATCAACAACTTCCCTCAACACCTCATCTGTCAAGCTCAAAAGAATAGCACTATGTGCTTTCCCCTCGATCTCCTTCTTCACAGCATCTGTCGTGTCCTTTGCATATTCTCCTTCCACTGCAACTGCGCATCCTTGTTGAACCAGAAGAGCCTTCATCTTAACCTTCCACAAAGTGAAATCATTCGAGCCATTGAACTTCTCCAAATCGAACTTGTGAGATGACATCTTCAATCAACCGATCCTTGTAGTCTTTGATAAACAAGTAAATCCGAAACTGCTTACTACTCGTCGTCGTCGCGGCGCGGACTTCAACAAGGCGCGACGCGGGTTTGAACAGATGCAATCTTCAGCAGACACGATCCTTCAACAGGCGCGACGCGGTATTTCAACAAACGCGACGCGGCGAAGCCGTAAACCCTAGATCTACTACCGACTTCAATCAACCAGGACTACAACCAGATCTAAAACACGCAGACCTAAAACCGCAAATAACCACAGATCTATAACACTACAGATCTGAAACCGCGGCTCTGATACCACTTGTTAGGAAATAGACCTAAATCTATAGCCTATTGCCCAGGAATAATAATGAGAATATAAATGCGGAAATATAAACACAAAGTATCGACACAGAGATTTACGTGGTTCGGTCCAAGATGACCTACGTCGACGGGCAGGAGAGAGTATTCTTTATTCCAGAGCTAAATACAGGTGTTACAGAGCGTACCTAGATTGCTAGTAAATCGGCTTCTTCTGACTACTGACTTCAGACTTGACCACCCGACGGCACTAAACCCTAATGACCAGCCTTTATATTTATAGGCATTACAAGAAACCCTAGCCGTACCCTAGCTATTCACGGCCCACGCGACGCGAACACTTAATGGGCCGCGGCGCGCATGTTTACAATTCATACGAGTTTTAATTCCAAATTCACTATTTAACACGGTGCCATCCTGATATTACGATTGCACTGTTTGCTGCATTTTACATCCAGAATGGCTCCAGGAATATAGGATCACCCCTGCATAAAAACGATACTGAGTTGGAGAAAAACGAAATAGGATTGAAGATTTTTAATTTGACTGGTATAGTGGTATCAAGGTGTTCTTAGCAGTTAAACGGATCGGTTTCGGACCTTGAACTTTAGAACATGTATTTCATGAGCCGTCATGTTTAAAACTTTAAATGATTTATCACCGGATCTAATCAAACTCTCTCTAGCTAAGAGTTTCAATCATAAATTCAAAAAAGTCAATGAAAACAGAATATCAGTGAATCACCAATCAGCATCTGTAGAACAGCCTGAAGAGAATTCAGAGCAATCAATACCGCCATAACAATCATAGCACTCACAAACAGTTTGACCTTCAGAAATCAAACCATCAAGGAATGCTCTGCCATGGCCGGAACATGAGATTGCCGCAACCCTTAGACGTTTCCGCCATCGTGGTTTGGGGGTGTGACAGATTGGTATCAGAGCATTGTTTATAGTGAACTAAGTATATCAATCCATTTAAGATATACAACTATAAATACAATGGGACTAAAACTCTCTAAAACAATCTGTACAAGGTATACTTAAAAATACAATGATATTTTTATAAAGTATAAGTACAAGTACATACATACTAGAACAGTGTCATAACCAGAACAATACAAGAGTAATAAGATGAGTTGAACACTACGAATAGGCCTAGGTAGTTATGTAATCCTACCTAGGACAAATAGAGCCTGATCAACTGTATTTGTCCAAGGTATGACTAACATGTACTTAGAAATAGTCGTAGTGAACAACAAGTCTAGAAACTTACCAAGAACCATATACAAAGAAAACACTAAAACAAAATATAAAGCTAAAATACTATAGGAGTATTTTATAATACTATATAACCATACATCTAGACACTTTATGTACCTCTTATACCCATATCCTTACGTAGTAGACCTGGCAATTCAATAATACCTGACCAATAACTATTATCGAAAACCTACCATCATTCCTACCAACAGTTCCATTAAACTAATATTGGTAGAAATTCAATCTGAAAGCCGAAGGCGGGCTAAGTCACCTGCCAAGTCTTCTGGGCCCTCTTCACTTTTGATATTGAGAAAATCATGTTTAAAACCACTCATAGCAGAAACAGAAGGCAGAGATTGCTGCTGTGTATGGGTCCCTGATGAAGCTTCCTCCCTCTTCTGAACTTTTCTTTTCTTGTAAACAGCCTTAAAGGCAGCTTGCCTCAATCTCTTTGTGGTATCAGTTATCTTCGAACTGGAACCCTCGACTATTGCTCTTTTCTCGTTCTCTAGACCAAGTATTACGTCTGCTCTACTAGGATTTTTATCAAATTCCTGTTGCATAAATACTTTCAGTCATTACAATCTCATGGCATTAAAATTGTGGAGAAAGAAATACAATTCTTAACCTGAGTATGGTTAATAAGAGTTTGTAGACTCTTAATCTGTTGTCGAGGCCAACTTTTGATGCCCAACTTCCTACATCGTTGCTTCAACTGTGTTGATCCAACGTTGAGCTCCCTTGCAGCTTCCAAAATGGGCTTATCAAAATGCATGGATATTGTTTCCTTACTCAACGCATGTCCAGAACCCCTTTTTTCTACGAATTTCAAAGGTTCTTGGAATCGAGGTTGAAACATTTTCATTTTGGATCAATTGTGTATGATTCTGATCACTAACACTTTCATTGTTACCTATTATGGGTAATAGTTCTTGATTTCCAAAATCAACCATAAACCCAGAATTCCCATTCTTGAAACTTTCTAAGTTACTTTGGATCAATTGAAAATGATCCTGATATAGAAAACCACCCACGGACTCAGGATTCGCTGAAGCGAGCCCGATAGTGTGACACGCCTAGGTCGTCATGCGGTCAAAAATAAGAGAAAACCTAACACTCACTAGTATTGTAAGACCCGTATCCTGATTATAACATATACTTAAAATAAGAGTGTTAGGAATTATATGATCATTGGTAGTTATAAAGCTAAGAAAAACTTTAGTTACAATTTCATATGAAAATCAGCATTTTGTGTCGTTTTTAGAAAAATCATAATTAATTCTAGAAAAATCGTTTGGACCCTAAACCAGTGCACAAAGTTTACAAATTGAGTCTAGTACAATTACCAAAAATAATAGTAAGCTTGAAAATGACATTATCTATGGTAAAAAATGCAATCTTTACTGATTAGTTCGGAATTGACAGATTAGATAGTCTGTTTTCAAAAATTCATAATAAATCATAAAAAAATCGTATAAATACGTAAAATACATCCCTGGAAAGGTATTGAGATAAATTTCTGGAATATCAAATATAAACGTGAATTTCATGGGTTTAAATTCGGCTAAACCAGCCTTGAACAGACTGATTCTAGAAGGTATTAATTTCAACAAAGTTATATTATTAAAATATTTTGTCAAAAGTGTCATGCCATTTTTTATTCAAGAATTCAAGTATAAATACCCCTCAAAACATCTCATAAACCACATAACTAAATCTCAATCCAATATATAGAGGTTTCTAAGCACTAGAGTGTAAGCAAGTGAGCGGAAGGAAGCTCAAAAGCCTAACGAAGGAGTTATAGATCTCGACGATTGGTCATAAGGTAACTACAAACCTTTCTATAGCTTAATTAGGTATTGTAAAATAGTTTTTGTTAAGAAGTAGAATATTTAATAAGTATAACATATGTTATATTATACTAATTTCTAACAATAGTAAACAAAAACCTTAAAATGTCGTTATTATAACAATTCGTAATTCCGAAAATAATACCGATTGATTTACTTACGAGGACGGTGACTAGGCCGATTACTTGGGATCTGGTTGTTGGATTTTCCGAAAGGCTAAAATGCTGAAAGGATCCTGCCACCCCATCTAATCTTCTACCTGGCTGTTCTTTACTTGATAAATCATGGAGTATCATATTGGAATTACTGAAGGGTTTAATGATACGACTACAATATAGTTAAGGATTAAGAAATGATAGATTTCTTATTATGTTAACAGTTAAAGTTGAAGGAAATACAAAGCCGAGAAAGATAAACGAAATAGTCAACTATAATCAGGTGAGTCTTCTCACTATACTATAGGTGATATTGCATGCGTAGGAAGGAAGATATGTTAGACTAAGGTGATCTTACCTATTATGATAATTGTATGAATTATTGCTATGATAATGATTGTTTGTGGACGGAACGGGATAGCCCGCGAGCCAATAGACGGAACGGGAATAGCCTGCGAGTCATTAGACAGAACGGGATAGCCCGCGAGCCAATAGGCGGAACGGGAATAGCCTGCGAGTCATTAGACGGAACGGGAAAAGCCTGCGAGCAATAAGATAGAACGGGAACTGCCCGTGAGTCTTCAGCGGAACAGGGATAGCCCGCGAGTCTCACAGACATATGAATGGTTATGATGTGTTGTATGTTATGTGATTGATCGTATGGTATTTTGAGGAACTCACTAAGCTCCGTGCTTACCCTTTCCCTATATAAACTACTGTTTCAGGTACATCAGGTACCATGGATGGCAAGGCGTGACGTGTATACACTGTGCTGCTTCATTGGAGGACTGTTTTTGAATTAATATTCCGCTATATTGTGTTTTTGTTAACTTCTGTTAATCCTGGGGTGTTTTCATTGAACTTATAATTTATGAAATTTTATGAAAATTAATTAAGTGGCTTTTTTTATATTGAAGTGTTCGTTTAATTTTTTTTTTAATTTTACCCTAAAATTTTGGGATGTTACAAGTATAGCGGAGTCAGGGTCGATCCACAGGAGCTTCGTGGTTAGACTAGATGAGAGATTACCAACTGATAGTGTCACAGCTACAGTCGGATGATCTGGTTTCTACCTTCCTACTTACTATCAACCAAAAGCAATGCTCAAACACACTCAAGCCAAGCTAAGCTATGTCCAAATGACCTAGTCACTTTCTGAAATCAGAAGTACATCTCTGATTCAGAAGCAATCAAAGGCATCCAAACTAACCAAGCCAAGCAAAGCATAAACTAGCTACTAGTTAAAGTCCTACTGAACAGTTACTAGCCAAGATTTAATGCTTACCAAATAACCTAATTAGCTACTGATTTCAGCTAAGAAAAACAGTCCTAACAAGGTCCAAAACAATATCCAAAACACAATCAATCAAACCAAACACAAACATCCAAAACACCGAAAAGCTAAGATTAAATGTAACCAAATGCTTTTCATTCACCAAAACTGAATTCCAATCACAAAAACAGTAACCAAATGTTTCTAAAACAGAAACCTAAGTGCTCAAAGTCAGTGGTTGTCACTCCCAAGGACTTTAGCTACAAAGACTATTTGCTACTAAAAGGAAATTAAATACAAAAACATAAAATACCAATTGTGAGCTTGCTGAAATGAAATCCTGGAGTCAAAGAGCTTCAAGGTCGACTTTACACCCGGTTCTTTGCTAGGGTTTTCGGCTGGAAATGCATCTATTTATACTTGCAAATTTCCCGCAACCGCGCCGCGCAGAAATGAAATCCGCGGCGCGCGTACTTATCTTTTCCCGTTTTCTTCGGCATTTGAATGTGTTCCACCGCCTTAAGCCCGCGGCGCGCATGGTTGATTCCCGCGGCGTGCGTACGAGTTCTCTTGATTTCTCATTCCTTCCCAACTTCTTCCTTTTGCACGCTTTTAGTCCCTGTTTCTATTCTTTTTCTCCAAACAAGTCCTGGCACGAAAAGTGAGAATACCCAGACATATTTGATATAATTTTATCAAGAACAGGGCCCAACAACGCCTAAGATACTTGATATCACTAGGCGTTGTCATAGTGTTATCATGGATCGGCTGTATTTGATCTTGATTTTGAATGTCAGTTAGAAACCCCTGATTTGTTAGATCTACTCCACTATGCAGTATGGGCACGTTCATGCTTAGATTATCATTAGTAAGATCATCTACAAATGTATCTGTGTATAACGTATGTGACAACGCCTAGTGATATTAAGTATTTTAGGCGTTGTTGAGCCTATTCTTGATAAAATTATATCAAATACGTTTGGGTATTCTCACTTTTCGTGCCAGGACTTGTTTGGAGAAAAAGAATGGAAACAGGGACTAAAAGTGTACAAAAGAAAAGAAGTATGGAAAGAATGAAAAATCAAAGAAACTCGTACGCGCGCCGCGGATTTCATCTCTGTGCGACGCGGGCTTAAGGCGGTGGAACACATTCAAATGACGGAAAAACGGGGATCGGATAAGTACGCGCGCCGCAGATTTCACTTCTGCGCGGCGTGGGCACGGGAAAATTGCAACTATAAATAGAGGCATTTCCAGCCGAAACCCTAGCAAAGACCCAGGTGTAAAATCGACCTTGAAGCTCTTTGACTCAGGATTTCATTCCAGCAAGCCCTCATTTGGTATTTTTTTACATTTTAGATTTTATTTTCATTTAGTTAAACATTTGTAAGCTTTGGTTTATATCTTTGGGTGTGACAACCATTGATACCAGGCTTAGGTTCTGTTTTTAGTAGTATTTAGTTACTGATTTGATGTTTGGATATTGGTTTTGGTGAATAAAATCATTCGGTTAATGTTAATATTGGTTTTTCGGTATTTCAGATGCTTGTTTGTGTTTTGGATTGTTGGTTTGTGTTTGGATTTTGTTTGTGATTTGGTTGGGACTGTTTTCCTTTGCTGAAAACAGTAGCTAACTTGGTTAGGATTAGCATTAAGCTTTGGCTATTAATTATTCAATAGAACTTTAGTTATTAGCTAGTTTATGCTTTGCTTGGTTTTGCTAGTTTGGATGCCTTCAATTGCTTCTGATTCAGAGATGTACTTCTGATTTCAGAAAGTAACTAGGTCATTTGAGCTTAGCTTAGCTTGTCTTGAAGTTGTTTTAAGTATTGCTTTTGATTGATAGTGAGTAGGAAGGTAGAAACAAGATCCTCCGACTATAGCTGTGACACTATTAGTTGGTAATCTCTCATCTAGTCTAACCACGAAGCTCCCGTGGATCGACCCTGACTCTGCTATACTAGTGTGTGTTAGGTTTCTTTTATTTTTGACCGCATGACGACCTCTGCGTCCACGTCAAATTTTGGCGTCGTTGCCGGGGAGCTGTGAAGCTTAGATTAGGTGATTTGTAGGACTTAGTTTCTGATTCTTGATGTTGATTTTAGTTTACTGATTTTTGGTATGCGTACATCCTTATGATGGGTAATTACATGTACCCGAATCAGTATGAGTATTATGAAAATCCGGCCGACAACTATTACGAGGATGATTGCCACAACGGATCATTCGATGACAATGGATGGCGGACCGAGGAGTCATCTCAACCTGAAAATTCTGCAACTTGGGCCCAACTTTGGGTACTCATGTATAAAAACTACCACGAGCAGAAGGACCAGGCTGAAGCTCTTGAAAAAGTGCAAGCTTCTTTAGATAGGTTAGAGGAAAATTGGAAATGTTCACCACTTACGCCAGAACCGGAGGTGAGTGATTTTTATACCAATGATAATGTGTGTGAGCTTGCATCACCTGAATATGTGATGGAAGGGCATACACCGTGGGAAAATCAAGAGACCATTGAGATGGTCGAAAATGTTTTTGAGGAAGAGGTTGTAGGTGACAATGCTACCTTTGACTCAACAGCTTTTGATGTTTTTGAGGGTTTTGAGAATGTTGAGCTGGTGATGAGTGAATCTGTACCATCATCAGACAATTTGGTTGATGAGGATGTTGTGGAGGGGACTGTAAGTGACAGTACAGATCCCAGCCCAACAATTCCCGAATTTGTTGAAATTGTTGATGTTTTTGAGGAAGGGGGTGTAGATGACAATATTACCCCCGACCCTGTAATTTTTGAAAATTTTGAGAAATTTGGAAGTAAGGATCTGATGATGGGTCACTTTATACCACCATCAGATCAAACCAGTCGCTCACTCTTGGTACCGATCCACCTGTTGGACGATGATCAAGAAATTGATGCTGACGAATTGATATTTGAAAAAAATAAACATGATTTTATTACCACTCGTGATCCATTCATGAATGGAAAATTAGATGTAATCAATACCATTGATGAGGACATATGGAAGCATCCTTATATGTTGCCTTCCGATCCCATTCGATTGGAAAATCTTTATTGGTACTGCAAGCCAAAATTGCAAACTGAAAATAACACACAATACGAGAGCAACAAACGAGGCATAGCACAACTACTGGAAGCGGCACTGGGCGCGTTTCATGTCAAGCCAGTGATTTTGAAGAGATATAGAAGGAAGGACCGAGCTTGGAGGTTCAAAGCTACTCCCAAGCACTCGCGGGAAATCATCAGAAGACGGCAGCTGGGTAGCAACAGGAGAACCAACAAGCCATTCGACCCAGGAAAGTTTGAAGGGCAGCGGGACAACAAAGGGGCGGTGATGACTGAAAATCAGCAAAGGAAGAAGGCATACGATCCACCGTAGCTGTAAAAGGACTGTACGTCTGGCTGAAGACGTTAAACTTAGCGCTTGTTGGGAGGCAACCCATCGTGTCATAAGTTAGGATTTATATTCTTTAAAAAAAAAGAAGTACATCAATCTTTTTGCAGGTACTAGTAGTTTGAAATAAGTGTGGGGTCAATTGAGAAGTTTGAAATTCTTGAAGTCCGCGCCGCGGGAATTTGAATTGCGCGACGCGGGATCGTAAATCAACCCGATGCGCAGGGGTTGATTTGGTGACACGCGCGACGCGCAAAGCGTAAACGCGCGCCGCGGGAAACGATCAAACGGTTTTCTCCTTTATAAGGTGAGCCGCGGCTCACACGACCCACACACGACTCGGAGCTCTGGTGATCGAAATCTTCTTGTGATTTTTCTTGTTATTTTTGTTCCTACTACCAAGGTACACTCTTTTAACTATCTATTAGTTGTTAAAACTAGTGATTAGGTAGTTAATTTTAGTGTTTTTATTCAAAAAGTTCAAAACTTAGAATCGCTAATGCTAGCTCATAGGGTGTTTGTTTTGCCAAATGGAGACCCTAAACGAGCTAGTCGGCATCTAGGCTACATTGTGGTATGATTGGATTGAGTTTTAGCAGGTTAAATCGAGGGTTTGGATCGGGGTTTTGAAACAGCCGCATGCCGCGCCCTTGCTCTTGGGCCGCGCCGCGGTGCGGTGGGGAAGAAAAGGACTAATTTTGCAAAAAAAAATTTTGTTTTGTGCTATGTGCTTTCTTTTGCAGATGATGTTCAGATTGGACCATGCCTTCCTCCAGTTCCCCGAGGGACTGGCCAGTTCTGCGGAGTACATTTCGCGGCGGGATGCTTTGACCAGTCGTCGGGTTCTAGAGGCGACGGTTATTGACCGAGACATTCTGAGGGATGCTGGGCTTTGGGGTGCGATTGAGCCGTTCTTGCATCGCACCTGGACCCACGAGGAGGCATCATTTACATGCCGTGGCTGGGACAGGATTATGGCCACGGACGAGGACGTGGTCTATACGGAGCTTCTACTGGAGTTCATATCCACTATCCAGTTCGCACCGCGGGCAGGGGACCCACGTTCCAGGCTGGTACGCTTTCGTCTGGGAGGTGAGCACAGGGAGTGCAACCTCCGGGAGTTTGGGAGGCGCACAGGCATCTACACTCCGGAGGACCTCCAGCACCGTTACTTCACCCGGTTCTTCGGGTCGTGCATTCAAGGGGAGCCGAGCGGGCTCCCAACATGGAGATTTGGACACCACTGTCCAACGTGATGTACGAGGCGGGGACTTCGAGGGAGAGCCACCTCCGCGACCCACTTCACCGCCTCATGCACCGGATCGTCTCCACCTCCATCATGCATCGGGAGGGGGGCGAGAAGGTGTCGGGCGACGACATGACGTATTTGTGGGTCCTCCTCGACCCATCCAGATTCCTCCATCTCCCCTTTGCCCTTGCGATTGCCCTCTCCACCCACTCGACCGGTGCCTCCTCCAGCAGCCCGCTAGCCAGGGGGTACTTTATTACCCGCCTGGCCCGCTCATATGGTATTCTCACTGCCCCCGTGGCAGCTTCCTTGACCGCTTCGCCTCCATCGTGCACTACATCACGCACGCTGGAGAGGATGCGGCTCATTGAGCTGCAGCGCCCGGGGCAGTACATTCGGGCACCGACCGAGCTTCCCCAGCCACCTCAGCCTGCCTACGCCCAGCCCGGCAGGAGACGCCGGAGACCAGAGCCAGCAGCACCAGAGCCGGCACAGCCGCAGCCGGAGCAGGTCGACCCATCAGCCCTCCGCCGACTGGAGGCCAGAGTCACGAGGATTGAGGACCAGCTCACGAGAGTCCAGGACCAGCTCGAGTGAATCGGGGAGGTACTTATACAGACCACATCAGCCCAGGGCAGACACCCCCGACCATTCCCAGCCAGGTCCCACGATCATGAGGCCGGATCCTCCAGGCCGTCTGGCAGTGACTGATGTATTTTTTCTCTTTTTGTTTTTATTTTTGGGATATATGTATAAACTTATGACACTTCTATCTGTATCGTTGGTTCATATTTTATGTTATCTGTCATGTTTGTTTTAATTTGTTTGCTAAGTTGTGCATGATATACCAAATTGAGAAGGAGTTGTCTCAGACAAGTGTGGGGTCACCGTGCCCCCTCCACTTGTCTCGACCACCGGCGTGTCTTACTGTAGCGCTACAACTCCAGCATATGAAATCGAGGATCCTTCTGTACGCAATTATACCTGTGATATTGAGCACCAAGCAGTCTATCATCCAAAAAGGGGTAACTCTTTCTCCCTTGTTTTGAAATAATTTTTTGTACAACGGGGACGTTGTAAGATTTTAAGTGTGGGGTGTGGACGGTCGAAAGAAAATTTTTTTGAAATTTTTTGCAGAAATGATCAACTTTTCAAAAAAATTTCAAAATTTTTAATAAATTGCAATTTTAAAATGAATGGTTTGTGATTGTGATAGCACTAGTATTTTTCAAGAAATACTGTTTAATTGTGATAATGCTATTAATTAGTCAAATAAGTTGAGTTTTACGAGTTTAGAAGATTGAGATGTTTTAGGATTGGAATTTAGGAAGGAACTGTCAATCTGTGGCCTTTGTTGTTCGAGCCGGTAGGTCTAAAATGGGTGGACCTTACGCACCTTACCACCTAAGATCGTCTGGTCTGGGATGGTATTTCTGAAAGCTCGTTACACGGACAACATCGAAAGTCATGGACAATTCCTTAATGGCCTTTAGAATCTGAATGAGTACGTACACTTCATTGTGGATAGAAAGTTTGTAATCAAGGGTTCTCTAGAAAGCCATGAATTCCAAAGAACAACTCAATTATGTTTTCGCGAACTATTCCACTCTAACTCTGGGGACAATAAACTTTGAAACTGAACACGGTCAAAAATTATTTGATTCATTATTATAATTTGTTAAAAACTCTCTTGCTTGGGGACAAGCAAGGCACAAGTCTGGGGTGTTTGACAACGCCTAGTGATATTAAGTATTTTCGGCGTTGTTGAGCCCTGTTCTTGATAAAATTATATCAAATACGTTTGGGTATTCTCACTTTTCGTGCCAGGACTTGTTTGGAGAAAAAGAATGGAAACAGGGACTAAAAGTGTACAAAAGAAAAGAAGTATGGAAAGAATGAAAAATCAAAGAAACTCGTACGCGCGCCGCGGATTTCATCTCTGCACGACGCGGGCTTAAGGCGGTGGAACACATTCAAATGACGGAAAAACGGGGATCGGATAAGTACGCGCGCCGCGGATTTCACTTCTGCGCGGCGCGGGCACGGGAAAATTGCAACTATAAATAGAGGCATTTCCAGCCGAAAACCCTAGCAAAGACCCAGGTGTAAAATCGACCTTGAAGCTCTTTGACTCAGGATTTCATTCCAGCAAGCCCTCATTTGGTATTTTTTTACATTTTAGATTTTATTTTCATTTAGTTAAACATTTGTAAGCTTTGGTTTATATCTTTGGGTGTGACAACCATTGATACCAGGCTTAGGTTCTGTTTTTAGTAGTATTTAGTTACTGATTTGATGTTTGGATATTGGTTTTGGTGAATAAAATCATTCGGTTAATGTTAATATTGGTTTTTCGGTATTTCGGATGCTGGTTTGTGTTTTGGATTGTTGGTTTGTGTTTGGATTTTGTTTGTGATTTGGTTGGGACTGTTTTCCTTTGCTGAAAACAGTAGCTAACTTGGTTAGGTTTAGCATTAAGCTTTGGCTATTAATTGTTCAATAGAACTTTAGTTATTAGCTAGTTTATGCTTTGCTTGGTTTTGCTAGTTTGGATGCCTTCAATTGCTTCTGATTCAGAGATGTACTTCTGATTTCAGAAAGTAACTAGGTCATTTGAGCTTAGCTTAGCTTGGCTTGAAGTTGTTTTAAGTATTGCTTTTGATTGATAGTGAGTAGGAAGGTAGAAACGAGATCCTCCAACTATAGCTGTGACACTATTAGTTGGTAATCTCTCATCTAGTCTAACCACGAAGCTCCCGTGGATCGACCCTGACTATGCTATACTAGTGAGTGTTAGGTTTCTTTTACTTTTGACCGCATGACGACCTCTACGTCCACGTCAAATTTTGGCGCCGTTGCCGGGGAGCTGTGAAGCTTAGATTAGGTGATTTGTAGGACTTAGTTTCTGATTCTTGATGTTGATTTTAGTTTGCTGATTTTTGGTATGCGTACATCCTTATGATGGGTGATTACATGTACCCTGATCAGTATGAGTATTATGAAAATCCGGCCGACAACTATTACGAGGATGATTGCCACAACGGATCATTCGATGACAATGGATGGCGGACCGAGGAGTCATCTCAACCTGAAAATTCTGCAACTTGGGCCCAACTTTGGGTACTCATGTATAAAAACTACCACGAGCAGAAGGACCAGGCTAAAGCTCTTGAAAAAGTGCAAGCTTCTTTAGATAGGTTAGAGGAAAATTGGAAATGTTCACCACTTACGCCAGAACCGGAGGTGAGTGATTTTTATACCAATGATAATGTGTGTGAGCTTGCATCACCTGAATATGTGATGGAAGGGCATACACCGTGGGAAAATCAAGAGACCATTGAGATGGTCGAAAATGTTTTTGAGGAAGAGGTTGTAGGTGACAATGCTACCTTTGACTCAACAGCTTTTGATGTTTTTGAGGGTTTTGAGAATGTTGAGCTGGTGATGAATGAATCTGTACCATCATCAGACAATTTGGTTGATGAGGATTTTGTGGAGGGGACTGTAAGTGACAGTACAGATCCCAGCCCAACAATTCCCGAATTTGTTGAAATTGTTGATGTTTTTGAGGAAGGGGGTGTAGATGACAATATTACCCCCGACCCTGTAATTTTTGAAAATTTTGAGAAATTTGGAAGTAAGGATCTGATGATGGGTGACTTTATACCACCATCAGATCAAACCAGTCGCTCACTCTTGGTACCGATCCACCTGTTGGACGATGATCAAGAAATTGATGCTGACGAATTGATATTTGAAAAAAATAAACATGATTTTATTACCACTCGTGATCCATTCATGAATGGAAAATTAGATGTAATCAATACCATTGATGAGGACATATGGAAGCATCCTTATATGTTGCCTTCTGATCCCATTCGATTGGAAAATCTTTATTGGTACTGCAAGCCAAAATTGCAAACTGAAAATAACACACAATACGAGAGCAACAAACGAGGCACAACACAACTACTGGAAGCGGCACTAGGCGCGTTTCACGTCAAGCCAGTGATTTTGAAGAGATATAGAAGGAAGGACCGAGCTTGGAGGTTCAAAGCTACTCCCAAGCACTCGCGGGAAATCATCAGAAGACGGCAGCTGGGTAGCAACAGGAGAACCAACAAGACATTCGACCCAGGAAAGTTTGAAGGGCAGCGGGACAACAAAGGGGCGGTGGTGACTGAAAATCAGCAAAGGAAGAAGGCATACGATCCACCGTAGCTGTAAAAGGACTGTACGTCTGGCTGAAGACGTTAAACTTAGCGCTTGTTGGGAGGCAACCCATCGTGTCATAAGTTAGGATTTATATTCTTTAAAAAAAAAAGAAGTACATCAATCTTTTTGCAGGTACTAGTAGTTTGAAATAAGTGTGGGGTCAATTGAGAAGTTTGAAATTCTTGAAGTCCGCGCCGCGGGAATTTGAATTGCACGACGCGGGATCGTAAATCAACCCGATGCGCAGGGGTTGATTTGGTGACATGCGCGCCGCGGGAAACGATCAGACGGTTTTCTCCTTTATAAGGTGAGTCGCGGCTCACACGACCCACACACGACTCGGAGCTCTGGTGATCGAAATCTTCTTGTGATTTTTCTTGTTATTTCTGTTCCTACTACCAAGGTACACTCTTTTAACTATCTATTAGTTGTTAAAACTAGTGATTAGGTAGTTAATTTTAGTGTTTTTATTCAAAAAGTTCAAAACTTAGAATCGCTAATGCTAGCTCATAGGGTGTTTGTTTTGCCAAATGGAGACCCTAAACGAGCTAGTCGGCATCTAGGCTACCTTGTGGTATGATTGGATTGAGTTTTAGCAGGTTAAATCGAGGGTTTGGATCGGGGTTTTGAAACAGCCGCATGCCGCGCCGCGCCCTTGCTCTTGGGCCGCGCCGCGGTGCGGTGGGGAAGAAAAGGACTAATTTTGCAAAAAAAAATTTTGTTTTGTGCTATGTGCTTTCTTTTGCAGATGATGTTCAGATTGGACCATGCCTTCCTCCAGTTCCCCGAGGGACTGGCCAGTTCTGCGGAGTACATTTCGCGGCGGGATGCATTGACCAGTCGCCGGGTTCTAGAGGCGACGGTTATTGACCGAGACATTCTGAGGGATGCTGGGCTTTGGGGTGCGATTGAGCCGGTCTTGCATCGCACCTGGACCCACGAGGAGGCATCATTTACATGTCGTGGCTGGGACAGGATTATGGCCACGGACGAGGACGTGGTCTACACGGAGCTTCTAACCTTGTGAATTAAGAACTTGAGAACGCTTTTCGGGCGTTAAACCCAACCTTCCCAAACTTTTCCTACGCAAAATCCTTGATCAAAATAACCAAATTTGGCACCTTTTACTTTGTAAATAATCTAGGAGGATTTTTGATTCGTAAATGGGGTAAATAAGGAAAGCTGCCCAAATAACCCCGCTAACACAGGTTAGCGACGCTAACCAGTAAAGTTAGCATTGTTAACTTCTAAAAATCCGACCCGTACTCCGAAGCCCAACCCGTGTAATTCTACTGGATGCTACAGTAACTAGAACACGTCTCGTGTAACTCTTGTAAAGCTAAACAGTTTCGAAAATGTGTACTACATGAGCCGAGTGACTCCTACACGACCCATGTAACTCCTTTATACTATTTTTAAGGTTTAAACTCCTTCTAAATGAATTTCTAATCCTCCTAACTCACATAACAACCTAGTAACTCTTATTTGTTAGGATCGGGTTACACACACGACACTAATCACACGCATTCAGCTCTCTCTGGAACACAAAGATGAACACTAGGGATTTAACGTGGTTCGGTCTAATCTGACCTACGTCCACCAGGTAACTAGGAGTTTATATTACATGGTGCTACTCTACACTCTCTCTGTGTTACATATTTTTTACAATACAAATGAGACTCATATATAGAGTCTGAAATGATAATGTGAACAAGAAAAAATGCATTCGGGAAAACTGGATCGCCTATCCTTTTCCCCCATTTTTGACTTTCTTTTCTGCCACTAATATTGACTAGTGGCTTCACCTACTCAACAATCTCCCACTTGAAGCCACGGAACAATCTTCACATGTGCTTCAACTGTGCATCTGTATTTCGTAAAACTTTTCATCTAAGCTCCTTCCTAGTTACCCTGCCTTCTCTTCAATTTTCCTGAAGGCTAGTTGAAGCTTCCGTTAGCTCCAACACATTAGTCATGGCTATGTCTGCCACTGACCTGTTCTCTGTCTCCACCGGCTCCCACTGAAATGAACTGCCCGATCCTGGAACATCCTGAGAACAAACGACACTCTCCATGTGTAGCAAATAATCTGGAGAGATCTTTTTACAGATGGAATACTGGTTTTCTTAACCCACTGTGTTCTCGGTATTCTAGCTGAGACACAACCCTTGCTCCCACTGCTATGAATGCCCTTGACTGGTTTTTCTAAACCATTCCAAACACGTTCAACCTGAATCTGACATGTGACTCTGGGTTTGCCATCTGCAAAGCAAACCTTCTTCTGTCCACGAGACTCTATGAACCGGACTTTGGTCTTCTTCTGAACTGGGACGGTTACTCCCTCAGACGGTAAACTGACCATATATAATGAACCCCTCTTATGTCCACGAGCTATCACAAGATTTCCTTCGACTACCTTCCACTGCCCATTCCTGAACTTAACCTCGTGCCCTTGTTCATCCAACTGCCCAACAGAAATCAACTGTTTCTTCAGACTTGGAATTACCCGGACATCCTTCAAAGTCCATGGACCGACTGGAGTCTTCAGATCTAAGTCACATATTCTCGTCACATCAAGAACCTCATCGTTCGCCAGTCTTACCTTACCAAAATCCCCTTCTTTCAGATTCTGCAGTGCTTCACGGTTGTGGGTAGCGTGAAATGAAGCACCCTAATCCATAACCCAGGAATCCACATTGCTCTCTACACTACAGATCAAAGCATCATCATATGAATGGTCTACTGCAGCGTTAACTTCTTTCTTGTCTTTTGGGCATTGATTCCTGAAATGTCCAACCTCTTTACAGTTCCAACAAGTCACATCATTTCGAGTCCTCGACTGACTCCTTCTCCTGTTCCTGCTCCCACTACTTCTGTTATTTTTTCTACCTCTGACCGCATTCAATTGTTCACTTGATGATTCCCCAGAATTTCTTCTTCTGACGTCTTCGCCTAGGATTAAATCTCGAATTCCCTCAAAAGTGAGCTCTTTCGATCCTGCGGAACTAGTAACGGCTGTAACTGTTCCGGACCAACTGTCAGGTAACGATGATAACAGTAGTAAAGCTTGAACTTTGTCCTCGATCTTTATTCCCACTGACCCAAGTCTGGATAAAATCGAGTTTAAATTATTGATGTGCACTGTAACTGAACTTTCTTCCCTCATCATCGTGTTGACTAGCTCCCGAATCAGGAAGACTTTATTTGCTGCCGACGGCTTCTCGTACATATTAGACAATGTCTCCATGATTCCCTTTATCGAGGTTTCCTTCAAAATGTTGAAGGCAACATCCTTTGACAACGCCAGTCTAATAAATGCCTTGGCCTTCTTATCCAAAGTCTCCCACTGTGCCTGTGTCATCGCCTCCGATTTTTCACCTAAAACTGCGTCCAACTCTTTCTACACGAGCAAATCTTCAATTTGCATCTTCCACCAACCAAAGTCCTTCCCATCAAACTTCTCAATCTGAATCTTACTGCTTTCTGCCATTATAACGGACAAACTGCACCCTTTTCAGAAATTAAGGGTAAAAAATGCAAATTTTCTGAAGTTTAGGGGCCTAACTGCAATTTTCTGAAAGTTTAGGGGCTAAACTGCACTTTTCTGAAAGTTCAGGGACTAAACAGCAATTTTCTTTTGTTGGTACGTGCTTTTCTAGACTTTTCCACCGACTGCACTTTGTAGGGAAACTTTTCCTTTTTTTGTTTGTTTTCTTTTGGAACTACTTTTCCACTGATTCCCTGGCAACTTTTCTTTTTTGATGCTTTACTTTTATTATTTTAATAAAAGAAATATATGATAAAAAAGGAATGGGAACGTGCTTTTCCACAAAAAAAATTCCTCCACCTTTCTTCTTTCTTTGCTTTCTTTGTTTCTGGCGACGCAGACACACCCAAAAACAAATTTCTGTTGCTGCTCTTTTTGCCGGCAATCTTCACCCAGATGCGAGATGCGACAACTACCGGAGACCGACAAGGTTTGATCCTCCTCCTGCCGGAAAACGACTCCAACGATTTCTGCTCCTATCGTCGCTACTTTGCCGGCGACTGTTGAACGGCTAACTGCGTACAGCCACCTAACTCGAAACAGAAAAGAACAACGCAACTGATCTTCGGCGATCCGATCGTTGTGTACGGTGTGTAAGTGAGCCTGTGCTCTGATACCAGTTGTTAGGATCGGGTTACACACACGACACTAATCACACGCACTCAGCTCTCTCTGGAACACAAAGATGAACACTAGGGATTTAACGTGGTTCGGTCTAATCTGACCTACGTCCACCAGGTAACTAGGAGTTTATATTACATGGTGCTACTCTGCACTCTCTCTGTGTTACATATTTTTTACAATACAAATGAGACTCATATATAGAGTCTGAAATGATAATGTGAACAAGAAAAAATGCATTCGGGAAAACTGGATCGCCTATCCTTTTCCCCCATTTTTGACTTGCTTTTCTGCCACTAATATTGACTAGTGGCTTCACCTACTCAACAAGGATCACCCCTGCATAAAAACGATACTGAGTTGGAGAAAAACGAAATAGGATTGAAGATTTTTAATTTGACTGGTATAGTGGTATCAAGGTGTTCTTAGCAGTTAAACGGATCGGTTTCGGACCTTGAACTTTAGAACACGTATTTCATGAGCCGTCATGTTTAAAACTTTAAATGATTTATCACCGGATCTAATCAAACTCTCTCTAGCTAAGAGTTTCAATCATAAATTCAAAAAAGTCAATGAAAACAGAATATCAGTGAATCAGCAATCAACAATCAGCATCTGCAGAACAGCCTGAAGAGAATTCAGAGCAATAAATACCGCCATAACAATCATAGCACTCACAAACAGTTTGACCTTCAGAAATCAAACCATCAAGGAATGCTCTGCCATGGCCGGAACATGAGATTGCCGCAACCGCTTCAGCCTCCTCAGCTGCTTTCCTAGTCCAAGTCAACGAAGATTGATAACCACTCTCCTGTTTCTTCTCTCTCCACCGTAATGCTCCTCCACCTCCGCCTATATACAGATTAATGCTTAATAATATATTAATCACTATCGAACTTAATAAACAAAATCCGTAACAATATTTCTGCGTTTTCCCCATTCTACTTTTGCTCAATTCCGGGAGCTTGGTTTTGTTTGAAATGCAAAGAGGAAACGTTTCGGTAGTTGATATGGAATCAAACATTTGAATATTGTAAACCAAGTAAAAAACGTTCTTCTAGAATTCTGAAAAAAAAATTAAAATATTTAATGATATAATCCTCCAACTTGGATTCTTTTGGCTTTTAAAAAGAAAGCATTATACTAAAATAATATAATATTTTAGTAGTATTTTGTTTAAAAGTTTTTCTTATGAGGGTTGGAATGTCTTTTCTTTTTGGCCAACATTAAGGCTATGAGGTGTGTTTTTGGACGTAGCACGCGTTTCATCTAGTCAGCACCGGGAACGAAGGTATACACCGCCTTCTAGGTGCATTACGCGTTTTGGCGTCCTCCGGCGTCTCCCTAGGAACAATTTGGAACGGGGAAAACCGGTTATATAACCGTTGTGTGGACTGTTGCATATATAAAAAAAATTTTAATTACCAAAAATATTTACTTTTTACCCTATAAATACCGCAAAATTTTACACAGTTTTACACACAATTCATCTCAAACATCCTTCTATATACTATATCTTATACAATTTTTACACACAAAATGGATAAAGATCCAAAGAAACCATCCCCAACCAAAATCCTGATGATAATCCTTTTCAATTTAACACCACCCCGTTATGATTCGGTGAATACAATCTTAATTATTCACCAAATTGTACCTTCACGAGCTTACTAACGGACTCACCAGCAAACCAATATCCTTCAGCATACCCACCACCACCAAACCAATATCCACACCCATCATTTCCACAACAATCACAACCAATTTAATCACCACCCATTCAATCACAACCATTCAATCACCACCACCACAATTTGGTCAACCAACACCGTAGCGGTGAAAGTCAATTCAATGTTTTCAACACCGCTTTGAATCAATATGCTCGAGAGACTGACAAACCTTTTGGGCACTTGCAAGCTTGGGAGGTTATAAAACACGGTCCAAAATAGTTCTTACTCCATCAGCGACATCCAATTCCGGTTCGGGGTCCAAACGGGCTAGGACCTCGGAATCGTACGAGTACGCTTCGTATGCTCAAAACCCGATCGAACTCGACGACGATGCCGATGAAGCTCCATCGAAAGAGTCATCCCCTCGTCCGATCGGCCGCGACAAAGCAAAACAAGCCGCCTCTTCGTCGTCAACCAAAGACAAAGTCACGAACAAAGTCGTTGCTTTGGTTGAACGATTTGACCGCCATATTGAGCTACAACGAGAACGGATGGATTTAAGGCGCCAAGAGCACGTGTATCACGATTGACAAGTTTTACGCGACTCAGACGAGAGATTTACCGGGAGGGAACTCGAGGCACTCGAGGCAATGAATGAGAAAATTAGGAAAAGTATTTAGATTAGTTTGTTTTTTATTTTATGGAATGTTTTTAAATCTTTTTTATTTTAATGTTTTTTTAAATTAATGTAATGTTTTTATTTTAGTTTTAATATGATGTTTTTAAATTAATTTAATGATTTATTTTAATTAAAGAAATGTAAATTAAAATGTGACGTGGAAATTAAAAGGAGTCCCAGACTGTCATGCATTTCCTAGGGTTGTCCCGTTGACGTGGCGTTAATATGGCGGCTGTCTTGGTTGTCCTGAGGTTGTCCGTACACCCTATAGCTTAATTGGTATATTCTCCCGGCAAGGGCAAGGGCAAGGAGCAAGATTCAAAGGTAGTGATTAGGCGGCCTATATGGACACGCTACTTTATCTAGGGCGTCCAATTAGGTTCTCTGTCTCTGTCTCTACATCGCAGGATTCAAAGGTGGTGATTAGGCGGGCCTATATGGGCACACTATTTATCTAGGGCGTCCATTTAGATTCTCTGTCTCTCCGACGACACTACTAGGATTTTTTTCCTCTATTTTGTCAATTTTTGTGAAAGATGAAAAGTCATATTTTTTATTTTTTTTTTCATTTTTACCTTTTATAAGTATTTATCAACCGCCAAATATTTTACATACATTATTCTATATTTTTCTCATTTTTTAAATCCTTCAAATCACACCATCTCAATTTCCCGTCGTAACAGAACTTGTCTTACTAGTACAAACACACCATTTTTTAAATCCTTCAAACCACAACCATACATCCCATAATTTGATTTCATATTTTCACCCCCACAATTGACATTTCCGGGGTGAAACTAGCCTACATATTCCTCTAACTGCTTCTTGTTTTCCGAATGGAACCAACCAATTTCATACATTCCAATCCCAAGCCTCACCCGAAACATAACTCGAAACATCTCGACCGCATAAATGCTCCAAAAGAAAGATCCAACATCGCAAGTCAGTCCCGGTCCTAGTCCCGCCGAAGAAGTTTTATTGGCAAGTGGGTAGCTCGACATATCAGAGGACAGTGCAAAACAAAACAGTAACTTGCAAACCGCTACCATGTTATAGAAACATGTCACAAATCATCTTCACAATCAAATTGGTTGCAATGAATATCGTACGACCCACCAACTTAACTCAAAATTTTGGGACTTATCTCCAAAGTTGAGAAGTTCAAAGACATCTACAACATCTTAAATCAAGGTAGAAGTTGTTGTCACTACTAGAAAAAAGGCTTTTATTGACATACGAATTACAACATATATCAATTTTATGACAGACAAAAACTTATGTCATAAAACTAATGTCATCTTTTGTGAATTTCAAAAGATTTACGACATACAAAACTGTATGCCATCTTTTATTGTCATAAATCTAAAAAAACACAGGCGATGCTTTTCGAATTTTGTGTGTCATATTAAAAAAGATGGCGTCGTCTTATAATTTTGCTCTTGGTTAAAACCCATCAATCGTGTCTTTCACAACCATCGCTCGAAATCAACCGATCGAAAACCTCCGATCTCCTTTCCCTCGTAAGACTAATCTAGAGATGAATCATTTCATATCCTTATACGATTTAGGGATTGTTTTTGAATAAAAGGTATCCCCTCGCGGTTGCCGGCTATCCTTCTGAAACAAAAAAAGAGTCAAGTTCGCAATTCATGCGACAGTAATATTGGAAAACGAGGAGTCAGATGGAAAAGAAAGAGGTTTCGATTCAGATTTGGCAACAATTATCCCTAATTCTTCAACCTACAACAATATATCAACAACGATATTTTGCAATCACGGCCAACCGAAGGTCGCTACTGTGAGTCCAAATCTAATTGTTCGCAATTATCAGTACATCATCAAACGGTAATATTACATTAAATGTTTGTTTTTTTGTCTAAAGTTATGTGCTTATGAATTATGTGTCTTCCAGATGTGTTGGTCTTTTACTCAATCTGTTTTAGTTTACTTAGATCGACTACGCTATGAATATGTTGGCCATTTTGAAACGATCTAACTCGTATTAACTTCATCTTTTCTGGGACTGTATCCTTATTAAATATTATATTGTATGTCGTAATTATATGTCATAAATTTATGACACACAAATGTGTGTCATCTTTCATTTATGACAAGGGCTTCATTGACATACATTTGCGTGTCATCTGTACCCTTTAATAACACGCAATGCGTGTCATTAAAAGCTTTTTTTCTAGTAGTATGTAGTGAAGCAGGCACGTTGACCAAGACCGTTTGGTGAATAACTTGGTGGCCTTGTCAATGTACATGTTTGTGAAGTTCTAAAAAATCCCCAAAATCGGTGAGGGTGCCTCAAATGAATCAAACAAGTGTTCTGAAACATATTACACAATATCGTTAGATGCATGTTGCCAATTGACCTCAACGTAGAGGAGACGACATTGAGTTAGAAGAACCTCATCCCTTGATCAAGCTGGATAAGGCTTTGTCGTCAAGTTCATCGGACATGAGGGATAAAGGGATAAGGCTTTGTCGTCAAGTTTATCGGACTCTGGTACAAACGAAAATGTAGATCGTTTAGCCGAGAAGTTGAACAACTTTACTTCGACTTATGATCAATGCTTGCATCATGAACAATAAAAATGTGTCTAAAGGAAAAATCACTCGAAAAAAATTTGTGCAAAAATTAAAGAAGTTCAGCATGGAGATCCTAAAATCTTAATGACAAACACCGGTCATCTAACGAGAAATGCTTTCGACTGGCTCACAAATTGAAATACCAAATAACACAAAGTTATTGTTCTGTGATGTTTGTATTCATTAATTTTATAGAAAATTTGAATTATTTAATTCAAAATAACAAAAAAATTTAATAGTCTTATATCTATTTCAATTTTTTTATTCAACCCGTTTCTAAATTAACTCATAGTTAGCATGACATATATTCAAATTTGTTTTTGTTTAAGTAATTTACTCGTTTCCAAATTATATATCAGTAACAATTAATAACTCATGAACAGTAACCCGTTGCTAATTGATACTAGAAGTGTGCCAAGTTGTAAAAGAGAGACCTCTGGTTTGTTACCTAGCGTTGGCATACTTATTGCTGACAAAAAACGGGAACCAGAAACTTAACTAGAAGCCTTGGGGATGAAAGAGTCTATATAGTGAAAACAGGGTATGGATGATGAGTTGCACTCTCTTGAAAATAACGAAACTTGTTCTCTTGTCAAGTTATCAACGAATAAGAGAGCACTAACCAATATGTGGATATTCAGAGTCAAGGACAAAGCTGATAGGAGCAAGAGATACAAGGCTAGGTGGTGAAGGGTTTCCAATAGAATGAGAGGGTTAATTACAATGACATATTCTTTCCGGTTGTAAAAATGACCACCACTACAAACTAAATTACATTTAGTAGCACATACTTTTAGTGGCATTATCACTTTTGTGCCACCGTATTATAGTTTTAGTGGCATATGTATTTTTGCGCCACTAATAAGTAAAAATTCTAATTTTCATTGATTCCCCCCAATACTAAAAACCTCCCGCCACCTGTTTTACACTTGGGATTTTTCTTTTATTAGTCTAGGGTTTTACGCATAAAAATACAGACATCGAACCGACGAACCCCTCCTTCTTTCCACCTCTCGCTCAATCATTCATCTGCCTCAATAACTGTTGTTGTCAAGTAATCTTCGTTACCAGCCATCTACCTGTACGCGATATACATCAGGTCCATCTCTGTTCCTCTCCCTGATGGCATATTCATCGTATGCGTAGACTGCTAAACTGTTTGTTGTTTTCGTTGTCGGTTGTATGCGTCTTCCTTTGTTTGCTATGATGCGCGGTTCCAAGGTTCTACTGGTACGATCAATGGCTCCCTCCATCCACTCTTATCTTCTCCCCCATGTGACTCTAGGGTTTAACGTCTGCATAGTTAATTCGAAGTGGCTTTTGAGAAAATCAACATTGCAAATCTCATTGTTGATATGAACGGAAGTCGATACATCTATCCATCTACCAATTTGGTTTGCAAATCGTTTTCAAGGCAAGTGTTTCTAGCTTTTCAAAAGGTAATATCGTAACTCAGAAGTGCTCTATATGTATTGTTCGCTACGTGTTTGATGTTTTGCCTCTGAGAGTTCCAACAGAATCGGCGTGATCTGAAGGTTTGTTTGCCTTTTTTACCTTTTGTCTGCCTTTTGTTCTTTGGATAAATTCGATTTACACTTAACGCGAAGCATTTTGATTTCTCAAAAGTGATGCGTAGAGATCTCTGATGATTCTGCTCTCTAAGTTCTTTGATCATGGGGTTCGCATTAAACTTAGTGCTAGCTTGGTTAGTTCTGTTCTTTGTTCTTTTTTTTTTTTTCTTGTACTCCTTGGTTGGAGAGCTGCCCGCTGGTCTGTTTTAAATGAAGTTGTTCCAAAAAAACCCAGCTCACCTCTTACACTCTTCAAGTATGCTTTTACCCGTATGAATCCAATTCCCCCGTAATTTTTTTACAATAACAATAATATTTATCATTTTTGTTTCATAACAGTGTTCAATTAAATTCTTAAATAGTTTGTTTTCTAGATTGGAGAAAGGTTACTGCTAATGACAAGAGCAGCCACCTATGTAATTAGTACTAAATGCAAACATTTATATTAATTCTTCTATTTTGCAGGTTGGATATGGGGCTAGTTTCATTGAGTTCTTTACAGAAGAGGCAAAACGTATGGTGATATAATTCCACCAACACTCTCTGCTCATCATCTATTTGTAGAACAACCAGGTGATTACTGATTGTTTTAAAATGACCAACATACCCTCATTTTATATATATATATATATATATATATATATATATATATATATATATATATATATATATATATATATATGTATATATATATATATATATATATATATATATATATATATATATATATATATATATATATATATATATAAACATCAAGATTCTCATGATTTGCAGCCTGTTGGTGTTGTTGCTGCAATTACACCATGGAATTTTCCTTTAGCAAAGATCATTCCAGGTACCAATTTCTGATAGTATAAATGTGACTCCATTGTTATGTATGACTATGGAATTGGAATGGTGACAAGTCAAAGGGAATAAAGAAGTATAGTGCCGTGGACCAATGGAACACTATCTAAACTTGTTATATTCATGTATAATTGGTTTATATACATGTTTTTCAATTTGGTCAGTTTATGGTTTGTCAATTCAAAGCTGTAAGTACACCATTATATGCACTTTACAAAGGATTTATGCACAATGTTTATCAATGTTCCACATGTCTAATTAGCTTGTTAAAATGATGCAAGTGTTATGTTTAAAACTTAAATGGTACATTCATGATTCATCGATGGCCTTGATAGAGCTTATGAGAGTGGCGACCTAGTATGAGCAAATGAGGCCTTGATAGAGCTATGAGAGTGGCGACCTAGTATGAGCAAATGATACACAAAAATTGTATTTTAGAAAGGTTGAATATAATGTAATTTATTAGATTTAATTTATGTTGAACATAGCAATGTAATTTTACTTTGTTTATTATTGCATTTGAATATAATATATATATGCTCTTTGGAATAAATGGTTTGTGGGATATTCAATAGTAGTGAAATAATATTTATTTTTGCAATTAAAAGTGAAATAATACTTATTTTAGCAATTAAATAGTGGCAAAAAATAGTGCCACTAAAACCTACAAATGTTATAGTGGCATAATAAAAAAGTGTCACTAAAACCCAATAATGCTGCAGCGGCACAATCGAAAAGTGCCACTAAAGGTATTTAGTGGCAGCGTTTTTAGTGGCACATTTTTTTTGTGCCGCTGATTGCCTATGAGGTTTTTAGTGGCACTTTTTCGGTTTTTAGTGGCACTTTTTCTGTGCCACTAAATGTAATTTTATTTGTAGTGACCATTAGAAAAATCCTCAGTATGTTGGCTTCTGAAGACTTATATATGGAACAACGTAATGTGAAGACAACGTTATTGCACGAAGACCTTGATGGAGACCAAATATAGATTTTTTTCCTATAATAAATGAAGTTAGGGGGTCCCTGCACCCCACTCAAAACCCCCTGCCTCGCCGCTATACATGAGAGCCTGATGTGTACCATGTGACAACCAAAACTTTTTCATACATAAGATAAGAATTTGTTACAAGTATTCGATGTACGGAGCTTGATACTTGAATAAATTAAACATATAATGGAATGACAGAATAGTCAAATAAGGTGAAAATATGGAAATGTATGGCTTAAGACCTTTTATTAAGTTATCATGAGATATTACCTCAATCAGGATTTGGTTTTAATAACCCAAGGGCAAAAAGGGGAATAAAGGACTAAAGGTGAAGTATTTATTGCCAAATTTTTAAAAATTAATATCTCAAAATCTATACGGAATTTGGAAAAAGTCATCAAGGTGACTTTTGTAATTGAGATAACAAGAATATAAGAAAAATATTTAGGCCATTCAGAGTTGTAACAAAGAAGTTATGAAGGTTTCAAAATGGCCAAAAAGTGGCAAAAATGGCCAAGTGCCCATGTTTGAGGATCTGTAATGGAATTTCTAGGAAGATTCAGACTTAAGTAAGTAAGGAGAAGGTGTAAATCTCATTCCCATCTTTCTAAAGGTATAAAGTTTGTAAATTCAAATATCATATGATGAAGTTATGCTAGTGTAAAAATCAGGAAAAATATAGGTATAAGTATTGGAGTTTTTGCTAAGGTATGTCCCATGGGTAATTTGGTGAATTCTCTCCCAAAATAGACCAGGTCAAAACCCATTTGTGGAACCACGTTTACGTATTTTTCCCGTGTACGATCTCCTGCTGGGTATTACGAAATCGAAAAAAAGAAAGAGAAAAGGGGTGAAAGATTTAGAAACAACGACAGATTAGGAACACGCACACACACACACACACTCGACCTTGTGTATTTGCAAATCAACATTCGAGAGAGAGGAAATCGACTAGCCAAGCAACGAATTTCCAAGCAAGAGTAAGCGTGGAAGGAAGCTGCCACAGCGGCAACACCAAGCTGCCGGAAAAGGAAAGGGAAGCCGACTGTGGTCTCGATAGTTTGCGACATTCAGGAGCAGGAATCATGTAATGATATCAAGGTTGAAGGGGCAAGGCAGAAAGACGGGAAGCAGCAGCACCGCTGCTGAGCAGTAGCGGTTGGTCGCCGACGGCGACCGGTGTCCTCAGATGCCCTAATAGTCTGTTTTCATGATAACAAGCTCTAATTAATCCGATTTATGCAATAGTGGTCAAATTTCTAAAGGTGAGATTATGAACCCTAATTGAAATCCTGAAATGTATGGAATAAATTGGATGCATGTTGGATTAAAAGTTGGTTTTCAATTTCTAACATTCTATGTGTTCAAAAATGTATGAATATTGGTAAGTTTTGAATATTTGGTCTAGGATTCTTGAATGCGTGTTGTGAATGATTTGGAAGGGTGAATAATACTCGATGAAATTTGGTTGTTGAATGTTGATTATGAACATGCATTGAGAATGGATTCAAGAAAAACTCATAAATCAAGTATTATGCAAACTTGGATCTAGTTCAAAGATGGATTTTTATGTTATAAGTAAGCATAGATGTTTATGATTAAATTTAAGGACGTTGGACGATTCTTGGTGCGTTAAATTTGGTTATTGACAAGGGATCTTTACAATGCATTTGATGTTTGGAAAATGTTGGTTTAGAAAATATGAGAAAGGAAGTTTAAAGCTTAATTCTTGGAATAACCTTGTGATATAATTTAAAGGTTTTATGTGTATAGAATTCAAATACTAGTAAAAAGAATGGTAATTGTTATTGTTACCATGTTATTGAAAGTTTAATATGGAATTATGAAATACTAACTAAGGTTTATTCTTGTGAATGAGTAGAATCAATCACTTATATGTCTAGTGGGACGAAAAGTTTGTAAATTGGAATGAGAATTGTAAATTCCCATGTTTTTGGGATGATTATAGTATGTGTAAAAGTGGTGTTCAAATGAACATTAAATTTAGTCGGAATGACAATTATGAAGTATTAGAAACATATTTCTGTGTTTACAATGGTTTCTATTTTTAGAAACTTTATTAATTAAAGTTTGTCAAAATGACATAAATGGGTAAAATGATGGATGTGTTGTCATCTAACCATTGAAGTGAACCCATAGAGATGTAAAAATTAGAAAGTTGCTAAAATGACCTCGTAGAATCCAAAAATACCATTTTGGTCAAAGTGGGACATAAGGTTAAAAGTGTCCAAAATGGTTATTGTGCTTTAAGAATCATACTTAGTCATTGAAATGGAATTAGATAATGACTAGAAGTAGTTCAAAATTGATTAGAAAAATGTTGAATGTTTAGTTGTCTAATAAGTTCTAATATTCTATTAAATTAATAGAGATTAAAAGACACTTAGGAAGCAACGAAAGGCTAAAGTTGCGGGGATTAGTGTAGCTAGCGTACCTAGCTACTAATGTAGTACATGTGACTTTTTCCCACTATAGGGTACATGGAAAATTATTGATAAAGCTTTTAGGTGACTTTTGAATATGAAATGATATGCAAATCCTTCTACTTATGTTATGACTACAAAAGTTTTATATAATGATTTTGAATGTATGTTTTGGCATTTAGCCTACCATGTTATTGAAAGTGTGTTTTGGCTTCAAGCATACTATGTTTATGAAAGCATGTTTTGGTAAAAAGTCTACTATGTGTTTATGTGTTTATCTTTTGAATTCTTTTCGAAAGAATAATGGTTATATCTGTTATATGACATGATTTATGTAAGTTTATGAAAGATTAAATTGTTAATGTTTATGTTATTTTACATGTATCTCATGACATTATGTGCTTGACTTGCATAAAAGAAAAGTGGTGAATGCATCCATACATAGAGTGTGATTGCATATGAGTCGAGTGAGGTCCAGACATGGTACCTCCCGTCCCTCTCCTATGACGTCAATATAGGATGATTTGTTCTCCTATTTTGGCCAACTTTTGGTCTCCATAGACCTTCTGATGTGGTATATAACCACCAGCTATTGTCACGAACGTGACATGGTCTTTTAGACCTTACGACATGGGTAGGAAAACCCATCAACTTTGCATTGGTGTGCGGAACATGCACTGCATATGCATCTATTATGTATGTAACATATTGAACTGAATATATTGTTTAAGTTTCAAATGTTCTATGAATCTAAAACTCATGTAGCTCATGCGACGTTTTCGTCTTACGCATCTTTATTTTCATGTCATGTATTCCAGGTTCTAGACACGAGGAATAAAAGCAAGTAGATAACCCGAAGAAATTGAAATTTTAAATGGAGTGAACTTTGACGGATGTAATGGTTTGTAATCCTAGCTTGCTTTCTATGGTTTAGTTTTGATATGAAATTGTAACCCCCGAAGTCGTTAAACATTTCAAAACTTATTTGTTTTTGTTGGGACCAAGATTTTTAAAATATAACTTAATGTCATAAACAACATAAGGTTTTTGAAATATGAGATTTTTAACATTAAATTTTATAAAATATTACACCATTTAAGGTGCATGAAAATCGGGGCGTTACATGCCACCTCACACTACTCATTGAGTCTAATGAACCATTCGCTTTGATTCGGAGAGCACGAGTCATAAGGCAAAGGGTTCTCAATTATATGTACCTTTCCTTCATGGGAAGATGATAATCCTTAGATTATTATGACTCAACAAAGTTTATGTCTTTAAGCTTGTCTTTCTCGAAGAGATTGGAAAGACAATTAACCTATGCAATGGTCATCTCCAAAAGATATGAAAAGTTCAAATTTTAGTGTCTTCTATATTAATATCCTTAACAAATTGATCACCATTGTGTTTGTTATCAAACTCAGTTTAAGAAAGCTAAGATCTACCGTGCTGCTATTATGCTCTGTTGATCACACACAATAATAGGTCACGATGTGTTGATCACACACAATAATAGGTCACGTTTGTTAATACTTAATAGTGGTTACTAGTTGTATCAAGTATAGTCGGTTAACAATGGTCACAAGGATGTAAACGACATGTTTAGTTCCATCGTTGCTTGATGTTAGGTATGACCAAGGTTGTAAAAATCGTTTGACGGTAGCTTGGCGGTCGAGTGGGGTTAAGGGATTAATCGGGGATTAGTCGGGGATTAATCGGAGACCCTAAACTATAAAGGAACTCCTTTAAAAATATATAAATATAACAAAATAGCAAAGTTTGATACATTTTATTCCGAGTTACATAAACATTTGATAAAATTTGCCCCATAAACATTTTTCACCTTTATCTAAACTGGTCTATAAAGACAAGCATGTACATTCTAATACACATGTATATAATCATATACACATATATATTAACTTATGTTGTATACCTGTTGAGTTTTACACATCATGAACAACTAATCGTTTTTTCCCCCAGACTATATCCTTATAGGCAACGAGATGAAGTTGCCTGAACAATGACCGTATACAAGCTTTAAATTACACAAGGTTAATTAGACATAACCTTTTTATGTTCTTTTGAATTGTAATTCATTTCACCCTTCAAATCGTCTCGATGCTACCTTTTTCAAGAGACACTAACTCAGTGAGTCGTAGCATAAGCAAGTCAAAGTCATCTTGACTCTTGATAAGACTCAGTCTCACATAACGATCTTTGGAACTAAAGGTACTTCCACTACGACCTATAATTTTTCCTGCTTTTAGTACTGCAGCACAATTATCTTCTTCTTCTCGCTCACATTTTACCCACGCGTAAGCTACAATGATGGTCAAGTTATATGTTCATCTAACGACCTGTTTGACTATAAAAGTCAAAATTACAACAACAAAAAAAAAGTAATTACCTGGAGATGGAAGCCTAGTTTCGTTGAAGAAATTGCAGTGCAATGGATGTCTCTTTTGGATTGAAAATCTTGTTGACTTTGAGAAGACGGAAGTCAACCTTTCCCAACGTTCTCTCATTGTATCATAAGCAAATTTGAAAAGCTGCTTACCATCGCCTTCAACGGCTACTTTAAGAAGGTTCAAAACTCTCAATTGGGTGTCTTTTGAGATTCCCAAATCAGCTACTTGGATATATTGCAAAACTCTGTCGTATACATCCTTATCTTTTATCACCGCCCATCTATAATGTAGATGCAAACCGCCATTATATAGAATCTGTATAACAAGTGAAATTATAAATTGATACGTGTGACATACCCAAAACGAACACCAGCATGACCTGTGAGCTTTGAAAGGGTAAAAATCATGACGTCTTGGTCTGAAGGTCCTGGTATCGGAGTGAAATGTGGCCAAAAATAGGCATGATCGTATATAGTCTTCCCTCCAAGAACCGATTTCTTCAATTCCCCATCTGGATTGTTTGGTGAAGTTACAAATTCAATCACATCCAATTTGTTTGTCGAATTATTTGATTTCCATGAGGTTGTATCTCCCCCAAATTGAAAATCCTCTGAATTAAAGAACATTGTTTGAGCCTCATACATCTGAAGATCATGAAACAACGAATCAAAAAAAATCAAAAAACAGAGTAAAATCTCGAATGGAGTGTTTCTAGGGATTAAACTTGTTACCGGATAGTATGGGATTGAAGCGACCACATTGGAAGGTGAAGAAGAATTTTGGGAGGAAAGGGCGTAAACTGCTGCGTTAAGGAGTTGAGATGATCCAATACCAAAGACCAGATATCGTCCTTTGGTAATTGCATTTCCGACAAGTGAATGTAATTTATGGATGTACTTTTCAACCTCTGTTGACATCAGTGTGTAGTCAGCGTACCTGTAACTCATGCGGTGCCATCCTGATATGACGATTGCACTGTTGACTGCATTTTGCATCCAGAATGGCTCCAGGAATATAGGATCACCACTGCATAAAAAGTTAAAAACCACAGTGAGTTTAGAAAAACGAAATAGGATTGAAAAGGTACTAATTTTACTGGCATCTAAGGAAACATAGAAGAAAAGTCTATTTTGTCGTTTCTTCTTTCTTGGTAACCGTGATACTCATATCATATGGATCGTTATTTGACGCGATTTGCAGATTTAGGCGTTTCTGTCACAAACTTAATATATCAATTGTTTTTGGCAGTTAAACGGATCGATTTCGGATCTTGAACTTTAGAACACGTATTTCATGAGCGGTCATGTTTAAAACTTTAAATGATTTATCACCGGAACTAATCAAACTCTTTCTGGTAAAGAGTTTCAATCATAGATTCGAAAAACAATCAAAACTGAATACCAAGGAATCACCTATCAGCATCGGCAGAACAGTCGGGAGAGAATTCAGAGCAATCAGTACCGCCATAACAATCATAGCACTCACAAACAGTTTGACCTTCAGAAATCAAATTATCAAGGTATGCTCTGCCATGGCTAGAACATGAGTTTGCCGCAACCGCTTCCGCCTCCGCAGCTGCTTTCTCAGTCCACGTCAACGATGATCGATAACCAATCTCCTGCTTCTTCTCTCCCCACCGTAATGCTCCTCCACCTCCACCTATATACAGATTTATGCTGAATAATATATTAATCACTATTGAACTTAATAAACAAAATCCATAACAATATTTCTGCGTTTTCCCCATTCTATTTTTGCCAATCGCTAGAGGTTTGTTTTTGTTCCTTAAGATGCTGAAATGAAACGAAACCTTTCGGTCGTTGATATTAAAGGGTAGGTGGGTCCAGGAACCTTACCATTGGCCTTTTGGACCAAACATTTGAATATTGTAAACTAATTATGAAATGTGCTTCTAGAATTCTGAAAATTAATGTTAAAAATATAAAATGATAGAATCCAACTTTGAATCTTTTGGATTTTTCAAAAAAGGGGACTACCATATATACCCCGCGAACAATCAATCACACGTCAAAAAAATAAAAACAATATCTTCTTTATTTTAAAGTGGTTAATATTGTGATAGAATAGGGACGATGTATGGACGTATGGTATGAATCACATGGATAATAAATACGACCTGATAATAAATACGACATGATATGAATTACTCTGAACAAATTTGACATTGCTTGTATTGGATTCCATTCTCAATATCCATTGCTCTTTCTTTTATCTTTTACTAATTATAACAGAACTAACAACAATATATACAACAATATTATCTAAATTTTATAATAAGTTTGTAGTATATCATTAAACTAAAAATTAAGATCAAAGAGGCATTGTTACATAAGTATCACTCATATTAAAAATTACAAATATATTTGAAATAAATTTTAAATTACCTTTATCATCAACAGTATTCTGTCAGGTTATTTTGGTCCGTTTTTGTAACATCACGTTACTTTCGGTAAGTATTTCTATGTTAATTATGGTGTAATTACGATTTAATATAATGTTATAAGTGTTTGGGTGGTTAGAACGCATTTTGGATAGAGTTTTTGCACGAAAAACACCAAAAATGGGTTACCCGGGTCGTGTGGGATAACCCGGGTCGTGTAGAAGGGCTTAAAACATCATTCGAGACCATTTTGGATTAACCCGTGTCGTGTTCGAGAAAACTTGGGTCGTGTAATCCAACCCGTTTCGTGCTGTACCACTAATCAAACAGAATAGTTTTAGTAAAAAGAACACGGGTCGTGTTCAGTAACCCGGGTCGGGTTACGTGTGCAGACCACTTTTTAAGATGCGGGTTTCTCTCATTTTGGGTCAAATCCTATTCGATCAAACCCTTTCCAAACCTTATAAAATCAATTCTAAACCCCCCTAAGTCGAGATTAAAGCCTACTGTTCAGGAATTGAAGCTAGGGATTGCTACTTTGAGCTTAAAAAGGTAACCCTCTTCGATTTTGACTTCGTTTTGACGATTGGATTGTTTGATTTGGGATGGTTATAAGTGGTTCCGATGAACCACCTGTGATTTGTCGAAATTTGAACATATAACACTTGTTTGAATGTTTTGAAACGCTTCTAATCCCGAGCCTAAATGTTGTGATCAAGTTTCAAGCTGGGATGGTAGAAAAACAAGGTATTCACCTCTATTTGGTGATATATGGTTATGTAGGTGCTGGAAAACGTTGAGGGATCGTTTGTATCTACTGTGGTGTTAGCTAGGATCGTATAGAACTTCAAACCAAGTGAGTAATCTGTACTATATCTAATATGATATGTATTGGTTAAACTCTTGTAACTTGAAGTAGTTTTAGATGTTGAAATTGTACTCTAGAAGTTGGTTTGATTACCCAATCGATATGGTAAAAACCTATGTGGTCATAACGGCCTTTGTGGCTAGGAGATTGGATTCGATATCCAAATGTTAACGGCCTTTGTAGGTAGGAGATTGGATTTGATATCCAAATATTAACGGTCTCTATGGCTAGGAGATTGGATTTGATATCCAAATAATGACGGCCTTTGTGGCTAGGAGATTGGATTCATATCCAAATGATGTACAAACAGGGACTTACATTGTATTGAGATTTTAACTGTCCAAATAATGACGGCCTTTGTGGCAGCCTGGCTTAGAAGGAGTTTTGGTTTGTTATATACTCCTTGATACACTTGTACCCTTTTGTATAAACTCATACACCTAACTCTATGGTTTTGTATGTTTAAATTATGTTTAAAAGTGAAAATTTTTGGGTGTATTTTGTTTTTAAAGCCGGGTGTTACAAGTTGGTATCAGAGCCGTGGTTTAAGTAAACTAGGTGTCTGTAGAATAGATCCATGGACTTAAACCTTGAGAGATAGTAGACATGTTGTACAGTTTGGTGTATATAAGTCTGTTGTTATATATAACCTAATTGTTTGTTGAATTTTGAATTATGAAAAGTACGAGAAGTAACCCTACACGGGGAAATTCGGGGCGTGGAGCCTCAAGAGGTGGTAGAGCCCGTTCTCAAGGCTCGGTTGGAAGAGGGGCAGGTAGACCAGCAGATGAAAATCCACTAGACTTACGAACCATAGTGGCTGATGTGGTACGTGAATTACTACCTACTTTAATAAACGTACATGGTGAAAGAGCTGCAAAGCAAGTTCATGACAACCAGCCCGAAAACGAGAGTCAAGGTGAAAGCGGAATTCATGTTGAGAATTTGCTACAATTGAGGATATAAGACCTTCCTTGGCTGTAAACCTACTTTATTGTAAAAAGATATTTTGTTTTAGCATTGAGAATTTGCTACAATTGAGAATATTTTTTTTTTGTTTTTGTTTTGTAAGAGAATCTGTCTTGAGTGATTGTAATATCTGCTTTTTTGAAAAATGGTTAAAAACAAATCGCGGGATTTTATGATGTTTGTTTTGAAATAACCATTTGGTTGAATTTTTGTTTGAAATTTCTTCGGTGAATGATTTGGCTTTCTTGTTGATTCATCTTTGAGGATTGGATGTTGATTCGTCTTTGTTTCTCCTTTGGTTTTCTTGTAAGGATATGTCATTGCTTGAAGTCTTTCTATTTTGAGTTTGTCTTCATTTTTGGTTGGCTTTTATCTAGGTAGGGATAGGTGACATAAAAGACATTTTGTCTAGTATGTAAGAAATTAAAGTATCGTCCCTGGTCATTTTGATATCTAAGCAAAAATGAGACCGTGACAAGGTATAATCGGATATACCTTATAAGCAATAGTGACACACCTAAGCTCACAAGAAATGAATTCCACAATGATTTAGATCGACGAGGCACAAATTCTCATATGGGTTTTTGTTTTCATCTGAACCTCCTAACCTTATGTCCATTGATTGTTTAAAATCGTCAATAATGAAATAAAATCGAAGGAAATAAAGTTATATACATTATGAAAAGTAGGAGATTTGAACCTTCACTCCAATTGAGAATCAATATGACTTAAAATCTTCATCGAGCATAAGCATCTGAAAATTAAGTCAAGAGACGATTAATCACAAGGTTCTATAAAATATTATTATGGCAAGTCTTTTATTATGTTTTTGAAGATTTGTTTTTTGAATGTTTTTTTTTTTTGGAAATTTGGTTATTTGAATGTTTTTGGTATTTTTGAAAGGAAAGTAATTTTCAATTGTTTTTGAGTTTTGTTTTTGAAAGAAAGTAAGCACACTTTATACAAACAAAAGGTAAAAGTTTAAGGATGGATGTTATCTGGATTTAACATTCCTAGACGGCCTAGGAAGTATTGAAATTTTGTTTCATCGAGAGCCTTAGTGAAGACATCAGCAATTTGATCTTCGGTGTTTATGAAGTGTAATTCGATATGACCCTTTTGAATGTTGTCTTTAATGAAGTGATATCGAATATCGATTTGCTTTGTCATGGAATGGTGAACGGGATTGTGAGAAATGGCTATTGCACTGGTTGAGTCACAAAATATGGGAATTTGTGAAACTCTGAAGTCATAGTCACGCAGTTGAGTTTGCATCCATATGACTTGTGAACAACAGCTGGCGGCTGCGACGTATTCAGCTTCTGCTGTTGATGTGGATACACAACTCTGTTTCTTTGAAGACCAACTCACTAGTCGACCTCCTAGGAATTGACAGCTACCAGATGTACTTTTCCTATCTAGCTTGCATCCTCCATAGTCTGAGTCGGTGAAAGCGTTCAGCTGAAAATCGGATTTAGCTGGATACCAAAGGCCAAGTTTGGGAGTGCCTTTTAGGTATTTGAAGATGCGTTTCACAGCAATGACATGGGATTCCATTGGATTTGCTTGGTATCTGGCACAGACACATGTAGAAAACATGATGTCAGGTCTACTGGCAGTGAGATATAATAGTGATCCGATCATTCCACGATATTTTTTCTGATCAACATGTTTGCCATCTAATTCTGCATCGATTTTGTATCCAAAGGCCATTGGGGTTTTGGCAGTATTGGATTTGTCCATTGAAAAGCGAGTGAGAAGGTTTTTGATATAATTCTCTTGGTTGATGAATATGCCATCATTTGACTGTTTGATTTGAAGTCCGAGAAAAGTAGTCATCTCCCCAATCATGCTCATTTCAAATTTGCTCTTCATTAGATCTGCAAACTTAACACTCAAAGATTCATCAGTAGAACCGAAAATAATGTCATCAACATATATTTGTACGATTAAGAGATGTTTATTATAGATTTTTCGAAAGAGGGTTTGATCGATTGAACCCCTTTTGAAACCTGATTCTTTGAGGAATGTTGACAAGGTGGCATACCAGGCACGGGGTGCTTGTTTTAAGCCATAGACAGATTTCTGCAATTTGAAGCTGTGATGAGGAAAGTTGGGATCTTCAAAGCCTGGTGGTTGTTGGATATAAACATCTCGATCTAACTCTCCATGTAGGAATGCACATTTAACGTCCATTTGAAAAACTTTAAAGTTCTTATGTGCAGCATATGCGAGAAAGATGCGGATAGCTTCTATTCTGGCGACTGGAGCATATGTTTCATCGTAGTCTATTCCTTCTTGTTGTGAATAGCCTTTGACTACGAGACGTACCTTGTTTCGACACACGACTCCTTGATCGTCAGTCTTGTTTCTGAATACCCATCTTGAGCCTATGATAGTAACATCGGGTGGTGTAGGAACAAGATTCCATACGTCATTTCTTTCGAATTCAGCTAGCTCTTCTTGCATAGCTTTTACCCAGTCTGGGTCTTTGAGAGCAGTATGTATGGTTTTGGGTTCAGTCATAGATAGGAAGGCTCCAAATAAACATTCATTTGCAGTTGCGGCTCTAGTTTGGATGCCTGAATTGGGATCTCCGATGATTAGGTCAGTGGGATGGTTTCTGGTCCATTTTATTAAACGATTTTCTTCCGTTGTAATAATAGGATTTTCAGTATCCCATTGTTCTTCTCCAGTAGTTTCTTCTTGGAAGAGGTTTGAAGGTTCCCCCATAAATGTTGCATCGGGATTGTTTTGGATATTTGGGGATGGAGTGGTAAAATCTGGGGTGGTTAAATTTGGAGTGGTTAAAGGAGGATTTGGTGTTTGTTCTAATGAGGAAGTATGTGTTTGTGGTTCCCCCTCAACTTGATCTGCAACATTTCTGTTTCTTTGTGGAGTTCCTTCAGTGGGTGTTCCTGTAGGATCAATTTGAGTAGTTAGAATTTCAGAATTATAAGCAGTTTTAGGTTGTTCAAAAAGTAAATCAATATCAACTTCAATGTCTATGTCAGGAGATGGTGTTTGTGGAATTGGATTTTGAAAAATATTATCTATCATTTGTGAACCAAAATGTTCACGATCCAATTTTCTGACATAAAATTCATCGAAGTGGACATCGGTACTTTCTTCAATTACTCTTGTACGTTTGTTCAGTACTCGATAAGCAACTGAAGAAAATGAGTAACCAAGGAAAATTCCTTCGTCCGACCTTGATTCAAATTTTGAAAGGTGGTCTTTATTATTCTTTATGAAGCATCGACAACCAAAAATATGAAAAAATTTGATATTTGGTTTTCGGTTGTTAATGACTTCATATGGTGTTTTATGAAGATTTTTGTGAATTAAGGAGCGATTTTGTGTGTAGCAAGCTGTGGCAATTGCTTCTGCCCAGAAGTATTGTGGCAGATCAGCAAAGATGAGCATTGATCTTGCAGCTTCGCACAGAGTTCGGTTCCTTCTTTCAACAACGCCGTTTTGTTGAGGAGTGTAAGGGGCTGAGAAGTTGTGTTCGATGCCTTTGTTTTTGAGAAATGAGTCTAGAGTTATGTTTTTGAACTCTAAACCATTATCACTTCGGATTCTTCGAACTGGTCGTTTGAGCTTTAGTTCGATCTGTTTTATAAAGTTGATCATCTCTTCTGGTGCTTCTGATTTTAGTCTTAAGAAAAAGACCCATGTAAATCGAGAGAAGCCATCAACTATGACAAGGACATACTTCTTCCCTTGTATTGTTTGGATTTTGGCGGGGCCACAGAGGTCTATGTGCAGCAATTCTAGTGGTTCGGATACACTAGATTCTGTAATGCTTTTGTGAGAGGATTTGGAAAGTTTTCCCTTTTCACAAGCGGCACAAAGAGTTTCATTGTCGAGCTTCAGAAGTGGCAGTCCTCGAACTAGATCATCGCCGATCAATTTGTTGATGTACCCGAAATTTAGATGGGAAAGGCGGCGGTGCCATAACCAACTAATATCTGCTGGGGCTTTGGACAGCAGACAAATATCGGGTTTACCATAAATAAGATCCATGTCTAGTGGATACATATTTCCGGCACGGTGTGAATCAACAATGATTTCTTTGGTGTTGGCGTCCATGATCAAGCTTCTTTGTTTGGTAAATAGGACTTCAAGATCATTATCGCAGAGTTGAGAAACACTGATGAGGTTGTGTTTCAGGTCATCAACATAAGCAACTTTCTTTATGGTGAAGTTACCATTAGTTATGTTTCCATAACCTTTGATTTTTGCCGTCATATTATTGCCAAAGGTAACGTCTTGATTGGTTTGGGTGGGTCTGAAGTCACGAAGGTAGTTTCTGTTTCCTGTCATATGCTTGGAGCAGCCACTATCAATGTACCATGTATCATCCTTGGGTTCTCCAACATTAGATCCCTGCAATTAGACAGAAATTTTAGGTACCCAGATCTGAATGGGTCCTTGTTTGTTAGCTTTTGCTATTTTGGGTTTGTTGTTCAATGACTTTGGTTTATTGGGATAGAATGGTTGAGGTTTTATTTGATTTATCAAGTTTTCCCAAAATGATATTTGTTTTTGAAAACCAGTGGGTTGATAAAATCTGTGATTTGGTGAAAGATATCCTAGATGTGAGAATTGATTTGAAAAGTTTTCTTCAAATCTGGGGTATGAAGAGCGGTTTTGAAAAGGTTTTGGATAAGGTTTTGATTTTTGTTTAGAAACCTGTTTATGAGGTATGACGTAGGGTTTAACTGGTTTCTTTGGTTGGTTTTCAAAAACTTTTGGCTTGACAAGTGGGGTTTTGGTGACTTGAATGGGTTTTTTGCTTATTTGTTGTTTCTTGGAGTATTTTTGTCCCGGACTAGTTTTTCCAACAATTGATGAACTCATTGTAGGAAAAGCAGTTGGTACAGAAGTACTACCAACCTCGTAAAAGGAATTTTCTCCATTCAAAAAGTTTTTAGATTTGGTGGTTTCGTTGGTATGTTTGATTTGGTGAGTTAAAGAACTAGCTGAGTCTGTTTCAGAATTTAAGACTCTTTTGAAAGACTTTTTGGAAACAGTGAAAGCAGTATCATCTGGGCTACAGTTGATAACTGTTTCGTCATCTGAATCTTCCTCATTAACAGATGTGAAAAGATCTGGTAGAATTGATTCAGAGTTTTCACAAATTATCATGTTTTCTTGATTTTCTAGTTCTTTTTCAAAGGTTTCTCTACCAATTCCTGGTCTGTAACTCGTATCAAATTTTCCAGTACCCAAGGTGTTTGCCTTGGTGAATATAGCATCACTGAGTTTTCTGGCAATTTTGATAGATTCCACATTCCGTATCAATCTTTTGTTTTCAGATTCAAGAAAAGTGATTTGGTTTAAAGAATCAGTCAGTTTTTCATTTAAGATTTTGTGTTTTTCAGTTGACTCTTGAAAGTTTTGTGTTAACTGAATGATTTCCATTTCTAAAACATCTTTTGTTTCAGAAGAAATGACTGATTGACTTTTTAATTCCAATTCCTTTTTCTGAATTAGAGATTGATTTAATTGTTCAAGGACGTGATTGTAATCTTCTGATTTTCTTTCAACGTCTCTTTCCAATTTGGTCTTTGTTCTGGTTAATTCTGCAAATTTGAGTTGTAGGGTTTGTAACTCACATTTGAAGATTTCAGAATTAACCACTGTGTCATGGTATTTCTTGAGATCAGCTTCTAAACTTTTCTCAATTTTGGATATATGGGACTCAAAAAGTATTTTAGAAAAACCGAGTTCAGAGATCATAGACCATACCTGTTCTATGACATTTGGAGCTCTTGAAGTTGTACCAACTACGAAGCAGAAGTTGGATTGTGTCGGTTCATTGTCGGCTTCGTCTTCAGAGGTTGGCCAGTATTCCACATTTGGTTCGTGGATTGCCATCAAAGCTCTTTGGTTTTCTTGGTTTTCCTTTTTCTTTAACTCATCGGCTTTTTGAGCGTAGTATGCCGAGTCTTTTATTTTTGTCTTGTTTTTGGCTCGGCACTCTCTTGCGTAGTGATTAGTTCCTTTGCAATTGTGACAGATAATCACTTCTTCATCACTTTCTTCCTTTTGACTTTTGATTGGAAGTCGTTCCGGTGCTTGAGTTTGGATTTGTTGGGAAGATTGGGAGGAGTTTTGTTGGAATCCAAAATTTTGGTTGTTTGAAAAGCCATTATTTTGATTATTGTATCCTTGATTTTGGAATCCCCGGTTTTGGTTTTGAAGACCGTTGTTTTGGTTATTGTTTTGATGATTTGAGTTGGGATTGTTTTGAAATCCCTGGTTTGAGTTATTTTGGAAAGAGGGTCTTTGCGAATTTTGTCCAAAATAAGGTCTTGGTTGAAAACCTTGGTTGTTTTGACCAAATTGTGGTCTTGGTTGAAATCCAGAATTATTTTGTCTAAATTGTGGTCGGTTTTGAAAATTTGGTTTAAAATTCGATTGACCGTGATTTGGAATAAATCTTAGGAGATTTGTATTTGCAACCAAAGCACACAATTGTTGGTAGTCTGCTTCATCATTTAAATCAGTTTGATCAAAAGAATTGTTCAAAAATGGTTGATTTTGAAAAGATGTTTGATTAAAATGATTGGAGTTTTGTTCATGAAAAAGTGTTTGGTTTTGGTTTGATGTGGAAACGAGAGCAAGTGGTCCTCCAAAAGCTGTAGAGGTTGGTGGGTCAATCGAGGATTCATACGATTGATGTTCTCCGTACAAATTGTATAGAGTTTCCGTATGAATGGCAGGATTTCCCTGAATGATGAGTTTAACCATCTTCCAGCTTTCGTAAAGATTGTTTAGAAATTTGAGATTGATCTCGTTTTGTGTCTTTTTGATGCCCAAGTTATTCAATTTTACGATGATAAAATTGAACCTATCATGTGCATCATGGATGGTTTCTGATGAAAGCATCTTGAAATTATCGAATTCATTTAAAACGGATGTTCTTTTATTTCCAATAATTCTTTGATTTCCACAAAAACGGTTTTTTAAGTTTTCCCAAATTTGATTCGCAGTCAACAGTATTATGTCATCCATTTGACTTAGAATACTGTGAGGTATGCCAGACACCAGTTCCTTTTTTGCTTGTAGTTCCAATTTTCTTATGTTTTCAGCTTGAGTGACTTGATTTGTAGCAAGAGTAGTCATATTTTCTGGATCAGTATATGTGCCTTCAACACATTTCCAAACATCTTCATTTATTGTGTTAAGATGTAGATTCATTCGGCCAACCCACGAATTATACTCTTCAGGTATAAGTATGGGTGCCCGTGAACCAGATCCTAAGCTGTTGGCAATAGAAACTGAATTCATGTTAGAGTAATTAGCAGAAGACATGTTTTTAAGATTTTTAATTTTAATTTTTTTTAAAAAAAAAAGATTTTTAACAAGTGATATTAAAATGAAATATTCAAAGAAACGCTTATGGAAGGTTTATATAAACGCTAACCAAAAGTTTTTCAACGAAAATTTCAATATAAATCACACAAGCTCTGATACCAATTGATGAAAATATATAATATGATCGCCACAAATAAAGGTTTGCACCGTTTAATGTGTGACAGATATATAAATTAAAATGATAATATGCGGAATAAATAATAAAAGTTGCGGAATAAAAATATATAATCTAATCGCCACAAATAAAAGTTTGCACCATTTACTGTGTGAAAGATATATAAATAATATAAATTGCAGTAACTAAATGACTTAAAGCGATAAATAATATAAATGACTATAATTAAAAGACATAAAACTACAAATAATGTAAATGACTATAATTAAAAGACATAAACGATAAATAATATAAATAAGTATAATTATATATATATATATATATATATATATATATATATATATATATATATATATATATATATATATATATATATATATATATATATATATATATATATATATATATATATATATATATATATATATATCAAGTAGGTTCGTCAATAGATTGACTGAACTAGTTTACAACAGGACTAATGGAACGACTGGTCTATCAAGTAGGTTCGTCAAATATATTGATTGAACTGGCTTAGGGTTGGACTAGATTTCTAATAGACTGTGTCTCTATTTGTTCTTGTTTGATGATCTTGGTAATCTTGACTTGTTTGGTGATCTTGGTAATCTTGGTGATCTTGATGTTTTTGTTTGGTGTTCTTGGTGTTTTTGGTGTTCTTGGTGTTTTTGGTTGATGATCTTGGTGTTTTTCGTGTTCTTGGTGTTTTTGGTTGGTGTTTTTGGTTGGTGTTCTTGGTGTTTTGGTGATTGAAAGAGTTTTTGGAGAGTGTTTGGAGGTTGGAAATAAGATGGTGGAAATTGGAGAGGTTTTTGAGAGAGTTTTTGGTTTATAATTATGTGTTGTATGAAAAAATGGTGTAAAAAATGGTTATAAAGGGTGTAAAATGGTTTTGGGTGGTTTTCGGAAGTTTAGGGACCAAAACTGTAATATTTTGGACTGAAACTCGTGGTTTTGTCGTTGGGTCGGATCGGGTCGGGGTTCCAGGTTAACACGCGAGCTTAATGTGAGATGAAACGGTGCGGACCGGTTCGGATCTGGGTCGGTGGGTCGCCTTTCCTTTGTGAGGGAGCCTGAGCGGATGGAGCGGTTCGTGGGTCGGAAACTCGGGTTAAAGCGCGGGGCTTTTGTGAGTGCAAATGGAGCGGCTCGGTTCGGCGGGTTCGGATCCGGTGCAAGGGAGGCGGGTCGCAGGCGGAGTGGGCTGGATCGCTTGGGCCGGATTCCTTCTTGGGCTTGCACAGATTGGGCCGGAGCTGGGCTCTTTCTTTTCTTTTTCTTTTTAGTTTAAATGCATTTTAAAATCCGAAATAAATTCAAATAAATTAGGAAAAATTATTTTTAATTTATAAAATTAATTAAGTCTAATAAAATAAATTATTTAGAAAATATATTTCCAAAAATTCATTTTAAAAAGATTTAATTTAATTTTATATTATATTTTTCTTTGTTTTGGACTTTAAAACTCTTTTTCTATTAAATTGCATCTTTTTTATCAAAATCAATTATTTAGAAAGTAATTAAAATAACTATTCATCAATAATCAAGTTTAATAAATGTTAAATTTAACCCCAATCTTTTTTTTAAATTATTTTCTTATTTTGTCGTTTAATCGTTCAATCTCGAATCCACGTAACCTGAAATGAACTGATAATATTTGTTAGATAATATAAAAACAGTTCGTCTTATTTCAATGATGGTCACATACAAAAACATTTTTCAACACGGTACATGCAATGGAATGGTTAATGCATACAGAGAAGGTGTTTTGAATCAATAAATGCGCTAAAGGGGATAAAGTGGAGTTACCACGAACCAATTAACGGGTAATGCATTACATTGGTGGCAAGTATTTAGCAAGGCGTTAGGTCCTGACTTAACGTAATCGTTATTGTGGGAGCAATTCAAAACAATTTTAAGGAAGAATATTGCTCTGAGGTGGCTATAAAAAGATTAGAAGAGGAGTTTCTACATTTGGAACAAGGGTCTCACTCGGTACAAGAGTATACTATGAGTTTTCTAGAGAATGCCAGATTTGCAGAACATCAAATAAACACTGAGAAGAGAAAGATTGATAAATATGTGTGGGGATTAAAGACCCGAATTCGAGAAATCATGCAGCCACTTCAATTGTGTTCTTTCCGACAGGTGGTGGATAGAGCCACAGAAAGAGAGACGGAACTCCAAAGGCAAGAGGAGGAAAAGAAAGTAAATGAAACAAAAAGAAAGGCGGAGGAACAACCGTAGATGCCTCAGAAAAAGTCGCAATAGTCGGGGTCCAACTTTAAGGGTAAAGGCCAAAAAGAAGAAGCGAAGTGGTGTGAGAAGTGCAGGAAAAAGCACTCGGGAAGTTGTCGGGCCGATGTTCCGTCGTCAGGTTGTCGTAATTGTGGAAAACAGGGACATATCGCTCGAGACTATCGGGTGGAACAGAGGTGTTTCCAGTGTGGGGCTACAGATCACATTCGTCCGAACTATCCCCAGGTGAAATCTGGAGCACCTAGTGATAAACCCAAAGAGGAGCGGGGAGGAAAGAAAGAAGAGGCGAAAGGTCGGGGAGGGCTAGTGGCATCACAAGCATTCCAAATGACTGTGGAAGAGGCTCGTGAAAATACTGACGTAGTTTCAGGTAAATTCACTCTAAATTTAGTTCCCGTATATGTAATATTTGATCCTGGAGCTACGCATTGTTTTGTATCAACGTCTATGATGCCTAATTTGAATATTCCCCTAACTCCTATGGATGAAAGTTTGGAAGTAGCTGTAGCTGATGGTAGATATGTTTGGGTTTCTGAACATATTGAAGGTTGTCAGCTTAAGATCTACGGGACCACTTTCCCTATAGATCTGAAGCCGATCACTACCAAGGAGTTTAGAGTAATTGTAGGTATGGATTGGTTACCAACGAATTATGCCAACATGGATTGTAGAAACAAAAATATTACGGTTTTAACACCCGATGGGACATGGATTAAGTTCCAAGGCGAACGACCGCGATTGAGAATGCCGGTTATTTCCTTTGCTCAAATTTGGAGTAATGTTAGTAAAGGAGCGGTGTCTTATTTGGCATACGTGGCCTTGGCTAAACCGAGTCAAGTGGGAAAGGAAAGTATAAAAATTGTAAATGATTTTCCAGATGTTTTTCCTGAAGAACTTCCCGGATTACCGCCAGATCGACAAATCGAATTTGCAATCAAATTAGTTCCGGGAGCCGCACCTGTTGCTCGGGCTCCTTATCGATTAGCACCTTCAGAAATGGAGGAATTGAGAAAACAGTTGGAAGAACTTCTGGAGCGGGGTTTCATAAAACCGAGTTAGTCACCGTGGGGAGCCCCTATTTTGTTTGTAAAGAAGAAAGACGGGTCAATGCGTATGTGTATTGACTATCGAGAATTGAATAAGATCACTGTGAAGAATAAATACCCGTTACCAAGAATTGATGATTTGTTCGATCAACTTCAGGGGCGTCGTATTTTTCAAAAATCGATTTGAGATCGGGGTATCACCAGTTGAAAATTCGAGAATCCGATATTCCGAAGATTGCATTCCGTACTCGTTATGGCCATTATGAGTTTTTGGTTATGCCTTTTGGGTTAACCAATGCTCCGTCAGCATTTATGGATCTCATAAATAGAGTATGTCGTCTGTTCCTTAATACTTCTGTAATTGTGTTCATAGACGATATTTTGGTGTATTTTCGAAGCCACGCTGAGCACGGTGTTTATTTGCGCCAAATATTGGAGCTACTTCGTAGAGAAAAGTTATACGCGAAGTTTTCCAAGTGTCAATTCTGGCTAAGAGAAGTACAATTTCTTGGGCACGTTATTAATAGTGAAGGTGTTAAAGTTGATCCAACGAAAATTGAAGCCGTGATGAAATGGGAACCGCCTCAAAGTCCGACTGAAATATGCAGTTTTCTTGGATTGGCGAGTTACTATAGAAGATTTGTAGAAAAACTCTCTTCGATTGCTGCCCCGTTGATTAAATTGACCAAGAAGGATGAAAAGTTTGAATGGGCGGAAGACAACAAGAAGCCTTTCAGAAATTAAAGCAAGCCTTGTGCGAAGCCCCGATGTTAGCCTTTCCGCAAGGCGGAGAAGACTATGTGGTTTATAGTGATGCTTCACGGGTGGGCCTTGGGTGTGTGTTGATACAGAAGGGTCGAGTAATCGCTTATGCATCCCGTCAACTAAAAGAGGCCGAGAAGAAATAACCGGTGCATGATCTTGAATTGGCTATAGTGATTTTGGCTTTGAAGCTTTGGAGACACCACTTATATGGCGTGAAGTTTGTTGTTTATACGGATCATAAAAGCTTGAAGTACTTGTTTGATAAAAAATAATTTGACATGAGAAATATTGTATCATCCTGGCAAGGCGAATGTGGTTACAGATGCCCTGAGTCGAAAGGAATATCCTTTGAGGGTTACATCCACGTGTATGGGTGTGGCGAGCCGACTACCCGAGTTGATTTGCGTGGCACAAGAAGCGTGTAAGCTTGAGAATGTGAAAAGTGAGCGAATGGTTGGATACTTAAAGCAGCTGGTTGAAAACTCTCAACGATTGAAAACCTTTAGAGGCCGTGTGTGGGTACCCAAGCAAGGTGAGGCGCAGAGTTTGCTTTTAGAAGATGCACATTGTAGTGGGTATGCAGTACACCCGGGTAGTACTAAGATGTATCGAACGTTGAAACCTTTGTATTAGTGGTCGGGAATGAAAAGAGACGTTGGAAGATACGTAGAAAAGTGTTTGACTTGTTTACAAGTGAAGGCAAACCATCAGAAACCGTATGGCGAGATCCAACCATTGCTAATTCCAGTGAAGAAATGGGATGAAATCACAATGGATTTTGTAACAAAACTTCCTCGAGCACCTCATAGGCATGATACCGTTTGGGTAGTGGTTGATCGGTTAACGAAATCGGCGCAATTCATACCGATTAGTGAAAATTTCAAGATCGAAAAGTTAGCAAAAATTTACATTGATGAGCTAATTCGTCGACATGGGTTATCATCATCAATTGTGTCGGATCGAGATAGAAGATTTACTTCCCAATTTTGGCAGAGTCTCCAAGAGCAAACGGGTTCGAAAGTATTGATGAGTACTGCGTATCATCCACCGACTGATAGGCAAAGCGAGAGAACTATTCAAACTTTAGAAGATATGCTTCGAACTTGCGTGATAGACTTTGGTGGGAGTTGGGAAGATCATCTACCCTTAGTAGAATTTTCATACAACAACAGTTTTCATATTCAGATGGCCCTATATGAAGCGTTATACGGAGCACCGTGTCGTACTCCGAGTTGCTGGACTGAAGTAGGGGAAAAGCTGTTGGCTGGACCCGAGATTGTAGCCCAAACTGAAGAAAAGATTAGACAAATTCGAGAACATTTGAAAGTTTCCTAAAACCGACAAAAACAATATGCTGATAAACGGGTGAAACCATTGGAATTTCGAGTAGGCGAAATGGTGATGCTCAAAGTATCCCCTTGGAAAGGTTTAATTCGCTTCGAGAAGAAAGGAAACCTGAGTCCTCGTTTTATGGGACCATTCCGGATATCTCAAAGAGTAGGAGCCGTGGCGTATCGATTAGTGCTACCGGGAGAGCTTCAAGGTATTCATAATGTTTTCCATGTGTCCCGCTTGCGGAAAACATTATTTGATGAGTCCCAACGTAAACCTCTTGCTGAAATTGAAGTAGATGAAAAACTAAGATACCCTGAACAACCAGAGAAAGTATTAGACCAAAAAGTGAGACAGTTGCGGAACAAGAAGATTAGTTTGGTTAAAGTGCTTTGGCGACATCATAGAGGTTCCGATGTGACGTGGGAAACCGAAGATGAAATGAGGGAGAAATACCCTCAACTCTTTACATGATTCCGAGGACGGAATCTTTTAAAAGGGGAAGAATTTGTAACATCACATTAATTTCGGTAAGTATTTCTATGTTAATCATGGTGTAATTACGATTTAATATAATGTTATAAGTGTTTGGGTGGTTAGAACGCCTTTTGGATAGAGTTTTTGCACGAAAAACGCCAAAATGGGTTACCCGGGTCGTGTGGGATAACCCGAGTCGTGTAGAAGGGCTTAAAACATCATTAGAGACCATTTTGGATTAACCCGGGTCGTGTAATATAAACCAGGTCATGTTCGAGAAAACTCGGGTCGTGTAATCTAACCCGGATCGTGCTGTACTACTGATCAAGCGAAATAGTTTTCGTAAAAAGAACACGGGTCGTGTTCAGTAACCCGGGTGCGGTTACGCGTACATACCACTTTTTAAGATGCAGGTTTCTTTCATTTTGGGTCAATTCCATTTCGATCAAACCCTTTCCAAACCCTATAAAATCAATTCTAAACCCCCCTAAGTCGAGATTAAAGCCTAATGTTCACGAATTGAAGCTAGGGATTGCTACTTTGAGCTTAAAAAGGTAACCCTCTTCGATTTTGACTTCGTTTTGACGGTTGAATTGTTTGATTTGGGATGGTTCCAAGTGGTTTCGATGAACCACCTGTGATTTTTCGAAATTTGAGTATATAGCACTTGTTTGAATGTTTTGAAACGCTTCAAATCCCAAGCCTTAACAGTTGTGATCAAGTTTCAAGCTTGAATGGTAGAAAAACAAGGTATTCACCTCTATTTGGTGTATATATGGTTATGTCGGTGCTGGAAAATGTTGAGGGATCGTTTGTATCAACTGTGGTGTTAGCTAGGATCGTATAGAACTTCAAACCAAGTGAGTAATCTGTACTATATCTAATATGGTATGTATTGGTTAAACTCTTGTAACTTGAAGTAGTTTTAGATGTTGAAATTGTACTCTAGAAGTTGGTTACCAATCGATTTGGTAAAAACCTATGTGGTTATAACGGCCTTTGTGGCTAGGAGATTGGATTCGATATCCAGATGTTAACAGCCTTTGTGGCTAAGAGATTGGATTTGATATCCAAATATTAACAGCCTCTGTGGCTAGGAGATTGGATTTGATATCCAAATAATGACGACCTTTGTGGCTAGGAGATTCGATTCATATCCAAATGATGTACAAACAAGGACTTACATTGTATTGAGATTTTAACTGTCTATCTTTTTACATATGTTAAACTATTTATATGATTACTCATTGAGCTTTATGGCTCATAGTGTATGTGTGAAATGTCCCTGCAGGTGAGCATGACCATGCTAAGGGTAAGGATGTAGCTCATGGTTAAGGACATGACGTTTGTGGCAACCCGACTTAGAAGGAGTTTTGTTTTGTTATATACTCCTTGATACACTTGTACCCTTTTGTATAAACTCGTATACCTAGCTCTATGGTTTTGTATGTTTAAACTATGTTTAAACGTGAAAAATTTTGGGTGTATTTTGTTTTAAAAGCCGGGTGTTACAGTTTTTTATGAAACCGATTACACAAATATCCCTCCCTCGAAGAATGAACGAGAATAACTATTTGATTAGTAGCTAAACATATTTCCGAAGTTGAAAATTATGCATCGAACTCATATAAAAATTACGTATATTTAAAAAAACATGACAACGTATTTAAAAAACCGATTACACAAGTATTGAAACTGATTATTTGTGAGTTAGTTAAATGTAATAGTGGAATTATTCATCAATTCCTGGTTAAATCACAGATTCCATAAGTAGCTGAAAGGATGGTTCAGACAAAATTTTTAAAATAGAATGGTTGGAAAACACGAATGTATAGTAAATAAAATATATAAAATACAAATACGAAGTAAAATATATTTTATCAAAATAACCTATAAAATAGGAAAAAAATTTGTCGAAAAAATTAAAGTTGATAAAGTGATGTTAGATTTGAAAAAACATAATGTTAAAATAGAAAAGAACTAATAATTTTGTGTCATCTTAACATGCCACGATAATGCATAATTCCAACTCAACTTGATAATCAGATAACCAGAAAAATAGTTGATGATATGGTCATCGCCGAACAAAATTAAAATAATATAACACTCGGGTTTACCAAACAATTTGTGTGGGATGCATCATTGACCGCTTGCGATGTACATAATTGAATCACTAGTCATGTGATTCGTATAAGTCATTGAGAGTTGTGGAAATGAAGAAAACCTAACCCAAACTATTTGAGAGTGTTGGGGTGTGTTGCCTACGATGTATTCAAAACTTAAGCAATATAAATTAGGAGTCCAAGCTATATAATGTAAATTCATTAAATATGCTCCGAAAAATAAGGCCTATCGGTCATTGGACAATGAAGTATGTGTCATTGTTGAATCCAAAGGGCAAGTGTTCAAAGAATGATGAAAAATCAAACCCCATAACAACTCCAAGTATTGTTGGAGGTAATCTTCAACCATTACAAATTGTAGAAGAAGTAATGAGAAGTACAAGGGCTAGAAAAGAGAAACATATAGGATATGTTTTTCTCTTACTTGGTTGAAGGGATGCAAAAAAAATTGATGAGAGATGTCATTTTCTCCATTAACTTTGATGATGATCCCAAGACGTATAATGAAGTTATGACATCTAGGGATGCTTCTCTATGGAAAAATTTCAAAAAAAGAAGAAATTCAATATTGGGTAATGAAACTTGAAAGTTTTCTTATCTACCCTATGAAAAGAAACATATATGATCCAAATGGATTTTTAAGTGAAAGTATCATTCAGATGGATCCATATCTTCCTATAAACTAAAATAATTTGCTAAAAGGATACATGTGGAGAGAAGGAATCAGCTACTTCAATACATATGCTCTAGTTGCTAGAACTAGTTCTGTTAGAACTCTTATAGAATTATTAGCATTGAAAGGGTTATACATTCATCAAATGGATATGAAGACTACCTTGTATAGTTTATGAAACCCAAATAAGAAAACAAAGTGTATAGACTTATTAAATCCGTGTACGGTTTAAAACAAGCTCACAAACATCAACATGAGAGGTTTCATACTATTGTGACTGCTTTCAAATTCTAGCACAATGGTGTTGATAAGTGTATTTATTCCAGATACACAGACGAATACATAATCATTATATGTCTATGTCCAGGATAGGTTGATCATTGGCACTCACCTATAAATTATTTTGAGAAGAAATACATATCCTTGAACTTTAAGATGAAAGATTTATGAGAAGTAAATACCATTCTTAATATCAAGGTGAAAGTGAAAAGAACATGTAATTAGTGATTTCTTTGATTCAATCTCATTGCATAGAGAAAGTTTCGACAAAGTTTTAGAATTTGAATATTAAGGAATTCAATGGTCCTTTTGATTTAAGTGTGAAACTTAATGTAAATACTAGTCGAGCAGTGGCTCAATCGGAAAACACGAGTGTAATCGGTAGCATGGTATATATAATGCATCGCACTCAGGCTGAGATCCCATTCATTATAAGAAACTAAGTCGGGATACTATCAATCCATGGATGGAGCATTGGAAGGCGGTTGGAGAATAGTAGTGTACCTGAAAAGGAAAAGTACTATTGAGTTGACATACACGTCATCTTCAGTTATACTAGAAGGGTATTCTGATGCCAGCTAAATAGATCACACCAGTGATTGTAAATGTATAAGTGGTTATATTTATACACTAGCTGAAAGAGCTATTTCTTTGGAAAGCAAGAAATATATATGTATAGCTCACTCAATGGTGGAGGCTAGATTTATTTTCTTAGTAGCAGTATGAGAAGAGGAAGAGTGGATTAGATATATATACTGTTGGATATTTGTTTTAGGATATTCTAATGTCGTCTATTCCCATGTATTGTGATATCGAATACACACTGTGTAAAGTATACAATGTTGTGTATAATTAGAGTCAAGACACATCAGCCTTTAAAAAATTATGTTATACATCTAATTGAAAGTGGTGCCATCATAGTTTTCTATATAAAGATGAGTAAGAACTTGGCAGATCCGCTTACCAAACCTCTAATGAGAGATTTGATTTAAACTGCCACGAATGACATGGGTCTAAGACCAAAATAGAATCATTTAGTGGTGGAAACGGAACTTGAACTTAATGCTCCTAATTCTCAAGATTAAAGGGTAACAACAGACGGTAAAGATAGAAGGTACTATAAGTAATGATCGATCTATGTAGGGTAAGATAAGACATTTTATACTAATAATGAGGTTGAGTTAGAACTTTTATCAAAGTTTTGGAGGCATTTAAGCAACGAAGATGTTGCAAAACTTTGCTTATGTGATCTAGAGCTGGTGTCGCCTCAAATAAAGATGAGTGGTTTATCTTCTCAAGTGTCATAAAAAAGGGTTTATATTACATGACCATATTCGTGATCTGCAAGAATGCAACAATGTAAAGTGATGTATGGGGGTAAACCAGAGAGGTCACAAGGTTCTTGTTTTAAATCCATAAGATATAATTAAATTAGTTTCTTGTTGTTTGTCCAAATTAAACAAGGATTCAATCTTCGTCAAACCTAAATGACATCATCTATTTGAGTGAAAGGAAACTTCCAAACTTGATGGGGGATTGTTGGAAAGTGAAAATAATAAAAGAAGTAGCAAGTTGGCTAGTTTCTTTGTTGCCCTACATAGGTTGGAGGGGGAGGGGGAGGGTGGAGGGGAGAACCATTGATGTGTTTATAAGGCTTTCCTTTCCTTTAGCCTTCAAATGCTTAAATTGAGGTTAAAGGATGGGTCAATCCCACACACACACATTGATCTGGGTTGTGGATACGAGACACAAGGTTCATGAAATGGCATAATCTAGGCCGATGTTTTTCACTTCGCATATCGCTTAGAGCTATGTAGCATTTTTTAGCTGGGTTCAGGTCGGATCTGATTATCCGATTATCATTGACCATGCATTGACTTCATGGATAGGGTCCATGAAGCTTCAAGAAACCTCCAGAAAAATGCACTGACTTCATGGATGAGCACGAGGTCTAAAACACATGCTAAGCGGCAATCTAGGTGAGGACGATCGTCATCAATAGCCTACATTTTTGGAGGGTTCTAGGTTTTTTGAGATTATAGATACATCCATCTTAGAGCTGTATTCTATACACTAATTTTTTTTTTTTGCTTCTCATCTCCCTCGCTTTACGACTCTGCATTTTTCTAGTTTTCGAGTATTCACTTTGCGTTTATCGGTTCTTACATAGTTGTTGGAACAAACGTACATTCAATCATGGGGCTTATGTTGAATCTGATAGTGATACAACGTGTAAAATTACTTGAAAGATATGACTCATTTCGTGCAGCTTTCAACAATAAAGAATACATGATATTCAAGTGGTTATATTTTATGTTATGTTTTTTATTACGTTCGATAACGAGGCTGTCTCTTTCTATATTTTTACAATCATATCTGATTGCAAAGAGCTATCTAGTTTCTGATGAAACTTGGTAATCATAATAATAAAACTCGATGTATTATTTTGCGACAAATTGATATTTATTTGTTAATACTATTTGTCAGATTGTGTGCGTTTGATTTCACTAACGATTTGATATTAATTCTTAATAATAATTTTTAATTTTTCTGTCAAGACGGAAATACAACACTTTCAGCATGGAAAACTCTACCTTCTATCTATATATTCTATTATCAAACCCTCTAAGATGTTCGAATAAATTAGTCGCGAGATTACTATAATCCATAAAAGCTTCTACAATATGTAAAGTCATCCCAACCATATGCACATTTTGTTCACCTTTCGATTTGAGTTATTTCATTAAGCATCGACAATTGTTTAAATACAATAAGGATAATCTAAATCTCGTTAATCAAGGAAGGGGTCGAAACAATATAAACACAACTAAAAAGAGTATCATTATCGTTTCCTTTTTGGTAGACAAAACGCATCAGCAAAAAGAATAGACTCATGAGAGAGGGATAGGGAGAGGGAGAGAGAGAGAGAGAGATGAAGGTTTGGAGTATAGGTGGGATGGACATTAACAAAAGAAACTAAATAATAAAAGAATGTTGTTTATATAGTTAAAAAAAACTTGGCCTAAGCGTGAAAGAATGGTGGTGGGCGGTCGCGGTGGCGCTGGCGCTGTTGGAGGACAAAACCGAACATTTTCGAAAAACTTATGGACTTTTATGTGAAATTAGTTTCATGGTAAAAACATAAAAAATTGCAAACTTAAGGACTTATATGCGAAAATAGTTTTATGGTAACCTGTAAACCTGTTATCACAGGTTTTCAGGACAATGATGGAAAAAAATTGCAAATTTGGGGCTTTAGTGGGCATAAAATCCATAAAATGACAAAAACCAAACATTTTCGAAAAAGTTAAGGACTTTTATGACAAAAGCCCAAAGAAATATATCAAAACATGACCATTTCTGTAATTTACGCTAATGGTTATGTATAAAAATAATTAAGGGATAATCACTTAAAAGGGTAACAAAGTTTTAAAAATATAAAAAGAACACCATTCGACTTTCATTTGTACACATTACACCATTAAAGTATACATTTTCTACACATTATACCATCAAAGTTATTCGTTTGTTCACATTTAACCTTTGATCCACCGGCATTAGCCGGTCATCTTTATCTGTATAGAAATAAAAAGGGAAATATAATATAGAAGGGTAACGAAGTTTTAAAAGTGTACAAAAAACACCATTCAACTTTCATTTGTACACATTACACCATCAAAGTATACATTTTGTATATATTATACAAACTATGTTCTCCATTTGTACACATTATACCAACTATGTTCTCCATTTGTACACATTTGACCTTTGATCCACCACTACTATGAATCGTTTGCTAGTTAACATAAGGGGTGAACAAAAACCGAACCGTATGTTTTTTATTTTTTAAAAACCGATTATTTGCGGTGCGGTGTTATTTTGCATTTTATATCGTACCGTAAAAACCGTACCGCACCATCAGTTTATTCGTTCGATTTTGATTTTGCAGGTTTTCGGTTTACGATTCGGTTTTTGCTCACTCCTAATGTTAAATAGCAAGTCATTAATATTGGTGGACCAAATGTCAAATATGTACAAATGGAAAACATAGTTGGTATAATGTGTACAAAATGTATACTTTGATGGTGTAATGTGTACAAATGAAAGTTGAATGATGTTTTTTGTACAGTTTTGAAACTTCGTTGCCCTTCTAAATCATTTTTTCTTTTTTATTTCCGTACAAATAAATATAACCGGCTAATGCCGATGGATCAAAGGTTAAATGTAAACAAACGGATAACTTTGATGGTGTAATGTGTACAAAATGTATACTTTGATGATGTAATATGTACAAATGAAAGTTGAATGATGTTTTTTGTACATTTTTAAAACTTTATTACCTTTTTAAGTCATTATCCCAACAATTAAAGATAAAAGAAAATTTAGCATGGATCAAACTCATACAAATGAGAAACATATAAAAAAAAAGTCGTTAGAAAACAACGGAAACGGCCATTTCTATAATTATATTTTTAATGTGAAACCGATAGAAATGAATAAAAAGGATCAAATCGGGACAAAATCAAACACTTCAATGACTGAAATAAGATAATTTTTTTTAAAGCTATATATAATAGGATGGAGGCGATAGTTTCATATACTATTTTAACATTTTCCGTTTAATTATTAGGATACATTTTATGTATATGCTCATCATAGTCTTAAATTTAAATTTCACCAAAGAAAAAAAAAAAAAAAAAAAAAACTTTGATGGCATGGGCCGTCATAGCATTTTTCACTTCCAAGCTCATGTCACTTTCTATCACATACATACACAGTTATTGTATACACATATAGAACATATGTTGTATATATGTCAAGTATTACTGTATTACATATCGGAATCAGTTATTCTGTTTTTTCCAAGTTATATTTTACAGGCAACGAGACCAAATTGCCCCGTCGAACAATGACCTAAAAGCGTGATTACACAAGGTTTACAGAAATAACCTTTATATGTTCAGTTTTCTTTATTGTGATTCTGTTAAGCCTTCAAATGTCTCAATGCTACCGTTTTCAAGAGATACTAACTCAGTGAGTCGTTGCATAAGCACGTCAAAGTCATCTTGACTCTTGATAAGACTCAGTCTCACATAACGATCTTCGGCACTAAAGCGACTTCCATCTCGACCAATAATTTTTCCTGCTTCTAGCACTGCACTACAATCGTTTTCTTCCTCTCGCTCACATTTTACCCATGCGTAAGCTACAATGAATGTCAAGTCAAATGTTCATCTAACGATTTACCTGACCCGAAAAGTCAAAATTACAATAAAAAAAGTAATATTACCTGGAGATGGAAGCCTAGTTTCGTTGAAGAAGTTGCAGTGCAATGGATGTCTCTTTTGGATTGAAAATCTTGTTGACTTTGAGAAGATGGAAGTTAATCTTTCCCAACGTTCTCTCATTTTATCATACGCAAAATTGAAAAGCTGTTTGCCATCGTCTTCAACGGCTACTTTTAGAAGCTTCAAAACTCTCAATTGGGTGTCCTTTGAAATTCCCAAATCAGCCACTTGGATATATTGCAAAACTTTCTCATATACATCCTTATCTGTTATCACCGCCCATCTATAATGTACATACCAACCGCCATTATATAAAATCTGTAAAACAAGTGAGAAATATAAATTGATACGTATCACATACCCAAAACGCTCACCAGCATGACCTGTGAGCTTTGAAAGTGTAAAGATCATGAAGTCGTGATCCGCAGGTCCTGGGATCGGTGTAAAATGCGGCCAAAAATAGGCATGGTCGTAAATGGTCTTCCCTCCAAGAACCGATTTCTTCAATTCCCCATCTGGATTATTTGGTGAAGTTACGAATTCAATCGCATCCAATTTGTTTGTCGAATTATTTGATTTCCATGAGGCTGTATCTCCCCCAAATCGAAAATCCCTCGAATTAAAGAACAACGTTTGAGTCTTGTACGTCTGTAGATCATGAACCAAAGAATCTAATCAACAAATCAGAAGAAAATAATGTTATCGTGATAGAAACTAGTTACCTGATAGTATGGGATTGAAGCGACCACATTGGAAGGTGAAGAAGAATTTTGGGAGGAAAGGGCGTAAACTGCTGCACTAAGGAGTTGAGATGATCCGATACCAAAGACGAGGTATCGTCCTTTGGTAATTGCATTTCCGACAAGTGAATGTAATTTATGGATGTACTTTTCAACTTCTTTTGAGATCATTGTGCCGTCAGCGTAACTGTAACTCATGCGGTGCCATCCTGATATGACGATTGCACTGTTTGCTGCATTTTGCATCCAGAATGGCTCCAGGAATATAGGATCGCCACTGCATAAAAAGTAAAAACCATAGTGAGTTGGAGAAAAACAAAATAGGATTAAAATTGTACTAATTTGACTAGCAAGCATGTAGGGAAATATGGAAGAAAAGGTCTAATTTGATTTTTCCTCTTTGTGGTAATCGTGACACACAAACACACACACAAATAACATAGAGTTAGTTGTTGGTAGTTGTGAGTCAGTTAGATGTTGTCAAGCTGTAAAACAACCATTGTTAGTTTTCTGTTATTTCCGTAACCATAAATTTTGTTATCGTTGCTCGTATATATACTTGGATGTTTGTACTCTTTTGCTTAATGATCATTATTTTACTTTATGATATCAGAGCACCATCCCATCAGGATGATGCTATTCATATTTCTACCTCTTTAATTTGAGACCTCTTCTCAAAAATTAGTTCTGTTGATTCAAACCACAAATCAATCACAGATTTGTATGTTTTTTTCAAAATCAAATTCATTCATCTCATTCAAATTTCTCATATTCCTTTTTAATTCAAAATGTTCACATAGAAAGTGAAGATCATGTTACAAGGACAACTGATACTCAATTTCCAGTAACGAATATTACAAATTTCATATCTACACAACTTGATGGTGGAAATTATCTTGTTTGGAGGCATCAGTTCAAGATAATATGGATTTGGAACCTATGTTGATTCTTCTATTTATCCACCTTCTTCAAATACGATAGAGTTCCTTCAATGGAAGAAAGTTGATGGCTATGTTCAAGCCTGCGTCAATGCTACTCTTCATGCTTCGGATGCTCATCGATAGGAACTAAAAAATTAGCAGAACTCTAGAACCTTTCGAAGACATCATATTCGCAACAGGCTTTTGCTAATAGATATTAATTGCGCATGAACTTCAAATATAACACAAGGTGATCTTTCTATAATTTTGTACTATTAAAAGACTTCATGAACAACTAAAATCTTTAGGAGATCTTGTTGTTGAATCTGATCTTGTTAATTATTGTAATCATAGATTGAATGTTGTCTTTGATAATTTTGTAATCATGGTTGTGAATAGTGATTTTCCACCTTGTTTTACTATCTGAGATCTAAGTTACTGATTCTTGAACAAATACTTGAAAGACAATCTAAGAGAGTTATGTCACACAGTCACAGTAGTATGCCTTGTTTCTTACAAATTTGGTCATGGTTCTAGTGTATGCCTCCATTTTCATGGGTTTCCACAAAATCATGGAGGAATAGGAAGATCATGAAGAGGAACTTCAATGGAAGTAATCATAGTAGTTATAGAGGTGGTTTTAGTAGTAATTTTTTCATAAAATACGACCAACTTTAATGGAGGAAATATGAATATGTTTGGTGCCGAAAATAGTGGATTTTTTGTTGGACCAATGGTAGCTCTGATTGGACACTTTGGTGCAGACAAAATAGCATGGCAGAAACAAAACCCTAATTCTTCTGCTTTTTCTTAACACATCTCCTTATGATCCAAGTAATCTTGGGCTTGGCTCATTCTCTTCTCATAATCGCGATAACTTCAGTGGAACACAACAAGGAACCGTTTTTTGGAGTGACAACAATGAACCAAATTAGATCCTTAACCATATGAACTTTTATTTCATTCACAACTACTTTTGGTTGTTAGCGTGATACATTTCTTGGAGATAATCGTGTTGATAAACTCTCTCCCAAATCCACTCCATGTATTCTATTGGATATGCTCCAAATCACAAATGTTATCTATGTTATGATCCTTATATTTTAAAAATATACACATCTCGACATGTGACTTTTTATGAAAGGCTTCAGCCAGAAGAGAAGCTGAGAGAGGCTTTGAGCGGAAAAGAAGCTTCGACAAAAAAAAAAAAAAAAAGAGGCTTCGACCTTAAGGACAGAGTTCGCGGTTGAGGACAGAAGCTTCGACTAAGGGAATAGAGGTTGTGGGTTTGAGAACAGATCTAGGCCACTCTCAATAAAGGAGTGAGGCGAAGCTCTGACAGATACATGGACATTTGTTCATCTAGTTTCTTGGGACCAAGTCATGTATGTTCATGGGTCAGTTTTTGTCGGTGACATCATGGGCTTAGTCCAGAAGAAATTAGGTTGAGCAATCTCTATAAACGCGTCACAATGATTGTATCCCTAATGTATGTCAAAATCTAGTATTAAACGTTATCAATAAAAATCTTTCTCTAGTTTTATTGTAGACGTAACTAACTTGATTACTCTGATGAAGTGAACCACTTAAATCCTTGTGTTCTTTTGCTCTTCACATCTTTATTATCTTGTTTGAATTTATTGAAGTGTTTGTAGTTCCTAACATCTGTTTAGTTAAACTAGTAAAATTCTATTATCCAAACTGTTTTATTTGCATATAGGTTCGTGTCGTATCGAGAATTGTCACTCAAGTCCCTACTTGGATGAATGGATGTCTCTACTCTTTTGCATAGTGATTAGAGTACAAACTCTCTCTCTCTCTTTCTCTCTCTCTCTCTCTCTCTCTCTCTCTCTCTCCTTATTTTACTTTACTAATATCCTATCGGCACGTGAAACCTATGCGAGTTGCATATTTAGGCGCTTCTGTCCATGAACGTACTATATCAAGTGTTTTGTAGCATTTAAACGGATAGGAATTTCAACTTTGGACCACGTATTTCATGAGTCGTAATGTTTAAACGATTCAGCGTTAGATCTAAATAACCATTTCTGGTTTACATTTTCAATCACAAATCTAGCATTAGAATCGATGGAAACATAATATGAAGGAATTACCTATCAGCATCTGCAGAACAATTAGGTGAGAACTCAGAGCAATCAACCCCGCCATAACAACCATAGCACTCGCAAACAGTTTGACCTACAGAAATCAAACTATCAAGGTAAGCTCTGCCATGGCCGGAACATGAGATTGCCGCAACGGCTTCAGCCTCTTCAGCTGCTCTCTCGGTCCAAGTCAACGATGATTGATAACCAATCTCCTGCTTCTTTTCTCTCCACCGTAATGCTCCTTCACCACCGCCTACGTACAGATTTATGCTGAATAATATATTAATCACTATCGAAATTAATAAACAAAATCCATAACAATATTTCTGCGTTTTCCCCATTCTACTTTTGCGGATCCATTGAGTTCGGTTATGTTCTTGTAGATACAGATATTAGAAGGGGAAACGTTTTAAGTCTTTAATATGGATGTGGGTCCACAAGCTTAACCATGGCCATTTGAGACTAAACACTTGAAATTTGTGAAGCACGTATGAAACATGTTTCTAGAATTCGAAAAAAGAAATCAAAATTTTAAACCCGAACGTTGATTCATTATCTTAGAAAATAATTCAATACGTGATTGTATTTCCCTGTATCAAATAAAGAATAAAAAGATGAAAGGCAATTCAACATTAGAATATTATGAACTAATTAAAATATACTTAAACTAGTTGTAAAATATAGTTCTTGATCTAAAGAAAAATCAAAGTATTATATGATAAAATCAACGTTGATTATTGTGCCTATTTTATAATTCAATGCAAACTAGCTAGTTACGTGTCATTATAGTTGCTTGCATCGAACAAAGAATTCATTATTTCATTGGCATACAAATTTGTAATTCTAAAATTACGGAGACTCAATCAGTGTATTGTACTAAAAGTTATCGGTAAATATGGATGTCATATATAGGTTTTTAATTAGAGAGAATATTATTGAGGAATGATTTCTTTGATTGATCAAAATATGTTACATATATACAAGGAGAAGCCGATAGGGCCTGAGCAATGGGCTAAACATTAAGTGGGCTACAAATAATACAAATCTATACATTAACATCCCCCCCCCCCCCCCCCTCCACCCCGCGGCAGTTTTAACGGAAGAGGAGATCGGACGTTTAAACTAGACCGAAAATCGTTGAATAATGATGTGGATAGGCCTTTGGTGAAGATGTCGGCATATTGGGCGCTTGATGGGACATGAAGAACACGAACTTGGCCCCGAGCAACCTGATCACGAACAAAATGAATATCAACTTCGATGTGTTTCGTGCGTTGGTGGTGGATTGGGTTGGCCGACATGTAGACGGCACTGATGTTGTCACAGTAGATGATGGTTGCCTTATTGGTGGGGCAGTGTAGTACGCATAGGAGATTACGGATCCAACTCGTTTCGGCAACCGCATTTGCGACGCCCCGGCATTCGGCTTCGACACTTGATCTGGAGATGACCGTTTGACGTTTAGATGACCATGATAGAAGGTTGTCTTCGAGGAAGACACAATACCCAGATGTAGAGCGGCGTGTTGTGGGGCATCCCCCCCAATCGACATCCGAGTAAGCAATCAATTCTGATGTCAGGGAGGCGTGAATGTGCAATTCGTGATCAAGAGTACCCCATAGGTAGCGTAGAATACGCTTGAGAGCATGTAAATGATCTTCCCAGGGATCATGCATGTGAAGGCAGATTTGTTGAACCGCGAAAGCGATATCGGGCCTGGTGAAGGTTAGGTACTGGAGAGCACCGGTTAGGCTCCGATAGAGAGATGGGTCGGTAATCAGTTTGCTCGTGGAATCAAGTTTGTGAACTGGTTTCGCCGGTGTACGACACGGGTTGTAGTTTAGCATGTTGGCACGCTCCAGGATTTCTATGGCATATTTTTGTTGAGAGAGAAATAAGCCAGTGGATGATCGAGTAGCAGATATACCCAGAAAATAATTCAATGCACCAAGGTTAGTCATTGCAAATTCATGACTAAGCTGAGTGATGCTATGTCAGAGGAGTGTGGTTGTAGAAGCCGTCAGGACAATATCATCAACATATAGGAGAAGAAAAGTTGTCGTAGTGGAGGTGTGGAGAATGAAGAGCGAGGTGTCGGTACGGCTCTGTCGGAAACCGATGGTAGTGGCATGTTGCGCGAACCGATGGTACCATGCCTGTGGTGCTTGTTTGAGACCGTAAAGAGACTTCTTGAGGAGACATACATGGTCGGGAAACTGTGCATCACGGAAGCCGGGGGGTTGATGCATGTACACAGTTTCTTGGAGTTGACCGTGCAGGAAGGCGTTTTTCACATCAAACTGATGTATGGGCCATTGTCGAGAGACAGCAATGCTGAGAACCATGCGAATGGTAGCCGGTTTGACAACTGGACTTAATGTTTCATCACAATCTACCCCTGGTTGTTGACTACGACCATTAGCCACAAGTCTCGCTTTGTAGCGAGAAAGACTGCCATCTGCATGAAACTTGTGGCGAAAAAGCCACATGGAGCGGACAATATTGACCACGGGGGGTCTTGGAAGAAGCTGCCAAGTACCGTTAGTCATAAGAGCATTATGTTCATCATTCATTGCTTTTAGCCAGTTTGGGTCCTGTAATGCCTGTAAGTGGGACCGGGGGAGGGGGGATAGATTGGTGACATGACGGTTGAGGCGTTGTGTGGGTTTTACAATCCCGGTTCGAGAGCGGGTTGTCATAGGCTGAGGAGGAATAGGAGGAACGGGTTCGGGTGAAGATTCCGAGGGTGGCGATGTGTGGGTGGACGTGTTTTCGAAGATAGGAGGTGAGGTCGAGGTGCGGTCCACGTGGTCGGTATGATCCGACGTGGGAGTGGGAGGAGTAGCATTGGGTTTGTTTGTGGGGGTTGCGTGAGGCGGAGTGTGGGCGGAAGGTGGGTAAGGACGGGTGTAAGAGTCGATATCATCGAGAAAGTTGTATGATGGGTGTTCATTTGGTGTAACGGATTTAAATGGGAAGGTGGTTTCGTCAAAAGTGACGTGTCGGGAGATTATGATTTTACGAGAGGAGAGGTCGAGACATCGATACCCGTGATGATTATATGGGTACTCTAAGAAAACACACGGGGTGGTGCATGGCTCGAGTTTGTGGTTGGTGGGAAGATGCGGGAAGCATAAGGACCCAAATACGCGAAGATGGTCGTATGTGGGTTTAGTGCGGAAGAGACGATGGTGAGGTGTGTCATTGGCAATGGTGGTGGAAGGAATAATGTTTAGGAGCTGAGTGGCCATGTGAAGAGCTTCCACCCAATATGTAGGTGGCATGTGAGCTTGAAAAAGAAGAGAGCGGATTGAGTTATTTATTGTGCGGAGCATACGTTCGGATTTACCGTTTTGTTGGGATGTATATGGGCACGAGAAGCGGAATTGGATGCCATGTTGAGCAAAATAGTCATGAAATTGTTTGTTATTATATTCCATGCCATTGTCACATTGAAGGGCTTTGATGGTTTTATTAAATTGGTTTCGAATGTATGTGGCAAAAAGAACAAATTTTGAGAAGACATCGGATTTTTGTTTTAGCAGAAAAACCCAAAGGTAATGAGTATAGTGATCTAAGAAAATGACATAATAACGCATGCCACTAACACTCATAATGGGAGATGTTCATACATCGGAGTGAATAATATCAAACATGTTTGAAACACAAGTAGAAGATAAATCAAACGGAAGTCTAACATGTTTGCCAAGTTGGCATGAGTGACAAATAACATCAACATTGTTTTTGTTACATGAAATAAATTTATTCAAAATCAAAGACTGCAAGGTTTTATTTCTGGGGTGACCAAGTCGTTGGTGCCAAACGGAGCGATTTGCAGATAGGTGAACTTGGGGTGTTGAAGGAAGAACCGGGTAGAGCGGGCCATCACTGTCACATCGAATCAAGGGTTGTTTGGTCCTATAATTGTTGATAGTAAAACCGAATTCATCAAATTCAATGGAACATTTGTTTTGACGGGTAAATTTACGAACGGAGATGAGGTTCTTAATTATTTTTGGGGTGACGAGGACATTGTGGAGATAAAGGGGACGATGGGGATTGTTTATGGGAAAACGTGAGTGTCCGGTCTTAGTCACAGTAATAGAGGACCCGTTACCGACTAAAATAGAATGATAATAATGATTATGACTAGGTTTATCGAGTATACCTTCGTTGGCGTACACGTGGTCGGTGGCTCCCGTATCCATGACCCATTCATTTGAAGCCAATTCTTGTAGAGACATAGAGGAAAACATTTGTGGGAGTGTGGTCGGCTGTTGAGAACCGAACCAATCCCACGGTGGGGTTATAGCGGTCGACGAGTTGGCATCGGTGGATGGAACAGTGGTGGCAGCAGCGGCATGGGCTTGCGGGCGGGTGGGCGGTATTCCGAGAATGCTGTTGGGCCAGGTGGGTCGGCTGGTAGTAGTGGCCCAAGGAGGGGGAGGAACCGCTGGGCCGGTTGGACCGAAGTAGACCCAGCCGTAGTGCTGGGCCGGAGCGGGTACCGATGGAGAGGCGGGGCGGTACTGTTGCTGCTGAGGACGAGGATTGGAGCCGGTTTGAGGTTGTTGAGGACGGGTATTCGATCCGGCGGTTTGTTGAGGCTGCCGGCGGTTATTTCGCGAATCATTCTGGCGGTCGTATCGCCGGTTGTTGTCGGTGTGAAGAATCGTGGGGGAAGAGGCATTATCGGAATGAGCGAGTGTAGAAGTAGTTGACAGCGGGTTATTAAACCGGGATTCTTCAAGTGCAAGAATAGAGCGAGTCTCCGAGAAGGTGGGAAACGGATTTCGGTGTCGGAGGATGGCAACAATGTTGTCAAACCGAGGAGAGAGGCCATTAATAGTGTAAACGATGAGGTGTTTGTCCGAAATTTTGGAGTTTACATCCAAGTTTTCGAGAAGATCCGCAATGTTTTGGATCTTGGTGCAGTACGCGTGGACGGAGAGGTCCCCCATTGTCATAGATTGGATTTCACTATCGAGTTGCATGATACAGGAATCTTTGTTGTCCCAGAACAGTTTCTCGATGTTGAGCCATAGTTGACGAGCAGAAACATTGGTCTTGAGTACGGTGTTGATGAGGTTTTGAGAGAGGGTCATGTAGATCCACGTCTTGACCGCAGCATCCACCTTCTTCCATTCGGGATCGGTGGGGTGCGGGTGAGGATCATCATGTGAGGCATCAATATGATCCAAGGTGTCGTAGGCTTCACAGGGTGTGGTGAAAAACTCATGCCATATGTCGTAGTCGTGCCTCTCGAGATCCAAGAGGAAGGGGATGTGAGCTTTGATGTTAGCAACGGTAAAGGCTTTGTGTGGTGTTGCTTGATTGGGTCTAGCAGCAACCATGATCAATGAGAAGAAGGAGAAGGAGGCGTCAGACAGGAGTTTCAGAAGGGGACGGCGCAGACGGCTAGGGCAACGCCAGAGGGGAGAAGATGATCGAGATCGGGAAGGAGAGGTGATTGGGGAGAGATTTAAGGGAGAGAAATCAGATTGGCTCTGATACCATATTGAGGAATGATTTCCTTGATTGATCAAAATACAAAATGCGTTACATATATACAAGGAGAAGCCAATAGGGCCTGAGCAATGGGCTAAACACTAAGTGGGCTACAAATAATACAAATCTATGCATTAACAAATATCATTTTGCATAATATAGAAAGGTTTTGCATATGCCAGTTTTTAAAACCAAATTTGTGGGTTAGTAGAAAAAATCAACGTATAGATTTGTGGGTTATATTGTAATTTTCTTTACAAAGATAAAGGACCATTTCAATATTGCTCGATGCTGGGGCAATAATAACTGTGATTTTGACATCATCGAGTCTAGTGGAATATGGGGTGGATTGCTTACCATTTGGGATTCAGACACATTCAGGAAGGTGGATTGTGTTAAAGTTAGACACTATTTAGCAATCTTTGGTCACATTAGCGGGATAAATGACGTGATTGCAGTCGTCAATGTATACGGACCACATTCAAACATTGAGAAAACGCAGCTTTGGAATGAACTAACCCAACTGAAGTCTAGTCGCACTGCTATTTGGATCCTACTTGGTGATTTCAATGTGGTATGATGGAGAGAAGAACGAATCAATTCCCAATTCTGTCCCTCTTTCGCCAACGATTTCAATCTTTTTATTAGTAAATAACCTTCTCCCCGATCTGAGGATGGGGGGATTCAAGTTTACATATTATCGACAGGTGGGCGAAAAACTAAGTAAACTTGACAGGTTTTTGATATGTGACGGCTTCCTTAGTAAGTTTCCTGGTGTGGCTGCAACAGTACTCCCACGAGATATAGTTGAGCACAATCCAGTCAAACTATGCATAATGAAAATCGATTTTGGGCCAAAACCGTTCAAATTTTTTAACTCGTGGCTTAACTGTGATGGTCTTAATGAGGTAGTGATTGGAGCTTGGTTGGAATTTCAGGGTTATGGTGCTGCAGACTCATTATTCTCACATAAACTTAAGTTTACCAAAACGAGGATTAAAAGATGGAAATATCTTGAATATGCGAAAGAAAAAGGCGAATTGATAAAGTTGAAACAACAGTTGGAGGTTCTTGACTCTATCGCTGAGAGCAGACCTCTCCCACCGATTGAATCTGGATCTAGAGCGAGATGTGCAATGGAAATTGTTGCAATGGAAAAACGTAATGCTCTTGATTTGAAGCAGAAGGCGAGGATTAAATGGATGGTTGAAGGCGATGAGAACACCACCTTCTTTCACGGTTATGTAAACAATAGAAACAACAAAAATAAGATCAATGGCTTAATAATTGATGGGGTGTGGAATGTGAATCCAGACGCAATAAAAAATGAAGTTCACAGATTTTTCTCGGGTAAATTTGAAGAAAAGTGGAGCAGCCGCCCAAAATTAATTAGCAACGGTTTTAAAAAACTAAACCCCAATGATGCAGCCTCCCTTGTAGATACTATTTCAGAGGAAGAAATAAAAAATGCCATTTGGTCATGCAGTAGTGACAAAGCGCCCGGTCCAGACGGTTTTTCGTTTAAATTTTTCAAAACCTACTGGAGTTTAATGAAAGAAGATATTATATCATTTGTGAGATATTTCAAGCGGTGGGGTAAACTTTCGAATGGGTGCAACTCTTCTTTTGTATCACTTGTTGCAAAAGTGAAGGATCCGTTATCACTCAACGACTATCGCCCGATTAGTCTTATTGGCAGTCTTTACAAAATTATTGCCAAGATCCTCGCTTCCCGGCTGAAAAGGCATATTGGCAACTGCATTGGTGAGGAACAATCTGCCTACGTGAAAGACAGGAACATATTAGAAGGCCCTCTAATTGTAAATGAATTGTGCTCGCTGGCAAAGAAGTGTGGCAGGAAGATGCATATCTTCAAAGCAGATTTCAACAAAGCTTTTGATTCGATAAACTGGGAATTTCTTGACTCGGTAATGGAACAGATGCAATTCGACCCCAAATGGCGTTTATGGATGAAAGGGTGTCTTGAATCCGCTAGAGCCTCGGTTATTGTTAACGGTAGTCCTACCAAAGAGTACTCCATGTATAGAGGGGTTCGACAAGGAGATCCGCTCTCACCTTTCCTCTTTATAATTGGAATGGAGGGTTTAAATGTGATGATGCATAAGGCTCGTGAAGTGGGAATTTTTGATGGGATTAAAATCCCTAACTCTAACAATTATGTTTCTCATTTTTTTATGCCGATGACGCCCTCTTCGTGGGAGAATGGTCTAGGCGCAATGTTGTGAACCTGGCAAGAATTCTAAGATGCTTTCATATGGTGTCAGGGTTTAAAGTCAACTTCAACAAATCAAGAGTCTTCGGTATTGGCGCGAACCTGGGTGAAGTAAGCAGTTGGGCGTCCCCCCTTGGATGTCAACCAGCCACGCTTCCCTTCAACTATCTTGGTGTACCTGTTGGAGAAAATATGAACCCGGTGAATGCATGGAAACCTATTATTGATAGATTCCAGTCAAAATTATCTATGTGGAAATAAAAAACACTAAGTTTTGGTGGCAGAATCACACTAGCAAAAGCAGTCATGGGTAACCTTCCTACTTATTTCCTATCACTTTATATAGCCCCATCAAGTGTGATCAACAAGTTGGAGAAAATACAACGACAATTCATTTGGAGAGGAACATAAGATCGATCTTGCATTCATTGGATTTCACGGGACAAATTAGTTGCTTCAAAAGAAGATGGCGGCATAGGTTTGGGATCAATAAAAACATTAAATCTTGCCCTTATGGCCAAATGGTGGTGGCAGCTAAAAACAAATCCAAACACACTATGGGCAAAGGTAATCACCGGCATCCACAACCTGGCGAATGTTCATCCCCACTGCTTTGCGAAATTTCAATGCCCAGATGTATGGCTTAACATTGTGAAATCTAGCGAGGCTTTCGAGAAGCTCAACTGTCCGATCAGTGAGGTAATGCCTATCCCAAATACTGATGGTGAGTGGAGATCCTCGTATGCAATCGACGGGAAGATGTGTGTAGCACTACTAAGGAAGCGCCTTGATCGAGCTTCTCATCCGATATGTGATGGCGTTTTTGAATGGATATCTTCAGTACCTAAAAAGGTCGCTGCTTTCGTATGGCGTGCAAAATTGGGTCGTATTCCATCCGCACTAGCTCTCCACAACAGGGGTACGCGTATTGAATCTCCAAAATGTGGGACCTGTCCAGAACTTGATGAGTGTGAAAGCCATCTCCTGCTTAAATGTCGGATCGCAAAACAAGTATGGGATATGATCTGGAATTGGTGTGGGATTACTAACAACTCATCGGATTCAATCAGTGCCATTCTCGATTTTGCCAGAAGGTGGGGTAGATGTCCGAAAAAGAAGGATAGGCTCTTGAGCATTATCTACGGTGCTATATGGTGTTTATGGAAGGCAAGGAATGAAAGAGTCTTTAGAAGTCGTAATACTCAACCGGCGAAAATTATGGAGATGATCAAATCCACGGTCTTTTTGTGACAGAAACATAGAACTAAGGGTGAAAGTTTGGATTGGAACACTTGGTGTTTTGATCCGTTTTGTCGTTTATAATTACCTTTGCATGTAAATAGTTGTCACTTTTAATGTTTCCGCTTGTACTCTTTTGCCCCTATTGCCTTGCTAGGGGTGTCTTTTTAATATTATTTGCCGGTTAAAGAAAAGGTAAATTGAAATCAACCTGTAAATGTCCTTGATTCACGGTAACCCCAAACATAATTGATAATGATGAAACATAATTGATTTTTTATCTGCAAAATATCATTAATAGCTTTTTAAAATTCAACATCTTAACAGGTAATTAATAAGGATTAGAATATTTTTATCTATTTACGAGTTTATGCATTAAAAGTTATACATAATGCTTAAATTAGTGTACCTCATTTAAGTGATATGTTTTATTTAATAGTGATGATAATGATAAATGATATTGTCAAATTTTCATAAATTTAAAAAGTAAAACTCGTAAAACTTAATGTGCAAACTTCTAATGCAAATACTATTGATCCTCATTAGAGAATCTTTTAACATAAAAGACATCATCGATAATATCCATTACCACACTTGATGTCACATAACGTAATTTGTGCAACGATACTTGGATTATGGATGTAATTTCTTATTACCTAATTAAACTCCTGAATCCCTTTTTTCCTATTTTTGAAATTTGAATTATCCATAATCCGGTTGCGTAAAATAAGGAGGTGATAGTTACATGATTTATTTTTGAAATTCTGAATGGATTTCTTCCTTTAATAATCTCCACTGTAGACCAAAACCCAAGGATTCTATATAAATATTGAGATTGATTCCAACTATCGTATAGAATGCACTGTGATCGTCCCTTTCATACGCACAACCATCACCGCCTTCTCCTCCCTCACCGACGTTCATGTGGTCCATAGAAACAACACAAAGACAGACATGCTTTTAAGACAGACACGCACCACAGCGATCGTCACCCTTGGTTTCAGCAAGATCGATTACGATGGTGATCACTGGTAATTTTTGCTCTCTTACATCTCCTATTCGTATCCTCTAATGCTCACCAACTGTTTGATGTAAGTCCTAAACCAGACTTGATATTTATGTGTTTATACCTAGATAAATGCTCAATACGCACCACTGCTCAACCAACTGATGTGGTGTTTTATGTTTCTTAATTTATGTTTATTGATCAAAGGAGGGAGGCCGTTCTTTTGTTTCATTGGTATTCTCCTCAACTTTGCAAATGTAAGCAATACATTTATTGATTCCAAATGGGTTAAATGCAAGATATAGCCTGTAAATTGGGTAGCTTTTCAAAATAAATCGCCTTTAATATGAAAAAAATTAAAAGTATCATTGGTTACCAATATTAGGTGTGAAGGTTGAACAACCTTGTCAACAAAAGGAGGAAGAACTTCTGGATGATTGATCTTTTCAAAGCTTGCCTCTTTCTTTGAATTAAACTTTCTCATTTTCACACTAATTTATGTATATTATATACATTCCAAGATGTATATAAATAGAGGTTCAGTTGAAGAGATTAGATGTACCACACAACACAAAAACACAGAGCAATAAAACATTCCTAGTTATCCGCCGAATCGGAAGATTCATTTGTCTCGTAGTAGGTCATTTTTGGACCGAACCACGTTAAATTCTTGTGTTCTTAATTTGTGAGCTGAGTGTGTGAGCTTAGTGTTCGTATGCTAAGTGTCTCGATCCTAACAAGTGGTATCAGAGTCTTGGTATAGCTCCAGAGAGTGATTTTCTGTTTTTGGGTCGAAAAATTTTTGTCTCAAAAACGATTTTGGTTTACGCCGTTGGAAAGGTCTCGTTCCGCAGATTCCGAAAATATATTTTTTGGAATTTTTCGACCACCGGAAGACCTCCAAATCGCCGGTCAAACGTTCGCCGGAATAGTGACAGAAGAAATCAGATCGTCGGAGAAGACGACACTGTAGCACCGGAGTCCGCCGGAGAAGACGACACTGTAGCACCGGAGTTTCGCCGGAGAAGACGATAATGTAGCGGTACTGTAGCGACACTGTAGCGATTGCAAAACAGGTCCCTGAAGTTCTAGAAGTTGCAAAACAGGTCCCTGGAGTTCCAGATATTGCAAAACAGGTCCCTGAATTTCCAAAAATTGCACTTTAGCCCCTAAACTTTCAGAAAATTGCAGTTCAGCCCCCAAACTTTCAGAAAATTGCTGTTTAGCCCCCGAACTTTCAGAAAATTGCTGTTTAGCCCCCTGAACTTTCAGAAAATTACAGTTTAGCCCCTGAATTTCAGAAAAATTGCATTTTCACCCTTAACTTCTGAAAGATAAGTGCATTTTGTCCGTTAAAATGGCAGAAGACGGTAAAATTAAAATTGAGAAGTTCGATGGTACCGATTATGGATTTTGGAAGATGCAAATTGAAGATATGCTGTATCAGAAAAGTTTGCATTTGCCTATGTTGGGCGAACAACCGGATGACATGTATGATGAAGATTGGAAGTTATTGGATCGACAAGCCTTGGGTGTAGTTAGGCTTTCATTGGCAAAGAGTGTTGCGTATAACATTGTCAATGAAACAACTACTTATGGAGTATTTAAGGCTTTGTCCAACATGTACGAGAAGCCGTCCGCTTCAAACAAAGTGTTCCTCATCAAACAGTTGGTTAACACCAAGATGAAGGAAGGCATGTCGGTTACCGCTCATATAAACGAATTTAACTCGATTATTTCTCGTTTAGCCTCAGTTGCAATAAAGTTTGAAGATGAAGTACAAGCGCTCCTCCTTTTATCATCTTTGCCCGACAGTTGGTCAGGCACAGTCACAGCTGTTAGTAGTGCATCTGGCACTACCAAACTCACTTTCGAGAGTATTCGTGACTTAATTGTAAATGAAGATATCAGACGAAGAAGCAATGGTGAGACTTCTAGTTCTAGTTCTATATTGCATACAGAAAGTAGAGGAAGAAAAAACGAAAGAGGACGTGGTCGAGGCAGATCAAAGTCCAGAAAAAGAGGACAGTCAAAAACCAGAAAAGACATTGAATGCTGGAATTGCAAAGAAAAATGTCACTTTAGAAGCCAATGCCCAAAACCACAAGCTGAAAAGAAAGAAGTAAACAATGTATCCTCTGAAGAATCGGGAGATTTTCTCATATGTTGTGTTGAGAATTCAGCAGAATCCTGGATTATGGATTCAGGTGCTTCTTTCCATGCCGTCTCATGCCCAGATATGGTCAAGAACCTACAAACAGGTGCTCTTGGCAAAGTTCGTTTGGCTGATGATCAAGTGCTTGATATTACGGGTATGGGAGACGTAGATTTGAAAACCTCCTTAGGAACCACGTGGACATTGAAAGATGTCAGGGTTATCCCAAACTTAAGGAGAAAGTTGATTTCAGTTGGTAAGTTGGATGATGAAGGGTTTGATGTTCACTTTGGGGGTGGACAATGGAAAGTGATCAAAGGCAACTTGGTGATTGCCAAAGGAAAGAAGAAAGGCACTCTATACATGGTAGAGATACCTAGTGATGGTGTTCATGTCGTAACCACAAATCCGAGTCCATCTAATTTATGGCACCAACGACTCGGACACATGAGCAATAAGGGATTGAAGATGTTGGCTCAGAAAGGGAAGTTTCCAGACTTGAAGAAAGTTGAAACTGAATTTTGTGAATCTTGTGTTCTCGGGAAACAAAAGCGGGTTACTTTTGTAAAGACGGGGAAGACACCGAAAGCTCAGAAGTTAGAGCTTGTTCACTCGGATGTATTTGGACCAACACCAGTTTCATCCCTAGGAGGCAAAAACTACTATGTAACCTTTATTGATGATTCAACACGCAAGGTATGAGTCTATTTTCTTAAAAATAAATCTGATGTATTTGATACTTTTAAGATATGGAAATCTGCTGTTGAAAATGAAACTGATTTGAAGGTAAAATGTCTGAAGTCGGATAATGGTGGTGAATACATAAGCAAGGAGTTTGTTGACTATTGTGCCAAGCAAGGGATAAAGATGATCAAGACAGTCCCAGGAACCCCTCAGCAGAATGGTGTAGCTGAGAGAATGAATAGAACTCTGAATGAAAGGGCTAGAAGCATGAGGTTGAATGCTGGTTTACCAAAGACATTCTGGGCTGATACAGTTAACACTGCAGCCTACTTGATCAACCGTTCACCGTGTGTTCCCTTGGATTTTAAATTGTCGGAAGAAATGTGGCAAGAGAAGGAAGTAAGTCTCAAACACCTAAAAGTCTTTGGTTGTAGTGCTTACAGTTTGTTAAAAGATAGTGACAGAGATAAACTTGATTCAAAGACCAAGAAGTGCACATTCATTGGTTATGGGTCAGACGAAATGGGGTACATGCTTTGGGATAGTGAAACCAGAAAGGTAATCCGAAGCAAGAATGTCACCTTTAACGAAACTGAGTTATACAAAGACAGAAACAAAAAAAGTCAAGAAGTCCAGAAGGAGTACGTTGAATATGAAGGTGGTGAAAAGAAGAAAGAAGCTTCAGTTGAAATCCCTGAATCTGGGGATGATTCAACTGACAGTGGGAGCTTAGAGGATGATTCTAGAAATGACTCTGAAGATGAAGAAACCAGCCCTCCAGCTCCAGAGTCCCCAGCCACACCTCAAGTTCAACCAAGAAGATCTTCCAGAGTCATCAGACCACCACAAAGATCCTCACCATCTGTCAACTACATTCTTTTGACAGAAAATGGTGAACCCCAATGTTACTTTGAAGCTATGGGGTTGAAAGATTCATTGCAGTGGGAGCTAGCAATGAAAGATGAAATGAAGTCGCTTGAGAAGAACAAGACCTGGCACTTAACAAAGCTTCCAGCTGGGAAGAAGGCTCTTCAAAACAAATGGGTTTTCAGGGTCAAGGATGAACATGATGGTACCAAACGGTACAAAGCATGATTAGTAGTCAAGGGCTTTCAACAGAAAGAGAGAATCGATTTCAATGAAATATTCTCTCCAGTAGTGAAGATGACCACTATCAGACTTGTTCTCAACATTGTAGCAGCAGAAGGTTTGCATCTAGAGCAGCTAGATGTCAAGACAGCTTTTCTACATGGTGACCTAGATGAAGAAATTTACATGACACAACCAGAGGGTTTTCAGATTAAAGGCAAAGAAAACTTGGTGTGTAAATTGAAGAAGAGCTTGTATGGTCTGAAGCAAGCACCAAGACAATGGTATTTGAAGTTTGATAACTTCATGAGAAGAGTTGGTTACAAGAGATGTGACAATGACCATTGTTGTTACATCAAGAAGTTTAAGGGTTCTTATATCATTCTACTACTCTATGTAGATGATATGTTGATTGCAGGCTCAGACATGACAGAGATCAAGAAGTTAAAAAGGCAAATGTCTGAAGAATTCGAGATGAAAGACTTGGGAGCTGCAAACCAAATACTCGGGATGAGTATTTTCAGAAACAAAGAAGATGACTCTTTGACACTCTCTCAAGAAAAGTACATTGAGAAAGTGTTAGAGAAATTCAGCCTTAAAGATGCCAAGATCAGAAGCACACCTTTGGGAAGTCACTTTAAGCTTTCTAAAGTTCAGTCACCCAAATCAGATGAAGACAAGAAAGAAATGGCTAAAGTACCTTATGCATCTGCAGTTGGTAGTCTCATGTATGCAATGGTATGCACGAGACCAGATATTGCACATGTAGTGGGAGTTGTTAGTCGATTTATGTCTAATCCAGGGAGAGAACATTGGGAAGCAGTTAAATGGCTGCTAAGATATTTGAAGGGGACTTCAAAAGTGGCATTGCATTTTAAAAGGAAACATGTCATTCTGAAGGGTTTTGCAGATGCAGACCTTGGTGGTTGCAAAGACTCATACAAAAGCATTACCGGGTATGTCTTTACAGTGGGAGGCACTGCAGTGAGTTGGATGTCTAAACTCCAGAAAAGTGTTGCCCTTTCAACCACAGAAGCAGAGTATATGGCAGTTGCTGAAGCAAGCAAAGAGCTTATATGGTTGAAGAACTTTCTTGAAGAACTTGGCAAGGAACAAGTTGATTGTGCACTATTTTGTGATAATCAAAGTGCAATACACCTTGCAAAGAATCCGGTCTTCCATTCGAAGACAAAGCATATACAGCTGAGATATCACTTCATCAGAGAAAAAATTAATGATAGCACTCTGAAGTTGAAGAAGATCAAAGGAACTGAAAATCCAGCTGATATGTTAACTAAGGTTGTCACCTTAGAGAAGTTGAAGCTTTGTATAGCTTCAACTGGCCTTCAGGTAAATTGAAGAGAAGGCAGGGTAACTAGGAATGAACTAAGATCAAAAGTCTTTTAAATACAGATGCTCAGTTGAAACAGAGTGTGTATGTTTAAGGTCTGTTGCAAGATTTGGATGGCAGAGAAAGACTAAGTTGTCCAAGCCTTCAAGTGGGAGATTATTAGGTGTGAAGGTTGAACAACCTTGTCAACAAAATGAGGAAGAACTTCTGGATGATTGATCTTTTCAAAGCTTGCCTCTTTATTTGAATTAAACTTTCTCATTTTCACACTAATTTATGTATATTATATACATTCCAATATGTATATAAATAGAGGTTCAGTTGAAGAGATTAGATGTACCACACAACATAAAAACACAGAGCAATAAAACATTCCTAGTCATCCGCCGTGGACGTAGGTCATTTTTGGACCGAACCACGTTAAATTCTTATGTTCTTAATTTGTGAGCTGAGTGTGTGAGCTTAGTGTTCGTATGCTAAGTATCTCGATCCTAACAACCAATTCAAAATATGATGTAGTAGTTGTACACATGAAATGGGCCAACTGTCGTTATAAAACTTTATAGATACAACTAATTAAGTAAAGTATGATAATGGGGTTTTGATGCTGATATTGGATAGGTTGTATTTCATTTACAAAAGAAATATAGTTTGTAACATCACAAATTGTAAAAAATAACTATCTTAAAGCTGGTACTTATGTATTGGCTTTTTTCCCACTGCCTCATGATATGCTACCATTTTGACTCATCGTTAGAAAATTTCACCATCCAATCTACAACTTTTGAAAACAGATTAGTCGGACAAACCACCAATACTTATTATACTTTATAATTTACACTACCCACGGGTTTACAAGAAAACAATATATTTTTACCGTGAACCTCAATGTTATAGGTTGTAACAACACCTGTTTATGATTTCCTATGATTTCCTTGGATTTGAAATCTTTTCTCAATAAAATCCAATCTATTATATTGCTTTACCTAAACTAATATATTTGTAGCTTTTTTCCTCCTATAAGTTTTTTCTTGTTGCAAAATTATTATCTAATGGTAAAATTAGTTAAAAGAAAAGTAATTACAAATTATCAAAACTTGTAATGTATAAGATGCTTTTTAATGATAATAACAATTAACAACAAATTATTAATTAATAAAAAGGAAAACAATTTTAGATGTTAAACATTGATTTTTTAATATGTTATAGTTGAAAAGTCTTACTGTTTGTATTATCTATCATATTTAAAATATTGTAAATATTATATTTAAACGTTTGATATTGTAAACGTAGGCATCGAATTTTTGCTATCCAAATATAATTTCCTATGGTTTTGCTATGCCTAACATCAATATAATCCATTTTGGTATTTAAAGTTGTAAAATAATAATAATAATAATAATAATAATAATTGTAATAGTAATAATAATAATAATAAGATGCAAATAAAAATTATAGAATTTTAGACATATAATATATATTAAGAATATAAATATTTAGAACATATGAGGTTATTACCATATGGTTAAGTGTAACTTTTATATTAATAATGAGTTGAAAAAATAATATAGTTGGTAATTTCAAGTAGCGGTCTTCTAAGTTGTATATTTAAATATTCTGAAAGCAAGACTAGTTGTTGATATACAATGAAGTTATCTGAATCGAAATTTTTCATAGTCATATGCAAAACTTGTAAACTTATTTGAAGTGCACTGGCAATTTGCATCATGTTCAAAATATAATATAGAGAAATAACTTAAGACGCTAATTACATTTTTATAATATGTTATATAGTAAAGATATAATATATAGTTGAAAAGTTTTATAGTTTGAATTATACGTCATGTTCAAACTTTATGTGGTGTATAAATTTTAAACGTTTGATGTTCTCGATATATGTTTCGATCTTTTGGTATCCAAATATAATTTTTTCAACTTTTCGTCTTTGTCTAGAATCGATTTAATACATTTTGATATTTGAAGATGTAAAACGATAAGAACTATATATAAAAATAATAAATAAAGTATTGTAAACGCTTTTTGTATTGAGTTGTAAGAAGTATTTTTATTTACTTTAGTTCCAAATAATAAACATATTAAATATTATAATTCAGTAATATAATAAAAAAGTAAGTAAAACTTATTTAAAATGTAATTTGTAATTTAATTATTGAGATATTATTTTTTTAATAAATAATGTTTTCATAAGTTGCATACAAACTTATTAAATATTTAATCACAAAAAAATATTCAAATTAGAATAAATAATTAATTCACACAAATTCAAAACCAACAACCAATGAAATCTTGAATTTAATTATTTGGATTTTGTAATGAATAATATATATTCCTAAATTTAACAAATAGTAATTGATATTTTAATAAAAGATAATAATCAATTTAACAACCATAATTAATTAATTCAAACAAGTTGAAAATCAAACAGGAAATTGTCTTGCAACAAATAAATGTAGCCATAATTAAAATCATAAACGGAATGATTATTGTTTGTAATCGACTAAATTTAACTATTTCTCTAATTTTGGAATCAAAAGATTTCATGTTCTTTTTCTCATACTACCTTCCATCCTGATTGTACCAAGTTTTGTTGATGACATGGATGCATTGTCATCAATATCATAAGCTTCAGACATATTACACTTTAGAATACTATATTGACATATGACCCAAGCAGTTTTGTCGGTGGCTAAGGGACTGCTAGCAGTGCTTTTTTGCATATCTGATATGGGAGTGGTGTTATCATCGGTGTATGAGAAGACATCATAAATTAAAAAATATAATATGAAAAGTAAACAAAGTTATATAACACGTTCACTACAATTGTTTCTTAAGAAACGTAATCTGGCATTGTCACCTTAAATGACTTAGATTCCAAGGGATATTTTCTAAATACATAATAGCATGTCAAACGTTAAAAGTAATTTACAAAATAATATTCAACCAATTATAGCTTATTTATAAAAATATCATCAATAAAACTTCTTTCTCGAGTTCTGAATTTATTTGAGTCTTCGGTTAGGTTATATATTGTATAAGCGGTCACTTTTTTCATATTATATTTGCGAATTTCAATTTTAAAAGCAAATTTCTTTGAAGCAACATTTCATTGGGATAAATATCCAAATTATCAAAACTGCAAAATAAAAATAATAATAATGGATATAAATTAGTAAATATAGACTTAAACACAAATAAAGTATTACTATTGGTACCAAGCAATGTCATCATCCTTGCAACCTTCATTTCTTCATGTAAAAATATCATGAATGCCATCATTCTTGCAACCTTCACTTCTTCATGTAAAAATGTCATGACAATTTTGTAAATACATAATAGCATCTAAATTGTTAAAAAAGTTTCCAAAACAATATGCAATCAATTATAACTTATTTGAAAAAAAATCATCAAAATTGTTTCCTGTAAATGTAAAACGTCTTCTCGAATTCTGAAACTATTTGAGTCTTCTACCACTTTTTTTTAGATTATATTTGCTATTTTCAATTTTAAATGAAATTTTTTTTGAAGGAAGATGTCAAATTCATTAGGATAAATTCAAATTAACGAACTGCAAAATAAAAGTAACAATATTAGATATAAGTTAGTAATATAGATTTGAACACGAATAAAGTACTACTATGTTTATATTCAATATAAATAAAGTATACCTAGTGAAGTTTTTCCAGCAATTATTGTGCTGTTTTTCATAGAATCTTGTTAGTATCTCGATCAAATAATGTCAAACTTACCACTCCTGTTATGTCTTGTATGCGAATAAAATCTAAATCATTCAAATAAGAAAAGTTAATATTTGTAATGTTAAAGTATAATATTAAAAAAAGAATACGTAAAGTAATTGGTAAAGATTTTGAAAGAACAGCTATGACGTCATGGCAAAGATGACGTCATAGTTGTTTTTTCAAAGTCTTTACCAATTACTTTATGTATTCTTTTTTTAAGGTTATACTTTAACATTACATATATTAACTTTTCTTATTTGAATGATTTAGATTTTATTCGCATACAAGAGATAACAGGAGTGGTAAGTTTAAACATTATTAGATCGAGATGCTAACATGATTCTATGAAAAACAGCTGGAAAAGCTTCACGAGGTATACTTTATTTATATTGAATATAAACATAGTAGTACTTTATTCGTGTTCAAATCTATATTACTAACTTATATCTATTATTGTTACTTTTATTTTGCAGTTCGTTAATTTGAATTTATCTTAATGAATTGGACATCTTGCTTCAAAAAAAATTGCTTTTAAAATTGAAAATAGCAAATATAATCTAAAAAACAGTGGCAAAAGACTCAGATAGTTTCAGAATTCGAGAAGAAGTTTTACATTTACAGGAAACAATTTTGATGATTTTTTTTCAAATAAGTTATAATTGATTGCATATTGTTTTGGAAACTTTTTTTACAATTTAGATGCTATTATGTATTTTACAAAATTGTCATGACATTTTTACATGAAGAAGTGAAGGTTGCAAGAATGATGGCATTCATGATATTTTTACATGAAGAAATGAAGGTTGCAAGGATGATGACATTGCTTGGTATCAATAGTAATACTTTATTTGTGTTTAAGTCTATATTTACAAATTTATATCCATTATTATTACTTTTATTTTGCAGTTTTGATAATTTGGATATTTATCCCAATGAAATCTTGCTTCAAAAAAATTTGCTTTTAAAATTGAAATCCACAAATATAATATGAAAAAAGTGACCGCTTATACAATATATAACCTAACCGAAGACTCAAATAAATTCAGAACTCGAGAAAGAAGTTTTATTGATGATATTTATAAATAAGCTATAATTGGTTGAATATTATTTTGTAAATTACTTTTAATGTTTGACATGCTATTATGTATTTGAAAATAGCCCTTGGAATCTGAGTCATTCAACGTGACAATGCCAAATTACGTTTCTTAAGAAACAATTGTAATGAAGGTGTTATATAACTTTCTTTACTTTTCATATTATATTTTTATTTTAGATGTTTTCTCATACATCGATGATAACACCACTCCCATATCAGATATGCAAAAAAACACTGCTAGCAGTCCCTTAGCCACCGAAAAAACTGTGTGGGTCATACGTCAAGATAGTATTCTAAAGTGTAACATGTTTGAAGCTTATGATGTTGATGACAATGCATCCATGTCATCAAAAAACTTCGTACAATCAGGATGGAAGATAGTATGGGAAAAAGCACATGAAATCTTTTGATTCCGAAATTAGAGAAATAGTTATATTTTGTTGATTACAAACAATAATCATTCGATTTATTATTTTAATTATCATTATATTTATTTGTTAGAAGACGATTTGCTATATGGGTTTCAACTTGTTTGAATTAACTAGTGATGGTTTTAATTTGATTATTTCTTTTATTAAAACATCAATTACTATTTGTTAAACTTATGAAAATATTCTTCATTACAAAATCAAGATCTAAATAACTAAAATCAAGATTTCATTGGTTGTTTGTTTTGAATATGTGTGAATTAACTGTTTTTTGTTTTTCAATTTGAATATTCATTTGTGATTAAATATTTAATGAGTTTGTGTGCAATTTATGAAAACATTATTCATTACAAAATCAAGATGTCAATAATTAAATTACACATTACATTTTAAATAAGTTTTATTTTTTTATTATATTACTAAATCATAATATTTAATATGTGTATTATTTTTTATTAACTAAAGTAAATAAATATAATTCTTACAACTCAATACAAAAAAGTTTATAATATTTTATTTACTATTTCTCAATGTTGTAAAAATCATTTAACGGTAGCTTGGCAATCGAGTGTGGCTAAGGGATTAATCGGTGACCCTAAAATATAAAGAAATCTATTTAACAATAAATTAATATAACAAAATAGCAAAGTATGAATCATTCTATTCTTAGATACACACTAAATATTATATTTTTGTGTATTTTCATTCTTTAGTTTTGATTTTTTTTTAGATTTCTGGATTTATTAAACCGATATTTGACCAAAATAAAAAATTAATAAATAAATAAATAAATAGTTAAAAAATGAAAAATAAAAAAGACCGTCGAGCCGATAAATCGGCTGCCAAGGACCGGTAAGGCCGATATTTGGCCAAACCGTCAAGCCTGACCGATACGCCTAATCATAATCGGTTGCAGACCGTCAAACGATTAATCACTGATTAGTTGACGGCCAAGACCGATTTCTGCAACACTGCTATTTCTAAATATAATTATTAGCGTTTTACAGCTTCAAATACCAAAATGGATTAAATCAATGCTAGACGGAGATCAAATGTTAGAAAACTAGGTTAATATCCCGTGTACTACACGGGTTGTAAATAGTAACTAACAAATCAAAAAACAAAAAATATTTAGATTATAAATTAACATCCAAAAAAAATAAACCAAATTATTGGTGTTACTTATAAAAGAACTAAATTCTAATATGAATAATGCGTTTAAAGAAATCATATTATTGGTATTTATGGTCTTAACATTGAATAAAGCAAGTATAAAACTGTAAAATAATTAATATTTATGAAATCAATATGCAAATTATCCTAGTAATGCCAACAATATTTGAAATACTTAATACAAAGATTAGAAGAAATTGATATACTTACACCACAACATTTAGTTTCATGGTTTTACCTAGATTCTTACACTACGACATTTAAATGTATGGTCCTTTTTTACCTTGATTCTCTTAGAACCACAACGCCCTTCCTAACTGTTTGAACTCAAACTCTCGATATCATTTGAGTATTGTTCCACCAGGTTTTGAAGCTTATCCTACAAAAATCACCAACAAAACAAAATTAGAACAATAACTTACACAACTTTAGATAAGAGTTTTCATAACAATCAAAAATACATATTACATATAGAAAACAATCTTTAAGGCATTTACAAACCAATAAGGAACCTCCGCACTAAGAATTGGAAGATTGACCTAATCAAGCTAACAAATATTAAAACTAATTTACACGGAATGAAGATTCAGCTGCATAACCTATCCTGAAAAATCCTCCAATAACTAACTACCTGTGGGTGATATATTTGGGCCATGTCTAAAAATAAGAAATTGCTTGTATGATCCCAAGTTGCACAGACAGTCACCATGTCTATTCATGAACAATTCAGGCTTACGATTCACAATTATAGTTTGTATACATGTCAATCATTTAACATATATAAAAAAAATAGTTTTTTTCATAACCTTTTAGATGAAATTTGGTAGCTATATTCTTGATTTTTCGTATGTCTAACAAATTTTCTTTTTGTTTTGTGCAATTGTTGGGTTTGGAAAGGAAAGGGAACCAAACTCAGTTGAGAAGTAAGCCTGCTGTAAAAGGTGCTCTAATGACCCAATATTTCATCCACAAGGTACATAATAACAATGACTGAATGTTTACCTCCCATTTGCTAAAAAGACTTTTCGGGAAGATTAAAGTCAGTCAATAGAAAATCAGGAATAATCGAATAGTTATGGAATCTGTTGGTTGGATCAAACCAAACGTGAACAGTTAAACATTTCCCATTAAATTAAACTAAATTTTGATTCTTGGTTGGATTTAACTAAAAAGGTTGGGTTTAAAATAAATGCAAGAAATAACAACATATTTGTTGATCTTTTGCATTTAACTCAAAAAATAGTAAAAAACTAAGTAGGTAATCAAAATCCAAACAACCAGGTAGTCACGGTAATCCAAAGGACATCTTTGACCATATTAAATGTGAGAATAGCATCACACTTTCTTTATTTCAAACATTTAACTCAAAAAATAATTGGGTCAAAAAAATTGAAATGCAAGAATAGCAATGAACTTTGTATTTTTCTTGTAATTAACTCAAGAAATAACAACTTACTTTGTTTATTGCTTGTGGTTTTGTTGAATGTATCCGATTCCCGATTTCTTGAAGGTAGAAGGAATCGATATGGGTTTTTTGTGCCTTTCAATGAACTGTTTCAGGAGCACACAATGACTGGTGTTGACCCGCAATAATCAATAATGATTTAGAAGACGATATACAGCAAACAATTAATGAAAAATCATGATTTTAAATAGCAAAATATCAAGAATATGATGTAATATGTACAGGAAACTTACCTGGAAGAAGCTTTACGTGAAGGACTGGCAAAGGGGCTGCAATAAGATTGCTCTAGTATTTGAAAGCAAAGAAATGGATGGAAAATTGGGATTCAGGTTCTATGTTTCTTGGCGCCAATAACATAACGCAAAAGTACCGGGAGGTTTATGGATTGAGAGCTAACCTGGAGTGGATTAGGAGGGATATTAGGGTCGAAATTGTTGACGTGATGCAGGGGCCGTAGGTGTGAAGGTGGCGGATGGTGGCTCCGACTGTGCAGGTGTGATCAGGAGGCAGGGATGCAGTTGAAGTTTGCGAGCTGTGAGAGAAGAGAGGCATATACGATTCAAATTTAAATAAGATTGATTTGCCCTAATCCTGCACCTATCTCCTAAAATTTAGACCTTAACCTTCATCAATTTCCCTGATTTTATGGGATTTAACTGAATTTATGATAACTAATTATTTGGTATTTTAGATAGGAAATAGGAATATCAGTTAATTATAGGAGATGCGTACAATGAGCGGGAAAATGATATGCGGAACATAGGAAAAATGGACACGTGGCAAATGATACCTTTAGAAAAATGACATGTGGCACTAAATTGCTTCCTTTATTAATATGTATAGATTATATTTGGAAACGAAAATATCGAAACATATGTCGAGTTCAAAATTTATCCACCACACAAATTTTGAATACGATGTATAATTCAAAATGGAAGAGTTTTCAATTATATTATATCTTTATTATAACGTATTTAAAAAAATGTAATTAACATGTTAAGTTATTTCTCTATATTATATCTCTAAGCATGATGCAAATTGTCAGTCACTTCAAATAAGTTTATAAATCTTGCATATATGACTATGAAAATCTCAATTCAGATAACTTCCAACTAGTCTTGTTTTCTCTATCTTCAGGTTAGAAGACTGTTAATTAAACATCAAATATGTATTATTCATCAATGATAAAAAATTTAAATATAACGGAGAATATAAATTCTAAGACTTTTCAACTGTAACATATATTTAATATAACATAGAGTAAATTACAATTTTGGTCCCTGTGGTTTGCATGAAATTTCACTTTTGGTCATCGTTTCGTTTTTCCACACTGATGGTCCCTTAACTACACTTTTGCTTACACTATTGGTCCCTGGGCCAGATAAAATGACCAATATACCCTTTTTAATTAATTTTTCTTTTTTCTTTTGAAATATTATTATTTTGATTATTAAAAAAAAGAAAAATTCAAGTTTGCAGAAGTTGGATTCACCGGAGCTCAATCGGCCATATGAACTGGCAGAAGAATACGCCGGCAAAGCTTTGTGTTACAAGCTAAACACCGACGACTACCCAAACGTAGCATCACAATATGGAATCAAAACCATCCCAACTCTCCTCTTCTTCAATAACGGAGAGGAACAAGAGAATCTCATTGGTATTATACGCTTCCTGTGGGCATTGCTTAGACTTTTCTAGGTCACGAATTTGAAATCAGAAATAGAAAGCGAGGAAAGGAAATTGATAGGAACGGGGATGAACACACACACCGATTAGGTGTGTGTGCACGGGATCTGTGATTCAAACCCGACAAGAGCGAGAGAGACGAGATCAAAATCAGAGAGAAGACCGGATCAAGAAAGAGAATGAAATCGCGAAAGGGAAGAACAGCAGCAGTAGCAGGCGCTGTTGGGCGGAGACCTGGAGGCGGCAAGGCCGCCGGCAAACTGTTGTGTGACGCTAAGAAGCAGATGGTGCGACGGTGCTGTGGTGCGTGTTTGAGATCAGGATCCAGCTCCAGCAAAGACAACGAGAGCAAGAGAGAGACGCGATAGTGAGGCAGCAGCGATGGTTTGCTGCCGGAAATGACAGAAGTCGACGCCGCTTTAGGCGGTGGTTCGAGGACTGGCGACGGCCAGAGATGCACAGCAGCAAGGTCGAGAAGAGAATACCGATTCTGACCCTCTGGGTTCACGATTTCAAAAAGAATGAAGGCGAGATAGCAGCAACGTAGATCCATGCCCGATGTTGTGAAATGAGAAAGGAATAGCAATGTTTCCGTAAGATTATCTACAATTAAATACGACTTATTCATTTTCGAAACTCATAAGATCTAAAAACAAAGAATTAGATTTTGAAATTTGCGAATTTACACTGAGATGTTGGTTTGCCATAGTCGAGCAATTGTGTGGTGTAGTTGTATCATCTTCAAGGTTTTGTTTCCAGCAATCAAGGTGCCGTGGGATCCCCTCTTCGTCCTGAATCATTGCCTTAACATTACCAATTCGATAACATGATATTCAAAAACCTGGTCAACTGATGCTTTCCGGCCGGAGAAGAGGGGGAGGAGGGGTTGATGATTTTCTTTTTTTTTTAATTAATAATCAATATTAGATTAAACAAAAATGAAAAGGAAATTTAAAAGGGTAGTGTGGTCTTTTCACTTGGACCAGGGACCAAATGTGTAAGCAAACAACCAGTTCAGGAACCATCAGCGTGGAAAAACGAAACGATGACCAAGAGTGAAATTTCATGCAAACCACAAGGACCAAAATTGTAATTTACTCTATAACATATTAAAAAGACCGTTGTTTAACACCTAAAGTTGTTTTCCTTTTATTAATTAATAATTTATTTGTTGTTAATTATTATTATCATTGTAAAATTAGTTAAAAGAAAAGTAATCGAGTATGTCTATTTTCTTTTATTCCTTATCTAGGTTATAAGAGGGGACAAGTAATGATTGGTATGTGTTGTCGAATATTGTGTATTGGTATATCGACTCTTACCCAATTCATGCATCTTTGATACAAACAAGTAATGATTTATGTTATGTTTGTATTAAATAAAATTGTGTTTGTATCACTATTTATTTAAGATAAAGAGTTCTGCTGTAAGGTTTTTTCTCTTTGTCCTTTCGGTCTTTTTTTTATTTTGCCACAGTGCATGTCATCTCCATTGTAGGGTACTGAGTTTGAAAAATGCTATCCATGAATTCGATCCTTATTTGGTTATGCTTCACTCAGGTTTTGCATTCTTTTATAGGTTTTCTGTTATTTTAATGGTTGATTACCGATTAAGTTTTTTGTTTCATGTGTTGTTATCCGGTACTACATGGGTTTTTTGTTTGGGGGGGGGGGGGGGACAGACGAGATCGTAATACTCAACCTCTCAATAACAAGATTAGGCGAAACAACCATCGGCAGTAAGTACTCGAGACACGAAACTTGCAGCAAGAAATACAAAAAAGAACAAGCAAGGAAATCAACACAAAAAATTAAGTGGTTCAATCGATCTTGAGATCAAGCTACGTCCATTGTAGAACAAGATTAGGCCAAACAACCCTCACAGTAAGTACTAGAGACACGAAAACTTGCAGCAAGAAATACAAAAAAGAACAAGCATGGAAACTAACACAGAAAATTAAGTGGTTCACTCGATCTTGAGATCAAGCTACGTCCACTGTAGAACAAGAGAGATTTTATATATTGTCTTAATGTTATACAAGAAACTACAAGTATGACTGCACTCTACCATATTCACACACTCATGTCTCACTCTTGATCAGGGGCACGAGGATGAGTATATATAGGAAGGAGGTGCAGGAATCGAGAAGATATGGTAGATATTAACGAACCGACAATCTGCACGTCGAGGAAGGTGGCAGTACAAAGGGAACATGGTGTGTCAGACAAACAGTGTATGACCAGCGTATGATGCAGGCCCACAAAAAAAATTCTGACACCAGATGTGCTTTTGCACTTCTGACAGGGAAATGCTTCACGCTAAAGTAACAAACCCTTCGGATCGGACAAGCCCTCCTGCCTTCGGACGTAGAGTCACTCTACTTTAGATTAGACTCCATTTACTCAACAAGGTTTTTAAGCATTAAAACATGTGAGATAGTTATACACGTATCTCTAGTTCTTCCGGGAAGTTGGTTTCTTATTATTACTTAAAAAGATAAAGTATATGCTGCTATCGTGGTAAAGGCTATCGGGAATTGTTCTATGTTATACAATAAGGGTGTCGTATGTTATACAATACCCTTAAGCCTGATAATTATGAAAACTTTGCCCAATTTTAGCATTGTAATCTTTGCCTTTTTTCTTATTAGGACATTCTACTTTTGAAATCCCTCCAGTTATAGCATTCGAAATTCCATTTGTTTTTATTGGAACATTGTTCTATGTTATACAATAAGGGTGTCGTATGCTATACAAGCAACTTACACCAAATGTTAGTGTAAATAGTTATTTTATAAATATAAAACAACTAAAACACAGTCAAATAACGCGTAAAATATGCAATATGAAAGCGTGTTACCAAAGGCCCTGGCGAAAGCCACTCCCTCAAGCCTGATTGTTAGGTCTTGTTACTTGGAAAAAAAAACTTTTATGTTTTGAATTCAACACTCTACACTACTTCTACTCCCAATTCCCTATGCTATCGTGAATTGAAATATTGACATTTTTCACTTTTCAGATTTATAATTATAAGTTGGTTGTTAAAATCTCAATCTTGATCTTAAGATCTTACGATTTTAATATCCTTCAACCGAAAAAAACGATCCCGATCACAGTAGGATCTATCTGAAGCAAGTCTTCAGATCCTTAGTAGGATATTAAGATCTCAATCTGATCTGATCCTACCTCTAGTTGTGGATGGTCATGATGAACTTGTTTATTTTTCTACTAAATATGTTTTCTTCCTATTTTTTTTGCGGTTTCTAACTAAAAGAACCATAGTTCATGCTTAAGAACACCTTACTCATACGGGAAAACAACACTTTACTCATACGGGAAAAGATGTTGTTGGTTGCCCTAAGGTGACTATAAAGATCACAAAGAGAGTGCTTACATCAATGCAAGAAAAAGACAAGAAAAAGAAAGAAAAAAGAAGAACATAAGACATACTTAGACAAGCAAATGCTAATTGTATAGATCTTTTTGAGGATGAGGAAGAAAATGACAAACACAGTCAGGGAAAGAAAAGAAAGTTTGTAAGCACTAGTGATGTGCGCGGTCCTTTTGATACTATCTTTAAGACAAATCATGGAAACACAAAGCAAACAACATTGGATAAAAATAATCCAATTAAAGAGAAGTTGAAGATGATTGCTTGGAAGAAGTTTGCGATTTGGGCTTATTCAGTTGGATTGTCTTCAATGTCGTATGTGACGAAAGCTTTCAAGATGCAATTAATGCCTTTGGAGACTATGGAAGAGGTAATAAACTAATACATTAATGCTTTTTTTATTTTTAGCTTTGTTTAGTATTTACATTTCACCAAGTACTAATTTTTTATTTATCTACATGTTACTTAGGTATGTCTGCTCCAAGTTATCACAATCTTTGCGTGACATTATTGAATGATGTTTTAGAATATACAAAAAAAAAAATTGTAGATTCATTTCGACCACAATGGCAGAAATTTGGATGTAGAATTATGTCTGATTTTTGGACAGATGGCAAATGAAGATGTTTGATAAACTTTTTAGCGGTTTGTCCTAATGGCACGGTATTTCTAAAGTCAATTGATGCATCAGAGCATGTAAATGATGTTCAATTAATCGTGAAGATGATTAATGAAGATATTGAAGATGTTGGAGATGAAAACATAATGTAGGTAAATTTATTATTTTTAGGATTTCATTTCATAAATTATCCAATTTATTAATCATGTTTTTTGTTTCTTATAGTTTATTACAGATAACGGGTCAAACTTTAAAGCTGCAGGAAAGATTTTGGAAGAACAACATCCAAAGTGGTTTTGGACACCATATGCAGCACAATGTGTTAACCTCATGATAGGAGATATTGGGGATAAATGTAACACCCGGCTTTTGAAACAAAAACACCCCTAAAAAATTTTCATTTAAAACAAAGGTTTCAATACATAAAACCATAACAAAGGGGTGTATTTTATTAAAAACGGGTACAAGCGTATCAAGGAGAGTATAAAATACCATAATCTCCTTTGAAGCCGGGCTGCTACTGACAGCATCTATAAGTCCCACTTCTTTAGTCACGGACTTTATCTTTTTCCTTATCAGGATCATGCTAACCTGCAGGGACATTTAACAAATAATATGAGCTATAAAGCTCAGTGAGTAATCGTATCTGCAAATAACATGTATAAAAATACGATCATATATCTGTCTGGATATCGAATCCAAACTCCTAGCCTTACTGGCTGACCACATATCTCTTAGGATTTTACATCCAAATTTGTAGCCTTACAGGCTGAATCACAATAACCTGTAATTATCAAACCACGTCAGTTATTTGCACATATAATCATATCTAACCATTTCTGTCCCATGTTTCTTAGTCACAATGGACTGCACCATATATCATGGCTATATAAGCCGCACCATGTGTCATGGCTATATAAGTCGCACCAGAACATTTTCAATATACAAGTCATAGCCCGAAGGCCGCACCAGCTGGGCTCAGTAACCCGGTATCATGGTCAAAAGACCGCACCATTTGGACTCAAAGTCCAATATCATAGCCATAAGGCCGCACCATTTTTATATAACAATATCATAGCCAAATAGGCCGCACCAGTTGGATATAGCATCCAATGTCGTAGCCAAATAGGCCGCACCAGTTGGATATAACATCCAAAATCATAGCCATATAGGCCGCACCAGTTGGATATAACATCCAAAATCATAGCCATATAGGCCGCACTAGTTGGATTTAACATCCAATATCATAGCCACAAGTGGCCACACAATTTAATAACATTTCATTTCGTAATCATTTATGGCTCACGGCTCCGTTCTTGTCATTTCATTGACTCACGGCTTATCCGATATTGCCTTTTCACCATATCTTGAAAATTATCATTTTCGTCCCCCAAAGCCGTTTCAATCTGTAACAATCCAATCAACACATATCATATGTGGTATAAGTGAGATTACTCACCTGGATACTAGCTGCATTTAGCTTCCGGTTGTTTCTTGGCTTTGCGTACACCACAACCATTTATCCCGTACCTATATATTCATTTATATACCAAATGATAATAGGTTAACAACCATTTCAATTAACTCTACTACACAAGAGTCCAATATAATACAATTGGGGACCATTTCTAGATGATAACTTTCAATTACCATCTTTCTTTAAATTATACATTTTCCCAAAATACACGCATTTTGCTACAGTACTTTCGGCAGGTCGTATACGTATTCCGACAATTTTCCACGAAGTTTCACATCATATTAGACCTATGTTCAAAATTTGAGGTCAAACGGACAAGTCTAGCATCAAGTCCCAAAATTGGACCAAGGCTTAACAGAAGGCAGGAGCAAATCTGCTCATTTTCATGCAGCCGCTGGATCGTGACCCGATCCCCATGTGGATCGCGTCCCGATCGATCGCAACCCGATCTCCATGGAGATCGCGACCCGATCTGCCGCTGTGCAGTTTCTCTTGTCCGTTTTTCATGCTACAAATTCCCATTTTCAGCTATTAAGTCCTTAATTCTCTTCTTAAACGATAGGGGTTTGTTCCAAGACCAAAACCCTTCATTAACATCTAGTTTTAACCCATGGAAATCATATATTTCAAACATTTTCAAACAATTCCCGTTTTTGACATTTTGGTCCAAAAACCGAAATTCTTCAAAATTAATCACTTCTACTGATTGTTCTTATCATTAACAACATTTGGAACTCATTAGAACTCATTATAAACCATTAGAGTCAAGTTAATCACATAAACTCATGATTTAGGGTTCTTGAGCAAATTCTTAAACCTTCATTAATAGCAACATACTTTGGTTTTAAATGGTTGTTCTTAACATATAACATGTTTGAGCTTAGAATTCATCTAAAACTCTTGGATTATAACTGAAATTTCAATCATCCAATTTTCTCATAAAGAACACACACAAACACTTAGGTTAGAAACTTCTTACTAACCTTTTAGCTTGGAAATCACCACCTTCCAACAATTGTTCCAAGTTCTTGCTTCAATTTCATGAATTCTACAGAAATCGCATCATCAAAATCCTTCCCGTAGCTTCTCAACTGATCAGCCACAAATGGAGAGTCAACTCTCCTATTTATACTTCCAAACTTTACAAATTTAGTCCCTAAGTTCATTTTCTTGGACTTTTGCCACAATAATCAAGCTTTATTACAATAAAACTTTCATTCCTTATCCTTTTGCCACAAGCAACAATATTTTTACATGATTGGTCCTTCACATGGTCAAATGACCAAATTACCCTTTTATGGTAAAATGACCAATTTACCCTTTCTCTAGTATTAACTTTCTAATACTTAGAACATCATGTTAAATAATAAATACACTATAATTAACATTTTAATACTTAACAAAAGTATCGTGGTGTTACAATAAAATACCGAAGATAAAGAATATTTTGAGTGACGCAAGAGCGGTTGTGGTTTACATTTATAACCACGGGAGGATTCTCAATATGATGCGGAAGTTGACAAAGAATAAAGAGTTGTGTAACTAGGTTTGCAACTTAGTTTTATACGTTACAGAGCATACATGAGAATAGGCACCATCTTCAAGTGTTGTTTGTTTCTGAACAATAGACCAAAAGTGACTTTGCAAAGAAACCAACTGGAAAAAGAGTCGAAAGAGTAGTATCAAAACAAGAATTTTGGGACAATGTTTATCTAGCTTGTCAAATACTCGCTCCTTTGGTGGATCTTGTTCGGTTGGTTAATACAGAAGAAAAGCCGTCATGGATTACATCTATGATGCAATGAGTAGAGCGAAGAAGCAAATAAGCAAAAATCTAGAGGGTGTGTCTAATGCGAGATTGCTTAGTAAAGTTTTGTCTATGATTCAGACCCGATGGACTGACCAACTTCATCATCCATTACATGCATGTATAAAACTTTTTACTTATTAATAACTAATGCATTTATTTGGTTTTAACAATTTACTTAATGTGCAGCTGGATGTTTCCTTAACCCTACGATTTTCATGGAGAAAATTCAAAAGGAATTCAGAACAATAAAGAGACTAGGACAGGAGTTTATGTTGTGATTGATCGTCTTGTTCCCGACGAAGATCACAATGACACTTTGAGACAAGAATTAAATCTTTATATTGATTCAGATGGCCAATTCGGATCTACAACTGCTAAAAGATGTAGAATGAAAAGTGCACCATATAAGTTAAATTTTTTTAGCGTAAACACATGTTTTTAATTTTATCTTTTTATTAGCTTGGTAGTTTTTATTTATAAAATGTAGATATATTATGGCGTTCTTATGAGATGATACACCTTTGCTGCAAAAGTTTTTTATCACGGTTCTTAGCCAAACTTGTAGTGCTTCACCATGTGAACGCAATTGGAATGCATTGACGATGTAAATTATTTTTAACAAGTACTTTTATAAATTATAAATTTATTTGTTTCATTAAGTAACAAAATGAATTCTTTTGTTTCAATTACACTCGAAAAAAAAACTGTCTTTTGCAACAAAAACTTAATGACCCTGTATTCATCCAATAAAACACAAGATTACAAAGGCGATTTGATTCTCTAAAAAAACAAATCTTTAGATCTCATTTTGTTAAGAGACGTGGAGGAACATGACGAGTGGACGATACCAACGGAAGATGAGCTTCAAGAATTTGTGAATGCGGGTGATGGCCTTATTTGGTCAGGTGTGGGAGGAAATGTTGACGACGGGCCAAGTACAAGGAGCAAAAGGGAACGTTATAGAGACGATGATGATGAGATAGAAAATGAGTGGAAGATTTTGATGAAGAAGTGAATGTCTTAGACGATGTTGACTAGGATGTCGATTAAATTCCAATTTTGTACTTTGACATTTTCTATATTAGAATGTTATATGACTTATGTCTTAAGCCTTATCTGATGTTTTTTATATAATTTTTATGATATTAATTCTACTAGTAATAGTCTAATATATAAATTATACACATTACTAAAAACCACTATACCACCGTGAGAACCGCAAAATTAAAATAGCGTTCGGTTACCGCGTTTACAGTTTTGACCGCGATAACTGTATAGTTAAGAAGTTAACTTCGATTCTACGATCGATGTTTTAGTAGAGATTAAGTTATAATAGGTACATTTAAGTTATAATAGGTACATGATAGAGAGTAAATTTGAAAAGTATTTAATTGGTAGGATCTTCCGATCCCGATCCCAATCTTACGATCACGATCTTGTAAACCATAAAACGATCTTAAGTAGGATCCTAATCTTAACAATTTTACGTCCTTGTGGCTTGTTGAAGTTCTCGAAATACACAATTTTTAGAGTCAAAAACGTTCTTACATCTTATGTCAGATTGCATACTAATGAGAACCGCACCGTGACATGTTTCAATTATTGTGTATTTCAAATTTAGACTTTTTACATTAAAGATGATTTTTATTTATTTATTTATTTAGTGGACTGAACTGTTTACTTGTTTTCACATCATTGGAGCGTGATCCGTTGTCATAAAATTTTAATAACATTAAATAAACTATCAAAATATCTGAGGACCGAATTTCATTGTAGTGTCACTTTCGGCTAATGTCAAGGATGCATTCATGAATTTTCCAAATAATTTATTATTGGTTGCCTTGGAGTCTCTCATTCAAAATATCAAATAAATATAAAACACGATTATCCTAATAACCAAACTTCCTTACTTTTTAACAATTAAGATTAAAGACAAATAGCTACAGATTTTAAAAATTAAAATTTTCCAAATAGTTATTAGATTATCTTACGATATTTTCACAGATTAAAAAGAAAAATAGATATTAACACAAAATTCAACTAAAATCAAACTGGACTCCAAATCATTTTATTACTTGCAAGACACGTATACAGTGACCCAACTTACCCACTCCAACACAACAATAAAACTAAATCCACAAACGAAAAACTACGAGGAAAATGTTATTTGCACTTGAAGAATTATAAAAAAACAATGTTTGTTTTAACTTTTACGTATAGGGCCCATAAGTACAATAAGAGTGCAAATAACAAATTTCCTAAAATTATTGAAGGTGATTTCTCTTTGCTAACCTAACTTTGAAAAAAAAAAAAGTATACCCCCACCACATAATTTACACACAAATAACACCTCATGATCGATACTTTGAAGACAATTAATGAAACTCAAGTATACCATATGATAAAAGAATCATCCGCGTCCAAAATGTCCGAGTCAACTCACAACTCAGTAACACATTTGACCTTGTGCATAAGTTGACTTACCAATATGCATCCTGCCACATAACAAAACTCCACGTGTCATATTTATTACAACCATAAATGAGTTGGAAGTTGGAATAGTTAGGAATAAAAGCTGTCAAATCAACTGGAATATAAAAAATTATAATTTATCAAGTGTTTGGTTGGCAAGAATTGAAACGGAGTTCAATATCAAAAATTAAATAATTATTCAATTTATGTTTATACATAAATATTTATTGCTTATTGTAACTATATATAATTAAATGCACTTCATTTATCCAACGAGGGTATTTAATCCATCAAACATGTACTACGAAAGATCGTGAGAATTGTACTGCACCCATTTGGCAACCAAACGCGTTCCAACGGAATCACGAATTACAATTCCTTCGGAATCAAGGAAACACTCCCTTAAATTACTAACCTCGGTTAATCGCAAGCAGTTGATTCCGCCGTCGATTCCCATTCCAGCCACGATTCCGTCGTTCTCAATCTCGGCATCAGTGAATGTAAGCGCCTTTTGTAACTTCCTTGGAGAGAAAACTTCAACCTCTATCATGTAAGTTGCATTCACAGGCCTATGATCAGAGAGCTTATATTCAGCTCTTCTGTAATTCAACTGTCTAATTCCTTTCCCATAAGAAAGGATTCGGTCACACCATGCGGGAGTTCGCCTCCCGACTTTAGGATCTTCACCGTAATATTTTTCTGAATTTTGCTCGTATTTATAAGTTGGTGGAAAGTCTAAAACGCCCTCGGACCATCCTTCAAATGCACGCCCTCTTCTTAGCTCCCGAATAAGCTGCAACAAATATTAACATGTTCTTTAACTATACGAAGATATGACAACACAGTGTTTGATATGCAGTAATCAAACCAGGAATGGAACCGAGTATTACGGTGGCATCAGATATTTTATAGTCATAAACTTTTATTTATATCTTTAATAATAATAATGTTTTAAAAAAAATTTAGAAATTTAAGTAAATTACTTGTTATTATTTTCCAAAAATACATTTTGATTATAACTCTTTTTTTAAATTTCTTGGTATCTGATTTTTTATTTTTGTAAACATTTTTGTAAGTGATACATGGTATCTGATTTCTTATTTTTGTAAGTGATAATCAAACTTTTTTATTATTTAAAATACATATAGTTTATTTTTCAGCAGAGATGAAATACGTTTATATATAATTTATTCCGCCACATTTGTTTGGGTAACATTTCACTCTATAAAATAATATTTTTTCTTCTACACATCAATTTAATTTAGTTTTCTAGTTGCAAATAACAAACAGCATGTTTAAATCAACCATTTTTACTACTTTCTTCCACATAACACAATGTAATAACCATTTTTATTACTTTGTTCATTCCATTATTTTCATAAACAATTTTAAAATATGGAGGAAAATTCCAAGCACTGATTTAACACCAACTTACTTGATCAGCCTCTAATAACTTGGACCAACTGCTTTTGGAAATTAAATCACGTGTCTTGTCATATGACAAATTGAGACGATAATTCAAATCACCCAACCAGATAATTCGACTGTAAACATACAAAACATATTTGTAAGAATACCTTTAAACAATAGAAAACCAGATTTTTTTTTTTTAATTAGAAAAAACGTTAACATATACTTACTCATGGTTATCTATCCTTTTGGGAAGAGTAGAATTCGAAATCGAATTAAACCGCGTCCTTTTATGTATTTCATGAACATCAGCATTTCTTTTATTCGCATCAACTTCCCTTTCACCCGATGTTAAATGAGTACAAATAAAACAAAAAAGCGTCTGATAAATCGACATGCTCACCGATATCGACCCCTAAAAAACAAAATAAGTCGTCAATTACACGCGAAAGAGAACAATTATAATAAAAAAAAATTTAATCTACACATCACCACATGTCACCTTGTTGCCTATATACCCCATAACACCAACACCAACAGCTGACACGTGTACATTTTGTATATGTTTCCTCAATCTTCTACGCACCCATATAGTAATAAAAATCCCCACCATTTGCTTGCTTACAATTTTCACATACGGAGGTCTTCTTTTTCTATACAACGTGGAATCAAGGTCCAGGTCAGCAAGAAAAGCTTCTTCTGGTATGACACGATTGTCAACATTTACATACGACTTAAAAGAAGCATAACTTCTAAAAGATTTAGAAGCTTTAAACGATTTAACAGTACTCATAGTTTTCGGTCTTTCTATTGTTGTTACACACTGAGCCAATAAATCCAACGGCGGTTCAGGCCAACACAATCCTATCCTTTCTGTCCCACTTAGTATTCTTGTCAACTTTCTATTATTAGAAGGTGCGGAATCTTCAGCTGGAAAGCAATTTACTCTGTCAAGTCTTTTAGGTTGCATGCTTATAAGGGAATCTTCATCGCAAGAATCTGAAGTTTGTGTGGTTAAATTTAAATTCCCGTTTTGGACATGTGTGACGTCATCGAAATTGGATTCTTCATTGAATGGGTGGATTTCTTCTTCACCTTCACTGTCACTATCTAGAATTACTTCTTCTTCGATATCTGGAGCATCTTCTGAAGGTTTAAATCTTGATGGAGATGATGGGTTACTGTAGCATTTGAATTTTGTTTTTTCGGGTTGAATTTTGTTGAGGGTCCCACGGATTACATTTTCCCATATTGGGACTGGTCGGTTATCTTCGGCTCCAAATATGTTTCCAGCATTTAATGGTATAATTTCCTGAAACCTATTAAACAAATAATGAGCATAAATACAATTTACAGTTTAGAATAAAAGACTTACTTACCCAATCACATATATGTCAGCTGGATTGTCCACGTCGACTAAGTCTTTGATGTCTAAATCTTCAGATGGAAGTTTTCCTCCAACGTTCCATGTGCTAACGGATACTCTAATTAACAACACAAGATAATCGAAAAAGTATAGGGTATTAGATGAATTAGTCATGTTAATAGACACATAATAGTGTATAAATATATGTTTATAATGTTTAAATTTAGCTCACTTGAGTTCTTTTGCTTCAATGTATTGTGCTCTAAATGTCTCTGACTTTCGTCTTCTTGATGTGGGAAAAGCTCCTAATAAACAAATGGTTTCAGAATCATGAATGTATTTTGGGAATTTTTTGAATATGCATAAGTCGATGAATATACGCCTAATTTGGAAGCATTCGATATAGATAAACGATGCACATTGCACATGGTGTCTTAAATAAAGTAAAGCTAGCATTGATATACCAATAAAAGGTTCAGAGGTTTTTCAGGTGCGCATTAATCTTTTAGTTAATGCATTTTGGACTTATTTAGGAGCCTTCTTTAAAAAGATTAATAAAAAGCACATGGTCACTTAAATAGCAAATTAAAGTATCGATACACGAACAAAAGGCCAAGGGGAAGGCAACAAAAAGTTATGGATCACAGAATGTTTATCGAATTAAAAATCAAGAAAAGCATATAGTCAGATTTCATGACCGTATTTCTATCTACTTCACTATAAGCAAACAAAAAAGGGAGAGTTGTATTTTATTTACCATTGGAATCAGTCTCGAACTTATCTCCTTGTTTATCCTTGAATCGCGTTTCTTTTGGTGAGTCATATGAGTCTTCTGTGAAAATAAAACCATACAAATCAAATTAAAACCTACATATAAAGACCTAAAAATTGCTCATATATATAAGTTGCTGCAATTGTTAGCATGTTGGTTGCAGTTTCAACTTGGCATAATTGCAGACAGCTAAGAAACTCTACAAGTCAAGCGACATGTGTGGTCATGTCAGCAAGGAGTATTCGTTCCAAATTGGGCATATCTCCATTAGTTATCCACATATGATATAATCCTAATTAACTCCCCCATAAATTGGGCAACATGCCGGAATATCAACAAAAACTGTCTGAAAATCTGGTGTATATAAATTAGTTGTTCATACATAACTCAAATTTACTATCGCGTTAGCAGATGATTTTGACAAATCCGGTACCAAGTAGAATCAACATCACCAGATAATCGTAGCAAAACCAAAGGAAAAACTTAAATCAAACCTTCTCCTTCGGTATCGTAGGAGCTATCTTCGTCCTCCGGATCGGCGCTGTAGTCTGAACTTTTAGCAGAACGGTTGAGCCACTTACGAATAACGATTCTCGGCCAGAACACCTGCACGCACGTACAATCGAAACAACGCTTTTCAGCCCAACACCTTCATTCATTATCAAAATTAGAAATAACTACCGAAAAACACAGAACCAACGCCGAATAAGTTCACAGATCCTAATGCCGTCTTTCACAACCGATACACCCAATGATCCGTTAGAATTTGTAGCACATATCAAGCTTTCCTTCGGATTGGATGGATAAGTCGATGATTTATCAAGCGCTGGTTGTGTGTAAGCTAATCAAATAGAAACGAATGTACCTCAGGACCCTGACTCTTTGACCGAGGAGGATGCTGATCGTGATGTTTGCGAGTCATGGCGCTCGAGTCTGAAGAAAACCTACTGAAAACAACAAGAAACTGGATTTGAAACAGGGAAAAGAAGACGGTAGCTGTAGAAGGTGGTATATGATATACCAATACCAACTCGCCTTGTAGTTGCAAGTACAGACACTGTATTCTACCTATATAACTGAGTTCCAAAGAGATAGAAGGAAACCCAAAGAATTGGAAATTTGGGGAACTGGTACTGATTTAATTAATAGTATTATTATTTTACTTTACTTTAATCAAGGAAAGTATTTTTAACATTATAAACGGTTCTTGAAAAAGTTAACGAAAAATATACTAAATTCTGACCGTGTTTCTTTCCAAACCCCACCATGGTTAACATTTATCACCCTCTTCTGGTCATCCGTTTATCCCTACCCCACACGACATGATTGAAGCTACTATATGTGATCGTGACTCGTGGTTGTGGATCGGGGACATCGCTGTTACTCGACAAATATTCATTACTGATATAACGCCTAGCATTTAGTCCGACTGGATCAGATTGGTTAATAATCTAATATTGCTTATGATTTAATTATATAGCTAGCTTAAAAGATAACTAGTTGTATACTAAATAAATGAAAGGTACAATAAAGCGATCACATATTTCCAAATTAATACACTAGTATAATAATGTGGTGGTGTTTAAAACTATCACCAATATCCATTCTTTAAATTAACATTATCTTTTTCAAGTTAGAGGGAAAAGGGATTAACAAACAAATAAAACTGCATTGTATAGAATGGAGTCGTTTTGTTTCTCGTTTAGGTTATCGTCGTAAGCTTCCATTACAAAATAGGTCTGCTCCGACCAAAAGGTCGTCGGGGTTAGGACTATATGCTAGTTGACCGTGAGTTCTATTAGTTCATATTGATAGAGCGAAAGATCAAGCGTTTAAGCCATACATGACTTGTAATTATATTCACATAGGCATGTTAAATTCAAGTTTAGCGTGTTTGTCAGACAAATCTAAAGAAGCTCAAACTAAGCTAGTTAAACTATGAAAGCTCATGCTCTATATTATTATTTTATTCTCTCTCTCTCTCTCTCTCTCTCTCTCTCTCTCTATATATATATATATATATATATATATATATATATATATATATATATATATATATATATATATATATATATATATATATATATATATATATATATATATATATATATATATATATATATATATATATATATATATATATATATATATATATATTTATATCAAGGTTGTAAAAATCGCTTGACGGTAGCTCGGCGGTCGAGTGAGGTTAAGAGATTAATCGGATTAATCGGGGATTAGTCGGAGATTAATCGGGGACCCTAAATTATAAATGAATTTATTTAAAAATATATAAATATAACAAAATAGCAATGTTTGATTCATTTATTCCAATATACACATCAAATATTATACATTTGTTTGCTTTTATTCTTTAATATTGATTTTTTTTTAGTTTTCTTGAGTTATTAGAGAGTGTTTGTGTCGTTATTTAAAAATAAAGAAATAAATAATAAATTAAAAAAATTTTAAAAAATTAAAAAATGACCGCCAAGACCGATCGTGAGCGTCGGAATGCATTTTATCGACGGCAGGAGATAAAGTTGTAAATTTTTAACTTGGACGCGTATGTAGCGGATCATAACAAAAAACTCACTTCATTTTTTTTATTTTTTATTTTTTATTTTTAGAGCTTATTTTTTATCAAAATAAAAAACAGAATATATCAAAATTCATAATTTTTTTATTCTTTTTCAATAGACATCCACATCAATATATTAAAAACGAAAAAAAAATATTCAAAATTTTTGTTCAGATTCACAATAGTTAATTAATGTGAAACTGAACCACAATAAATTTTTATAGAATATTATTCACATGTGAATGCTCATTGAAATTATATCTTTCAACAATAATTGATCATTCAATAACTCATGTGAATTTAAATAAACTTTTAGATTTGCATTGTGAACTTGACTAAATTTATATTGAATTTAAGTAATTTCATTTATATTCTTTACAATTTCAACATTTTGATAATGTACAATTGAGTTAACTAAGATTCACAAATTAATTTACTTAAAGTTACACATGAATGATCAAAAATTGTTGAAAAAAATCGGGTTCAATGATCATTTATATGTGAATTAATATGTATTAAACTAGATGCATACTCTTTTAAACCTTTTGATGATACACAAATGAATTAATTCAGATCCACATATGAATTTGCTTAAAATTCACATATGAATGGCAAAAAATTGTTGAAAAACCAGGGTACAATTACCATTTATATGTAAATTAACATGTCTAAAACAAGAAGCAGTTAAAATTCGCAATGTGAATCTAAACTGTATTAAATTTGTAGGGAAAATATTTCACATGTAAATGGTCAATGAATTCAATTTTTTCAATAATTGTTAATCATTAAATAATAACTTATGTAATTTAAAAATATTCGTAAATTCAGATGTGAGTTCAAGAAAAATCAGTAATGTTTTACTATTTCAATGTTTTAATATCATATACAATTGAATTAACTGAGATTCATAAATGATTTACTTAAAATTCACATGTGATTGGTAAATAATTACTGAAAAATTTGGATAGATTTGTCATTTAGATGTGAATGAATATATCTAAAACAATGCAGTTCAGTTCAGGTTCACAAGATGAATCTGGACGAACTTGAAGTAAAAAAAACAAAAAAAATTGTATATCAATATGGATCTCTATTTATAGAGGATGAAAAATTATGAATTTTGGTATAATTAGATTTATTTTTCGGAAAAAGAATAAGCTTAAAAATTAAAAAAACATAAAAAACAAAGTGGGTTTTTTTGCTATGATCCGCTACATGCGCGTCTAATTAACAATTTTACATCCTTCTCTCTGGCCGTAGGATTGGTTCCTTGTTTAATTTTGGTTCTTCATTGAACCTAACCCTATATATATATATATATATATATATATATATATATATATATATATATATATATATATATATATATATATATATATATATATATATATATATATATATATATATAAGAATACGACGATTGTGAGAGACGATTTTTAGCGATTCTTTTTTCCCGACTTTGAATCCGAATAGAACCATTTCGAAAATCGATTATACGTACATACAATTCACGGAATCAAACAAAAAATAACCTATCGTGATCGATTGGAAGGCATCATTGTTGGTTGACATTGATGCCGGAATATGTTCATCAATGAACAATGTTCATCAATGAACAATGTTTATCAATGAACACATCAGAATACGTACGATTGTGTGAGACGATTTTTAGCAATCCTTTTTTCCCGACTTTGAATTCGAGAGAACCATTTCGAAAAACGATTATACGTACATACAATGAATTATACGTATCAAACTGGATCAAGCAGGTTCGATAAATTGGTATCAGATATCTATTAGCTCAACAATCAACAACCCACGCTCAAATAACTAAGAATCGAGAACAGAACTAGATGGGTTAAAAAACCCAATATGCCCTTCCCTGGGAATAATCCCCTGCACAAGGTGTATAACTTTCTGGTGCATCCTTTTTAATCTAAGACGTTGATATAATGATCCAAGGGTTTTAAGGATGGTTCTGCAGTTAGGTAATATATTTTTGGTTATGCATTGAACCTTCCTATATATATATATATATATATATATATATATATATATATATATATATATATATATATATATATATATATATATATATATATATATATATATATATATATTACAAACTACAGAACTATATGACCAATTTCAACATAGAACCAAATAATATGACACAATCACAAAACCTCAAGAATAATACGCATGTTCATTTATGAACATATCATGGGTCATTTTCATATTGTTCTGTAGTTTGTAATATTTGGTTTTATATATATATATATATATATATATATATATATATATATATATATATATATATATATATATATATATATATATATATTTCAATTTTATTATTTTTTGGATTTGATTTCTATTTATTAGTGATTATTTTTTCAGTTATGGATATGAATCAAATCTAAGTGGGATTTGGTTTATGTTCATAACCGAACATACATAGACATATTTTTAGTTATGGACATTAGAAACTTTTTATGTTTATTTCTAAACATATTATGAATAATAGATTTTTTACGTTATATGGGCAATGTATTACAAAAACCCGTAACTGTTAATAATTAAACATAGTATTGTCCTGTAATGAACAATATTTAAAGTTTCTCACTTAGACAACCAACTTCTTTTTTATATATATATATATATATATATATATATATATATATATATATATATATATATATATATATATATATATATATATATACCCCTATTTGGACGTTGTACTCTAAAATGTATGTATATTTATGTTGTTTATGAAAAAACATATGCCTATTCATAAATTTTACTCTAACAAGTATAGCCAAATAAGCATCCAATAAAAAAAGAACTTAACAGGTTACACTGCAAATATGCAAGCAATATCTTGTTGTCTGTGGTGAATATTTAAAGTAAAAAGTCATTTAGGAACCAAAGGAGTTTTCTAAATTGCCAAAGGAGAAGGTTATAAGGATTAACAAGATTGTGAAAAAAAATCAGTCATCAAAGTTGACTTTGACCATTATTGAGTTTTTTCTTTTCAAATATAGTTACTAACTTTTGATTTGTTAAAGTGTTAAAACATAGTTTTTAAATTTATGATACTACTTAAGCTTCCTAATGTTTATTAACGAACCTACCGTTTATAGCATTTTACTTGGTTTTTGAATTAATGTGTAACATAATTCATTAATGATCATTAAAAATGACTTTTCGTGTAGCATTAGAATTCGTATAAAATACACATATTCAGACATGAACATACACATATGTTTAAAAATAAACATATATGTATGTTCAGAAATAAAGATATACATACAAATAGACTCCTTGTAGTATTATAATTCATATTAAATACACATGTTCATAAAGAAACATATAGATAACTTAGAAATTTTGGATTTATATGAATTAGATTCTACTATAATTTGGGATTTGATTTGTATTGATTGTCTAGGATTTTGATAATTTTTTATTGATATTAATAAGATTTTATTAATCATAATTTTTTATTGATATTAATTAGATTTTATTAATCCCAATTTTAATGGAGTTAGACATGTTTAATATGTTTTATTATTTTCTTTACAATTAAAATGTATTTTTAATGGAGTTAGACATGTTTAATATGTTTTATTATTTTCTTTACAATTAAATTGTATTTCATTTTGCTATTGTAACCTTAATGAACATAATCTACCTAATGGTTAAGATGTTGGGTTTGTGGTTAGGTAGTATGATTTGGTCATGTGTTGAACCTATCTTTGTATATGGTTAGGTACAATACAAGACAAAATTATATGACTTAACAAGAGAACTACACATGTTCATGTATGGACACGGGTATGTTCATTGAACATACATAAATTAAAACATGAACATATTTTTTCGTTATGAACATACTCAAACTCAAATATGATCATATGTAGTTCTATGGTTAGGTTGTATAAATTGGTAGTTGAACCCACCAATATATATATATATATATATATATATATATATATATATATATATATATATATATATATATATATATATATATATATATATATATATATATATACACACACAATATTGGATTAAAGGAATTATTTTTATTATAGCTCACGACCCCACAAAAAAGTTTCATATACAGTTATGGTGGCACCCATATTCACCATTGGTGTTACCATCCTTATGCAACCATCATATTTTATTACCTATGTGTCTCTCATACTACAAGATACACGCATGCGCATGCACGCACGCACACACACACACATATATATATATATATATATATATATATATATATATATATATATATATATATATATATATATGTGTGTGTGTGTGTGTGTGTGTGTGTGTGTATGTGTGTGTGTTTATACCTACCATATTCACTTCATCAAATTCCACCTCTTCCTTTATACATATATGCTAAAACTTAAAGCAGAAGCAATAAACAGGATAATGATGTTTGTTGGTATATATATTTTGTTTGTTATTTGAAGTTAAACTAAAAAGAGTCGTTTAGATGTCTGTTGGTGTAGAGAAATAAACAAGAAAAGTGTCAAGATATCAGTGAAATTTCCTTTGATATTATTACATGGTTTTATTTTGACCTGAAGAGGCACTAAAACATATTCATCTTTTTAAGCACCTACAAATGTTTCTTTTTTTGTATTTGTTTCATCAAAAAGTTATTTAGTCTCCTTTTGTCTATGGTTCTATTAAGGAAGAATGTCGGGAATGATGATTAAAAAGCAATGATGGTAGGGAATCCTAGTGTTTTATGAACAAGAGGGGGTGTGATTGTATTGATGGTCATCGACATGTTTGTATTTTTGGCCATTGTATGGTTGGAAATGACAAAAACTAGTGATTATTGCAAGGGTCCGGGAAGGTTAATAATGATAGTGATGATAACTTTCACATAAATGCAACATATTAAAGGGTAATTACGTAATTATTATAATTGATTTGATATTGGTCCTTTTGTAGGAGACTTGATATTCTTGTGTATGTTATATTGATAGTACACTCAATATCTTAAAGAAACAATGGTAGTTTTAGCAATAGTCTATCATATAATCACGATGTTGGTGCATTTGATTAGCGTTTTATGCAAATATCATTCGGTTGGATGATAACACACATGAAATTATATGTATTGTTTTGTTTTACTAACCAATTATTCCATATGAAGGTTTTTAATAAAACATAAACTGATCACGAATCGACAGACTAGTGCTTCATTCAATATTTCATATTTGATGCACTTGCATTAGGACTTTGTAGGATCACTGGTCACGAAGCTTTGATAATGAATATCAAAATTCTAATATCATTTAAAAGATTTTTTTGACACCAAAGATTGTCTCGTGAAACGTGTTGTTGCATTAATATGTGTGTCACAAGCATATTATTAATGAAATATTACAAAGGTGTGTTGATATTATTCATGAATAATCTCGTATGATACTAGTTCCTATTTATTCAGATATTTATGTAGAGTAATTTATATAAAATGGAAAAACTTCTATAAAATATTGTTATTATAAAAGTGATTGGCATTTAATAAGCATTGATGTAAGATAAATGAGATTATTGTTTTATGTGATAAAAAATATTTTTAAAGACATTTACGGTCCTTTTATAGACAATGACCATTCAAAATTGTCTAATGTTCAAACCATATTTTCATAACTTTACCAGGGTTTTGCCACTTTCAATAGACTAGGCTTTTGGAGTTCCATTGGTCTTGAGCTCTTTGTTTTCAAAAGCAATAAATGCTAGCCATTGTTTTTATACATATTGGTCTTTTGGTCATCTTTTTATCAATAACTCGCCACCAAAATCCTCTTAAGTGATACTTTTTCAAAAAGTTCTTAATATTTTCAAATATTAAATCTCATTCCACATTTTATCTACTAATATATAGTGATGTTCTTAATATTATATATTGGTTTAGAGTAATACCATTCAAGATCAGTATTTATAAGTGTATGTGAGTTTTGTGTTAGTAATATCCATTTTCTCCCATTACCATTAAAGTCTAAGGTTTCTCCTCTAGTGATTGAAGCCTAAGAGTATGAGTGAGTTAATCATGTACACATGGTTTCAAATATACCTTTTAATATTCTTATTTTAGTGTATCTATCATTGGTGAATAAAGTCTGTGAAGAGCGAGAGATAGAGAGAGAGAGAGAGAGACCCTATCGAAGTAGTCTTAACTTCTAAGTGTAGAGGCGAAACACTCTAAATACTTGTGTGTAATCTTCTATACCTTTAACTTTTACCTATGCTACATTTATGTATATGTGTATCTTTGTACTTGTGGATTGGAAGATTATTCTTAAACAACTTCGTAATTTATTTTTAAATAAAGTGAAGTGTTGAGTTTATTTTATAAACATTGTAATGGATTTTGTTCAATAATAAATTTATTTGAAATAAGCACCCTTCCCCATCAAGGGTACACTTTCATAAGCTTTTGAATATACGACACCAATAACATAACCATTTACTGTTACACGCCCTCATTCGAAGTAGGGGTTGAATGTTCAAAACCGCGTGACCATATCAACAAAAAAACAACAACAATACACAAGTCATTGTGAAGGAACAAAAAGTTGAAGGAACATCAACCACAATGGATGATCTCTTGCATATGGAATGCCAAGCCATTGTGAAGGAACAAAAATGTTGTGTAACTAAGGAAAAAACAATTAAAACCAATAAAGTTGAAATCAAGTAAAATCATAGGGTAATCTTTTATGAAGATATCGACATATCAATTGTCTATGAGGATGTGGAGCACACGAACAACATCGATCCAAACTAGTTTGCAAACAAAATAAATGAAAATGACTTGTTTGGTGTAGTGGTATTGAACTGGATTGCCCAAAAGGTATTTCATCAAAACATCGTCAAAGTAAACTATGATGGCGTGTTTGGTGAGTAAGTGAAGCTCAATGAGATGAAGCTTACTTTGGATACCTCATTTTAGACCACAAGATATCTGGCCTCATTTGTAGATAGGGAGATCATTACTTGGAATTAGGATGATCAAAAAATTAAGTTATCTTGAGAAAAACGTAATTTTTTAATGTATATCGACAAGTATGAGAACAACCTCTTCAATTCGCATCTGAATCGGAAGTTAATAAGTGAGATGTTGATGGGGTTCGTATGCACCACAAGATTCTCTTAAGAAAACTAAGGTAGGATTGCATGATTTTGGATGGCCTCCGGACATTACTCAACCATCCACAACCAATGACACCATTGTAAATCACAAGCACAACCCCACTACATATTTAGTTAGTGCAAAATCAAGGCACATACATGTTGCAAATGTTAAGGATTTGGGCATTATGGCCATGAATTCCAAATAAATTCATCATCGCCATTATCGAAGAATAAGAGGCCATCCTCTAATACTATCCTAACAACACGAACAACATTCATCCAATAATAAGAAGACATTGTCTATGTTGATAGTGGGGAGACGTTAGTCATCTTCCGGCTATCAGCTTCAAGCTACTGGCCCTTTAGTGGGTTGGATCGTTAAAAACCATCGAGTGTATTGATTGTCTTGTCGCACTAACATATTGTTGGAAGTCTGCATCCTAAGTTCATAACAGTTTGAATATCTAATTGATATCCGACCAGAACCGTCTGATTGGGGAAACAAACTAGTCCAATCTAGACATCTCACACCAAATAAACTATTTTCAAGATTAGTTTTTGTATTTAGTTTAATTAAAAAGTATCATTTGTAGTTTTTCATTTTTGTATCATTTGTAGTTTCGCATTTTTAATTGTCATTTTTAATTAATTTTTAGTTTGTCGTTTTATATTATCGTTCGTAGTTTTATTTACTTAATTAATGAAGTGTTTTCTTTTTTTAATAATTTCTTAATGTGGTTTAATTAATATTTGTTATTTACTTTAGTTTATTTATATTATTTATTTAATTAAAAAAAGTGAGAGTTGCTGAGGATTTACCTTTTCAAAATTTAAAGATGTGAGAGGTTAGTGAGGGTTTCCTTATGTGACGCCTATGTGATAGATAAAAAGTGAGTGGTGGTGAAGAGTTTTTTCCTCACCACACCTTTTAGTCTTAAAATAAAAGTCATAAACTCGGGTTAAAAAAAAGCAAATTACAAAAAAAACACTATATTTTATCATTTTTTCTGGTTTAACCATCAATTTTTCATTTGTTCTAATAAAACCACCAATATTTGGAAAAAATTTCAACCCGACATTATGACCTAAAGAAGCCGGTAACAATGGCTTGGATGAAACTTTTTACCAAAAATGGTGGTTTTTTTTGAATTTTAAAAATTTGTGGTTAAACCGAATTTTTGGCAAAATATAGTGTTTTTTTTCATAATTAGTCATAGATAATGTTTTTATTTTAATTTATATAATTACGAAAAACCACTATATTTTATCATTTTTTCTTGTTTAACATCAATTTTTCATTTGTTCTAATAAACCACCAATTTTTAGACAAAGTTTTAGCCAACCATTATGACCGGAAAGAAACGATAACAATGGCCTCGATGAAACTTTTTACCAAAAATTGGTAGTTTTTTCGAATCTTCTAAAAATTGGTGGTTAAACCGAATTTTTGACAAAATATAGTGTTTTTTTCGTAATTAACCCTTAAAAAAAGTTTTAGTCAGCAGTACGAGCTTTTAGTTTTTATTTTAGGGTTAATGATTCATAATGACAACCAATAACACAAAGTTTACCCATTAGGTTACTGACCTTTTAATTGCACCAAATAACTCACTAAACTTTTAATTTTGGTTTTAAAATATCATTGTCTTCAATTTTAACTACCGTTTTTCAGTTCTGGTGACACCTACGTCTCTGTCGATCAGGCAGGCCATTTTCCTCAACCTATCCACAGTCATATCACCTCGACCACGTCCAAAGTCTATATACAATCTCACTACATTCGTACCACCTCGACCCCCCCCCCCCCCTCCTCCGACTCGCCTCCTCTGAATGCCCAACACGACTCTGGCCGCCACTCCTCTCTTCATCGGAGGGCTGCAACCAGCCATGAGGTTTCCTCAACCGGGTATAACCGGTTAAAATCAGAGACAATTGTATTTTAAAATCAAAGTTGAAAGTTGAGTGATCTATTTAATGAAATTAAAACTTCAGTGACCTAATACATATGTTTTATGTTATTGGTTGTCATTATAGATCATTAACTCTTTATTTTAAACAAAAAACTCATAATGCTACGTAGCTTTTAACTTTTAGTTTTTATATCATTTTATACCTTCAAAATATATTATCGGATAACCTCCGTACTTTTAGCGATTAACCCAAATTGAGCTGTCTTTATTAAAATCAAAATTAACTAAAAGTATATATTTTATCGTACTTGTATACATTTAGATAGACAGAGGACAGAGACATGATAGGATTCCTTTTCCATATACTGTGAATTCCGCCTCGGACACATGTTATAATCTGTAGATTCGAACAGGCGGATAATGGTGACAGGAGACAAGTGGAATACTTTAGCAAAAGGAATGTAGGCTAAAGACCCGACCCGACCCGAAAATTTTGCAAGCGTCACAACCGAAAACGACGACGCGTACCTGCCAGTTGGCCCACCGACATCTGAAAGTGGCCGTCGGAAGGCGGTGCAGGGCCGCGATTGAGCTCAGCCGGTGATTGTACTGTCGGCCATTGACTTTGACCAAAAACCCCCACCGCCTTTGTTTCTTTTCTGCTTTTACTATTCTTAACATGTAAACCACAATGGTGTGTTCAACTGTTCTTGTTGATATTATTGTTTTTTATTTATACATCATAATAAAGTACTTTATCTAGTTTAGGTTTATATGTATCCAAATTCTGAAAAGCTGTCTAATTGAAATTCAATAACCAATATACTGAAATTTTTAATGTTTTTTAATAATTGACACGTTCAGCTATTAGTACGTATTCTAAAAATTCTGCTTGTATTATCGGTCAAATTTATTCTTGTTAGATTCATCCTAGTGGATGCCACGGATTTTGCATCGTCGTCTAGGCCTTGTAAAACAAAACTAATATAACTAAAGTTAAGTCGATAGTTAATATATGATTAAGAAACAAATGTATCATATGACTGGTAAAAATATAGTGAAATAGGTTAACAAGTTCTCCTTCTATCAAGTTTGTATTTTTTTAAGGATTAATGACTTCTAATTGCAATAAACTTTGTCTATGTATATATATTTAGTCATTTTATGTTTTTTGTATATACATACATTAAACTTATTTACTTTGTTTATAAAATATTATTATAATCTGCTAGTGTATGTTAAAATGATATTTTGTGAACATGGTAAACAAGTTTAATGAACATATTTATACAAAAAAAATATAAATGATTAAATATATACACAAGATCAAATTTATTAAATTTATATAAAAAACAGAAATAATCTAAATCTAATATTAATTCATCAAACCAACCGTTTAAGAACCGGCATGAAATAAAATTAATTTGAATAATTATACAATTTTTAGATAAAGAATATTATTTGTCATGATAGAAATGTAATGATGCATATAAAACCCTTCAAAAAATTTCCTTCATCTATCATTAACTTGAGAATAACATATTAAATATCCAGTTCTCATAATTCACTCCTACGGTTTCATTTTCAACAAAAAATATATCGTCTATCAAAGCGGAAGAATTGAAGAAAGCCGTATAATCCTTCAAACAGAAGCAAACAATATGATCCTTTAAACTGAGTTTTTTTTAATAAATAGATTGATTCCAAATGAATCAAAGTTGGATTCAATTAACATGCATGGTATGTTAAGACAAAATAGTTTAAATTATATATCATTGTTTAATTATAAGGATTATTTATTTATAAAGGATTACATATTTTTAGTTACTTATGTTATTTTACTACATAAATAATTTTTAAAATTGTTTACTTTGTTCAACACATACCATTATGATTTATACTAACTGGTCAATGATATTTTGTGAACATAGTAAACAAGTTTAATTATTATATACGTATGAAAAAATGTAAGGAACTAAATACGTATTAGTATTATCTTTATAAATCATTAACCATTTTTTTATTTTTATGAGGAGTCGCACGATCCATTTCTATATATAAGGGTTAAAATATAACTGAGAACTTTTTCGATACTCATTTTGTGTTAATGTTGTTGAAGTTGTACATTAATTTTGGTTGTAGTTTTAAATCTACATCTTGTTTAAGAAAAAGACTTGTAAGAATGTATTTTTTATTTTGTATACAAATCATAACTTTGTACTTATTATGAAAAATACAACTGAGTATTACAGCTTTTTTATAATAAAACAATATATATATAATAAACCACTCTTTCAGAATAATGCATTTTATTCTCTCTAGGTCATTATTTAACAATGCCGTGGCATATACCCGATATTTTTTATTAATAAATCATATATGTAAAATATATTTCAATAAAATATAATTAAAAAACTTTATGTTTAATTAATAAGACATTTACAATCTATACCGTAGCTATATGTGTGTTTTTCTTTTGCGTATTTAGGTGTATATAACTTTAAAGTTTAGGAAAGGTACTTAAGAACTCTAGCATGGGCTACTTTACCTACTTTAAATGGAAGTGTCAAACTGTTAACCACGCTTTTCTCACCAAAATTCAATGTTTCAACAAAGGAAAGGTACTTAACGCACTCTAGCTATGATAGAGATTGTATACATATACTTTCCTTTTGAGAACCAAACCAAAAAGTCTTAATATACCCAATTACCGATATACCTATAAAGTTCGTATGCCCTAATAATGTAAAATCTGGTAAACCACCATGAACTACGCTTTACGACCAGCGATCAAACTTTGCTCAATAAACATATATGTAATGTGTACATAAACATATATATACGTATAGATATATAGATAGATAGATAGATAGATATAGAGAGAGAGAGATGAAGGATGAAGGTACCTTCTGGCATGCATATTCTCTTGAATTCTTCAGTTGTTTTGTTGAGGATCTTCAAGAAACAACTAGTGTGTGGATATGTTTGGTGCTTCCTCAAATTGGTTACTCAAAGTTGAAGAAAACAGATACCTTTTTGTGACGTTGAAGATGAAGGAAAACGGAGAAAATATAACATGTAGAATGGGATCCAACTCATCCAAGTGTTGTGGATGTGGGTGTGGAACGGTGGTGGGGTTAGGGGATCAAGTATTTATTTGGCTCATTTTCTTTTCAAGAGCTATACTTATTTAATTTAGGTCTCTAATTCTTTAACAACCTGTTCCATGTGCATTAGAACTTGTACCGTTTGGTGTTTCCGAAACTGCCCTTAGAAAAGTTTGGCCATTAATTGGAACCTAGAACTTTTGTTATTATGTGATGAAGGCCACATGGTCTTCTCAATCAATGACAAAGGCCAAATGTTGTTTTTATATATTTATTTATTTTGTTTTTAATTTATCATGATAACGGGTTCAGTTGTCATGTTTCTGGGAGTGGTATTGGTGGTCCTATTGTGAATTACTAGAATTTGCTTTTGTGTGTGTATTTGATCATCGACGTTCAAAACGATAATTAACAGGAAATACCAGGAATGAGTGATGATGATGGCATGAGAAATAATAAGAATGTTCAAAATGACAATGTAATTTGGAGTCAATAGATGATCATGATCGTCAAAGAAGGCTTGATCACAAAAATCATTAATCGTGGGTTATCAAATGGAGCATGGCATGAAAACAATGACCTTTTTATGTGTTGTGTATCTCATATTGGTGCGACACGATCTCATAAGTATGTATATATGTCTCGATAAGGGTATCAACATTGTAGTCGCCGATCTAGCCGAAATTGGAACCGTTCACAACAGCTCGAGCCATATTTCTTGCTCGTTGCCTTTCTACGGTCTCCTCTGCCGCTGGCTCCATGATCGTTGTTGCAGCCACCGCCGACTCTTTCTTCTTCAACGAAACCACCTCTGGCCGCCGCTCCTTTCTTCTTTTTCGACGAGCAGTTACTCTTAGCCACCATTGTCGGAGCTCTGCCACTGTTTTTCAATTATGTTTTTTTATGTTTTGTTTATTTTCTCTCTCCTCCCGGTGAAACTGCAGAGGGGTGTTAGTGATTATGGTTTGCCTAATACCCATTAGGGTTTTGGTAGCCCATTGGGGTTTAGGTTAGGTCAAGAGTATATTTTGTATCCCTATTTATATGATGTTAAACCCTTATTATGATTATCAAGCATTTTATATTATAACATGATATCAGAGCTAGTGTCCAGCATCCCCGTGGCCTAACATATACGTGTCTATCATCATCGAGCCTTCCATGGCTGAGGGAAGTGTTAGTGTATCCCACATTGGTTCAACACAATCTTATAACTGTGTGTATATATGTTGGAGTCTCCGCTATTTCCATAAGGGCTATTTTGGAGAGATAATATTGGGTTCCACTTATATCTTACATGGTGATTTCCAACAAACAATTTATCTATGATGGACTTTTACGATTTTTTTTTTTCCTATTTATGGGTCTCATCAAACGTATATCAAATTACGAAATTATAATATAACTAGTACAATTGAATATATAGAAAAAAAAACATGAAGGACTAAATATATGAAAGCTTCTCTTTTTCTATGCTTTTCTTCCTGAAATTTGTCCTATTAATATTCTTAAAACGGTTATATATTTTTAATTTTGTTCTTATAAATTTTATATTACAGGTTATTCAGATTAATATGTTTCAAGATATATCATAATTATTATATTTGAAATTTGTGCAACTTTCAACTAATTAATCACAATTATTTAAAAGTTTTTTAATTTATATATTATGATTATTAACTACTCAAATTAATATTATATATATATATATATATATATATATATATATATATATATATATATATATATATGTGTGTGTGTGTGTGGGGGGGGGGGTGTGGGTAGGGGTGAGCAAAAACCGCACCGCAACGGAAAAAACCGAAAAAAACCGCATTAACCGAAACCGCATAACTGAAACCGAAGCAAACCGCACCTGCGGTTTTTATTTTTCAAAAACCGAAAATATTCGGTGTGGTGCGGTTTTTAATGTTAAAAACCGCAAAAAAAAAAAACCGAACCGCACCGCAAGTAGAACCGAACCGCAAACCGCTTAGAAACCGTACCGAACCGCATATAATTATATTAATTATATATAAATAATATTATTTATTTATATTATATTATCTAAAAAAAATAATGACCGATTGAAATTTTCGTTTCCCTCTCTCTAGTTCACTTTCACAGTTCGCGTGACCTCTCGTTCACTTTCACAGTTCAGACTTCACGCAATTTAGGTTAGGGTTCTACTTCTACGTCCTCCCTTCCGGTCGCTTTCAACCTTCTAGACGCCAACGCCAACGTCGGATGCCGGACTTCTTGTTACCCTCTGGTCGTCATTCCTCTCAGGCTCGCACTCGCAGTCGCCCCGGTCGTCCATTCCTCCACCATCGCCATTCCTCCACTTTCGCCGGCTGTATTCTTCAACTCCGGTGAGTAATTTTCATATTTTCAGATTTTCTGTGATTTTGTTGATTAGTAGACTATGGAGAATGATTTTCAGTAGACTATAGAGAACGATTTTCAGATTTCTGCTGATTTCCTGATTAGTAAACCATAGAAAACGATTGCAAGTGATTTTCTTATGTGATTGCTAATTTTCAGATTTTCAAATTTTTTGTGTTCATCATCTCTAATCTCTATTGTTATGTGATATTGTTTATAGTGTTATCAGAGGCAGAGAATGATTGCAAGTGTCCTGATTTTCTGATTTTGTTTATAGTGTTATCAGAATTTTTGGGTTCTAATTGTTGAAAGCCTGAAACGGCTGAAAGTGTTCTAATTTTCTGTTTAGTTTATGATTGCTGAAATGAGAAAGTGTTCTGAAATGATTTTCTGATTTTCAATGCTTCCTGTTACCACTTACCACTGTGATGAGAAAGTGTTCTGAAATGATTTTCTGAGATGTGTTTTCATTTCTATTTCAGGATGGCTAACGATGAACATGAAAATATAATTGATCTAGAAGATCAAAATGAGAATGGAGATGACGTCCCATTAGCGGATGAAGTTGACAACGAAGAAGAAAATAAGTCAAGTAGGGCAAGATCTATTATTTGGCAACATTTTCCACGTGTAGAAGGCCAAACATCTGCAAAATGCAACCATTGTAAAAAGGTTTTAGCTTGTGGTACTAGGAAGAACGGTACTTCTTCATTACTTAGTCATTTGCAAAATGTATGTAGGACCTCGCCTCTTTATAAAAAAAATTGATTCAAAAAAACAAACAACTTTGAGCTTTAAGCCAAAAGGTACGGAGGGGAGCAGGTCTTTGGCTAAGCATTCATTTAGCCAAGAGAGGTGTAGATCAGCCCTTGCTAGAATGTGTATCAAAGACAATCGTCCTTTTAGTATTGTCGATGACGAGGGTTTTAGAGAGTATTCATGGGAATTGAATCCTCAATTCAAGCTCGTATCTAGATGGACAGTCGCTCGGGATTGCATATCAGGTTATGAACAACAAGCAGAACATGTCAAAAATCTAATGAAATGTCAAACATTTTGCATAACTACTGATACGTGGTCATCGGTTCAAAACATCAATTATATATGCCTTACGGCACATTGGATTAATGATGATTGGGTTTTACAGAAAAAGATACTCAATTTTTGCCCTATAGAGAATCATAGGGGTGAGACAATTGGAAGCCTTGTTTATGAGTGTATAGAAAAGTGGGGGATTGAGAATGTGTTTACAATCATAGTGGATAACGCGTCTTCAAACGATGGGTCTATAAGATATTTTAAAAGGATGCTAAAGGGATCAAATGATTTATTAGATTGTAATATATTTGCACTTACGTTGTTGTGCACATATTATCAATCTTGTGGTCAGAGATGGATTAGAAGAGCAATTTGATTGTTGATAGCGTACCATCTGGCAACCGCTAGCACACCCTCTGGTGCACCCCTTGGGAATGCTAAACTCACCAACCGCTGGAAGTTCCTCGCCAGGAAATCTCTATCCCAGCCAATAGAGGCACCTCGCTGGAGAAGTCTCTCCGGGAGAACTACATTCCAGCTCACCAACGACACGCTCGCTGGAGCGACCAGCGTGAACTGTACTTGGCGTTACACTCCCCAACCTACACGTGGCGTCCGTATCTGACACAGATCGTGCGCGCCCTATCCAGCCGGCCTGAACCAATAGGGGCACGGCGAAGGACAAAGGTTGTACGGCCAACGGACGGCCTGGTCCCCTCCTGCCACAGCAAGGATCCTGTCGGCTACCGCCAGACAGGCAAGATACATAAAAACCCTTGTAGAGCATCCGGTAAGGGATCGGAATCCATTACTCTCTCAGCACACATATTATACATTCACTAAACCCCGCCGGAGATCTAACTTAGGCATCGGAGCATTTTCCCGGGACCTCCTCCCGGAGAACGGCTAACGTTGCCATTCCTTTGTGATTGTGGTCGCAGGTCTAGTCCAAGGCGATCGGAATCACCCTTGAAGTGAGAACCAGACAAATCGAGAGCTGATATCGCATCATTGGCGCCATCCGTGTTGTGACACGCAAGGAGAAACCACCATTTTAATCTTCGGCAATGACGACTGAAGGACAAATAAGCGATGGTAACAACCCCAGAAGCCCCATACGTTTAATGCCACCTTTGGGCCCAATACTGATAGAAACATTACCAACAACACCGTCGCCACCAAGAACTAACTCTCCTGCACCTCCCTTGATTCCCCAAACACCAGTTCCTTCATCGCCATTTCAACAGACTATAACACCCATACCCTTAAGTACACCGCCGCCATATATACCGTTTAGCTACCCATTCACACCATTCCAACCCTCAACGGGACCACCAATGTTCACCCTTTCACCCACTTCCTTCTTCCAGCCACCCCAACCAACGGTAGCACCATTGTTCTCAAGCTTTACGCCAACACTACTAAACACACCCGTTTCATCCTTAGGAGGCAAACCAACCAGTGCACTCCCTCTATTCTACACCCATCCGCCGATGTACCAACCCATCACATCTCCCGTCCAAACAACAAACAACACAAACCCGCCTCCCCTTTTAGCATATAAATCCCCGTTCATTAAAGAAATACACGACTACGACATGCCAAACACAGCCAAACTACCACACCTAAAAACTTATAATGGAACTACCTGCCCGGATAGCCATATCGACACATACGAATGGCACATGCAATCACTGAAGTTAGACGAACGTTTCTGGTGTACACATTTCCCGACGACGCTCGACGGGAACGCAGGCGCATGGTTCAAAAGCCTCGCGCCAAGCAGCATCAGAAACTTTACCGAGCTCAAGGAACAGTTTCTCTCAAACTTCATGCAACTGCGTAAATATAGAGGAGACATCCGAGAGATCATTGGTTGCAAGCAACTGGAAGGAGAACCGGTTAGAGCATACTTTAAACGATTCAATGAAGCAACGCTAAATGTACCAGGACAAAACGACAACCTGGTAACTGGAGCTTTCACACACGGCTTATTGCCAGGCCCGTTATCAACGAAATTCTTGGGAAAACCACCAGCCACTCGCCAGGAGATGAAGGAGCGAGTAGAACGTTTCCTACGCCAGGAAGAGGGTACGGCCGCCAAAGAAGCATACCTAAAAGCTGCGGCCACTTCCTCATCAAAAGCCAGAGAAAACCACTCACAGTACCTTGGCGATAGACGACAACCTTTTAGAAGAGGTAAACCCCCAAAACCCTACAACACCCATTATAGAGACGACAGGAGGTATAGGCGGACATACATTCTAGCTGTGGCGGAAAAAAGCAAGCCGGTGAGAAGAACACCAGAACGCCCAAGAGATCAATCTAAGTATTGCGAATTCCACAAATGCTACGGCCATGACACAGTAGAATGCGCCGTGTTGAAGAAAGAGCTTGACCAAAGAATACAACGAGGAAACCTAAATGACATAGCCAAATCAATTCGTCCAAAGAACGACGCACCAGCGAGAAACAAGGACGCACCAAAGAAAGGGCCAGAGATTCTAGTAATACACAAACACCATCGCAGAACGCGAGAACAAACACCAGACGTCGATGAACAACAAATATCATTTTCCAGTAGGGACAGGAAGCCAGAAGGATGGAACGGCGACGACCCACTCATTATCCAAGCCAGAGTTCAAGACATCATCATCCACCGCGTGCATATCGATAGTGGCAGCGCAGCAGACATCATGTTCGAACATTGCTTCTGTCAGCTGCCACGGGAATGGAGGGCAGATTTGCGCCCCCAGCGGGAAATCTAACCGGCTTCACAGGGCACAGCATCATACCAACTGGGATAATCTACCTGCCCATCACGATAGATGACGGTCAGCGAAAGAAAACGGTTACGCTTGAATTCACAATAGTACGAGCACCATCGGAACACAACATCATCCTGGGAAGACCAGCAGCGCTATACTTTGGCATTGTTGCATCAACACTACACGGCATAATCAAGTTCCCGACAGATATCGGCGTAGCCACCGTCCTGGAAACACCACAAAAGACACTCAAATGCTACCAGATAATGCTGCCCGCAGACATCGATGGCAAACGAAAGCGCCCAAGAGACGAGCCTAAAAAAAGCAGAGAAATAATTCACTACGATTACCCAGACCAAAAAATACAAGTTGGCAGCACATTGCCGACCGAGTTACGAAAACATGTAATATCCCTGCTCAGAAAATATAAGCATGTATTTGTTGGAAATCAAGGTTCATGTAGTTAGTTTCAAAAACTAGAGTTTGCAACGGAAGCATAAAATCATGAACACAAGTTTCATTCCAAGAGGATCATGCTACATGCATGTAGAGATAAGATGAAGAACAAACATAGATTAAGTTCAAGATCATAACCTTTTTGTTCTTGGTTTGGTTTGGATGATTTTGATAGCTAGGAATCAAATTAGAATCCCTCTATAGTTGATCCACCACAAGCTTGAACACACTTAAATGCTAGTTCCACAACTTGCAAGATGAAAACCCTTTTCTTCTCTTTTCTACTACTTAGCAAAAACGATTTTGCTTAGGCCTATAGGGAGAGTCTTTGGCTGATTTTAAGATACAAAAGATGCTTACTAACCCATTCACATGATCGGCCATTTATCCCACCAAAAAGAAGAAAGCACATGCATTAGTTGGAAAGGAAAGACCCATGTGTTTTCTATAAACAAAAGCTAGCATCTTCCACTAGTTTTACAACTCAATGCATGTTGTTATGTCTCCCATCATGGCTTAAAATATGGATGATCATGTGTAGTGCTAGTTAGTTTTTTTATTATTTATAAAACTTATATAATTATAAGTTTATAAATAATATATCTTCTTATTTCTTAAATGGGATAACATTTAACCCATAATTATATATATAAATAAACCATCTAAATATACAATCTTAATTGTATAATTATATATATACATATATATATATATATATATATATATATATATATATATATATATATAACAATATATATATATTTTATTTAATTTACCAATTAAATTAAATAAAAGGCTTATTTATAAATCAATTAAATCGTTTAACAATTTAAACAACTTAATTGTTATACTTAATTAATTCATCACATATGAATTACTAATCAACCTTTAATTTTGTATTTATTATTATTTACCTTAAATAATAATAACCTACAAGATTAAATTGCAAGTTTAGTATCATTTGACGTTAAATCAAATTTAACGTTCTAAATGATCAATTGGTGTCAAACTTGTTGTTGGTGTGACCCTATAGGATCATGTATTACTAGTAATATCATTTTATGATCATCCTTGAGCATATAGAACTAACAATCTCCCACTTGCACAAGGTTGCATCACAGAATGATATAGACAGTGGTAAACGTCTAGCAACATTTTACTGCCCCCAATAACACATGACATTGTGCCATTCAACAACATTCAATTCTTCAGAAAACACGAGGCTCTAATTGATGTATAAGGTTATCTATCAATTATCCCTTTGTCACAGACATCTTGTTGAACATGAGACATGGATCTTAATCATTCTCATTTTATGTTCAACTTTCAAACAGGCGCCTTAGATGTCTAACTCTCAACACATAAGAGGAACAAATCCCGTCTTGACTACATACGCCTCTCATATAGTTAGTACTATGCATGAATATGGCCTTTATGGTTGTCTGTATTTCAAGAACAACAGTGAACCACATCAAAGCATAGTACACTCTACACTTGAGTCCCAAATATGTATCTCAGGTCAAAGGATACAATGATAATACCTTTATTCAAGAATCACTTATGATGATGATCCATGGAGTGATCTTGAAACGGGTCAAGTCCAATACTTGTTCACTAACAAGTACCTATGAATTTGGTTGCAACCTTTTGCTACTTTTACCCATAAAAGTCAACCAATCCAATTCATATTAGTCTTACTTCATAATTGCTCCCACAACTATGATCGACTATGGACGTTTAGAATAATCAAATTATTCAAGGATTAAACATGCTAATAAAACACAAAATTATGAATGAAACATCATGTCACATATATTACATAATTCTTGTCGTTTACATAAGTTCATATTCATAAAACATTAAACACAAATCAAATCCATTCATTAGAAAAACGGAGTCCTATACCCTTAGCATGACTTTCATGCTTAGTTTGGGGTAAAGGTTTCGTGAATGGGTCTGCCAAATTTTGATCTGTATGAACCTTGTGAATACTAATTTCACCATTCTTAACTTCATGTCTAATGTAGTTATACCTTCGGTGAATGTGTTTGGTTTTTTGATGCAATCTAGGTTCCTTTGCTTGAGCTATAGCACCTAGATTGTCACAGAAGATTTCTATAGGGTCCCGAATGGAAGGAACAACCCCTAGATCTTCTATGAACTTTCTCATCCAGACAGCTTCTTGAGCAGCTTCCGAAGCAGCAACATATTCAGATTCTGTAGTGGATTGTGCAATCACTTCTTGTTTGGAACTCTTCCAAGACACGGCTCCTCCATTTAAAATAAAGACATACCCAGATTGAGATTTTGAATCATCCCTATCTGTTTGGAAGCTTGCGTCAGTGTAACCCTTTACCTTTAAGCTTTCTTCCAAACCGCCATAAACTAAGAACATATCTTTAGTTCTTCTCAAGTATTTAAGAATGTTCTTTACAGCAGTCCAGTGGGCTTCACCTGGGTTCTGTTGATACCTACTAGTCATACTTAAGGCACATGAGACGTCGGGCCTAGTGCATAACATGGCATACATGATGGACCCAATTGCCGAAGCATATGGGACATGTTTCATCCTTTCAAGTTCAGTCCTAGAGTTTGGGCACTGAGACTTGCTTAGGATGGTGCCATGAGGCATTGGCAAGAATCCTCTTTTGGAGTCTTGCATCTTGAACCTTTTCAAGATTTTATCAATATATACACTTTGGCTAAGACCAATAAGTCTCTTAGATCTATCTCTATAGATCTTTATGCCTAATACATAAGCAGCTTCCCCTAGATCCTTCATTGAGAAACAACTCTCAAGGAACGCTTTGACACCTTTTAAGGTTGGGATGTCATTTCCAAATAAAAGTATGTCATCTACATATAATACTAGGATTATGACAATGCTCCCACTAGCTTTCTTATAAACACAGGAGTCATCCTCATTTTTGATGAATCCAAAACTTGTAATCTTTTCATCAAAACGGATGTTCCATGTTCGAGACGCTTGCTTTAATCCATATATAGATCTTTTAAGCTTGCACACTTTGTTCGGATGCTTGGGATCGACAAAACCTTCAGGTTGTTCCATATAGACATCTTCCAATAAGTATCCATTAAGGAAAGCGGTCTTGACATCCATTTGCCATATCTCATAATCATAGTATGCGGCTATGGCAAAAAGTATCCTAATTGACTTGATCATTGCCACTGGAGAAAAGGTCTCATCATAGTCAATACCATGAGTCTGTGAGTATCCTTTAGCGACAAGTCTAGCCTTAAAAGTGTGAACATTTCCATCCACGTCGATTTTCTTCTTGAAAACCCATTTGTTCCCAACAGTCTTACAATTGGTGGGAAGATTAACCAAGTTCCAAACTTGATTATCGTGCATGGATTGCATCTCAGTGTTCATGGCTTCAAGCCATTTATCAGATTCAGGATCTGATATTGCACTCTGATAGTTGACGGGTTCATCAGAATCTATCGTATAACATTCCTCTTCCATCAAAAGGTAACCATACCTTTCTGGTTCAATTCGAACCCTACCAGATTTGCGAACACCTTGTGTTACAATTTGTTCCTGATCAACCGTTTGTTCAGGTTCAACAATTTCTTGTTGAATGCTAGATTCAACTTCTTGTGTATCAGGTTGTGGTTCTTGAAGTTCCTCAAGTTCCAAAAACCTCCCACTAGCCTCTTCCGTCAGAAACTTGTTTTCTAGGAATTCAGCTTTTCGAGAAATAAATATCTTATTCTCGATGGGATTGTAGAAATAGTATCCAAGACAATCTTTCGGATACCCTACAAAGATACATTTAGTTGAACGGGGTTCTAATTTGTTTGAAGCTTCTTGTCTAACATAAGCTTCACAACCCCATACCTTTAGATAGGATAAAGATGGAACCCTTCCATGCCATATCTCATAAGGCGTTTTATCTACCTTCTTAGTAGGTGCCATGTTTAGGAGACGAGCAGCTGTTTGTATAGCATAACCCCAAAATGATAAAGGTAGAGTACTTCTACTCATCATGGATCGAACCATATCCAATAGTGTTCGGTTCCGCCTCTCAGACACACCATTATGTTGTGGTGTTCCAGGTGGAGTAAGTTGTGAAACAATTCCACAAGTCTTACAATGATCCATAAAGTTTGTACTTAAGTACTCACCTCCTCTATCAGAACGAAGAACTTTAATTGTTTTGTTGAGTTGATTTTCCACTTCACTTTGAAACGTTTTGAACATTTCAAATGCCTCATGTTTATGTTTCATCAAATAAACATATCCAAAACGACTAAAGTCGTCAGTGAAGGTGATGAAATATCTTTCACCATATCTAGTCATTGGCTTGAAAGGACCACATACATCCGTATGTATGATTCCTAACAAGTCCTTTGCTCTCTCATTGGTTCCGGAGAAAGGAGCTTTAGTCATCTTGCCATGTAAACAAGATTCACATATATCAAATGAGTCATTCTCATTTGCCTTCAAAAGTCCACTCTTTTGAAGTTGGGATATGCGATTCTTGTTTATATGCCCAAGGCGACAATGCCATAGATAGGTTTGACTCAAATCAAATTTGGGTTTCTTGGTGAAAGTGTGGTATAAAGAGCCATTATTAGTCTTTTCATCAAGGTTTACTTCATAAATTCCATTTAAAGGCCTAGCCTCAAAATAGAATACATTATTTTTGTAAACACAAATATCATCATTATTAAAGGAAAGATCAAATCCACATTGTCTTAATTTAGCAACCGAAATAATATTCCTAGTCAAGCTAGGAACATAGTAAACATTCAACAATGTCACACACAAGCCATTAGGTAGTAATAAATTAAAACTTCCAATTGAATCCACCGCAACTCTTGCATTGTTTCCAACCCGAAGTACTACCTCATTTGCCTTCAGTCGCCTACTCCTTTTGAACCCCTGCAACATATTACATATGTGAGTTCCACAACCAGTATCAAATACCCATGTGTTAGGAGATAAATTATAAAGTTCTAGGTCTATCACATAGATACCTGAAGTGCCTTCACCGGCCTTCTTCTTCTTCAACTCCGCAAGATAGGTAGGGCAATTTCTCTTCCAATGCCCAGCTTTGCCACATTCAAAGCATGTTTCATCTTTGGCAACCTTTGCCTTCTTCTTGGGCGGATGGGAAGGTTGGACAACTTTCTTGCCCTTACCTTTGAAAGCTTTTGCTTTCCCTTTGCCCTTGGAGTTGGTGGGGTGTTCAGGTCTTGTTCTCTTTGTGCCACCTTCCTTGATCATGAGAACTTGAGTGGTTTTCTTAGGCAGACTCTTTTCCCCGGTAATTAGCATCCCATGTAATTCCGGGATAGTCTTGTTTAAACCATTCATGTTATAATTCATGACAAAAGGATCAAAGGACTTTGTCAAGGAGTTAAGGATCAAATCCGTTGCTAGCTCTTCGGGCATCACAACTCCAAGACGTGCCAAATGATCAATGTGACTCTTCATTTTGAGCACATAAGAGCTTACCGACTGCCCTTCCTCCATCTTGCAAGCATGGAAAGCCCGAACAGTTTCGAACCTTTCCGTTCTTGCAAGTTGTTGGAACATTTCCTTTAGTTGATTAATCATGTCATAGGCTGAATGATTCTCCAAATCCTTCTGAAGGTCGGGAATCATGGTTGCCAACATGAGGCATGATGCATCGATGGAATCATCCATCTTTTTAAGCCATGCATCGTGTGCGGGCTTAGGAGTGGCAGGGGGCTCTTCTGTAAGTGGTTCATTGAGAACATATTCTTTCTTTTCTTGTTTGAGAACAATTCTCACACTACGGTACCAATCCAAGAAGTTGGTATGGTTAAGTTTTTCTCCTTCAAGGAGAGACCGTAGTGAGGTTTTGTTAGGAGCCGAGTGTGTGTTGTTGTTTGGTGCCATCTACAAAATTTTAGCAAGGTTCTATTTAGTAAATTATGATATTAATACCTTAATAATTAATACCCTTTCTTGTTTCATAAACTTTAATTAATTAAGGTCTAGAATCCAAGTTGCATTACGAATAAGTGGTTAGGTTTCCTTTATCCTACCTATTCGAATCAACAAGGTAGGTAACGGTTTACCAATTATATCCAAATATAATTTCTAGAGTTATGGGATCCCATTATAACATTTATAAGTTTGGCATGTTTGATCCCATCTATGCCTTGGATTTCTAATGCTTAGGTGACCTTTATCACAAGAGATTTCCAAACGAATCATCCTACTTAAACGGACGTGTAGTTTTGACAACTATTAATGGTTAGGTGTCCTTTATCCCATCAATATTGCAAAACTACTTCTTGTATCACAAGAAGACTCCAAGTGGTTAGGTATCCTTTATCCCACAAGGAAATACAAGTGATACATGAGTGTCTTTAAGAGGGACGACATTGATTCGTATTTCATAAGGGATTTGAATGTTTTTACAATTCTAATTTTGAAAAACATATGGTATCATGTAGATTGCATGCATCCAATGAACATGGTACCATTAAATCTTATTTTTGTTAATTGGTTCCTAAATCATAAAATCTCCATTTTATTGATTCTTTGTTTGTGGTCAAGATTACAATTAATATCCAATATTAAATTTGAGTTTGATCACATATATTAGAACCAATTTATAATCCTAAATAATTACCATTATTACTTAGGGTTGGAGTTTGTAAGAGTTTATAAAATCTCCATTTTATTTCTTGTTTCAATCATTTTCAAAACTTGACTTAATAGGTTTTAAACAAAACCCATTTTAGTAAAACCCATTTTATCACATCTTATGTTTTAAATGTCAATTTTTGAAAATACAAACTCCTTGATGATTATGTTTAATTATCTAGGTTGTCTAGCATGCAAAATCTTATTTTCATCCACAACATAACATAATAAAACATTCAAACATCACAAGCATGCATGGGTGCATAAACACAAGCCAACTAGTTTGATATTTCATGTGAGCCACACATGAAATATCAAGTCAAACCTAGGGACAAAAAGAGTGACAAAAACTCAACCAAATGATTTGCGCTTTGGCTACAATTTTGCCAAGCTTCTTATATCATCAAATGATACTTGAACCACCATTTCTTGACACCATTGAGTGACATGTGATTTTTCTATGGAGCCTTCAAAATTTTCGAAATTCAGGGGCAGCAGGAAGAAAAAATGTGTTTTTTGTTGCATTTTTCAATTCATTCTTGGCCATATTGATGCTAATACTTGTTGAAACTTAATGTATATACTAGATATTAAAGTTACCAACAAGTATATCATCAAATGACCAAGAGATGAATTTATAAAACACTTCAAAACATTTTTTCAAATCTGGACAGCAGCTCTTCAGAAAGTGCTGCTGTTGGGTGCAATCTTTTCTTACTTCCTTCTCTTGTTACATTTTGTGAATGAAATAAAATACAACTATTCTAACAATTACAAAATGAATAAAAGGAAGTAAATAACTAATTATTATTACAAACCATTTGAATAAATGAATAGATTACAACCATATCGAACACAAACACAAAACATGCATCATATGGTCCTTGGCTTGTTTATGCACCAATTTATCACATAAAATCATAAGAAAATCAACACTTTGTTTTTCTAAGGCAACAATTTATGTAACCAAAAGCATGCATATATAAGATATAGTTGGTTACATAAAATCATAGATAATCTACTTGCATGTTGCCAAAGAAGCCATGCATGAAACTTTCATTTAAGAAGATGAACATTCATGGCTTCCAAAAACCAAGTTTATCCAAATAAACTTATTATCTAAACATGCAATATAGCCATGGCTCTGATACCAATTTATGGAAATCAAGGTTCATGTAGTTAGTTTCAAAAACTAGAGTTTGCAACGGAAGCATAAAATCATGAACACAAGCTATGCAGTTATCGCGGTCAAAACCGTTATCGCGGTAACCTACCGATATTTAATTTTGCGGTTTTCGCGGTGGTATAGCGGTGGTATAGCGGTTTTTTAGTAATATGTAGAATTTATATATTAGACTATTACTAGTAGAATTAATATCATAAAGTCATTCAAAAAACTTCACATAAGGCTTAATTTAATACAGAAGTCACATAACATAACATTCTAATATAGAAAATGTCAAAGTATCAAATTCAAATTTAATCGACATCCAAGTCATCATCGGCCAAACCATTCACTTCTTCATGAAAATCATCCACACGGATTATCGCGGTAAATCGCGGTAAATCGCGGTTAATTATCGCGGTAAATCGCGGAAAATAGCGGTAAATCGCGGCGATTTTATCGGTACCGCTATTTTCCACCGCTAAACTGAACCGCGATTATGCTGACCACCGCGAACCGCGATACCGGCGCTATACCGGCGCTATACCGGCGCGATTAACTGCATAGAACACAAGTTTCATTCCAAGAGGATCATGCTACATGCATGTAGAGATAAGATGAAGAACAAACATAGATTAAGTTCAAGATCATAACCTTTTTGTTCTTGGTTTGGTTTGGATGATTTTGATAGCTAGGAATCAAATTAGAATCCCTCTATAGTTGATCCACCACAAGCTTGAACACACTTAAATGCTAGTTCCACAACTTGCAAGATGAAAACCCTTTTCTTCTCTTTTCTACTACTTAGCAAAAACGATTTTGCTTAGGCCTATAGGGAGAGTCTTTGGCTGATTTTAAGATACAAAAGATGCTTACTAACCCATTCACATGATCGGCCATTTATCCCACCAAAAAGAAGAAAGCACATGCATTAGTTGGAAAGGAAAGACCCATGTGTTTTCTATAAACAAAAGCTAGCATCTTCCACTAGTTTTACAACTCAATGCATGTTGTTATGTCTGCCTGGGAGCCAGCGGATATGGTGGGAGTAGAAAGAACAATCATTGAACACAACCTCAACGTCATACCAGGAAGCAACGTGGTCAAGCAAAAATGTCGTGGCCAAGCAGGAGAACGCAACAATGCCATCAACGCAGAAGTCGCCAAGTTAGTACAAGCCGGCATTGTTCGTGAAGCTTTCTTTCCAACGTGAATTGCCAATCCAGTCATGGTAAAGAAAAGCGATGGCAGCTGGAGAATGTGCATCAACTACACCGATTTAAACAAAGCATGCCCGAAAGACTGTTATCCGCTCCCCGAGATAGACCAGAAAGTAGAATCGCTAGAAGGTTTTAAGTGGAAGTGTTTCCTAGGTGCCTATAAAGGTTACCACCAGATTCTCATACGGAAAGAAGATGAAGATAAAACAGCCTTTTACACGGATCACGACACTTTTTGCTACCAGAAGATGCCGTTCGGTCTAAAGAACGCTGGGGCAACATACCAAAGGCTCGTCGACAAGGTATTCAAAGATCAAATCGGAAGAAACGTGGAAGTATATGTCGACGACATGGTCATAAAGAGCCGTGCAGAGCACTCCTTGTTACAAGACATTGAAGAAACCCTTAAAACACTCTCCAAGACACAAATGAAACTCAACGCGGCCAGTGTACCTTCGGCGTAGAAGAAGGAAAGTTTCTGGGCTATTATGTCACGTGAGAGGGCATCCAACCAAACCCAGAAAAAATCAAGGACTTCGTCCAGATAAAATCACCGGCATGCCTGCGAGAAATACAGGGACTCAACGGAAAACTCACAGCCTTGGGACGCTTCGTAGCAAAGTCAGCAGAAAAAGCACTTCCGCTGTTCAACACGCTGAAAGGCTGCGTCGACAAAAACAATTTCCAATGGACAGATGAGGCAGAAACCGCTCTGACACATTTAAAGGAAGCAATAAAATCGTTGCCTACACTAGCATGCCCAGTCCCAGGGGAGAAGTTATCCATGTATCTGGCGGCATCACCAGATGCAATAAGTGCAGTTCTGACGGTGGAAAGGGAACATCAACAGAGACCAGTCTACTTCGTTAGCCGTGCGCTCCAAGGCCCAGAGCTACGTTACCCGCAATTAGAAAAGTTAGTCCTAGCTTTAATCTATGCAGCGCGCCGGCTAAGGCGTTATTTCCAGGCTCACCATGTCGAGGTATTGACAAGCCAACCAATCCGCCAAATACTACTGAAACCAGAGAAATCAGGCCGCTTAGCCAAGTGGGCCATCGAACTAGGGGAACACGATATCGACTATAAACCAAGAACAAGCATCAAGGGCCAAGCCTTAGCGGATTTTCTGGCGGAAGTACCAGCGGAAGAAGAAGCAACAAAGAGTCAACCTACAAAACAAGAACTAGGCGCACCTCGAGAAACCTGGATACTCCACACGGATGGAGCAGCCAGCAAAGAAGGCTCGGGGTGGGTCTAGTGCTAACGAGCCCAGAAGGTGAGGAAATAACCTATGCACTCAGATTTGACTTCCAAACGACGAATAATGAAGCAGAATACGAGGCACTGCTCGCCTGGATGCGACTCGCGAAGGAGAACGGAGTGAAACACCTCCTGGCGTATAGTGATTCTTTGTTAGTAGCAAACCAAATCAATGGGGCTTACGAACTAAAAGACCAGCGGATGAAGAAATACGTAGAGGAAGTGAATAGGATAGCAGCCACGATGGAAACTTTCACAGTCAAACAAATCCCGCGCTCGGCTAACAGAAAAGCAGATGCGCTGAGCAAATTAGCCTCTGCGGCATTCGGCCATTTATCCAAAGAGGTCTTGGTGGAAGTCCTAAGAGAAAGAAACATTGATGGCCAGAAAATAGCACCAATTAGCACAACCGCAACCACATGGATGACACCTTTAATTGACTACTTGACACAAGGCCTTCTGCCAAGTGATAACGCTGAGGCACGAAAGATCAAAGTGAAAGCCCCTCAATATGCAATGCGAAATGACACATTATACAGACGAGGACATTTAGAGCCTTGGTTAAAATGCATTACCCCGGAAGAAGGAAAGACAGTATTGGACGAAATACACGCTGGCGAAGCTGGAGCGCATGAAGGCGCCAGAGCACTTACGGGAAAAACCCTCAGAGCGAGGGTATACTGGCCAGAAATCCATTCAGACGCAATAGAAATAACAAAAAAAATGTGTCGCGTGCCAAACTTTTTCACCGCTCCACCATCTACCAGCCGTCCCTATGACCAGCATTTCAAGTCCATGGCCTTTCTATCAATGGGGCATTGACATAGTAGGCTCGTTCCCGGAAGCACCCGGCCGAGTGAAGTTTCTCATAGTGGTAGTAGATTACTTCACCAAGTGGATTGAAGCAGAGGCCGTTGCCTCAATAACGGGGAGGAACATGATCAAGTTCATGTGGAAGAATATTCTAACCAGATTCGGCACCCCTAAAGTCCTAGTCAGTGACAATGGCTTACAATTTGCAGAAGATCCATTCCGTACGTGGTGCGCTAAGAGGCTAATCAAACAAAAGTTCACATCTGTTGCACACCCCAAGCCAACGGCCAAACTGAAGTGTCCAACAAAACATTGGTGATGGGACTAAAGAAAAGGCTGGGGAAAGCGAAAGGTTGCTGGGTGGAAGAATTACCCACGGTACTTTGGTCATACCGCACTACTCCACGAACGTCCACAAACGAAACCCCATTCAGACTGACGTACGGCACGGAAGCTGTCCTGCCACCAAAAATCTTTATAGGCAGCCTACGCACCACGGAATTCACAGAAGAAAAGAACAACCAGGATCTCCGCCTCAACTTAGACATCCTAGAGGAGAAGCGAGAATTAGCCAACATACGACAGGCATGCTACAAGGCGGCAACGGAGAAATACTACAACGCGCGAGTTAGAGAAAAACGTTTTGGAGTAGGCGACTTGGTCCTCCGAAAAAACGAAGCAAGTCACGCCGAACCGCGAGGCAAACTTGGTCCAACATGGGAAGGCCCATACAGAGTCACAGAGGCCAACCCAAAGGGATGCTACTTCCTGGAAACTTTGGAAGGCAGAGCGATACCGCGAACATGGAACGTTCAGAACCTCAAACAGTTCCACTACTAGGAAAACTGCTGGATAAACTCCACCATCAACGTCCATCCAAAATTGTAACCGCCACATGAACAAAGTAATGAATGAAAATGTCGTTTTCACTTATGCATGTTACGAATGAATAAAATGTCGATGAAGACTTAGCGACTCCTGGTCCTAGTCTTAAAAAAACCTTAAGGGTGAAATACTCCCTAGCGGGTTCAGCGACCCCTGGTCCTAGTCTTAGCAAGGTTATCCAGGTGAAACATCCTGAAGAAGGCTCAGCGACTCCTGGTCCTAGTCTTAAAAACCTTAAGGGTGAAATACCCCTTAGCGGACTCAGCGACTCCTGGTCCTAGTCTTAGCAAGGTTATCCAGGTGAAACATCCTGAAGAAGGCTCAGCGACTCCTGGTCCTAGTCTTAAAAACCTTAAGGGTGAAATACCCCTTAGCGGACTCAGCGACTCCTGGTCCTAGTCTTAGCAAGGTTATCCAGGTGAAACATCCTGAAGAAGACTCAGCGACTCCTGGTCCTAGTCTTAAAAACCTTAAGGGTGAAATACCCCTTAGCGGACTCAGCGACTCCTGGTCCTAGTCTTAGCAAGGTTATCCATGTGAAACATCCTGAATAAGGCTCAGTGACTCCTGGTCCTAGTCTTAAAAACCTTAAGGGTGAAATACCCCTTAGAGGTCTCAGCGACTCCTAGTCCTGATCTTAACAAGGTTATCCAGGCGAAACACCCTAAGAAAGATTTGGTAACTACTGGTCTTAAATCATACAGACCCAACGAATGAAATACTCCCTAGCAGACTTAGAGATTTCCGGTCCTAAGTCTCACCAAGGCTCACCCAAGTTGGCCACCTTGGAAGAAACTTACCAGTATACACCTCCGATTGCAACCAGAATGAGAAACCACGAATGGGACCCGATTCACCATCCATCTCAATTCTATCGGACAACAACAAACTCAAACAATCATGAGAAAAAGAAAAGGGCTTACGACGGCCATCAAGCCCACATCGAATATAAACAACCAAACAACAATGTCACGGCTCATGAGCCTTACGAAACAAAAATAAAAATCTTGACCAAATGGCCTCAGAAGGGCCTTACAAACATTGTTTCATCACAAAGTAACACCGAAAGACAAGCAAACAAGACATCAAATACCTGCTACGTATGAGAAGGGCCGGCAACGTCACTCGGGTCCAGTAAGGCCTTGAGGTCGGACACACCAAGTTCCCCAAGCTTGAAGGCAGTGGCATAATCAACGTTCATAAAAGCGTCCACCGCCTCATCCACTTCCAAATTAAGATCAAGTGGGGGCTCCTCCTCCACCGCTATCTCCTTACCAGCCTTCATGTCCTTTATCGCGCGAGAGTACCCTTGAGCTTACCCAGCCGCCATACACACTTCCTTAAGACGATGCACGCCCATCCCAAAGTCTCGACTTTCCATGACCAAATCAACAACGCCCACAACACCATTGGTCAAAAGCCAAGACAGGTCTGCCTCTGCCTCTTCAAGCGCCTGCGTCTTGGCCTGAGCAACCCGGTCATGCTCGGTAGCATCTCTCTCAGCGCTTTCAAGTTGGATGTGCAGACCCTCGTTCTCAGACTTTACACCAGCCAAAGTATCTTGAAGCTCAGTCTTCTCCCGTCCAAGCACGGACAACCGCTCCTTCAGCTAGGCAGCCTCTCTTCCAATCACCTGCAAAGATGCCACTTGAGATCGAAGGTCCTTCAATAAGTCCTCATGCTTAATAATCTCAGCACGAGCAACATCCAACTCCTGCTGGAGAGAGGGGCGATCAGCATTGGCGGCTAGCATTTGCTCCAAACGATTCGCGCTTTCGCCAAAGAAACAAGCACTTTGGGCGGCCGCATACCGGAGTGAACCTACCAAGTCGGCCGGGGAATAGCTCCCCATCTCCGAACGAGTACCCGGAGGAAATGCATGTTGCGTGAACTCTAGGGCAGTCTGGTAATTTGAAAGGCGTGCACTCTCCGATAAAGACCACCCAGGGACAAACACCCCAGTAGAAGTAATATGGCCAGCCTCCCCAGAACCAGAAGGAGGGGGCCCCAAAACCGTTGCACTCCCACGACGACTAAAACCACCGAAATCCGGGTGAGGAGGCTGAGGCCCAACTGGCAGCGAATGATTACTTTCCCAAAAACCTTCTCCATTAACGTTCTCGACAACAGGGTGGGTACCGATACGAGCACCCCCACCCTGGTCCATTCCTATGTCTCCACCTTGAGATGTGTCGTTGGCGATATTGATCACAGGAGACTGGGGCGGAATAAAACCCGAAGCCCCACTACTACCAACCAAACGGCGAGGACGCAATCGCCGTGGCAACACCATGTTTCCAGAACCCTCACCAGCAGCAAACAACCACGCACGCCTCTTCACCAAAGCCCTAGAAGAACCACCTTGTTCACCACTAGCTTCTGTATCAACAACCCGTCCATCAACAGCCGAAAAAACCAAAGGCCTAGTGCCTGCATCCCTCTGTCTCTCCTCCTCTTGCACCGCCGAGGCCCGTGTAATAAAAGCCTCGTGACGGAAAGCACGAGAAGGAAGTACCCGATCGATCAATGGAATCTCACTATACTGGAGACTTTCACGATAATTTTTCGCCAGAACGTCAGTAAACCGGATATCATGTTCCCGTCCTGCAATAAAGAAAAACCATCAAGCACTTCCTTTGTTCAAAAAAAAGGGGGGAGAGGAGAAGGAGAAAGCAAAAACAACACTAACAAGGACCAGAACTAACCGTCCACAATGGTAAAGAATTCGGCCATTTTGCCCCGAAGTCGCCAGGAAGTACTCATGCCAGCACCGGCTAGAATGTACTCAGGAAGTTCCCCACCAACCACATGGAAAGACCGGAGAACCTTTGCAATAGCTTCCTTTGCGGGGAAGAGAGTGAAAGCACGATCAGTGATAGGATCGACACGATGCTTCATAGCACCGACCCGGTGCTCGTTTGTAACACCCCTTTTCTTTATCATATTTTAATACAAATACAGTTTACTTTACAATCATATTTCACAACTCATGACTATCAAATAGCCACTTAAATTTTTTTTTATTTATTTTACAACTTAAACTCAAGGGGGTATTACAGACTCAATACAGATACCATAATTTAAACTTACAGTACATTAACTGGTCCCGACTGCAACCTCCGCTCCTTTCACCTAAGTACATAGCATTTCAAAAACATAGTATACGTGAGACATAAAGTCTCGTGAGTAGTATGGGTTTAGACCCAAAACTTTTCTATTTAAAACTTGAAATATCAAAAGTACATTGCTAAAAACTGATTTATTTCATAAATCTCAAAATAACTTTTTCTTCTTTACTTTCAAACTTTAAAAAAAAAACTTTCTTTCTTAAAACTGCTTTTCTTTCTCATTTCTCGTGACCAACTGAAACTTATGAATTAAGTTAATTAATTCATTCAACTAGCTCCCCTCGCGGGACAGAACAGATCTGCCCACTCGGTTTGCTCATTTTGTCTCCCCTTTGTGACTTGGAACGAATTCAAGCACAAGGGTATACTAAGCTAGACAACTACTTCGCGACGGGAGGTACCATCCCAGTAGTGTCTTCTGATCTCCCAATTATGTGGGTGATCCTAGTCCGGACAACTGGCTCATACTCCTTATTTTCTTTAGTTTTTATTTCATTACATCTCAAATTGGTCAAAATGGGACACAATTTGTAATAAACTAAAACTCATAAACTTTATAACTCTTTATCAAAAATATTATCAAAACTACTTTTGATATCTTAGTTCCCATAAGGAACTTCTTTCAAATACTTTGTAAATCATACTTTAAAAACCTGCTTGAAATACTAAGCCCTTGTATAGAGCTTCTTTCAATACTATTTTCCAAACTTTAGTATTTAAAAACATTTGGAAATCTTACTTTTCTGAAAAATAACATTTTGCTATGTACTAGAAAATCCTCATAAAACTCACCTTGACGTTGCTACAAGTCTCTACGCTTCTCGTATTCCTTTCCCTTTTCCGAGCTCAACCACGTTTGAAGCACCACCTATACATGTATTATATATATAAATACTCAATAAATACATACTATAACTGACTCTACAGTGCTAAGGTCTCATACGTCTCAACTCTAGGTTATAACAAATGTATAACCATTAATAAACTCATTTTATAACTTTTCTCCGAAATACGCGTATACTGCTACAGTATTACCGAGGGGTCGTATTTCAGTTCCGACTCTTTTCCATGAAATATTATCCCATATTAGACTTGTGTTTCAAATTTGGAATTAATTGGACAAGTCTAGCCCAAATTCTAAAAATCAAGTTTTTATAAAACTTATCATTTGACCACTGCCGCTACAGTGATTTTTCCGCAAGGTCGGTTTGCAAATTTGAAAGTTTCTTACATGTTTTCATACCATTTTAAGGCTATGGTACGAATTACAGACCAAACGGATACGCCTAGCATTGATTTCAAAACTCAAAAATTGGACAGGAGTCTGCCCAGTAAGAGCACGACTCGTGCTCTTTTTGTACTAGGGTTGGCACGACTCGTGCCTAAAGTACATGGCTATTTCTTGGCTAGATTGATGAGCATGACTCGTGCACATCATGAGGAAATTAAGCACGACTCGTGCTTGACCTGCAGACTTGGTTTTTAAGTCCGATTTTGTGCTGCAGACCTCTATTTTGACCTATTAAGAGCTTAATACATATCTTAATCGTTTTACTATCATTCCATGACTAAAACCCTTGCTTTACATCAAGTTTTAAGCCATGGAATCACTGATTCCAATTCCATTTCTACAAAAACCCGTTTTTGTTATTTTGCACCAAAAATCCATCTTTTTGAAATTAACCACTTAGGGGTGTCTTAATACATCCTAAGTGATCATTTGGACCCAACAAAACCATAAAATGCAGCTTTGATCTTACAAACCTGTTTTTAGGGTTCTTGAGCAAAATCACCATTTTCTTGACTTTTACACATTCTATGGCTAGAATATGTTCTAGTGATGATTTTGAGCAAGATAACCCCATCAAACTCATGATTTCTGGAAAATCAGAAGTTTAAATTGATTTCCCGTTCAAGAAATTGAGTTCAAAGGCTATGGTAATACCTCTTGGAGCTTGGAATTACTAATTCCAAGACTTTTCTTGATTTCCTTGGCAACGATCCTTGAATTTTCTTCTCCCCGTGTTCTTCCTGCTCACTCACGCTCTATCTAGCTCTCTCTGGAAGTGTCTACTGATTTCTAGGAGAATGAGAGTTTAATTCTCATTTTATAATTAAATGTATATAACATAATTACACAATTAGTCCCTCTCTTCTCAATTTTCTTTCACAAATGGTCCTTTAGTTCATCTTCTTGCAATTTAGTTTCATTAACTTCCCAATTAATCCCTTAATGAAATTTTCTTAACATATTGGTCATTTTCATGTCAAATGACCAATTTGCCCTTTTTGGTCAAATTTCACTATTCACGCGGTAAAACTTCAAATTTCACATAAACTTTTATTTCTTATTATATTATTTTACAAATACATATTATTACACATATTAGTCGTACAATACGACAAAAGACGGTTTTACCCTTTTTGACTTTTTCGCGGGTTCTTACATCGTTCACCCAAACAAAATGCTGAGACCAGTTCCGGGCAGTCCCCTTTTGATCGGTAACAAGAGTAGGGCGATCTTGACAACGCAGAAGGTATAATTGTTCCAAGTGGAAGCACGAGTGAACCGGAAAAAGTGACAGAAAACGTACAGGTCAGGCTCTAGATGAACAGCCCTGGACAAAAGTTCAAAGGCGATGATCTTATTTACACCGTTAAGGACCAGTTGATGAATATGAACGTGGTAGTGGTCGAGAACCTCCATGAAAAAGTCCGATGTAGGCAAACGATAACCGGCCTCGAAATGTTTTAAATACATATCGATCTTTCCCGCAGGAGGAAAGGAAAAGATGGCTCCGTCGACAGGAAGCTCCACACCATCCTCCGGTTGGAAGCCATAGCGAGCCACCAGCGAGTCGTAGTACCGGGAATCGGGACCGACACCTGAAGAAGAACTCATTTCGACGATAAACAGAAGAACAGAGAAAGAGAAGAGCAAGAAACCAACAAAGGAAAAGGAAACCGCAAAGGAACTAATGGCCGGAGAAAAAGGAGAATATAAAGAGGTGGGATAAAGGAAAGCCGTAAGCGGGAGTTTCAAAATTCAAAGATAATGATTAAGGCCATCTGAATAACCGTCACATCAGCGTGGGTTAACTCAATGCTAGCCCTAGCCACCATCCCTAGCTACGCACACGCAATAATGCCTAAGGCTAGTGAGACTTGATAGCGTGCCATCTGGCAACCGCTAGCACACCCTTTGGCGCACCCCTTGGGAATGCTAAACTCACCAACCGCTGGAAGTTCCTCGCCAGGAAATCTCTATCCCAGCCAATAGAGGCACCTCGCTGGAGAAGTCTCTCCGGGAGAACTACATTCCAGCTCACCAACGGCACGCTCGCTGGAGCGACCAGCGTGAACCGTACTTGGCGTTAAACTCCCCAACCTACACGTGGCGTCCGTATCTGACACAGATCGTGTGCGCCCCATCCAGCCGGCCTGAACCAATAGGGGCACGGCGATGGACAAAGGTCGTACGGCCAACGGACGGTCTGGTCCCCTCCTACCACAGCAAGGATCCTGTCGGCTACCGCCAGACAGGCAAGATACATAAAAACCCTTGTAGAGCATCCGGTAAGGGATCAGAATCCATTACTCTCTCAGCACACATATTATACATTCACTAAACCCCGCCGGAGATCTAACTTAGGCATCGGAGCGTTTTCCCGGGACCTCCTCCCGGAGAACGGCTAACGTTGCCATTCCTTTGTGATTGTGGTCACAGGTCTAGCCCAAGGCGATCGGAATCACCCTTGAAGTGAGAACCAGACAAATCGAGAGCTGATATCGCATCAATTGTGTTGCTAGAATTCGAAACGCGTGACATACGTGCGATCTTCGCCAGCTCGGTATAAAACATTTGAAGATTGTGTTGCTCGAGTAGAAATAAAATGCAAACAAAAACCCTCTCTTGATGTTGATACGAGATGGAATTCAACATATCAAATGTTGGAAACAGCTGTAATTTATGAAAATGCGTTTCAAATGTATGTTTATTAGTTATGTATTTATGTTATTTTTCCTTTAACTAATATAACTAATATTGTGTGTGTGTTTTATTTTCTCATTAGACTTTGCATGATAGATCCCTCTTATGGAGCTTATTTTCGCACAGAGGCAGAGAACGATTTGGAAGGGAGCACGAGAAAAAGGAAAAGGAATGCTAAAGTAGTTGGTGCTCCAAGTGATGCTGATTGAGAGAATGCTGGGTATAATCAACTTTTTTAATTACTATTTTGTTTTCATCAATTTAATACTTACATATTGTTATTGATGAAAAATAGGAATTTGATGAGTACTTGAAAATATTTTCTGATGTTACAACAAAGATATCTGGTTCGAAGTTTGTAACATCAAATATATTATTTTCGGAGCTTGTGAAAATGCAAGCCACAATCACTACTAGTTATTAATGTTAGATTCAATATGGATCGTAGATTGTCACAATCACATGACTAGAAATAGTTCTCACTTTCTCACAATATTTATAGTTCTCATTTGAACATTGAATATATTTTAACTCTATAGCTTTTTATTTTCCTAAAACTAATGGCTTTACTAATGACTTTTTATTTTCTATCATTTATATAAACTACTAGAAATAGAGGCATCAACCAATAATTTATTTGTCGGTATTCCGTCTCTAGCAACGTTTTGGGACGAATCAACGGCAGAATATTTTCATAGCAAAAGTTACATGTATAATACGTTAGCGACATATATGTTTTATTGTGTGACAAACATAACGACGAAATATCCCTCTCAAATATTCACTTACTTTGTTCGATTGGGGTATCGACGAACAAAGTTACGATGAACCAGTCAGTCACAATTCCCTAGCAAAGTAACAATTTCAAATTTGCGCTTTTCCGTCGCTGAACCCTCGCAATTTAATGATTTCATTTTTACGTTTTCCGTCTCAAATCCGTCGCAAAATCCATAATTAACAAAATAATTATATTTAAAACTTATAACAAAAAATACCCTAATTTACAAAATTCTACGAGGTAGTTAGATAATATAAAAGGATCTGATACCAAGCACATAATTCTCTTGTTCAAAATCTAAAATTCACATATTCAAAATCCATAAGTCACAAAATTGCATAATGTAAAAGCATCTGATACCATGAAGTTAGAAACCTCAATATATCAAAGTATAACATTGATTCAGAATTCTCAATTCTCTCTCATCTTTTGCATTGCAACATATATCTTCTCCCTTTCTTCACGTATTTGTTTGTGTTTGGGCCTCTAATTGAGTAGGTTATGCATATAATGTAGCAGTTTTTGCATCAATTTCATCATGCATTTGTCGATGTTTGACCTCTAATTCAACAATTTCCGTGTTCACTCTTCACACATCTGCTCTTGTACACATTCATATACATCATGCAATGCAACATGATAAGTCATTCTAATTTAAATCTTTTCCTTGTTAACACATTGTAGTTTTTATCTTTTTTCTCATTAACACAATGTACTTTCTATGTATTTATCATTATGTCATTGTACTTTATAGTGTTGACCTAGAAACTGATAACAATTATTTCATCATAGTACTTTAAAGTATTTAACCTAGGAAACTGATAACAAACGTTTTACCAACATACAGTTAGACAACAAGGTTCATCAACATGCATCAACAATGGCAGCATGGTTGGTACTTGATGTTCCAAAAAATAACATGAAAACGGACATAGAAAACTCAACATAAAAGTTTATAAAGGAAGTTCTATCAGGAACAAACCTCTCGTGGTGTTATGGTACATGATATTTTAGACAACAATCTCACAAGATTGGACATTGAACTGAATTCAAACTTTCTTCCTTTCTTGGCCCCTTCGATAATATCACACCATGTTTCATTATCCATACTTCGTCAATCATAGTTACAAAATACTCGTCTCGTATCCAAGTTGGGTAATACGACTTTAACAAAGTTAAATCTCCTTTTGGGACATTGAAATTTGCAGGTTCGACACCTGTTATTATGTATTCACGTGCTTTCTCGTTGTGTCAGAAAACCATTGCTTTATACAATGATCCCATGCCTTGCGAACAAGCTGATCAGACTCTTTATGCTATTCTTACAAACCCTACACATAGATAACTCATACCGTTATCTATTTCATTATACATCAAGTTTTATTATGATAAAATCTAGAAAGTAATAAATGCAAACAAAATTAATAAGTACAATCCCTAAAATCATTGCCACATTGCATCACAATGATATTTTCCAACCTTTTTCTATGTCGGCCAAGGGCCACACTACATCATATTTAATATAGATGCGATGTCTATGATTACTGAAATTTGATTTGAAAATCTTGACAAAAAACAGTTATAAAATTAACATTAGTATCATCATTAACAAGTACCTTTATTTTCAATATATATATATATATATATATATATATATATATATATATATATATATGTGTGTGTGTGTGTGTGTGTGTGTGTGTGTGTGTACACACACACATACTCTTTATCAGACGCTACTTGGATAAACTTCATCTTTAATGGGTTACTTGGAACTTGTTCAAACACGTTTGATCATCTAACTGAAAATAAAGAACATGTTAATCCACTGTGTTCTTTATTTTCTTTGCATCTTTAGTATTGTGTTTGTGTATGTTTATCAATCCTTAATCCTAACATCCATTTGTTCTTCGTTCGTTACCTTGGGAACCATGCAAATGTGAAGTTCAATTCATGTGTGTATTTTTGTCTTTTTTCCTGGCAAGGTATACATCAACAATGCAACCATATTTTAGGAAGAGTTGCTCCATGTTAATTCACTGTGTTCTTTATTTTCTTCGCATCTTTATTATCGTGTGTTTGTGTATGTTTATCAATCCTTAATCCTAACATCCATTTGTTCTTCGTTCGTTACCTTGAGAACCATGAAAATGTGAAGTTCAATTCATGTTTGTATTTTTGTCTTTTTTTCAGGCAAGGTATACATCAACAATGCAACCCTATTTTGTGTGGCATGTTGGAGACGAAGAAGGTGCTGGCAACCCTATCCGTGTCTTCTGGATTCTGCATACTCGGTTTCCTCTCATTATCTCCGGGTTACGACTTACATAAATTCCTGCAAAAAAACAAGTTATACGTTATAGTTTACATGATAGAAGACAAGCAGTGATATATCAGTGTTGTGTTGTCAACCATTTGTCACAAGCACTATTAATGAGGTAAATCGTTATATATATGATGAACTTTCTCTTAGAATTTAACTTTTGTATAGATCAGATGTTATGTATAAGTGTTCAGCCTCAAGAACACCACCTCAAGACTCGAAGGTAATTATCCTAATCTCTTTTGGTGATGTAGTAGATCTTCTTTTGAAACTTAATACATGATTTTTATTAACTGCCAATCCCCTGCGATGTCTTGAATGAACAATTTTAAGATGATATTGTCATTCATATATATTAATATATGGTATTTGAGATCTAAAGGAGGTGTTTGGGATTGCTTATTTAATGTGCTTATTTAGTTATTCTGGTTTGATACCGCTAATAAACAATTTTTAGTTTTTGAATAGAGTAAAATAAAAAGTCATTATTGACTTAAATAATGAGTTTTTACAAGTTAGTTGGTTCTAACTTATTTAAAATAACTTATGACTTATTTAAACCAATTTACTATATTAACCCTATTATAACTATATGTATATCCTGCTGCCCTTACTCCCTTACTGGTATTTACATTTATAAGTAGAAATTGTCAGACACTAAAACAACAATTTATCAACTTATTATCTTTTGCTATCGAATAAGTTAATCCAAATACTTTTTTAAACTCCATTTTAACACCGAATAAACTACTAAATACTTTTAAAAATAAACATAAATTATTTTAAATAAGCAATCATAAAACACCCTTTAAGATTTTTCTTAAAAAACAGTGTAAGCACCATTGAGCTGTTGCAACCAAAGTCTTCCCATGTGAAGGTAAGACTAATTACCATTTTCTATTTGAGAAATAGAAAAAAATTATTTAAGTGCACATGAAGACCCTCTATTTAAAACATTGATTGGGTAACATAAATTTTCTGGCAGGCAGCCATCCATCACGAATATTTTAACCGTTACATGTCTAATATTTAATTCTCTTTGATAATTATACTTCTGCGCTGATACATTTTTATATACCAAACTTATTTATTTCAATTTTCGTTAAACACATATACTCAAATGGCACATATATTAGAAAAAGGTCTTTTCGTGTGTTTAATTACAGGGGTACTGTACGAAAACGTTTCCATCTATTCTTAAAGAAGAGATTCAGAAAAAATAATAATAATAATAAAATAATAATAATAATAATAATAATAAATACGACTGCCGTGGAACTATACATATGAAGAACTTGGTTCTAAAACATCTAAGACTTAAACTTACGTATGATATCTATTTTTAGTGGATCATATGATTTTAGGCACAAAACCAATATTTCTGTAATCGTAAAAACCTCTTAATAGGTCTCAAAAACTAATTATAGCAAGGCTGCAATTAACATAACAAACTGTCAATCTCATGCGGGGTGTTGGATAATTTAATAAGTCCGCTCCCCCATCATTTCAAGCATCAATATTTTCTTTATAATGACTCACTTCTTAAAATATTTATTTTCTATTGATAAGATTGACCATTCACAGGATCAAATTTATTTAAATAATAATATGTTTGTTCGATAAATTTTCGTTTGTGCAATAAACAAACAATATACAACCGATGAGCTTGTGGACATTAAGATAGATCACAAGTTTTATTATATATATGTCACTGTTTTCTATACATGATATCGACATATTGAATTAAGAAAAAATTGTTTAATATATAATAGTCATTTTCTTTAAGGTAAAACTCACCGTTTAACATATAAAATGTATCACTTATGAAATGATAGAGCATCACAAAAGGCCTAGCGATGTTATTTTATCGACAATAGAACATCGTGAAGACCTACTGGGCCTACTTTATCAATAAACGTAACATTGTGAATTCGTTAGGTTTTATCTCACTTGCCCTATTGTTAGAAATTCGGGGTAAAACGATCATTGAAAGCTCTGAAAATCGTGATAATCACTTTCAAATCAAAATATTTCAATGGTACGGATCGAACACTTGATTGTATAAGATTTAGAGAATTTCTAAAACAGAGAATGGGAGTTCTTGTGATTTTTCGTGTACCATAAATTGTGACCAAAACTGTATATAACTTTTCCAAAACCGACAAGAAACTGTCACTGGACAATTCACACGGGTCTTGTGATCCCACACGGGTCGTGTGAAGCCTCGGTTGCAAACTGCTTTGACACGCACACGGGTCGTGTCCTTTCTCGGATGCAAAATGCTTTGACATTCACACGGGTCGTCTCCTTTTTCGGATGCAAAATGCTTTGACATTCACACGGGTCGTGTGATGCCTGATTACAATCTGTTTACAATCTGCTTTGTGATCACACGGGTCGCCCCTTGGACCCTGCTACCAAGGGCTTTAATTATGTACACACGGCGCTGCCCCCGGACCCCCGCAAGTTTAACGATAGTGTACTTTGAATATTGATCAAACTCAAACAAGTGTACAATCCGCACCTCCCTTACTTGTTTAATATTTGTCAAAATTGTATTTAGTCAACAAGTGAATCCATTACACTTAAAATATGCATTGGTAACATAAAATCACCAACAAACTTCCCCCATTTAAGTGTAATTTTGATTAACTCAAAGCAAAACATAACAACAACAAACTGATGCATAAATGAAATGTCGTGACGATTGAATTTCATAGTGCATTACACATTCCAAATATTCGAATATCAGGGTGTCACTAAGGATTGAACCCTTTCTATTTATAGTGAATACATGAAGATAATACACTCAATAGTTTACATTCTCATAAGTTCTAACTTGACACTATATTTTACTAGCTTGTGTCATATCCTTCAATAAGCATATCAAAGCTAAGTCCCAAGCTTCTTGAAGCAGCTAAACTTCATGCTTATATAGATAGTTCTTTTATTCTTGCACATGCAAATGCTATTTTTCAAAAGAATTATTAAGAAATAAAATTTCAACCTCCTTTACTTGCACTACTGAACACATACCTTGGGATGATATTAGTAACAATGTGTTCCAATATTCAAATATTAAGTTTTCCACATTGAATTCAGCATATAATATTACATCAGATGGGAATTGGGTATCTCAATATAAAAGATATCAGGTGGACTTTAAACCCATCCCTACAGCCGCCTTGTGCACAATATCTCTTGCTAACCTTTGGTTAGATGATCGACTAATTTCAACTAAGTTCTCACAAACTCTATAGATATCATACCATTTGTGATGAGCTCACGAATCATACTATGTCTAACACCTAAGTGTCTAGACTTCCTATTATACACTTGACTATATGCCTTAGCCAAGGTTGCAGCACTATCACATCTGATAGAAATAGTAGATATCAGTTTAGGCCACAATGGAATTTTATATATCAAATTCCTCAGCCACTCAGCTTCTTTACCAGCATCAGACAATGCTATAAACTCATACTCCATGGTTGAGTTTGTGATACAAGTCTGTTTCTTGGATGCCCAAGAAATGGAACCTCCTCCAAGAAGAAATACACAACCACTAGTAGATGAGTGATACTCTAAGTTGGTAATCCAGGTGGCATTTGAATAACCTACCAAGACAGAAGGATATCCACTATATGTCAAACCATAATTCATGGTTCCTTTCAAATACTTGAATACTTTATTTATAACTTGCCAATGATGTGAACTAGGATTGCTAGTATACCTACTAAGCTTTCCCAGTTGACCTGGCAGCTCGACCTCAGCCAGGGGCTATGTCCCTTGGACCCCACTACCGAAAGCGCTGCCCCTGGATCCCCTTCAGTTTAGGGGCTTAGCCCCTAAACGACAGTATACTTTGAATCTTGATCAAACTCAAACAAATATGCACTCCGCACCTCCCTTACTTGTTTAATATTTGTTAAAATTGTATTTGGTCAACAAGTTAATTCATTACACTTGAATATACATTGGTAATATAAAATCACCAACACTTATGGTCAATTTTAAAAATAAGAAAGTAATCAAGTCGTTATATTAAAAAATCAAACGTTCTTATAAAATTTATTATCATAAAAGTTTTAAACGTTAATTTAAAAATATATCACATCTCTCATATGTAATCGATTGAAATTACATTATTCCTGGAGCCGAAAACCGGAGCAGTTCAAAAGCCCATTTAAGCTTTAAATGTTTGCCAAATACCAAAGCCAATTTAAGCTTACAATGTTTACAAAAGCCCATTCAAGCTTAGATTGTTTACAAAAGCCCATTCAAAAAACAAGATAAGGCCATAATCTGAAATTCTGAACTGAAGGATAGAGAGGAAAGCAGAAAAACTGGTTTCAATCTGGAGAAGAATCTCAAATGAAGTTCGCATGATAAACAACAAGATATGTCTCTCCTCCTTCATCGTCCGTGTTGTACGTTTCTGTCTCCTATAGATATCTCCATAATCTGCAATAACCCCATTAACAGATTCATTTCTTGCCCTAAAACCCCCAAACCCTTCAACAATCTACCTTTTCTTACAAAACATTCACTCTTTAGAAACACCCATGTTCTAAATTGCTCGAACAATGACGTTGTTGATGAATTCACAAACACTCAGTTGGACCAAAATCAAGAAAATGCCATCGAAGAGCTTGGATTGTTGGGCAAACCATCACCAATGCCCATAAGCGTACCTGTACCACAAGTTGAAAATGAGTATATCAAGCCTCAAAAAGAGGAAGTATTAGAACCTTTCTATAAGTTTTTTAGGGATGGAAAGCCTGTAGAAGATACTAGCGATTCAGAAGACGTCGGCGAGGAGATTGAAGAAGACGATAAGAAGGTTTCTGTAGAGTATTACGATCCAAAACCAGGCGATTTTGTCGTAGGTGTAGTGGTTTCCGGAAACGAGTACAAGCTTGATGTTAATATCGGCGCAGATTTATTAGGGACAATGCTGACGAAAGAAGTACTTCCATTGTACGAAAAAGAGTTGGATAATTTGTTGTGTGATTTCGAGAACAACCCCGAAGTGTTTTTTACGAAGGGCAAGATGGGAATTGTGAAAAATGAAGAGGCGTTAAGTGGTGGTCCGGTGGCTGGGCAGCCGGTTGTTGAACACGGAACAGTTTTGTTTGCAGAAGTTTTAGGTAGAACTCTTAGCGGTCGACCGTTAATTTCCACACGAAGGCTTTTCCGGCGACTGGCTTGGCATCGAGTGAGGCAGGTTCTTTTCTCAGCTTTCTTTTTTTGTTCATATCTTTCGAAGTTTTAACGAAATTTTGGGAATTTTTAGTTGTATTAACATTTAACACTACGTTTTCTTGCAGATTAAGCAACTGAATGAACCTATAGAAGTTAAAATAACGGAGTGGAATACCGGCGGTCTTCTAACAAGAATCGAGGTTTGATTTTGGTTACTTTTTATCTTTTAATTGTGTTTTTTTAGTGATTTTTAGTAAACGTGTTACCTTTTGCAGGGATTACGGGCTTTTCTTCCTAAAATGGAACTTGTCAATCGCGTTAATAACTTCACCGAGCTAAAAGAAAATGTAGGTAGCCTTTTTTGTTACATTACTACATACCTTGATCAAAAACTGTTTTGACCGTTTTGCCCTTCATGCTAAATCTTAATGAATGTAGGTGGGACGTCGAATATTTGTACAAATTACGCGAATAAGTGAGGATACAAACGACTTAATTCTCAGTGAAAAGGAAGCTTGGGTTGGTATCTTGTGTGTTTTCCATCTCTTTTTGTAACATTATTTTAAATTTTTTTTTACTTGTGACATTTATAGAATGCCAAACACCTTAAAGAGGGAACTCTTTTGGACGGTACAGTGAGGAAAATATTCCCCTATGGTGCTCAAATAAGGATCGGTGAAAGTAACAGAAGGTGAGAGAGTGGTATGATATTAAGTGGGCCCCATTTGTTACACAGGACAAAACGTATCAGATTGTACTGTGTTTGACATGTATTATGTCAATAAGACAAAAGTTACAACTTTTTGTCCCATACAAAAAGGTGGGACAGAGAGTCGTTATCGGTCTCGTCTGTGCAAAAGACGTAAATGCCCTCCTCATCTTTGTACTGTTGTTTTCGTTTATTTAAGTGTGTTGTTAAGATTTCATGTAATATCAACAGTGGATTGTTGCATATATCGAATATCACTCGAGGAGAATTTGTATCGGTCAATGACGTGTTAGCACTTGATGAAAAGGTCAAAGTTTTGGTTGTGAAGTCAATGTTCCCCGACAAAATCTCTCTCAGGTAAAAAGACGAAACAACCCTTCCATGCTTGTTATGATCATTAAAATAACCCTTGATGTGTTTTTCATGAACAATTTCGATTTCTAAATAAATGTTGGCTTTGTGGCAAACAGTACCGCAGAGCTTGAAAGCGAACCTGGCTTGTTCTTATCAAACAGAGAGGTAATTTACATTTTTTATTTATGACCAAAATGCCCTTTTTGTTTCATGCATTGACGTTGCTTTTGTTATGGCAGAAAGTATTTTTGGAAGCTGCAGAAATGGCAAAGAAGTACAGGCAGAAGTTACCAGCCATTTCAGTTACTCGAAAATTAGAACACCTTCCGGAAGCTCTCCCCTTCAATGATGAAGAAAATATGTATGCAAATTGGAAATGGTTTAAATTTGAGCGAAATAACGAACTAAATTGACCACTATACCCTTTTTTACCGCCCTCTGTCTTCCCCATGGGTGATGTATAAAGAAAAATAGTGCATTTCAGGTGATAAGGTAAGGTAAACTTAAAGTTGACCTCTTTACAAAAAGTCAAAGTGTTTCAGGTTGGTTGATTTATTGTATAATGAACAAGTTATGATCATTATTCTTATGTTGTTTGTATATTTCAGATTCCTTTTTTTAGTATAGTTTGTAGTGTCCCTTAATTAAACGATGTTGAAGATCATTTTGATTGCATTGAAGAGATGTTTGTTTCTTGATAAATCATACAATGTTCAAGTGTTGTGAACGTCTTCCATACAATTGTGTATGTCGGTTTACCATTTATCTAGTCATTGCTTAGAGCAGTAGTTATTGCAACTTTGTGTAAAGATGGATGTTTGTGGTCTGTTTATGTAATATATAATGGGGTTGCGTTTTCTTTGAACAAAGTTTCATGATGATTGATTACAAGTCCAAAAACGGAGTTGATGTGAAATGGTTAGACCATGCGGTATGCTCTTCACGGAGCTACCGTGATGTCATGTTGGCATCCCATCACTACTGTGAAAACTACCTTAGGTGGTATGTGATGGGTAGTGATGAGATCTCATGGGATGCACCGTGTTTCCCATAACATCTCATCACACCTAATCAGTGTTTCTCATAACATCTCATCACACCTAATCAGATTAAAGCTTCAATTTATCAACCAATCAATAAATGTTATTTCGTTTTATTATTTATTTATTTATTTTAAATTGAAAATGAGGATATGATGTGATGAGTATATTATTCCAAATGTGATGGTGTGTGATGGTGAGGTGGCAACTCATCACATGACATGGGGTGATGAGTATACGCTATGGTCTTATCGACTTTAAAAGCGAGTATTTGAAAGGGAAGTTTGAACTTGAAAGTGGGAAGTGAATTGTCCCACAAGAAGCTAAGACGAAAGGGTGTGATTTTTCACGCTCATGTATTTTTTGACCGCTACTTAAATGTCACGTCATTTTTTCTACATTCCCTCTTCACTTCCCCCAACTTAAAGCTATGCGGTAAGGTTACCCCTTACCCCTCACATTTTCTCTGTCACCTCGGCGTTTGGTTACCTTCTCACACTTTCTTTTCCATCCTTAAAATGGTTGCCTTTCACTTTCTTTATTTTTTTAATTAAAAAGTATTTCTACATGCCATGAAATCGTCACTGTGTGGTTAAGAAATTACAGCGCCCTTCAAGAGAAGGAGGAGGGGGTGTTTCCCCGCAAAAGTTATGGTGCCACCTAGACCCCGCATCCTTCATCGCACTGCCATATCAGACGGCCTAAGAAATAGTCATCATTTATTTCCTTACACTTTTTTAAAATAAATATATAATAAACATATTTAATCATAACTAATAAATATAAATAATAATAGTTTTATTAATTCAAATTAAATAATTAAAATGACATAATTAATTATAAGTATAATGAAACTAAAACCTAATATTAATTTTAGCTAGCCTAGTTGCTATATTTTTTTCTTATATATGTTTTTATTCTTAAAACCATTTCAAATGCTTTTCCCGAGAGATTGTTAGCGGGTTGCATTAAAAATATCATGTTTTTGATTCGTCGTTTTTTTCATGAGTTTTTTTTTTCGTGAATTTTTGGTTTTGTTCACACTTTTTCTTTCTTAGTCAACTTCTCTTTCTCGAAGTCTATATGTGCGTCAAAATTCACATTATATTGTTGGAACTCCATTGTCATCTTTTGCATTTCCTCACTTTTTTTTGAGTCCTGGTCCATTAGACGAAAACAATTTCTTTTTCGCTTTATCCCAACCTATCGGGGACTATTTCTTCGAGTTCAAACTCCTCATGATCATCGTTTAAGTCTAACCTGACACGAGCATACAAGGAAGTTGTATAACTTGACTTATATATTGTTGTTATTTTTGAAGTATCAGGATGTGCCTCCACCTCATGCTATTTTCTGGCAACGTGTTACAGCGCACCAAAACTCGTCAAAATTGAATGACTACCCTTTATCTTTATTCAGGTGTATTTCTAGCGTCGCCATGAAAATGTTTTTCTCATTTTGCCTACTTTTATGTTGTGTTTTTAAGTTGTGGTACTTTCGTCGAACTTGGTAACTACCATGTTCATGTTTTGATACTTGGTGTTCAATTGATCTTTTGTACGATAATTGTCATGATCCATTTCCGATAGAGTGTGTTAGAATTTTTTAAAATCCGACTTCAACAGTTCGGTTCAGTTTTATTCAAAAACGACCCATGTGGGCTTGAACACACAAACCCACTGTTTTAAAACTATGGTTTTTAATGAATTTGAACTCATAACTTCATTTATACTTTATAGCAGTATACTTCCAGTGGGTTTGAACCCACAAACCTCCGGTTTTCAACCAACAGTTTGTTTGTTTGTTTTTTTTTTTTTTGAACGGCAAATCTATCCTACTCCTACTCCTAAACTACTCCTTGTTATGTTAGTGCTAGGGTTTGAACCCAAGACCTCCTTGTTAGTAATCACCTTGTTAGCCAAGTGGGCTAGCCCCAACTTGTTCCAACCAACAGTTTCAATGTGTTTGAACCCACAACTCGGTTTATACTTTATTGATGCGTACTTTCAATGGGTTTAAACCCACAAACCCATGATTTTAAACTTGAAAAACAGAAAATCATGAACCCATAAACCCACATATTCAAACTGAAAAAACAAAATAGAAACGACACATACAAAAACCGACCCATATGGGTTTTGAAACCGAAATAACTGACTTGAGTGACTTCTATGGTTTGCGTTCTGTTTTAACCAAAAATCGACTCATATTCATCCCGAACTCGTATCCGCATTTCACAAGTGAGCATAAGGAGCCTTTTAGTTTTATTGGAGTCCTTGTATGGTAGGTTCATGTCCTTTCGCCCATGTGTTACTCCTCTAGTGTTGAAATTGTCCATAATGATGCAGCGAGTGATTTTTTCCACAACTGATTTCTATTAAGGCTCTCTAATTCTGAACATTAATTTGTTTTAATGCATGTCAATGAACATTTAATTTTCATATCAACGGTGGTAGAGAAATCTTTAAATCCGAAGAGTTTAATAAATTCTTTATGTTGCAAGACAAAGCCAATAAACATCTTATAAGGACTAATGGATATATAGTCAGAACAAGATTTAGCATTCATGAATTATAGGATTCTCAATTTCTTATAATGACAATTATAAGAAATTATAGGATCTTCAATGTCGAAGGTTTTCCTTCTTCTAATTAGCTACAGAATTAGCATTATAACACTGAGACTTGAAGCCAAAAAAATTAAAAAATTAAAAAATGTCTTACTATTTTGAGTTTTTTCAAAGCTTAATGCATCAATTAGAAGGTGCATCATGATTATTAATATTGGATATATCAATTTATTCTCTATTAAGTTGTGAAGTGACTCTTGTTATCAAAACACAAAACACATGTTAGCAATTGGTTGTTGATCTACACGTGCATCTCTAGCATGTTAAGTAATTATGATACTTGCGTCTTAGATTTGTTTGAAATAAGAACCAACATGTAAATCAATAAACAAATTAAATTTATAATTAGAATTTGACATATGTTGTAGCAATTCAAAAACCAATTCAATAAATCAACATGAATAAAAGTTTGGATATACAAATTTGAATCTGATGGAAACAAGTTCATATTTCCATTATTTCAAAATTAATTTGCTTATGATAACCTAATATTTTTCTGAAAAGAATACATCAAGTCTAAAGTTGCATAATTTGTAACAAGTAAGGCACCATAATGCTCATTTTGTATATAATGTATATTGATTTTCATATTAATTTATAATTTATCAACATGTACGATTGAATAAATAATCGGTTACTAAAATGACCATATATTAAGTCCTTATACCCAGCCTTAAACCTCATTTTCACAGATTTAACAAAATGACCTTACGGTCCATGGAATTTTACCTTGTGAATCATGAGCATAAGATAAAAGGTCTACACATCCCAGAGTTCAATCTCGTTGCATTGCATCCGTATTTTGTCCCTTTCATCGTGAAAAAGAGTGAAAATCATCCTATTTTTGCTCACGTGGATCATTTTTTATAGAGACAATATCTTGTTGTAAATACATAATCAATAATCCTTCGATTTTAGTAAATTTAACAATCATAAGAGTTTCAAAAACGTGTTATTTTGTATTATTATTGTGTTTTTAGCATACATCACCATTTCCATGACTATAATCATGTGGATCGTTTTTATAGACAAGATCTTGTTGTAAATACATAATCAATAGTCCTTCGATTTTAGTAAATTTACAATCATAATAGTTTCAAGAACATATTATTTCGTATTATTGTGTTTTAGCATACGTCACCATTTCCATGATCAAATTTGAAGTAGTGTTATGAGAACACTCATCAATGCGAATAATAAACATATTCATGTGTGCAAGACAATGGGTCGACGAATGGTGCACACTCTCACGGGGGTGTTTTTTATTTGAGCATTTGATACTATTTGTACGGGTATATTGTTATTTGCACGAGTATCTAGCCATAATCTTTAAAATATCATTTGAATCATGGTTATCACCGGTCTCTATTAACCATCAAGATCAAGGTGAGCTTTGTGAACAAAATAGGGGACATGTTGTCTCGTCTTTAACCTTATAAGTAGAGACCCCCTTTCATGATTAGCGAGACAGGAGGTAGGGGTGAGCGTGGTGCGGTACGGTGCGGTTTTAGTAAAATACCGTTATCGTTACCGCGAAGTGCGGTAATTGGAATTGTAAAACCGCAAACTGTGGTAATTATTGCGGTTCGGTAATGCGGTAATTTATGTGGTGATGCGGTAATTCGGTACGGTTTCGGTAATCATCGTATAATGCTATTGGTCCGGTTTTCTTGAAACCCATAAATATTAAATTAACACTTTTCAAACAGGAAATAAATCAAACTAAAATGCAGCAAACATACAACGTTCGAATGAGTAGCAACCAAGTTCCCAAGCAATGGATCGTATCTTACGCTTTGTATCAAATTATAGAATATATTATATTTATATTATATATAATAATTATTATTAACATGTAAAATAATGCGGTGCGGTGCGGTAAAGATTTCTGAAACCGTACCGTACCGAATAAGTTCGGTTTTTGAGATTCTAAAACCGCAGTTGCGGTTGTTATATCGGTTTCGGTAAATCGGTTTTGGTAATTGCGGTTATTTCGGTAATTCGGTAATTCGGTTCGGTTTTTGCTCACCCCTAACAGGAGGAATTGGACGCAACTTTTTTTTCCAGGATACGTTCAAAAGACTAGGAGTTTGTTTGGTATGTTGGAATGAAATGGAGGAGGTAATGGAACGTAGGAAAATGACATTTCATAATCGTATACCCAAAAATTACAACGAAATATGTTTTTATGGATTTTATTAGATCATGAAAATTTAGAAGTGATATAGTTGAAAGTTAAAAAAAAAAAAGCACAGTGATATAGTCGAATTTCAAGTAGATAACACCATGAATATTTAATTTAATTGAATCATAGGTTTAACTAGTAGATAACATCAAGAAGATTTAAGTTAAATGAACTATAGTTTTGACTATCATCAGAAAGAATTTCAAGAACACTTAATTAACAACACACAAATGCCAAGAAAACGGGGTGAAATTGAAGAACACATAAGTAATTAACAACACACTACCTTGAAATTATTGGAGCCTTGATGGAATAAGACTTCCAAATCGATGAGAAGCTATGATGGAGGCTTATGTGTGTTGCGATTTTGTTTCGGCCCATTCACAGGAAATGCCAATGCTCATCTGCGATTGTGATTATTGCTTCATTCCTTTCCCACTAATTTTTAGACGTCGTGATACGATGCTGATTTCCTTATGTCAACCAAACACAGCCTACTTCATTCTGGCTTATTGCTGTTGGATTAGGTGTCTAAGCCATGACTAATAATTAGTATTTACCTAATTAATAGTAGCATAGTTCATTTGGGTTGCCCTCGTAGCTGGAGGTTTGTTGGAAAGTTAAGTAGAGAGAAAGGGTTGATTTATTATATGACTAATAAATCAAGATATTGTTTGTTAATATATTATGGAGATAATATATTAGAAATAATATTATTTGATTAATAATTAATCAGAAATTAATTGGATTAATTTCTGTGACATTAATTAGATTAATAAGGAGGTCAGGGATTAAAGTCGTACAAATTCAATAGTTGAATTGCGGCACGTGGCGCGCAAACGTTTTGGCCGCGGCGCGCGTACAGATAATCCGGAAAAATGGGCTGCGGCTAGGGTTTAGCCTTGCCACTTGGTTCCCTATAAATAGGGACCCCTAGACCTCATTATTAGTGGCTCATTCTATTATTTTATCTCTGGAATTTCGATCCATAAACCTCCCGGCTAAGGGTGTGACTTCATTTGAGGCAGGATATTTTTGCTGCTTTGCTTCCAAGAAATCTAAAGGTTAGTTTTTTGGTTGTATTCTTTAGATGTCTTTATTGGCTTTTAGGTTTTATTATATGTTCAATAGTAGAAAACATATATCCTTATAGGTTGCATGTGAACTTAGGTTATTTAGTTTATGCTTTGCTGTAAACCTTTCAATTGCTTCATTCCTTTCCCTCTGTGATTACGCCCTACCAAGTACAAAACGCCCCATAGGATTTGGACACAACTTTTGTTTTTTTTTCTTATTTTGGGCTTCCAATATATGGGCTGGCATATGTGGGATAATTCTAGAAGAAAAATGAGGGGTGGCCCGTGCCACTATCGGCATAATGCCAGTTCCGCCTCCGCCCTCCATATAAAACAAGTTTGATTCTAACTCAACTAAAATATGCGTCCACAATTACTATTTATGATAGAAAAAGCTTAATAAAAGTTCGAGATAGTTTTTTATAAACTCAACCTTGAGTCGTTTTATGTAGAGAGCTTATACTTGTATTTGAATTTATTTAGTGTAATCTGACTAATTCGAGTTTGAAATCGAGTTACAATAGAGACTGGAGTCGTTTGTAGTTTTAGTTGAGCTATGTCATGATTGATAAATACAGTGATAGTTGAGGGGCTATTTTGGTATTTTACTTTTATAAACTTAAACCTAGGTCAAGTTCCTTCTAACTACACCCTTTCCCTCTCTTCTTCGCCGCTCTCCTCCTAAACCCTTCTCCCCCAGCTGTTCTTCAATGGCGATTTCTACCTCCACCGCCACCCAAGCCGTCGATGCTCTCATAAAATGGAAGAACACCCAGTCCGATTCCCACAATCCCCAACTATTACCCCAAGATGATTTCATATACCTAATCCTAACACTCAAAAAAATTCCGCAAAAAGGTGGTATCAATGGAGTCCGAACAAACCCTAACAAAATCCCCCTCCCTCACCCCCTCATATCTGCCACCTCCTTCTCTGAACTCTGTCTAATCATCGACGACAGACCGAAGTCCAACCTCACTTCACAAATCGCGAAAAAAAAGATCAAAGAAGACGGAATATCAGTCACCAAAGTCATCAAGCTTTCAAAGCTCAAAACAGACTACAAGCCGTTCGAAGCTAAACGAAAGCTCTGCGATTCGTACGAGATGTTCTTTGCTGACAAAAGGGTAATTCCACTTCTTCCTAAGTTACTAGGAAAACAGTTCTTTAAGAAAAAGAAGCTGCCTTTACCTGTTGATTTGAGTCATAAGAATTGGAAGGAACAAATCGAGAGAGCCTGTTCTGCTGCGTTGTTGTTTTTTAGTACGGGAACATGCTGTGTGGTGCGCGTAGCTAAGGCATCAATGGAGAGAGATGAAATTGTCGAGAACGTGAGTGCTGCCATTGATGGGATCCTTGAGTTTGTTCCAAAGAAATTGTCTGGTGTGCGGTCTCTACATTTGAAGTTTTCAGAGTCAGTAGCGTTGCCTTTGTATCAATCTTTACCTGATATTAAGCTAAGAATAGAAGGAATTAAAGAACAGAAAGTCGAGCAAGAAGTGATGGGAATTGAAGAAGTAGGAAAGAAGAAAAAATCAAAAAAGGGGAGGATTCATGAGGTTAACAATGATATGGATGAAGATGAAAACGAAGGGGGAGAGATTGAAAATAATGATTCAGAAGTCAAACCCACAAAGAAGATCATTAAAGAGAAAAAAGGAGCAAAAGATTCTGATAAGAAGAAAAGGAAGGAGAATGCAGTTGAAGTTAATAATGTCAACAAAGCTCCAAGCAATAAAAAGGCCAAGAAGAAGGTGGAGGGAGTTGAAGAAGAAGTAGTGAAAAATGCGAAAGTGGAAAAGACGAAATTGCCCAAAAAAGGGAAGATTCATGAGGTTAATCATGATAAAGATGAAGGGGGAGAGATTGAAAACAATGAAGTGAAATCAGCAAAGAGTGTTAAAGAAAAGAAAAGGAAGGGGAATGATGTTAACACAACACCGAGTGATAAAAAAGCAAAAAAGAAAGGCGAGAAACAGAATGAAGAATCTGTGAAGAAGGAAAAGAAGAAAGGAAGGTCAGTATCAAGAGTTTAAGATTTTTGTTTTGATGAGTTCAAGTACAAGCATGCTGTTGCTAATCATATCATAGAGAATTCGATTGATAGTTTCGGATTCTGCATTTTTGTTATGTTGATTTTGGTTTATGTAGTTTTTTTGGGTCGTGGTGTTAATGCAATGTTTCAATTAATGAATATTAGTTTGGGAGATTGCAATGAAGTTAAAGATTCTTGTTGTGAGTTTTCTTGATGATTCAAGAAAAGCATACTGCTTTCTTGTTAAGATTGAATGAAACATATTGGGTGAAATAGATTTTGGATACGGAAGATGTTTTTGAGTCAAATTTGCAGTTCTACTTTGGCAGATTGATTGAAATTAAATATTCGTGTTAAGGTTTATATCGTTGTATGAAAAGCAAGGTACTTTACTATCGAGTTGGCATGAAACTTGGATCAATTCTGTATCTAGTTTGGCTGGTTGTGATGATCTTTAAATATCATGAGTATTTTGGGCATCCAAGTTAGTTTGCTTATTGCTATCCTGCGTGGCATCCAAGTTGGATCTATAATTATTTATATTTTATTTTAATTGTAATTTATTGTCATTATTTAATATTAGGGTTTCATACCCACCCCTGACCCCACCAGTAAAAGCAAGATTTTATTCAAAAATTAGAAACATAGGTTTATACAAAATTCCTAGTAGTAGGTAGCCCGTATTGGAGTCCGCTACGGTGTCCGCGATTGGGAAGTGACTCCTAAAATAAGAGGTTTCCGCTTTAAGGTTCTTGGTTCATACTTCATGTATGGTTCATTGTACATTTACTTGTTCCACGATTTATGCTATGTTCTTGAGTTTTATAATGAATGAGAGGAAGGGAAGGTAATGGAATGGAAGGAAAATCCAAGTAATTAGTTGTGTTCTTGAGTTGTTGAAAAGGAAAAGAAAGGAAATCAATATTTCTTGTATTTTTACCTTTCGTTTCATGCTAGGAATTGGAATTGGAATAGTTGTTAGAGGGGTAAATAAAAATTTTATACATTTTCCTTCCTTCCATCCCAAAAATAGGATGATAACTTCTATGTACATTTTCCTTTTCATCCCCTTCCATTTCATTCCTTAAAAAAACTCAAGAACATAATTTATTCTTGATTTTTTTCCTTCCATACCCTTCCCATCCTAAAAAAAACCTTGAGAACATAGTGATACTCTCTTAAGGCTATATTTGGCAGACTAACTGAAAAACTAGCTGCCAGCTGAAAAACTAGCGGGTAACTATGAAACTAGCGACTAACTGAAAAACTAGATGAACTGAAAAACTAGTTGATAATAAATGACGTTTGGTAAAAAATAACTGATAGGACTAGTTGGAAATCGTAAAATGACGTAAAAAGACATGCACAAAATTAATCCAAAGGCTTTCAAGTAGAAGAAAATTAGCAAGATATAGAGTTCTCATACTACAGATGCAAATACACAATCGGTACTAACCTTGAATTATAGAAATCGATTGACTTCAGATCGATGATAGAGGGAAACCGTTTCGATTTAGATGATGCTAGTTCTAGAAAATCGACCTAATTTATAGAAATCGATGATGGAGGGAATGCTTTGCGATTTGAAGGGAGTTGGTGCTTATTTCATGGTAGTCAGATTTGGAGAAAAATGAAAATCAAATTTGTAGATAAATGTTTTATCAGTACGTGTAGTACGTAGTATATTGAAGGGTAAATTTGGAATATTCGAAAAAGTTACTTTAAACGCTACTCATAGTAGTATTTTAAAACGCTAGCTTATATGCTAGTTTATAAGCTAGTTTTTGGTCCGCCAAACATGTAAAGTGACAAAAACTAAAAAAAAAAAAAAAAAAAACTAGCTTACAAGCTTGATATGACGTGCCAAACATTGCCTAAATATGACATTTGGGTGAATAGGGGTGTGAGATCGCTATTGATAAGTTTTACGTTTTTATTTAAAAAAAAATTACCAATAATACAAAAAGCAAAATGATTTAAAATCATGACACAAGAACGTAAAACCAAATGACTTAAAAACAAGATTCGTAATATAATGTATTTTCAGAAACAAGATTTGTAATATAATTAAAATACATTCATACAAAAATCAAAAGAGAGTTTGAAGGGTGATGGAGTGTGTGAGCTATAAGCGGTGGTCGGTGTTTGTTAAACATTGGGTGGTTGAGGGCCTTCGGCGAGGAAGTGTTGTTATAGTTTGAGGGACAACAGAGATTTTGCGTCGGTGGAGGCCATGCAGAGAGTGTTGAGCTGTATTTATTTTCATCGCTTCATACTATGTATGCTCATTATTCGGATAAAACTGAATTATTCAATTAGATAGTCTAGATTGGATTATTTGATTTGAATATTCAAACTTTAGATTCGTTTGTATCACAACCGATTTATTCAATTGGATAGTCCGTATATTCATGTAATATTCACATATTCTTAGTAACACATATTTATTTCCATGTGAATATTACTTAATATATTCTTAATAAACACATATTGAATATTATTTGAATATTACATGATATATTCAGTTTTTTGCCAACTTCATATATACTTTTATTATACATAAAAACAAAGGTTGTGTGTTATATAAGGTATATTCGCATGCGAATATTACGTAGTATATTCCAATGTGAATCTTACAGATATACTCAAATGTAAATCTTACGTAGTATAAAAACAACTCTTTAAAGCATTTTATCAAACATGTAACGTCCCAAATCCAGTAATAAAAATTTTCTTTTAAAACGGTTCAAATACATAAAACGGGTTACCAATTAAAAACCATTTAAATTAAAACTTGTAATTAAACATTATAAATTGTATTTATCAAAACGTTTACAACATTATTCAGCGAAAGACTTAATTATCAAAACCTCGGATGCGGTACAGTCATGCTGTGCTCCAAGCTCAAATCAGCAATTACCTGAAAAATAGTAAGGGTGAAAGAGTAAGCACAAAGCTTAGTGAGTTTTCCAGAATACCACACGATCAATCACATAAACACAATCACAAAAGGTCATCGAGCTTGCCCCGATCGACCTGGCTCTCGGGCTCGCCCCGATCCACCTAGGCTAAGGACTCACGAACTCGCCCCGTTCTGTCCGTCATCGAATCAACTCATTCTTTGACTCACAGTCTTGCCCCGATCTTTTCTAGACTCACGAACTCGCCCCGATCTTGTCTGAAACACCCTCACTTAAGGCTTTTCATAAAACATCATTTTAACCCATGATTTATCATTATTGTTCCAAAAATCATCCTTTAGTAAAAACTTCAATTTCAACATCTTCAATTAAGTCATCTTCTTTCAAAACCATTATTAAAACACATGGGGTTTAATGAGAAATAATTTAGGTTTAAGTTGAGGAAAACATCGTTTGGTCCCATTTTAGATAAAAAAACATTTTAGTTTATAAAATAGCGAGGTTGTAACAATTCAAATACCATTACACAGCTTAAATGATACCACACAAACCGTGGCCTTCTAAACATCCAGCTCTTCTAAGGTCATCTAAACTCCTCAACCTGAGTACACATCAAAATGAGTTAGGCAATTGAAATGCCTAGTGAGTTTACTCGAGGTTGACCCATTTCGAGTGAGCAGTGAACTACCACACTCGGGACAAACCACCAAAAATAGTTTTGACACACACTTCAAAAGTTATTTAAAACATCATAAAGAGTTACTCAAAATAGATAGTTATGATATGCAAATGTAATGCATGATGCAACTATCCCAAACCCACCCCATGTCCATCTCATAAAAGTCCAACTCACCTCAATGGCACCCACCTAAGTTCACAAGCAAACGCACGAAGCATAATACTTGATTCCCGTATGGATTGAAACTAAGACTAGTGGCCATTACACTAGCCTCATGAGGGGTAGCAACTCCCTCATGCAATTCCCTAATGTCGGGAACAACTACTCCTCACCCTCTTTATTTTAGAGAAGGGTCAAACTCATATTAACTCCTCACCCTCTTTGTTTGAGAAGGGTCAAACTCGTCCTCAAGGTATCACACGGTCAATCCCATCCTATATGAAATGCAATGCACAATAGGATGCTCGAAACGTCTTTCAAAAACAACATCATACTCTTTATTTGAAAACATCTTTAGAAACTCATTTTCATGCAATGTACAAGTAGTAATCACATAACACATTGCACATAATAACATGCATGAAAAGTAATTGATAACACACACAAAAGATAATAATTGGGATGTGTACTCCCGGTAAACTCACCGAAGGTCAACTGACGAGTCAACACTAACTCCACACAAGGTTGATGCATATGGAGGCGCTCCTAGACATCATCTCGTCCATCAAATTATCTTAGTTGAGTGCTAGCTCAAGTCCTTAGTTTCATCTCCAAGTCATTATAACATATATCCTTCCTACAATGCAAGAACGGAAGATATCATACTCGATTCATCTAAAAGTCGTACTATACTTACTTCTTTATAACAAAGAGGAAACCATCATTCATTATCTCAAAATGAAGTCCTTGACCCTCTAATATAAGGAAAATCTTAGTTAAAACATTCCCAAAGATTGGCATTAAAACAAGGACCCGAAACCCAAACCATAAAGCTCAAAATCCAAAAACTGACATTTCTGGCCAACCCAGGCTACACGGGTCGTGTAGCCCTACACGGGTCGTGTAGGACCCAGGATAAAACTGATCCGAATCCCCAGAGACTCTACACGGGTCGTGTATCAGCACACGGGTCGTGTACGGTGTGTAGTAACTTGGTTTTTGGTCATTTTAACCCCCTTTTGACCCAATTGAAGCTCCAAATCAACTCAAGACCAATTATTCATGAAAATACACATTTAATAACTCATTTACAAGCATTCAACTCTCAATCCAAGTGTTCATGACTTAAACTAATGAAAATCACAATTCAAGTTCTTATCTCTTAACAAGTCATTCATGAACTATGTTCCAAGTCAAGCATTACATTTAACACCATCAAGTACCCAATTAAGTCCTTAACCAATGTCATCTTTTAGGAGAATCATTCCCATACAAATCCAAAGAAGATAACCTCATGGAATCTCCAATTCCAATCATTGGTCCAAATGATTAAACCCATGGAATACCCAATTCCAATCCATCAATAGATGATTACAAGTGGAGATTCCTTCTTCCATTCCATGGAATCCTTAGGAAATGATTCTTACTCCACTATTACATCCAAATTGATGCAATAAACCCATTTATCCATTAAACAAAAGATCCATTCATCATATACATGAATAAAACCCATTTCAAAACCCAATTCCCATATTTTAGTGATCTAAGGTTTAAGGTTACAAATCAAGGGTTGGAATCCTTAGAAAATCATTAGAAATGAATCCCCTCATCCAAAACTACCATAATCATCCATCAATTTCAATATTCCTCTTCTATTCATCAAATCCCCAAATTCTAGGGTTCATAACACCCAAATCAATCAAATAATTAGATCTAGAGCATCCATGGATTGGATGTTGATCCAAACAACATAGAAACGTCAAATAAACATTGGGGAATCATAGGAAGAACCTCATCCCATCATGAAATTCGTATTGGGTCAAATCCCCAAACTCAAACTCGAAATCTAGAGCTAGAAGGGTGAGTTTATACCTTAGATTACTTGGAATCATCAAGTGTATGCATAATCCTTCAAGGCCCAACACACATCTCCTTGGAATCCATTAAAATCGCCTTCTTCTCCATATTTTCCTCTCAAATACGTGAATATGAGCTGAAATGGGTGAAACCCCCATCAAAAGCTTGGCATCTTTCACAATTGACAAGATTAGTCCTTACAGTTTGGTCTTTCTTCACCCAACACCCATAGTTAACTCTTTTGCATTAAAAGTCCCTAGTTTCACACTCATGCCCCAAATATACATATTTATTTCACTTGAGTCATTCTCTAGGTCAACACCAACCCTTAGTTCCCAAAATTGACACAAATGGTCCCTTACACTCAAATTCTTCACAATTTGGTCATTAATATTAGCTTAAGGGATTATTCCACTCACACTAAGTTTCTAGATCCATTCCTTTATAATATTTGCTAATATTTCTAAATCTTGACTAGTCAAATCTACCTAGGGTAAGTTTGGCCAAATTGACACTTTTAGTCCTTATGACAAAATTTCTCACATTTGGTTACAATTTGATTTTAAACTATATTTGGCTCATTTTATTTACTATATAAAATATAACAAAATATTAAATTTAGTTATTCATTTATTCTCTTTATTTACAAAATAGATTTTATTTGTCGGTTTAAGCCTAAAACTCCTAGGCCCAAAACACGGATGTTACAATTATCTACCCCTTAAAAGGATTCCGTCCCCGGAATCAATAATAAGAAATAAAGTACTAATTTTTCCAAAATCTTATAAGTTACTCATTTTTTTAGTTTTAAAATATTATAACTCGAAATACCTTAAATTCCACTTTTGTAAAACCCCGTTACTTCATGAATTGTTTATCCAAAATTTTCATTTCATAAACGTTTCCCTTAAATATGAAATTTTAAATTTAAAATCTTTCCAATTTCGACTCGTTTTCCTTACAAAAACTTGGACATTCCGATTTGTGGTTAATGTTTGGAAAAGACCGTTCTTTGAAAATTTAATTGACTTCATGAAAAGCATTACTCGGATTTCACATCCTTTACATAAAACAATAAATTTCCAAATACATTTTGAAATGTGGTTCCATCAAAATAGTAATAAAATTCCAAAGAGATCATCAATCCCGGGTATTTCTACCGATTCATGATGGCCCCTTTGTCATTTATTTCTACAAAGGTCTTGCATTTTGTAAGATATACTTATTCAAATTTTATTTACAAAAATTTCTAAAAATTTTAACAATACTTTTGAAAATATTGGCCGCACATCATTCTTTAGTTCTTATTATGGTACGTTATTCACTACTTCACACACCCTAAGATGATTAATGGTTTGATCCTATGGCCTCTAGTCTCATCATGCATCCATGTCTCTTCACCCTAACATGAATTAGTAAATCACTATTCCCATAAGGTTCCATTGGTCACTAAGCCATCACTAACTATCGATGAACCTAATGATCTAAGTCCTTCTTATGTCTTACATCAATGTTTCTCAAGTTCGGGCATTAAGGCGCAAACCATGCTACTCTTACATACACTTAGTCTTCTAGAGCTAAGGCAAGGTCATTAACTTGAACACCAAAAGGATGTCGGATGGGTCTCAAAAGAAGGTAAAGGTAAGGAAGAAAGGTTTAAGGGTCACGACAAAGAATTTCTTCAACAGCTCCAAGTCTTCACCTACCATCCACTTCACTAACACCATGCTCTTCATGCTCCTTGTTTGCCCAAGGTTGATACTACAATTCCACTAGCCTTCTAACACTCCTTCATCCCTTAATCGACTCCTCAATGTCCACCACTTTGTAAATCTCACTACTCTTCGAGCTTTATCCAATATAAAGTTGTCCTTTTATTCGCCTTCTATCATCCTTAGAAGTTACCATTCACACTAAGTTGCTCCTCATATTGCGATGTACTCCTGATTCTTCAAAGTTGCACTTCATGTAAGAACCCGCGAAAAAGTTGTAAAAGGGTAAAACGGTCTTTTGACACATTATAAGAGTATTATGAAAAATAATATGTATTTGTAAAATAATATTATAAGAAATAAAAGTTTATATGAAATTTGGAGTTTTATCGCGTGAATAGTGAAATATGGCCAAAAAGGGCAAAATAGTCATTTGACATAAAAATGACCAAAATGTGAAGAAAATGTCAAGTTGGAAGTTAATGGAGCATTGTTGCAAGATTTTGGGTCTTAGGACCACTTTTGTAAGGAAGTTAGAAGATTAGGGGTTAAAGTGTAAATATGTTATAAAATTAAAATATAAATAAGAGAATTATCATTCTCTTTTGTTAGAAGTCAGTAGAAGATTTCAGAAGAGACTAGAGAGAACGAGAGAGAGCTAGAGAAGAGAGGAGCACGGGAAGATCAAGAAGAAGGGTGAGAATTAAGCTTCAAGTTTGAAGATTCTAGTTCCAAGAGGTAAGGTTTCATGTTCTAAGCTCCAAATTCTAGAACGGGAATCAAGTTTGATTTCTGATTTTTCCAGAAATCATGGTTCCAAAGTTATCATCTTATCCATCTTGCTCAAAATCACCATTTAAGCATGTTCTAGTTATGGAATATGTAGAAATCAAGAAAAATGGTAATTTTGCTCAAGAACCCTAAGTCACGGGTTTGAAAGTCCAGATGGTTTAGATGAACCTAACATGTTAGAAATGATGAAATGAACATGTAATGGTTGTCAAATTGATAAAAAAATGAAGCTTTGATGCAACAATTATGAAAATGGGTTTTTAATCTCAAGAACCCTAGAAATGGGTAAAAGAGATGAAACTGATTTTATATGTTTCTTATAGTCTTGTTAAGTCAAACATGATATAAGTAATGCAAGAAATCAGTTTCAAGCTTGAAAATTCAACAAAACGATTTTTGGTAAAAAAAAATGGTATTTCGGAAGAACTTTCAAGATTTTCAAGAAGAATTGATGTTTTTGTGGATTAAAACTAAGTATGGATTGGTATTTAGGGTCTAGAAATGATCCTAAACCAATTAAGTTAAGTATTAAGGGCTTAATAGGGTGAATAGTGGAGCTGCAGTTTGAAAAAAACGCCAAAAATGGCAATACACTATGGATCGCGACCCGATCTCGCGGCAGAAATGCTGCTCAGTTCTGTCCAATTTTTAAGTTTCAAACTCGATGTTAGGCTTGTCCGTCGGGTCTGTAACTTTTACCATAGCCTTAAAATGGTATGAAAACATGTGGGAAATTGTTAAATTCGCAATTCGACCTTTCGGAAAAACCACTGTAGCGGCAGTGGCCAAACTTCAAGTTTATGTCAAAACTTGATTTTTAGAATTTGAGCTAGACTTGTCCAATTAACTCCAAATTTGAAACACAAGTCTAATATGACCTAAGATTTCATGGAAAAGTATCGGAACTGAAATACGACCCCTCAGGGGTACTGTAGCAAAATACGCGTATTTCGGAGAAAATTATTAAATGAGTTTATTAATGGTTATCTATTTAGTATAACCTGAAGTTGAGTCGTATGGGACCATAGAACTATAAAGTTAGTTGTATTATGTCTTTATATACATGATACTTGTGTAGGTGGTGCTTCAAACATTGTTGAGCACGGAAAAGGGAAAGGTGTGCGAGAAGCCTAGTGACTTATAGCTACACCAATGTGAGTTTTATGAGGATTTCTCTAGTACATAGCAAAATGATATTTTCAGAAAAATAAGATTTCCAAATGTTTGCAAATACTAAAGTTTGGAAAATAGTTTTTTTAAAGTAGCTCTATACAAGGGCTAAGTGTTTCAAGCAGATTTTTAAGAAGTATAGTTTGCAAAGTATTTTGAAAGAAGTTCCTTATGTGAACTAAGATGTCAAAATCAGTTTTGAAAGTATTTTCAGTAAAGAGTTATTAAGTGTATGAGTATGAGTTATTTATAAATTGTGTCCCATTTTGACCAATTTGAGATGTAATGAGATAAGAATTAAAGAAATAAAGAAGTAAAAGCCAGTTGTCCGGACTAGGATCACCCACATAATCGGGGGATCAGAAGACACTACTGGGATGGTACCTCCCGTCGCGAAGTAGTTGTCTAGCTTAGTATACCCTTGTGCTTGAATCCGTTCCAAGTCACAAAGGGGAGACAGAATGAGCATAACCGAGCGGACGGATCTGTTCTGTCCCGCGAGGGGAGCTAGTTGAATGAATTAAATTAAAATAATTCATGAGTTTCAGTTGGTCACAAGTACATGAGAAAGAAAACAGTTTTAAAGAAAGAAAGCAGTTTCAAAGAATTAAAACAGTTTTAAAGTAAGAAGCCGTTTTTGAGAAAGAAAATGTTTTTAAGTTTTAATTATAGAAAAGCAAAGGGATTTGAGACTTATTTTGAAGATAAGTTTTCAGCAGTTTATTAGTTTTACTTGTTATTAATTCAAGTTTTGAGCAGAAATGTTTTGGGTCTAAAACCCATATTACTCACGAGGCTTTATGTCTCACGTATTATATTTTTAAATGCTATGTACTTAGGTGAAAGAAGCGGGAGTTGAAGTTGGGACCAGTGTAAATACAGTAAGTTTAAATTATGGTTTTCTGTATTGAGTCTGTAATATCCCCTTAAGAATAAAGTTTGTAAAAAAAAATGAAGAGACTATTTCATAGTCACCAGTTGTGTAATGTTTTTGTAATATAAACTATATTAAAATATGGTTTGGAAAGGGGTGTTACACTTCATCTCCACATAAAAATCCTCATGCATGAATTCCATTTGCCCAAAAATATTCCTCATGCTAACCCGAATTTACTAATTAAATGATTAGAAGCTAAATAACAAGCTAGCATTTACCACTAAGTTCTAAAGGCCAACTACTTAAGAGGTCAAACATCCTTAAGAGCATCACAGTTTAAGTCTAAGCACTACTCCTAGTACCTAGTTCACTTAAACTCATGCTATGATACCAAATTGAAACACCCTCGCTTAAGGCTTTTCATAAAACATCATTTTAACCCATGGTTTATCATTATTGTTCCAAAAATCATCCTTTAGTAAAAACTTCAATTTCAACATCTTCAATTAAGTCATCTTCTTTCAAAACCATTATTAAAACACATGGGGTTTAATGAGAAATAATTTAGGTTTAAGTTGAGGAAAACATCGTTTGGTCCATTTTAGATAAAACATTTTAGTTTATAACATAGCGAGGTTGTAACAATTCAAATACCATTACACAGCTTAAATGATACCACACAAACCGTGGCCTTCTAAACATACAGCTCTTCTAAGGTCATCTAAACTCCTCAACCTGAGTACACATCAAAATGAGTTAGGCAATTGAAATGCCTAGTGAGTTTACTCGAGGTTGACCCATTTCGAGTGAGCAGTGAACTACCACACTCGGGACAAACCACCAAAAATAGTTTTGACACACACTTCAAAAGTTATTTAAAACATCATAAAGAGTTACTCAAAATAGATAGTTATGATATGCAAATGTAATGCATGATGCAACTATCCCAAACCCATGTCCATCTCATAAAAGTCCAACTCACCTCAATGGCACCCACCTAAGTTCACAAGCAAACGCACGAAGCATAATACTTGATTCCCGTATGGATTGAAACTAAGACTAGTGGCCATTACACTAGCCTCATGAGGGGTAGCAACTCCCTCATGCAATTCCCTAATGTCGGGAACAACTACTCCTCACCCTCTTTATTTTAGAGAAGGGTCAAACTCATATTAACTCCTCACCCTCTTTGTTTGAGAAGGGTCAAACTCGTCCTCAAGGTATCACACGGTCAATCCCATCCTATATGAAATGCAATGCACAATAGGATGCTCGAAACGTCTTTCAAAAACAACATCATACTCTTTATTTGAAAACATCTTTAGAAACTCATTTTCATGCAATGTACAAGTAGTAATCACATAACACATTGCACATAATAACATGCATGAAAAGTAATTGATAACACACACAAAAGATAATAATTGGGATGTGTACTCCCGGTAAACTCACCGAAGGTCAACTGACGAGTCAACACTAACTCCACACAAGGTTGATGCATATGGAGGCGCTCCTAGACATCATCTCGTCCATCAAATTATCTTAGTTGAGTGCTAGCTCAAGTCCTTAGTTTCATCTCCAAGTCATTATAACATATATCCTTCCTACAATGCAAGAACGGAAGATATCATACTCGATTCATCTAAAAGTCGTACTATACTTACATCTTTATAACAAAGAGGAAACCATCATTCATTATCTCAAAATGAAGTCCTTGACCCTCTAATATAAGGAAAATCTTAGTTAAAACATTCCCAAAGATTGGCATTAAAACAAGGACCCGAAACCCAAACCATAAAGCTCAAAATCCAAAAACTGACATTTCTGGCCAACCCAGGCTACACGGGTCGTGTAGCCCTACACGGGTCGTGTAGGACCCAGGATAAAACTGATCCGAATCCCCAGAGACTCTACACGGGTCGTGTATCAGCACACGGGTCGTGTACGCTGTGCAGTAACTTGGTTTTTGGTCATTTTAACCCCCTTTTGACCCAATTGAAGCTCCAAATCAACTCAAGACCAATTATTCATGAAAATACACATTTAATAACTCATTTACAAGCATTCAACTCTCAATCCAAGTGTTCATGACTTAAACTAATGAAAATCACAATTCAAGTTCTTATCTCTTAACAAGTCATTCATGAACTATGTTCCAAGTCAATCATTACATTTAACACCATCAAGTACCCAATTAAGTCCTTAACCAATGTCATCTTTTAGGAGAATCATTCCCATACAAACCCAAAGAAGATAACCTCATGGAATCTCCAATTCCAATCATTGGTCCAAATGATTAAACCCATGGAATACCCAATTCCAATCCATCAATAGATGATTACAAGTGGAGATTCCTTCTTCCATTCCATGGAATCCTTAGGAAATGATTCTTACTCCACTATTACATCCAAATTGATGCAATAAACCCATTTATCCATTAAACAAAAGATCCATTCATCATATACATGAATAAAACCCATTTCAACACCCAATTCCCATATTTTAGTGATCTAAGGTTTAAGGTTACAAATCAAGGGTTGGAATCCTTAGGAAATCATTAGAAATGAATCCCCTCATCCAAAACTACCATAATCATCCATCAATTTCAATATTCCTCTTCTATTCATCAAATCCCCAAATTCTAGGGTTCATAACACCCAAATCAATCAAATAATTAGATCTAGAGCATCCATGGATTGGATGTTGATCCAAACAACATAGAAACGTCAAATAAACATTGGGGAATCATAGGAAGAACCTCATCCCATCATGAAATTCGTATTGGGTCAAATCCCCAAACTCAAACTCGAAATCTAGAGCTAGAAGGGTGAGTTTATACCTTAGATTACTTGGAATCATCAAGTGTATGCATAATCCTTCAAGGCCCAACACACATCTCCTTGGAATCCATTAAAATCGCCTTCTTCTCCCTCTTTTCCTCTCAAATACGTGAATATGAGCTGAAATGGGTGAAACCCCCATCAAAAGCTTGGCATCTTTCACAATTGACAAGATTAGTCCTTACAGTTTGGTCTTTCTTCACCCAACACCCATAGTTAACTCTTTTGCATTAAAAGTCCCTAGTTTCACACTCATGCCCCAAATATACATATTTATTTCACTTGAGTCATTCTCTAGGTCAACACCAACCCTTAGTTCCCAAAATTGACACAAATGGTCCCTTACACTCAAATTCTTCACAATTTGGTCATTAATATTAGCTTAAGGGATTATTCCACTCACACTAAGTTTCTAGATCCATTCCTTTATAATATTTGCTAATCTTTATAAATCTTGACTAGTCAAATCTACCTAGGGTAAGTTTGGCCAAATTGACACTTTTAGTCCTTATGACAAAATTTCTCACATTTGGTTACAATTTGATTTTAAACTATATTTGTCTCATTTTATTTACTATATAAAATATAACAAAATATTAAATTTAGTTATTCATTAATTCTCTTTATTTACAAAATAGATTTTATTTGTCGGTTTAAGCCTAAAACTCCTAGGCCCAAAACACGGATGTTACATTGTCTAATCAACTCATTCTTTGACTCATGGGCTTGCCCTGATCTTGTCGGTAAACACGTAAGGCACATACATCAAATTATTACACAAAGTAATAAAGCTACCTATACATGCAACATCACCTATAGTATAGTGAGAAGACTCACCTGATCCGCAGAGCTAAACGCACTCCTCACACGCGTCCACGGATCTGACAACACGAACGCCCTAACAAGATAAACTCTACTCAGAATTTCCTAAATCCCAAACAGGATAATTCTATAAGACTGGTGTCCAAACCACTCAAGTTTGACCAAAAGTCAAACTGGTCAAAAAGTCAATGGTCAAAGGTCAAAGTCACAAAAGTCAACAGACACAGTTAGCGCCGCTAACTCCCCAAGTTAGCGTCGCTAACTATGAACAGATCTAAAAGTCCATTAAGTTCTTAATCCATTCAGCCAAGGTCTTAATCCTTCCAGGGACCTTCCAAACAGTCCAAAATCCATAAAGATCCTAACTTTATTCTCCCAAACATCACTAAACAAGATCATGAGCAAGATTAAGGTCCAAAATAGTCCAAAACCAACCAAAATCACCATAGAGAGTTTGGCTTACTCTCTAAACCATCCCAAAGGTTCAAATAAGAGATTTAATGCATAAAGTTTCCAACTTTATCCTTCCAAACCATAAACAAACACTACAAGGGACCATTACACTTATCCAATCCATAAAAACATGCTTAAATCCTAAGAACAATCATAAAATTGCATAAAGGTGAGAACTTGACTCACAATGGTCCAAAAAATGCAGATCTTTGAAGCTTCACTCAAGGGAAACAACTTGTAGCATTACCACCTTCCTTTCAGCATCATCAAGGCTTCAAAAATCCATCTAAACAAACCAAAATCATCAAAAACCCATTCCACAAGTCTAGAGAGAGAGAAATCACGAGTTGAGAGCTGAAATGACTCAAATGGCGGCTACCCTAGGGTTCCCCACCCTTATATGTGGCCCAAACATGAAAATCTAGGGTTTTGGATCAAACAACGCAGATAGCAGTGCTATCTCTTAAGATAGTGTCGCTATCTTATCTCTTCATCATGCAACACCACAATCAGCACCTGGATAGAGCCGCTATCTTCCAAAGATAGAGGCGCTATCTCTTTATTTTCCAAAAAAATTCATTCTTTTACTTCAATCTTGGGCATTTCAGGTACAAGGTCTTAAAAAACAGTTAGAATGCATACAAGTTAACTTATATAATTGTGGCAAAATCTTCAAATGGAGTATAGAACAAAAAGCAAAGTTACATCTACTAACATGATATGAGACGAAAACATATATACTAAAAAAGGAAGATGACTTAATAAAGTTACATTGTTTTCGATTTTTTGTGCAAAGTACACTGTTGAACTTATTGTTTTTGTACACATACAATCCTTTTCACCTGCTACTCTAGGTTAGCCAGTCATTTTGGGTATTAGGATTTTTGATAGGGTAACATTATTCTCGATTTGTATACATATAGTCTCTAATGTTTTTATACATTTTTAAATATGTTTTTATATACGTTTTTTACATACGTACTTTTATACATATGTGTTTTTATATACTTTTTTTTAAATAAATTATGTATATACATTTTTATACACATATTTTCTACTTATATACATTTTTTATATATGTTTTTAAATACTTTTTATATAGGTTTTCAAATATATTTTTTTATACGTTTTTTATATAGGTTCTTTATATGCATTTTTATATATGTTTTTTAAATATGGTTTTTATATGTATTTTAAATATGATTAGTGGTTGGTGTCGGTTATGTGGAACGAAGTCAACCCCTAATGAGAGAGAATGCATCTGTGGAAGGAGAAGCCAGCGAGAGAAAAGTATTATGTGGAGGAAAAATATGGTTGGCGATCACACAGCAGTCAATGCCATCGACGAAGCAGCCGATGATAAGCAGCCAATACTGCGAGGAACCACGATTTAATGAGGGGATGTGTCGTGAGTTCGTCTCTAATAAGAATTAACAAACCAAATAAGTCTTAGTCGTAAGAATTAATAAGCAGAACACCAAACCGCCAAAATGATCAAGTGAAACCGTGACCCGAAAACTGAACCATACCCGAAAAACCAATTAAGGTTCGGTTTGATGGTTTTACGGTTTAAACTAGATAACGCTCACCCTACTCATATAAGATTAAGATTGTAGTTTATAATCCATTTGATACTCGAATAAATTCATATAACCTAAAATACCATGTCACTAAAATCACAAACATTTATGAAAATTTGTTGTCCACCTTTTTGTATAAAATTATTTAAAAAGTCTCGACTCTCGAGTGTGAGATATTTTCAGTGACTATTTTTAACCTATTTGACCCAAGAAACCAATTTTTTCCATGCGATTGGAACTCAACTGTTGAGGTGCGTAATTTCTGTTCAAGGCCCAAACTCTGCAAACCCAAAATCTTGTTAATGGTGACGTTTACCCTTTTTTAAGTACACCAATTTTTGAAGTTCAACCCCGCCTTGATTGAGGAAGGTAACATATGGAAGCAAACACATTGCTAAAACTTTTTAAATCCTTCTCATCCACGTACTCAAATACATAATCAGCGCTTGTTACCTATAAAATACACTCTCAATGATCTAAGGAGTGTTTTTATTGCAAACAAATCATCATTCATACAAAAAATATACAAGAACGCTAAAATTAAACAACCATCTTTTGACAAAAAAAAAAAAAAAAACCAAATAGACGTTTTTTGCATTGCATTTTCACAAGGATGATTCATTTACAACCAAACACAACTATGAAGGTTATTTATTATTCACTTAAATATTTGGGCAAACATAAATCACTTATATATTTCGGGCTTCAAGACTCCAATGTAAGGCAAGTTCCTATACCGTTCGTTGAAATCCAGCCCATATCCCACCACAAATGCATCCGGACACTGTGACAAAATTACGTGTTATAATGTCAAGATGCCAAATATAACAAAACAGAAAAAAAAAACATAATACCATTTACAGCAATAAAAAATAAAAAGGGACCATTTTAATGTCATGGTCTATATCCCCATTTTAGATAAAGCAAACTACGAAGTTCAAATTACTAGCATTGCCAATTTAAGCAAAGGACAATCAAGATAACAAATTCTAGTGGTTGCCAATACGAAGATTTAGTAAATGGGTAAACTTTTATAAAGATTATAACAAGAGTAATGGAAAAAAACCCAATTCAAAAGTTATCAATATTTGTGGTGTGTGTGTGACGGATAAAGAGAGTACCTCAAAACCACTATAGAACTTCCCATCACCCAAGAGCTTAAAATGAACCTTTCTTCTTGATGGTTTGTCGAGGAGAGTGCACACAGAAACGGATGTTGCCCCTTTACCTTCTAAGTAAGAAATGAGACGGGATACAGTGTTTCCTGTATCTACGATATCTTCAACCTGACCAATGGAGATCTCGTTTAGAACTTTTATAAGCTCTTAATGGGGAATTCTTGTAAGGTAAAAGATTGTACAAAGATAATGGATATGATATAGAATAAACGTAGAAATTTAAGTTTGTGGTGTCTTTTAAAGTCGTAGATACACACAGAATAAAGTGAGAAGAAACTGTTCTGGGAAAATAGAACAAAACCAAGCACTCCAGGGCTTTCCTATTAACAATTCATAGTATGAACAATGTGAGCAATTAGCATAAATTAAAGACCAAATGCAGAAAAATGGAGAAAATATGCGAACTAGACCCCAAGCCAAAAGCAAGACCTTCCAAATCAGCCACGAATGGAGCACTGTTTCAATATCAAACTCGATAGTTTTCAAATTGAAAATTAGAATGTGTAGTATCACTGTATCAGATTTCATCACTTGCTTCTAAATTAGTCGCAATATTTGTTACAGGCACAAATCGTAGAGAATTCTCACCTACAGATAACATGCAGCATAATCGGAACATTGAATTCAACAGAAAAAATAGAGGAGTACCAAAATGACATGTTTTCCGGCAACATCTAATTTCACATCACATGAAATCTTAGGAGCGCCATTGGAAACAGTTCCAGAGCCATAGGATTCAGCTCGAACAAAATCCACGGTGACGGGCAATTTGATGTTGCGGACGAGGTCGGCGAGGAAGAGGAAGGCTCCGGTGGCAACACCAACGACCACAGGAGAAGTAGAACCTGGAGAAGAGAAATCATTGTTTATTTGAGAAGCCAATTCGCAGATTTTCTGAAAGACTTGCTCCGCCGTCCATATGACGGTGAGTATATCATCGTCAATGCATTGGCTCCCCATTTTCCTTTTTCACAATTAGCAATTATTGTTTTAGGGTTTTTAACTTCAGTTTAGTTTTCAACTTGCTATGAGGGTATTTATAGCGGTTAAATGCCAACACAAAAGTACACGTGTGTCAATTTGATAAATTTTGAGGAGCAATTCAAACTTGGGAAAATGACTTATAAGGGTAATTATGTTTTAAAACTGTTCAAAAAATACCATCCAAGTTTAGTCTGTTCAAAAAACACCATCCAAGTAAGACATTTGTACAAAAAACATCATCCAAGTAAGGCCATTGTACAAAAAACACCATCAAACTACATGTTTTGTTCAAATTTTACCCGATGGTAACCGGCTTTTGCAGGTTAAATGATGACTTGGCCGGTCACCAAGTATTAGGCCAAGTCATCCTTTAACATGCAAGAGCCGGTTACCATCGGGTAAAATTTGAACAAAACATGTAGTTCGATGGTGTTTTTTGTACAAAAGCCTTACTTGGATGGTGTTTTTTATACAAAGACCTTACTTGGATGGTGTTTTTTGTACAAAGGCCTTACTTGGATGGTGTTTTTTGAACAGACCAAACTTGAATGACGTTTTTTGAACAGTTTTGAAACATAATTACCCTTATAAGTCATTTTCCCTTCAAACTTCAAAGTGATCGGGTCACGTTGGGTTTTATACGTTTTCTATGTATAATAAACTTTCAAATATAAAAATAATAATAATTTTGTTTAATAAAAAAATAATATTATCAAGCTATAGTATTTTATCTTATTGTTGAAGTTATTAATTTGTTCAAAAAATGTATTTTTATTGTCGGCTATAATAAATTTCACTCAATGTTTACTCGGTTAAAATATAAATTAAGAAAAAAAAAATCAGGGAAATGATTTAGGAATGTAACAAAATTTTAAAATGATATAAAAAACATCAATGTATAAAAAAAATATCATCAAACTATAATATTTGTAGTTTTGTACACATATAACCAGTTATTAATTTGTTTAAAAATATATTTTTATTAATTTGTTTAAAAATATATTTTCATCATATGCTATATTAGGTTTCACTCAAATTTTACCCATCAAAATATAAATTAAGAAATAAAAAAGCCAATCAGGATCGTTTCAAGCCGATTTGGGGCCCGGGGCAAAATATAAAATGGGGCCCCTAGCGATAAACTTTTTTTATAATGGTAAATTGCATAAAAGTCACTAACTTTTCCAATTTTCTCGATTTTGACACTGTATTTTTAGTTTTTGCAATTAAGTCATTATGTTTTCAGAAAATTGCAATTAAGTCATTATGTTTTCCAAAAAGTTGCGAAAATGACCATATGACAAGATGGCAACAGGTTATTAGGTCATATGGTCAAATTTGCAATTTTTCAGAAAACATAATGACTTAATAGCAAAAATAAAACATAGTGTCAAAATCGAAAAATATGGAAAAGTTAGCGAATTTATGCAATTTACCCTATGCAATTTATATAACTTAATCACTTTACATGTCCCATACGTGTCCTAAAAAATAAATTTGTTGTTACCTTGTTTTTCCATTTAAAGTAATCAAATTTATTGTCCTAAAAATGGAATTTCAAAAAGATTTAGGATAAATGCATACGAATAACAGCTAACTTACATGCCCTCAGTGTGAATATCCTATTGGGTAATTGGTTATGTAAACAATGTCTTTATATGATGGGTTATAAAAATCTATATTGATGTTCGTTCATTTACAAAGATAGTTTAAGCAAAGTAAATAAAAAGTTCAATATACTTTTACCATTTTTTTCAATCGAGTCCATCAACTTTCTTATTGAGAAAAAAAATTTGGCAATACAACATGTCAAGGTAGTAGCATTTGCATACTCGAAGACATAAAATGTATAATTTTAATTACTAGATTTTTTGAAAGACTTAATCGCTAAAAATTGTGAAAATAGACAAAATAAAGAAAGACGCCGTCTTATTCGAAATTAAAGTACTTATTTTCAATAAAACAAAAAATGTATACTCATTTTCAATAAAAAAAACTTAATTTCAATGAAACAAAAAGTATTAAGAGTTTAAACTAGAATTTTTTTTAAGTAAAAGAAGGTTTCGTATGCATTTATCCTAAATCCTTTTGAAATTCCACTTTTAGGACAATAAATTTGATTATTTTAAATGGAAAAACAAGGTAACAACAAATTTATTTTTTTGGACACGTATGAGGCATGTAAAGTGATTAAGTTATATAAATTGCATAGGGTAAATTGCATAAAATTCGCTAACTTTTCCAGATTTTTCGATTTTGACACTATGTTTTATTTTTTCTATTAAGTCATTATGTTTTCTAAAAAATTGCAAATTTGACCATATGACCTGGTAACCTATTGTCATCCTGTCATATGGTCGTTTTCGCAACTTTTTGGAAAACATAATGACTTAATTGCAATTTTCTGAAAACATAATGACTTAATTGCAAAAACTAAAAATACAGTGTCAAAATCGAGAAAATTAGAAAAGTTGGTGACTTTTATGCAATTTACCCTTTTTATAATAAAAGAGGGCGGTATCTAGAAACAAATAGATAAGAAAACTTACAAATAAACTTTTTTTATTATATGCAATTGCAAACCATACAAGATTTATCAGACATGTATTTTCTAGGACCCATTTTATAAGTTAAATATGTATATCTATAAACAAATATATAAGTTAACTCACAAATCAGAAGGACAATCTAAAGAGCAATAGAGCATGAATCGATGAAAAGTTGAACACCAAGGCAGAAACCAAACCTCACTGCCTCACAATCTGAATATATGATTATCTGAAAAACATGAAAACAAAGCATAAAATCATATGCCATTATCTACAATATGAATATACGTGCGTTTAGGTCCCTGTCGTTACTCCTTTCCCTGATATCATCGATGAGTTATGATTTGGGCTAAGTTTGGGCCTTTTTAGCAGAGTAATAGATTTTTTTTGGCTAAATATATAAAGAACATCTAAAAATGGGGGCCCTTTGGCGTTTGGGGGCCCGGGGCGGTCGCCCAGCTTGCCTAGCCCATTGGGCCAGCCCTGAAGTCAATTACATAGATTTTAAGGGCTTATTGTGTGGCTTCTTCCTTATTTACCCGAAGAACACTCGCATCAATAAAGGATTATCAAGGGTTTTAACGTTCAAATTGTAACGCCCGGTTTCTCATACAAAGCACACCAAAATTTTCTCAAACAATAACACATCAAAATAGGCATACTTGTACTCAAACCATGGAAACAAAATGTTATTAACATAAATAATTACACAAAAGGTCCTTACAAATTTGACTAAGCATTACAAATAAATTTATTACAACCAAAGGACAGACTCTAAACTTGTCAATCACTCTTAATCACATGTCTTACCCTATCACTGCTACAGATACCTGCAAAACAACATATAACTCAAGTGTAAGCTTATAAAAGCTTAGTGAGTAATCTCCAATATACTCCACATATGTCTCTCAATGCACATTCTCATCCTCCTCTCTTGATATTCTCATTAGCAAGTAAACATCTTCTTTTTATATCTAAAACCTGCAATCACGTTAGCTTATAATGCCAACTAATTATTAGCATACATCAACTCATCAACAAGTACCACAACCGGCACTAATCGTAAACTCGATCACATTTTCGCATGTACTCATTTTCACAATCAACTATACTTAATCATAACAATTCTCATGGCTGTAGCAATTAGACTCAAAGACTCTTTAACTCAACTACTCTAGCATATACTCTACTCTTATACTCAATATAGATTGCAACTCATCTCTTGTTATCCACAAATAACAGAACCACCCCAAATTATAAGTTACCGCAGTATCAACATAACACACACACACACACACACACACATATATATATATATATATATATATATATATATATATATATATATATATATATATATATATATATATACACACACACAACAACATATATATTACATACAACAAGATGTAACTCTTACTCAAGTACTTGAAAGTACTCACCTGATATAGGCTTAGTATGTGGAACCCCCAAATTACGCATAATGGGCTCCTGTTCGCTAGACTTTGTTGTATCACCATAGTCTAAATCAATTCTCCAATATCCACAATCATCTCAATAACATCTATCTCAAAGATGTAGAAATCGAAAGAGGAAAAAAATAGTATAAACGGTAAATATCAACTCTATATTTACCGAAACCCCTAATTCCGGGGTTCTACTCATTCAACCATAAAATCTTGAGAATAATGTAACACCCGGTTTTTAATAAAACATCTTCATTTAAATAAATATCAATTTATTCAATAATTAACATTTTGAAGATATTTAGAAATCATTTAAACATCAATTCACCGCATAAATCTCCACATAAGTAGCATCAGTGTGTACCCGTCATGCCTGTCCGTCATTTTCACCTGTACAACCTGAAATGGTAATTTAAAAGGGAAAGGATAAGCACACGGCTTAGTGAGTTCCAACAACTACACAGCATATCAGCTACACATACTTTACCCCTAACAGGAAAAATACAACCACACGTCACATAATCTGCTCTACCCAGTATATTGGATTATATCCTCCTATACGTATCTGCTCAGTAAATATAATTCCCCGGCTCAGCACTTAGAGCCGCGCATACCCTGTACGTCGAGTCATGCGTATCTGCTTAGTGTATTTTGCACGTATCTCTATATTACTCAGTACGTCGAGCCCACACACACCATAACCCAACCCATACAATTATAACAGGAAGGTATATACACACAACTTGGTACAATTCACCAACATATTATAAACATCTTATAAGCACACAAAATACAGTAAAGGACATATAACGTCCACACAATGTAGTGAGAAACTCACCTGATTATAGTCGACTACAGCGTTTATCTCTGCTTCGTATTCCCTCTTTAACTGTTAACACCGTAAGACATTTATCACTCTTTACTCCTTAACTATCTTATAGTTGCATCATTAAATTCTTCCATAATTCCAACGTGATACCTCGTGATTTATCAAGTAAAGGATAGCCAGGTAGAAGATTAGTTGGGGTGGCAGGATCCTTTCAGCATTTTAGCCTTTCGGAAAATCCAACAACCAGATCCCAAGTAATCGGCCTAGACACCATCCTCGTAAGTAAATCACTCGGTATTATTTTTGGAATTACGAATAATATAACCTCTACATTTTATAGTTTAACACTTATAGACTACTAGAGAAATACGATATCAATTACTCACTTAAGATTGGCGTTTTCGCAAAGCCTTGGCACGTTTCCCGTTCCGCTCTTCCAACACTTCCCGAGCACCTCGTTACCAGCTACCGCTCGCTCCTAACTCCTCCCGACCTATTTTCCTCACCAGAACACTCCTCGATATCGTAAGGTTGTTTGGTGTTTGTTGTAGGTTAAAATGAAGAAGTTGGGCCTCTATTTATAGGGCTTGAAAACACTATTCACGATGTCATCACGACGTCATCACGACATCATCGTCGATGTCATCACGACATCATCACGACATCAGCGTCGATGTCATCACGACATCATCGTCGATGTCATCACGACATCAGCGTTGACGTCATCACGAGGTAAGCGCTTACTTCATTTCTCGGGTACTATTCACGCCGGAGTACTATTCACGACGGAGTTACTATTCACATCGGAGTTACTATTCACGTCGGAGTTACTATTCATAACGTTTTTTTTTTTTTTTAAACGGTCGTTACAAATAATCACATCAATAACTCAAGGAAGTATCCTCTAACAATCTGTTAACAACATATGCAACAATTTATAGCTAAATCACAAATATTGAAAGCTAGCATTTAAAACCCCAAAACTGACAAGTTATTCACCTCGATGATTTAAGAATCAAGAATGCGTTTGCGGGGTTAGATTCGAGTCTCTTTATGTTTCCCTATGAATCTCCAGTCTCAATTTGACACAAAATCGCCCCAATATGCTTTGAATTTGAGTTTGTATGTTTTTCTTCCGAAATGAGGGTTTTTCTGCAACATATACACGACATTAGCGCCGCTAATGTCGCCTGCACGAACCGTGCTTGCGAAAACGACCTGTGTAACTCGTTTCAGCCCTCGGACAGCTTTCTGGACCATTTTTACACGACTAGTGTAACTCTGGAAAGGTCTCGGATCAGTTTCTAAGCCTCATTACACGACCTGTGTGACCCTACACGACTCGTGTAATCTTTTTTTTTTTTATCATTTTTTAACCTCAAACTTCTTCCAAATGGGTTTCTAATAACCCAAACTCATATAACAACCTAACTAATCTTAATCACAACAAGATTAGTATATAAGAAAGGGTTCAACCTCTTCTCACTTATCAAACAACTCATAACTTAAAGGCAACCACAAAAGATCGCCACACCCTTACTCTAAACAACTCATAACTAGAACCACACCAACTATAAGGTAATAACTCTACTTATATTGATAAGCATCTCAAAAAGAAATAGGTCTTACACAAATCAATCACCACAATTGGCTTGGGGCAAAAGCCTCTTTGTGGTAAACATTGGCGGTGAGGAACGTGCACCCACCATTCTCGTGGTGCAACACTTTGTTATCCTTCTAAGTCAGTTACCCTTTTTTTTAAAAGGGATGAGTATGGTATAGGAACTGAATTAGGACGCGAAATGACAATTTTGACATTTTCAATATATTTTTTTTATCATTTTGTATAAGACAAAGATTGATACAAAATAAATAAAGAGGAATGAGAACTGCATATTGAGAAGCAAGTGTTAAGGAGGTTCAATAGATGCTTCTACACAAATTAGGTAAAAGTGGATCATCTTTGTGATTTACTCTAAAAATTACAAAAGAAATAAAGATGGGTATTTTGGACATTTTACAGATACTTCACTCCTCTTTTTAACATAGTTAGCAAAAAGGACAAACTGTGTAAAGTTTTCAAACCATAATGACCAAGTACATAATATTTATGATAGTTGTTCTCAATATGATACTTTTTGCAAACCATGAGACCAATCGTGTAACTTTTTCTGATGAATATTGTCATAAAAGTTATGCAAAATTATATAAATGGTAAATTGTGGTGTCAAATGTTACAAATTTTGTCTTTAAAATTAACATTTTCATTCGAATCGTCCATATCGTTTTATTTTGTTGCGGTTGTGGTCCGTGAATTAGATGTTATTATAAGTTTAGCGTTTAATGGACGTTAAATGACAATTTTGGCCGTTTTAATATGTTTTTATCATTTAGTTTTCGGAAAATGACTTAAAGATGTTTTGATAACCTGTGAATGGTTCCGGTAAAAGGTCAATTCTAAATCAGTCAATATTTAGAGTGTTTGATAAAATCAAATTTTACCTCTGATCAAATCAGAAGCCTCTAAATGGTTCCTTAACCCTACATTCTCTTATCTAAATATTTTTTTATTGAAAATACCAACATTGCCCTTATTCCTTTTCTTTCTCCAACATCGGTTCATCAAGATCAACTTTGCAAACATAAAAACACAAAGATACGTCTTTGCGAAGCTATTTCACAAATACAAATATAGAAAAAAGTTTTGCTACATGAGAAATGGTGTTTTGGCAAGTTTATAATTAAACACCACTTCAATTCTTCGTCGAACCCCATATTACTTTATTTTTAATTTAAATATTCTAACAAAACAAACATTTTTAATTTAAATTTATCTAAATAATATGTAACTTATTAAATACCAAAGTTGATTATTAGAAGCATGAATATTTGACATTTTATTTGCCATTTGTTTGAGTTTTAGTATATCTTACTGGATTTTCAAGTATCATCTTTAACTTGATGTTTTATATGATATTGTAAATTTATTAATTATTTAATAAGTTCATAAAAATATTTTATCAAACATGAGTATATTTAATAAAAAATCGTTTAGAAGGTTAAAATGATAAATTTTATCATTCAATACATTCAGTGGCACAAACACATGTCCGGTCTCCTTGAGGTCTTAGGTTCAAATCCCACTAAGGGATTTGGTGGGTTAGGATTATGATACATGTGTAATAATATTTGTCAGTTAAACAAAACCAACCTTATTAAACAAAATGTTTTTGTTCATAACCAAGTTCATTTAGATAATCTAAATCATTGAGTTTTAACAGATAACCCCGTACTATCATCTAAGATTAAACATTATTTACCCGACCACCCTCGCCTATCTCTCTCAAATGTAACGTCCCAAATTTCGTAATAAAATTTTCATTTTAAAAACGATTCAAATACATAAAAAGGGTTGCCAAATAAATTCATCCAAATTAAAACTTAATATTTAAAACATATAAATTGTATTTACACAAACATTATTCAGCAGAAGACTTAGATACCAAAACTCCAGATGCGGTATAGTCGCGCCGTGCTCCAAGCTCAAGCCAGCAGATACTTGAAAAGCAGTTAGGGTGACAAAGTAACCCAAAATACCACACGATCTATTCCATAACACACAATCGTCAAATGGTCTCAGAGCTTGCCCCAAACAACCTGGCTCTCGGGCTTGCCCCGATCCGCCTCGGCTAAAAACTCACGAGCTTTCCCCGTTTCGTCCGTCACCGAATCAACTCATTCTTTAATCTTTGGGTGCCCAGCTACGACCGGTCATGCATCATCCTTTGTCATGCAGCAACCCCCAGATCGATCAACTCATTCTTCACTCGTCGGAATGAATCCAACGACTGTCACATATAAGCATAACAGCCTAAGCATACAACCTAATCCATCAGGTTTTTATCATTAGCTCAATAGTCAAATAACGTAAGGCACGCCTAGCTACCATACATTACTACACACAATAATTTAGTTACCTACGCATGTAACTTCATCCATAGTATAATGAGAAGACTCACCTGATCCGCAAAGCCAATCAGCACTCCACACACGATTCTTCAGACCCGACAACGCGAACTTCCTAACAAGGATAAACTCCACTTAGAACTTTCTAAACCCCAAACAAGATAAACCTCTAAGACTGGTACCCCAAACCCTCAAGTTTGACCAAAAGTCAAACTGGTCAAAAAGCCAACGATCAAAGGTTAAAGTCAATAAAAGTCAACAAATACAGTTAGTGACGCTAACTTCCCTAGTTAGCATCGATTACTATGAACAGTCTCAAAAGTCCATTAAGCTCTTAATCCATTCAGCCAAGGTCTTAATTCTTCCAGGGACCTTCCAAACAGTCACTAAGTCCATAAAAATCCTAACTTTAACATCCAAACATAACCATTCTAGCTCCATAACAAGATCCAAGTCCAAAATGGCCTAAAACTTCAACTAAACCACTGAAAAGAGTTTGGCTTACTCTCTAAACCAACTTAATGGTTCTAAATCAGACCTTAAGGCATAAAGTTCCAAACGTTATCCTTCCCAACCATGGACAATCGTCATAAGGGACCATTACATCATTTCAATCCATAAAAACCCACTAGAAACAACATAAGAACCTTAACAAAACATAAATGTGGGAACTTTACTCACAATGGTCCAGAAAAATGCAGATCTTTGAAGCTTCACTCAAGAGGAACAACTTGTAGAATCACCACCTTCCTTCTAGCATCATCAAGGCTTCAAAAATCCATCCAAACACACCAAAATCATCAAAACCCCATTCCAGAAGTCTAGAGAGAAAGTCAGAGAGAAAACGTTTTGGAGGCTGAAAAATTGGATTTGGCGGCTGCCCTATGGACTATGGTTTTCCACCTTTAAATATGGCCCAAGCATGAAAATCTAGTGGTTTTGACCCATTTTCAGCAGTTAGCGTCGCCAATAAACCCATTAGCGTCACTAATTGCTTAACGTGCAAACCCACTGAACAGCTGGGAAAAGCGTCGTTAACTTTCTGATTAGCGTCGCTAATCAAGACATTGGCGGCGCTAATCCCGCTTTTGCCTAAAATCTTCGACTTTTGATTCTTTTTCGCGTTGAGCTTGAACGTCTGGGATTAGGGTCTTACATCACACCTATTTCCTTGCATCACTATCATCATCAAAAAAAGAAGTCTTCATATATTAATTTGGACTAAGGATGAGCTAACGAGTATCATAGATGAAGTCTCCATCCTTTTTTATCCCCAACATTGTCTCTTCAACAAGGCTCCAAATAGAAGACTAAGCTTTATTGGAGCAAGAGAGAGGGGAAGTAGAAAAAACATGTGTTCTCTATTAATTTAGGTGAATAAAACACAATGAATTGAGTTTGAAAGTTTTATATGTCAATGTGTTTGCATCTGTCTTCTCTGGCTAGATTTGGTCTATTTTAAATTATTTAATAAAAAACAAGTTGTAATTTCACAGTGTGAAGAACAATTTTACAGTATGAAAGTATTCTTGCACTGTAAGTTTTCCTTGGCTATCATTTTTGAAATCCAAACCAATATCAGTGTTATGACCCTTAGCTCTATGGACGACGTGTTTATGGAATTAATTTTGCTATCCAAAAAGGTTAGGGTGCAGTTTGGTGTCCATTTACCTTCCATCTCGATACAAAAATTGACTATTTATAAATTTGTTTCACCGTTCTAATTCAAAATATAAATTAAGTTTGCTAAATATCCACTTATTTTTACCATATCTATATTTTATACCATTCATTATATAAACATATTATAGTGAAGCATTTGATGTGTATTTTTAGCAAAAACATAAATAAAACTCAAAGCTTCATAAGAATACGAAACTTTGTCATAATGCAAATATGTAAATATGGTTCAAATGTATAATAAGATATACATATATAGTACATTTGAAAAAGATACATACATATATAATACATTTTAAGCAAACTTTCTAAACCTAACGCTTGAACGACTTGCCAATGCGAAAACTTTCAAAATGCAAAACCATGTTGTCCTTATTTCCAGCAACATTCAATCACTAGCTGGAAACAAAAAACTTTTATGTAAGCATCAAGGATATGAAATCATGATTGCTAGAAAAACTTACTTGATTCTGCCAATTTTCATTTTAGGTCATCTTCCTGAGTTTCTCAATCCGCAAATTGGGGAATGAAAGAGCATGAAAGTGTAGTACGAAATGGAAAATTGGGGGATGAAAGAGTTTGAAAGTGTAATACGAAAATGGAAAAAGAAAAGAGTAAAATGGTCGATTTTTGACTTAAATACGGATACCAGTTTTTGACTTTGACTTTGGCATTTTGGAGTGGACCTACGAAATGATCGTCATCAGCTGCCACGTAGGCGTCACGTAGGATGCTTACGAAATTGAAGTTGTATGCTTCTAAAGTTGGGTGGATACCTATGAGATGCCTATGAGATGTTTTTTTTTTTGTTTTTAATTTTTTAAAATTCAAACCATTAAATTAAAATAAAATTAAAAAATTACATTAAAATAAAATTAAAACATTACATTAATATTAAAAACATTACATTAAAATTAAAAACATTCCATTAAAATTAAAAAAACGACTAACCATAAAATTAAAAAAACAACGTCGTCAATCTGAAAAATCATTTGTATCGTTCACCGGAGGCATATTAAGATCCACATGATTAACGCAATATAGATGTTCCACCAAATCGGCACGTAACTCGTGATGTTTGCCAACATCTCGTAGCTCCCGTCTTATTACGACGTATATCGGAGAACCAGGAACTATTGGCGGCTCGCTGTTGGATGTTGCGACGTGCTCGTTTTCCATATACTTGCATATAGCCTTCCCCTCGCCCTATAAACTCATGTTGTGTAAAATAATACATGTATACATAATAGATGCGAGTTTGTCTTTATCACGGGGTCGTGTCGGCTTTGCTAGTATGTGTCACCGCTTCTTGAGTGCTCCAAATGCTCTTTCGATATCCTTTCTAGCCCTTTCTTGTGCAGCTTTATATTTCACGCGTTTTGGATCAACGGGACATGACAAAGGCTTCACAAGAACGAGATACTCGGGTATATACCATCAACTAGGTAATACCTGTACTTGTATATGGTTCCGTTTACTTGAAACAGATAATTTGTAACACCACGTTATTTCCGGTAAGTAATTTTGTTTTAATCGTAATGTGATTTCGATATGAAATAATGTTATAGGTGTTTGGATGGTTATAATACCTTTAAGATAGAGTTTTCGTGCGAAAAACGCTAAAAACAGGTAACCCGGGTCGTGTTGGTCAACCCGGATCGGGTTTAGTTACGAAAAATCGGGAAATTCAGCAACAACGTCAACCCGGGTCGGGTTTTAAAACCCGGGTCGTGTTGCATAGGAACCAGGGTCGGGTTTTATAACCAGGGTCGGGTTACGCGCAGATCAGCATTTTTAAATACGCGATTTTCAGCCATTTTGGGCATTTTTCTCGAACGAAAAGTGCTGAAAACCCTAGAAAATAATTCCCAAACACTTTAGAACCAAATCGGAAGGCTAGAACTCGATGGATTGAAGTAATCTTCGATATTTCACTTCTTGAAGGTAAGGTTTACAGTTTTAGCCCTTTTGAACGGTTGATTTGGTTGATTTGGATTGGGTTTGAGTGGTTTTGAAGAACCACCTGTGATTATTTGAAATTGAGTGTATAGCACATGTTTGGATGTTCTAAAACATTCGTAATCTTGAGTATTAACCGAAGAGAGCAAGCTTTAAGATTTGATGGTGGAAAAAATAGGATATTCACCTCTATTTGGTGTGGATATGGTTGTGTAGGTGCAGAAATTGTTGAGGAAGTGTTTGTAATCACTATTGGTGTGGGTTAAGACTACATAAAGCTGCAAACAGGTGAGTAATCTCACTTATAACAGATGTGATATATACTGTTTGAACTCTTATAACATGTAGCAGTTCCGGAGTTCAGTTTTTGGTAGCTTGGAAGTGAGTAATCTCACTTATATCACATATGATATGTGTTGATTGGACTGTTACAGATTGAAACAGCTTTGGGGGACGAAAATGATAATTTTAAAGATATAATGAAAAGGCAATATCGGATAAGCCGTGAGTCAATGAAATGACAAGAACGGAGCCGTGAGCCATAAATGATTATGAAATAAAATGTTATTGAATGGTGCGGCCACTTGTGGCTATGATATTGGATGTTATATCCAACTGGTGCGGCCTATATGGCTATGATATTGTTATATGGAAAATGGTGCGGCCTTATGGCTATGATATTGGATGATTAAATCCAAATGGTGCGGCCTTATGGCTATGATATTGAACTTTGAATCTAAATGGTGCGGTCTTATGACCATGATATCGGGTTATTGAACCCAGCTGGTGCGGCCTTTAGGCTATGAAATAAATGATGAAACTATTGGTGCGGCCTTAGGGCTATGACTTGAATGTTGAAAATGTTTGGTGCGGCTTATATGGCAATTAAAGACGGTGCAGTCAATTGTGACTAAGAAATATGGGACAGAAATAGTAATTGAGAATTTATATGTTTATTTTCTCTTGTACACATGTGGCTTTATGTGGCTAACAGATTTGGTTTGATCAATATGCAAATAACATGTTAGATATGATAAAAGGTTCAAATAACCGATGTGATTTGATAATCATACGATATTACGGTTCAGCCTGTAAGGCTATGAAGTAGGATGTGAAATCCTAAGAGATATATGGTCAGCCAGTAAGGCTAGGAGTTTGGATCCGATATCCAAACATATATACGGTTAGCCGGAAGAGGCTATGAAATGGGACCTTGTATTGAAAAGATGAGTCAAAAGAGATTCATCATATATAGGAAATTATATATGAATGTATTTCTTATACATGTTATTTGCAGATATGATTACTCACTGAGCTTTATAGCTCATGTTATTTGTTAAATGTCCCTGCAGGTTAACATGATCCTGATAAGGGAAAAGATAGAGTCCGTGACTAAAGAAGTGAGACTTATAGATGTTGTCAGTAGCAGCCCGGCTTCAAAGGAGATTATGGTATTTTATACTCTCCTTGATACACTTGTACCCATTTTTAATAAAATATACCCCTTTTGTTATGGTTTTATGTATTGAAACCTTTGTTTTAAATGAAAAAATTTTCAGGGGTGTTTTTGTTTTAAAAGCTGGGTGTTACATAATTAGGAGCCGATCCGTTGCAAACATTGTCGAATAACGGTGACATTTGATAAAAGTTGATATCATTGTTGGAACCCGGGGTAACGAAGTACGCATGCCAAAACCAAAGATCATGTGACGCAGCAGCTTCGAGAATGACGGTCGGGTGACATTTATCACCCCGCGTATATTGCCCGAGCCATGCAGTGGGGCAACTACCCCACTCCCAATGCATACAATCCAAACTCCCAAGCATGCCGGTAAAGCCATGAAGATGTGCGTGATGAGCGTAAATGGTCTGCATGTCGCTGAATGTAGGCTTGCGCAAGTACCGTGGACCTTATATATCAACGACACACCTACAAAACTCCTAGAGGCTTTCGCGTGCAACCCTTTCAAACATTTGAAAATATTCATCCCATGAGTCTGACACACCACCGTAAGCTAGTTGACGCACGACAACTACACATTTTTGTATAGCGCTAAAACCTTTCACATCGGCTTCGTCGGGTCGTTGTTGGATAAACTTAGACATATTCATCACATCGATCAGAATACGTAGAAATAAATGCCGCTCCATCCGAAACCGCCGGCGAAAATTGTACCGTGGGTAAACACAATTCTCGTCGAAATAATGATGCATCAGAAGGGTGTGTGCTGCGGCTCGGTCTCTAAGCAATCTGACTCGCGTACGCGGATTCGTACTTTGCACGGCCTCCTCCTCCTCCTCTTCTTCTAATATGTCGATAACCCTTTCCATCCCGTGAAGTACCGCCATGCCCACGCTAACGAGCCAGTCATTCGACATGGTATTGAGTGTGTGAAATTTAAAAAAATGTGAGTTTTTGATAGGGGTTGAAAGTAATTTTTATTGTGGGTTGTGGGTATATTTATAGTTGTAAAATAAATTAAAAAAAAAAAGTAGGCGTTGATGCTCATTTAACAATCTGACATTCATTTTTTTTAAAGTAGCCGTTGATAGTATATGAATTTTCAATTTAAAGCTGAATTTTTTTTTTGGGAAACTCTCCGATTTTCACGCCTACATGAACATGCCGATGACCCGATGCCGATGGGCTATATCGGCATCACGGGGCGGTGATGCCGACGGCATCGCTTGGCCACGTCAATGTCGATGGATGTTTTACGCCTCATACCGTATAGTCTGAGACTATTTTAAGGCAAACCATAGGCCGTATTGAATAGATTTATTTTTTCTCTAGTCTCTACAAAAAATACGTCTGTTAGTATATTTATAGATCAGTCACAACTCACAAATACATGGTAATATGCTTTAGTAACAAAAGGCGGTATAAATTCGAAGAAACCTTCTCGCGCCAAAACCAAAGAAGTGAAGGAGAAGGAACACGCATCGATTCGGCAAAAATGTCCACCGTCTTCATCGCCGTTCAATGCTTCCAGTGCTCCACTATGCAGGCATCAATTTCTTTCAGTTTACAAACACAAATAAATCAACGTTGATTTCTGAATGCTGTTGATATGAATCATATGATGTATTGACAGGTGAAGCAGCGGAAGAAACGCAGCAACAAATGGAGCTGCGTCATCTGTAATGAGAAGCAGTCAGTTCGGAAGGTGTTTTTCCAGGGATCCATGGCTAAAGACGTTCGGAAATTCGTGCAGAGCTTCAACATGTCACGTCAATTCGTCGAACAACAACAGGACTTGCAAGAAGAAGAAACCCTAGATCAAGAACAAATTCAAAATCAGCCGAATAAAAAACGCACCGATTGGAGCGAGTACATCGAACCTGACATTAACGATGTTGGAATCGATGATGATGAAGGTCAGCTGTTCCTTATATTCTGCTCAATTATATGGAGTCCAAGTCCTAAATCTAGATTTTTGTACTACACCTGTCTTACTCAAGTTACTAAACTTAGATTTCTGAATTCAAACGCAGTTTTTCTTCAATTTAGAATTTCGGTTCCACTTGTACGAATTCGTTAGCAATTTTTAGTGATCAATGATTCTTAATCCTAGAGTGTAGAGTTCTTTATTTTCAGCTTTAAACAATGAAGATCTGCGCTGTTTGAATTCTATTTATCTTTTTTGTTTGAAACAAGGAAGTATCAAATAATAACTTGCATATAGTTGATTATGAATCGCATTTACAGGTGAGTTGTGTGAACTAAATATTGTGACAGAGCTGCCAAAACCGTTGTTTAAGAAGCCAAAATTGAGGTGTAATTACTCTGCTGCTGGATTCGATTTTGAAGATGATGTAAAACTTAGAATACCAGCTTTTGGAAAGAGAAATGTCAACAAGAAAATCTATAATCCAGGTTACTAAATTCCGTTTCCACACAAATACCTCATTCTAGTTCTTCTAAATTCAATACTGTCTGTGCATAATTTGTTGATTACTTCTAATCTTTCAAACAGTTGAACAACCATTCTACTTGGTCTAACTCATATCAGTTTCAAAGTTGTAAATAGTCATTTGACTTAAATCAACTCATTTGTTTGCAGACAAGGAGCGAAGAACAACTGTGAAAGAAAGTTCCAAAAGCTACAATGATAAAGAGATAGGAGCGTCTTCAAATCGGAGAGAGTACCATGAACCTGAATATCATGATAATGTTGATCATGGTTTTGCACATACTGGATTAAATTCAGTGATGATGAAATTAAAGAGGCCAGTTTCGAAATGGAATGACTTCATTGATGATGCTGATGACCTGCAGCTTGAAAGCAGATGTCAAGAGATTAACCATGATGCATTTGAGATGAAGGTAAGTGATGAAATTGTAGAAGATGATGTTCATCCTGATTTCCTTTGAATTTTATCGTTTTGATTCATATTCATGTCGCATCTGTAAAATCTGAATCTCTTTCATTCTCCAACAAAGTACGGATTGATTTGAAGTATATTCATATCCATATAACGATTACAATAATTCATTTGACATTTGAAGTTAAAATATGATTTCTTGCATGCCATTTGCAGGATAACAAAATAGCCGACATTCAAATCTTTAAAACTTTATTGAATTAATAAAGGGCTAAATGCAAAAAATAGCATGGTACTTCCACTTTTATTGTTTTATAGCAATCTAATTTTACTTTTTACTATTACAGCATTGTACTTTCAAAAGATTTTTTTATCAGGGCATTGTAATTTTAAAATTTACCTAATTATAGCATTGTACTTTTTAATCAATTTTTATTATTAACACATTATACTGAATCATAAGAGTGAAAATTGCTTTGTATTTGTATGACATTGCTATAATACTATAATTGGGTGGATTCTTTAAAATACAATGTTATAATAGAAAGAAAAGAAAGGAACATGCTATAATAAACAAAAAGCAAAAGTGAGTTGCTAGTTTTTGCATTTTAATACTTGCAAAATAACTACACTTGGAGCATTTCCAACTAGAGTTCATTTTTAATCTTATTACTATCTGAAATAATCACCGAAAAGGCTATTACCATGTATTTTGCTTTTCCTATCAACGATATATTATTTAATAAATGCGAATGTTGATTGTGTTTTATACATTTAACCCCTTTATTCAATAATATTTTATCTTACCTCTCTAACAATATCAAAATTTTAAACCTTTAGTATTTCTTCACTAATTGTGTAGCCATGTAGGCTATGATGGCGTATTGTAACATATTTAATTATTTAAATATTAATATCAAGTAATATTTCCTTTTTAATATAATGTTTGCTTTAAAAATTACAAGTTGAGTGACAGGCTTTACAAGAAGATGGGGATAAATTAATTAAAAGAAAAAAAATTGAAAATGCATTAACAATTGGAGACGGTTTTTGATAAATGATGCTTGTTAAATATAGTTAGTGGAAATCTAATGTTGCAAAAATAATAGGTCAATGTAGAGATCAACCATTGTAGCTGCTCTTAATGATTAAATGTTCTTACCATCCGTTTCTTTCAAAGGATAATCACAAAAATGACCAAAGTGTATATCATAAAATAGCCAGTTTTTGAAAACTAACACTAAATAGTCAAATGTTTTGCAATATGGAGTTTGCATATAATATTTGGCTTTAAAAAATTACTTTATAAATGGTTCCTGGTGCAAACGTGTTTTAATTGCTATTTATGTTAAAAAAATAATTAAAAATATGGGAAATTCATCAATAAAAGAGTAGTGATGATCAAAAATAGTAGAGTATCACACTTGGATCCAAAAAATCAGGTCTCTTCATTCGACCAAACCTTTCTTGCATTGCAAGTAGAGAAGATTCCATATGCAATTTTCACAATAAATTTTATTCCTCGAGCCAATAACTCTTACACAAAGGAACCAGAAAATGAGAAATTATGTGTGTATTAATCCAAAGCTTCAGATGAAATTTCGAATATCCAAAGACTTCACATCCACCATTTCCTCATCCTTGAACTCCTCCCTACAAATATTCCACATAATCACACACCAAATCATGTACTGAATTACCTAAATTACCCTTCAATATTTGACAAAAACAAATTCTAATACCTTTTCTTCTGTGTATCCATTGCTTCATGAGCTTCCTTCTTCAGCTCTTCAAGTTGTGCTTTTGCAATTTTTAGCTCCAATTGTTCTTCATACTTTGGCAATTCTTCCTTTCGAATCCCAAGCCTACAACACCATAAAAATGCGCGCTAATTTAAAATTTGGTATTATTAAAAAACTTTTTAAAAACTTGAAAATTAGCTTTTACTTCTGATTAATTTTATCAAACTCTGTCATCAAGAGGGCCATTCCCTTCTTATCATTTCTCATAAGTGGCTTCTTAAGTTCTTTCTCAACTTTCTCAAGTGCATCCATCATCATACCTTCTGCACCCACTTCATCCACAAGCCCTCTCCTACAAATTAAAATCAAAATTAATAAAAATAAAAAAAAATGTCAAAAACTAAAATTTCCTAAATGGTGCATACTTAAGACGTATCTCCTTCAAGGCAAGAAGATAAGAACGCGCATCTTGGATTCCCTCAGTTCGTGTCTTAATTGTGTACTGAATCCTTTGAGATTCTGAAAACAGATCCGCCCTGTTCGCATGTCATCGAAAATTTAAATATAAAATTTAATTATAAAAAAGTAACATGAATGAATAAAAATATAGAACTTACTTTTCCCTTACGGTTTTCATGACCTTGGCATACTGAGCAACAGCTGCAGGGTCTTCGGGATCAATTGTGATTTTCTCTTTTCTAAGAATTCCAATTGCTGTCTCGAATTTCTTCTTTACGTCAAAGAAAATCCCCTTCAACATTTCTTCATAGCCATGTGGAAAGAAATGTCACATTAATATCATCATAAAAAAGGATAATTTAGCATTCTGAATTGTGAAAAGATCAAAAGAGAAATTTGTTTGTAAATTGTAAGTCAACTTACCATCACCCTTTAGCCCTTTGGGAGCAGCTTCTTTGGCATAGAAGCGAACTGAGACAGCATGATGATTTGGTTGAGATATGGATTGACTATATATCTGTATCACCACGAAACAAGTATATAAGCAATCAAAAGTTAAAGGGTAAATTGCATAAAAGTCACTAACTTTTCCAATTTTCTCGATTTTGATACTGTATTTTTAGTTTTTGCAATTAAGTCATTATGTTTTCAGAAAATTGCAATTAAGTTATTATGTTTTCCAAAAAGTTGCAAAAACGACCATATGACATGACAGGATAACAACAGGTTACCAGGTCATATGGTCAAATTTGCAATTTTTCAGAAAACATAATGACTTAATAGCAAAAATAAAACATAGTGTCAAAATCGAAAAATCTAGAAAAGTTAGCGAATTTTATGCAATTTACCCTATGCAATTTATATAACTTAATCACTTTACATGCCTCATACGTGTCCAAAAAAAAATTGTTGTTTTTCCATTTAAAATAATCAAATTTATTGTCCTAAAAGTGGAATTTCAAAAAGATTTAGGATAAATGCATACGAAACCTTCTTTTACTTAAAAAAAATTCTAGTTTAAACTCTTAATACTTTTTGTTTCATTGAAATTAAGTTTTTTTATTGAAAATGAGTATACATTTTTTGTTTTATTGAAAACAAGCACTTTAATTTCGAATAAGACGGCGCCTTTCTTTATTTTGTCTATTTTCACAATTTTTAGCGATTAAGTCTTTCAAAAAATCTAGTGATTAAAATTATACATTTTATGTCTTCGAGTATGCAAATGCTACTACTTGACAGGTTGTATTGCCAAATATATTTTTTTCAATAAGAAAGTTGATGGACTCGATTGAAAAAATGGTAAAAGTATATTGAACTTTTTATCTACTTAGCTTAAACTATCTTTGTAAATGAACGAACATCAATATAGATTTTTATAACCCATCGTATAAAGACATTGTTTACATAACCAATTACCAAATAGGATATTCACACTGAGGGCATGTAAGTTAGTTGTTATTCGTATGCATTTATCCTAAATCTTTTTGAAAATCCATTTTCAGGACAATAAATTTGATTACTTTAAATGGAAAAACAAGGTAACAACAAATTTATTTTTTTGGACACGTATGGGGCATGTAAAGTGATTAAGTTATATAAATTGCATAGGGTAAATTGCATAAAATTCGCTACCTTTTCCAGATTTTTCGATTTTGACACTATGTTTTATTTTTGCTATTAAGTCATTATGTTTTCTGAAAAATTGCAAATTTGACCATATGACCTGGTAACCTGTTGCCATCCTGCCATATGGTCATTTTCGCAACTTTTTGGAAAACATAATGACTTAATTGCAATTTTCTGAAAACATAATGATTTAATTGCAAAAACTAAAAATACAGTGTCAAAATCGAGAAAATTAAAAAAGTTAGTAACTTTTATTCAATTTACCCAAAGTTAAACTGTAAGTCGACGAACTTCTTCTAATTAACCGATACATAAATCTGTAAACAATTTATGTGTGTGTCTTTGTTGGTGTACAAACAGCCAATTCCGTGTATGCATTCATATGAAAAAACTTGTACCTAAATCGAACCCGATGCTAATTAGCGTGACAAAAGAGATCAATCTAATTATCTAAGTACATAGAGTCTGTGATTAAGCATCCAAACACTGAGATACAATCAAGCTAATAAATATAAAGGAAAAGGAAAAAAAACCTATAGAGTCGAGATCAAGCGTAAGCCAAAATGGCGATTTAATAACCGATGAATCAGAGTCTAAAATCACATTTACAAAAGAGGAATGAGAGACGTATACCTGACGAGTAGATCTCGATAAAATTCGAGCCATTGAAACGATGCTAAGTGGTGGTTATTCGAGCGATCGGAAGAATGCAAGGCGCTGCTCCGGTTTGGTTTGTTAGGGCTCAGAAATGGGCAGCGGTTGTGTGAGTCGAAATGTGATAAAAAGATGCGCTTGTGTAATATTTTACCTTCATGATGACAATTAAACGGCGGCGTCGTTAGTGTTCTAAATCAGGTCCGTTCTCTTGCTTTTTCGCCAACAGAAAGTAACGAAATTTAGGATGCGTTTAGTTGCGGAAAAGTCTTTATTTTTTGGAAATTTTTTTAAAAAAGAATGAGAATTTGGAAAACTTGTTTAGTTCGTTAATTTTTCCAAAATTACAAAGAATTTGGAAAACCAAAAATTATTGTTTTCTAAATTTTCTATTTCCAAAATTTTTCTAAAACATACAAAAACAAACACAGACTCATTCTCACCTACACCCTACAATTACACATACACCCACCCTACCCTCTACCCTACAATTACACTATGCAATTTATTTTTTTACGTATATATATTATCATTAAACTTTTATTTTTAGACATATATGACCATTAACATAAGTGACTAAATGTGTACAGAACAAACAAGTTTAATAGACATATGTATACAAAAAAATATAAGTGACTAAATTTGTAAAAAGCAAAAAGTATAATGGGCATATGTGTACAAAAAAAGATAAGAGACTAAATGTGTCATTACGATAAAGTTTATTACCCTTATAAGACATTTTCCATTTCTTTAATTTCATATAAGATTCCAGTACATTGTGTTTGTAAGAACCCGCGAAAAAGTTGTAAGAAAGGGTAAAATGGTCTTTTGACACATTATAAGACCATTATGTAAAATAATATGTTGTTATGAAATAAGAATGAAAGAAATAAAAGTCTATGTAAAATTTGGAGTTTTATCGTGTGAATAGTGAAATTTGGCCGAAAAGGGCAAAATGGTCATTTGACATGGAAATGACCAAAATGTCAAGAAAATGTCAAGTTGTTGGTTAATGGAACTTGGTTTGTAAAGATAAGTGCTTTGGGACTAGTTTTGAACAAAAGATGGAAGTTAGGGACTAAAATGTAAACATTTTTATAAAAATTAAATATAAATAAGAGAGATTATCCATCTCTCAAATCAGAAAAGTCAGGAAGCTTATAGAATTCTCCAGAGAGAACGAGAGTGAGCACGGGAAGAACACGGGAAGAACAAGGAGTTGGCATATCTCGCGAGAAATTGAAGATAACTCTTGGAATTGGTGATTCCAAGCTCCAATAGGTAAGGTTTTCTTGTTCTAAGCTCCAAACCTTGAACGGGAGTTGAGTCTTAACTTCTGATTTTCCAGAAATTATAGTTCTAATGAAATCATCTTGCTCAAAATCATCAATTCAACATGTTTAGTTGTTGAATATGTTGAAAATCAAGAACATGGTGATTTTGGTTCAAGAACATCAAGCCACGGGTTTGGAAGAATAAGTGATTTTGAATAGTCTAATAGGTTAGAAATGATGAAAGAAACTTGTATTAACAAGTAATTCCATGGAATTGAAGATTTGATGCAAAAATGATGAAATGGGTTTTTAGCTCAAGAACCCTAGAAATGGGTTAATGAGTTGAAACTGATTTCATATGGTTCTAATGGTTTTGTTAAGTTAAAAATGTTATAAAAGAAGCAAGAAATCAGTTCATAAGCTTGAAAACTCAATAAATTGGTTTTTGGTGAAAAATGAGAATTTCGGAAGAATTTTCAAGTTTATAAAGATGATTTGATGATTTTGAGGTTTAAAGTTAAGTATAAGTTGGTATTTAGGGCCTGAAAATGACCCTAAACTAATTAAGTCAAGTATTAAGAGCTTAATGGAGTGAATAGTGGACCTGCAGTTTGAAAAATCGTCAAATATAGCAACATACTCAGAGATCGCGACGCGATCTACCCTTGAGTCGCGACGCGACCTCACGGCAGAAAGACTGAAAAGCTTCTGTCCAATTTTGAGATTTGAACGCATTGCTAGACATGTCCGTTTGACCTGAGATTCATACCATAGGCTTAAAATGGTGTGAAACTAAGTAGAAAATTTTTAAATTCGGAATACGACCCCTCGGGGGCACTATAGCAAAATACGCGTATTTCGGAGAAAATTATAAAATGAGTATTAAAGGTTATACATTTGTATGACCTGTAGTTGTGCCATAAGAGACTCATAAGTTATAGAGTCAGTTGTAGTATGTATTTATTAAATAAGTAAATATATATGTGATACTTGTATAGGTGGTGCTTCAAATACCATTGAGCACGGGAAAGGAAAAGGAGTACGTGAAGCTTAGTGAACCATAGCAGAACCAAGGTGAGTTTTATGAGGATTTCTCTAGTACATAGCAAAATGATATTTTCAGAAAAATGGGATTTCCAAATATTTGCAAATACTAAAGTTTGGAAACAGTTTTGAAAGTAGCTCTAAGAGCTAAGTGTTTAAAAGAGATTTTAAAGAAGTTCAGTTTTTAAAGAAGTATAGTTTGTAAAGTTTTGAAAGAAGCTCCATATGAGAGCTAAAGATATTGAAGTTAGTCTTGAAAGTATTTTTGATTATGAGTTTAAAAGTTTATGAGTTTGAGTTTATTATAAATTGTGTCCATTTGACCAATTTGAGATGAAATGAAGAAAGTAATGAGATAAGAACTAAAGCTAAGAAAGTAATGAAAGTTAGTTGTTCGGACTAGGATCACCCACATAATCGGGAGATCTGAAGACACTACTGGGGTGGTACCTCCCGTCGTGAAGTAGTTGTCTAGCTTAGCATAACCTTGTGCTTGGATCTGTTCCAAGTCACGAAGGGGAGACAGGGATAGCATAACCTTGCGGGTGGATCTGTTCTGTCCCGCTAAGGGGAGTTAGTAAAATGAATTAAGTTAAACTAATTCATGAGTTTCAGTTGGTCACAAGTAAATGAGAAAGAAAGCAGTTTTGAGAAAGAAAGCAGTTTTGAGAAAGAAAATAGTTTTGAGAAAAGAAGCAGTTTTTGAGAAAAAAAATATTTTTGAAGTTTGAAAATAAAGAAGAGAAGAGTTTTGAGATTTGTTATGAAAATAAGTTTTTAGCAGTTTACTTATTAATATTTCAAGTTTTGAACAGAAAAGTTTTGGGTCAAAAACCCATATTACTCACGAGGCTTTATGTCTCACGTATATTTTTTTTAAATGCTATGTACTTAGGTGAGAGGAGCAAGAGCTGGAGTTGGGACCATTGTATAATACAGATAAGTTTAAATTATGGTTTCTGTATTCAGTCTGTAATACCCCTTGAGAATAAATTTGTAAAAAAAAATTAAGTGACTTTTTGATAGTCACGAGTTGTAAGATATTTTGTAATATAAACTGTATTAAAATATGGTTTGAGAAAGGAGTGTTATAGTGTTTGTCGTTAATTACTTTTTTTTACTGTTAGAAAATGAGAAATATAATCAGTTTTCTTAATTATTAAAAAGAAATAGCCAAAATTTAACAAAATCTCACAAATAATCGCTATGGTCATTAGGGGTGAAAATGGTACAACAATATCTATTTTTTTTTCTCAACCCATGCACCGTACCTCACTATGAAATGAGTCTCACACTGTGAAATGGTACGAAATGGTCCTTAGTGTGGAAGGGTTATCGAAAGAACTGTCACCAAGAAATGTCAATAATAAATAATCACCGAGAAATGCCACTACGAAATAGCTTATTTCGCAGTGCGATGCCTATTTTACTGGAGACCACTGTGAAATGCGTTGCGGTTTAATCAATTAAGATAATTAATAACGCATTAGAAATTACAAATTCAAGATCTTATAACCCTAATGAGTAGGGAAGGAAGGATTAAGGTTTTGGTTTATGTTGTCTATTTTCCTATTGGTAACCTTCATTCATTTATATATTTATATTGATCAAAGCCCTTTAAAGCCTACCAATTTAAGTAATCAAACACATGTAATTAATTATTTACAATCTCACGATTTGTCAAATGATCTTGAAACTCATGACTAGCATCGACAACTATTCGATTTATGGGTTCTTAGGTTTACTTTGTTGGTTTACTCAGTTTGAAATGTTTTTGGTCCAAACCGAAAACTGACCAAACTGAATTCCAAGCAACCTAGAGCAGACCAAAAACCAAATTTTCATTTTGAAAATTGAGGAAACCAAATATAAATGTTGAAAATATAATCCAAAGTTCTAATTTCCAAACCTAAAAGCCAAAGTTTCAAATATAAATATCTTAAGTTCTAAAAATCAAATACAAAGTTCCAAACATGAAGTTAAACTCTCAAACATAAAATTCAAACTTCCAAACTTGTTCCAAGTGTCTTGCCATCTTACCTCCATTTAAACCTCAAGAACATTTGTTTTAACATCAAAATTCACATGTCTAAAATAGAAAACTAAAAGCCAATACATAAAATAAATATGCCACAAACATAAGTAAACAAACAATATATAAAAAACACATATAAATGAAAGAATTATTGATTACCAACTTACCATCCTCAAAATTTTCAAGATCTTCAATCTTTTCTTCGATATGGATCGCAACATCCATAAGAGGTCGTCTCGTATATGGCCTTCAAGTCACCATATTATCCACTTAATTTCTATAAGACAGAGCCATTTCAAGCTGACCGATTTTAACCGAATGATTTTCTACTGAATGATTCCTACTATATCCGTTTCTGCTAATCGATTTATTTCTAACGATAGATATATTATGGACAACACGATCAATACCATGCAAATGGTTCTATCCTTGGAATTAGAACTCGAGGTGTCTTGCATCATCATCGTCAACTATCTCGATAACATTATGTATTTAGGGAGGCATAAGTACATCATAATCCCTCTATTATGATGTTGTGTAGTGTATAATGCCATTGATTCTCTTGCACGCCCCTTAGATAATGAAGAGATACTCTATATATGTCGCACATTATTTAATTTTGTTATTTTGAAAAGGTATTTGGATATTCATTGAAATGTATTTCAAGATATTAAGATTGGTAATTAGAAGATGGACGTGATGCTTACAAAAACTTCAAAACAGAGAACAACCTCACAACTTTGAAATAAACAAAACTTCAAACCTGATGGTGTTTCGAAACCGACAAAACTTATTGTTAAGAACTCTTCATCGTAAGGTATTTTAATATTTAAATTGTTGTTTGCAACTTTTAAAGTTATGAAACACATTTTTGATAGAAACTAAGTTGTTTCACAACTCATAATGGATTTTGCAACTGGCCTATTTCTGAACTTGATGATCATTTTACAATTTCTCAAAAGGGTGGTCAAATTGTTAAATACAATTAAGAACAATGGTTTATGAACATGATTTCACTTTTACTGTTAGCATCTACATGATGCATTTGTTGTTATTAGTTTAGTTATGTTACACGCGTACATTATTTACATGTTTACTCATGCATTTTTTCTACTTTGAACGTCATTGTTGGTATATTTTTTCGTTAATCACACACCACTTTTTATTTCCCTTTTGAGCATACAATTCTATATGCACAAGATCATATAGTAGGTCTCCCCTTCCCCGAAATTCATTAATTGAAGCATTTAGCTTTTGGAGGTCACCCAATATGTTCTCCCAGATTTTTGGAACTTGGGTATTGTCATTGTTAGGGCGGATGGTGTCGTCCTCTCCGAACCTCTCCGAACCCGCTGCATCTGTTTTCCTTCTTTGCGTTCAACCCAAATCGAGTTCATGAACCTGCATCCTCAGCCCCTCGAAAGCGCCACTGTCGTGAACCCCTTAAACCCACCGGTGACTCCGTCCGACCTTAAAAAGTATCAATCATGTGTCAATTAGTTTAGTGTTGAGAAATAGAAACATTTAGAAAGTCTTTACATATATAATGCTATGTTGTGTGGTGCCTCCTAAATGTTGTAGGCATCAATGCCACGTAAGTGCCACATAGGATTTTCATAAACGTTTCAAACAATGTTTCTATTAGGGTGTGGTGTTGTAGGCATTAGTGAGAATAGTTGTTGAAATAGGAGAGTAAGAGAGGAGAGAGAAAGAATATAAGAAAGAGAGAGAAGACGAAAACAACTTGCCGCCCAACAACGTTTTCCAACTTTGTTTCCAACACGGGGCGGTGTTTGCCGGCGGCAACACCCTTCCACGTTGGAGGTTGGCTGTAAAATCTCTTCCACACCGTATATTCTAAGCTAAATTTTAAATTTTATAGTTAGGGCACATAGAGTGGTGTACGGGTTCGTGAGCGGTGGCAGTGGCGGACCCAGAAAAAATGGACACGGGGGGCACTGAGGAGCACCTTTTTTTAGACGAGGGACACCTATATATAAAAAAAGTTTTTTTTACTCTACAGGGTAAAATTTCACGAGGGGCACGGGCACACCCGGGCACCCCCTGGGTCCGCCCCTGAGCGGTGGGTTGCGGGGCCGTCGGGTTCACGGCTCCTCCGGTTGTGGGTTCGCGGTAGATAGATGAGATGCGGGTTCATGAACCCTCCTAACCTGGGTTCCTTAGCTTGTCATTATGTTTTATTATTTATATATTGTGGTGAGTTGTGAAATATGAGTTATTTGTATTGTGAGATGAGAAAGATAGAAGTAGGAAGAGAAAGAAAAACTGATATGATATTGTGGGTTGAAAGTGTTGAGAGAGATCGACTCTGCAACCTTTATAACAAAACTTATATTTATAGCATATAATAATGATAAATCAAACATCATATAAGACGACCATATATATAGATTTTGTCATTTTGTTGTAAAAAGGTCAATCATTATCTTTATAGACGTGTGTATTATGACATTGTTATGTATAATAAATTAAATTCATCAAAAATCATCAATAAAACCACGAGTAGAAATATATGAAAAAAAAAAACGAAAAATCGAACCTTGCGAGCATAATGTTATGACATTTGAGAGGCAAGCCGCCTCTATATTGATATTATATATTGATTTGGAACAAATAAAATGTCACTACATCATACATGTATAATTCACCTCTCACAACTTAATATACACGATTCAAATGTTTTTTTAATAGAACGATACAGCAAAAGAATACAACGTTTTAACTATTCATTCACACCCACTATCAATGGTGGGTCACTTGGCTTCAAATATCTGCAACAATTCAACATATAAAAAAAACTTGCATAATCAAGATTTTTCCCAAATGTAACATAATCTTAGTGTTGCAAATAACAATCAAACAGATGAATTAATCACACAAACCCAAAGAGATTTGAGCACTTTACCCAATAGTGATATGTCCATAGGCAACAAAAAATGAGAATTGACTAAATACACTGACTTGAAAATTAAGTACACGACTAGATAATACACGTGTATATATCAACAAGCATACATTTCACAAATATAATGCTAGTGTTTAATATAAGTTTACTCGAGTTTTAATAAGATTTAAGATCCATTAAGTGGCCAAGTAATCCCAGATTTATTTCAGCTAATCCTTTGTACTGTCATTTGGCCACTGATTCTTTTATACCTGTTTAATGAGCCTAAAATGAACAACAAAATAACTCTTAACCACAAATTTTAACACACAACTTCGTCTAAAACAATAAGTGAAAAAAATAAAGAAAACAAAATTTCAAGAACTCTGGTATCGACTTACAAAGTGTAGTAGAAAAAAAATGGCTAATGGTATATACTGATTTTAAATATTTAATGATACATAACATCAATTCATGAATATATATATACATAAATAAAAAGAGGTGATTCTCCCATGGATCATATTTTAATATTGGGAGACCATTAAAATTAACGAAATTGTTTTTCAGACTTGCCTGTTATTGTTTTTGAAAAGTATAAGGGAAACGTGTTGATCAGGAGAGAGAAAGAACAGCTGCCTCACTATGTATACACATGTTGTAATGCTGAAAAAAGTTGAAAGTAAATATCACCAAATCATTATATATATAATATATGGATTGCATTATATTCAAACAAATCTATTTTACAAGTATGATAATCAAGATCACACTTGTAACAAATCTATTTTACAAGTATGATAATCAAGATCACACTTGCATTATAGGGTCTCTTATAATATACATTTAAAATGAAAAATTATCTATGAATGGTCCCCACCATAAAAAAGCTAAAAAAAATAAATAACTTTTACAAAATGATGTCATCATTTCGCAAAAAAAAAAAGTTTTTAGTGGTGGGGACTATATGCAAAGCAATTTCGCAAAAATCTATATTGTGGTCATTTTGTTATAAGGGTAAAAAAAGATTGTCAATTTGTTAAATTGACCCAACCATTTTGGTCATTTTTGTGATGATCCCTAAAGAAAAAGATTACTATTATTTAGTCCCCATATGAAAAGAGCATGAAAATATATTCAAAATACTTGCCTCCCAAAGCATACAATAAAAATTATCCACAACAAAGCACTCATCCAATTTGACTCCTTATATGCAATCCACACCTGAACAATTCCCAACAACTTAAAATAAAAACTAATGAAAAAAATAGCTTATCGACCATATTATATCAAAGTACAAGTCATCTTAAAGCAACAACATCAATCAACTAAAAAGTAATTTTATGAATTAAGTTATACCGATAAAGCCACAACATTGATGTAGAAATCGATTAGTGTTGCTACCATCCACCTATAACCATTTATTAATATTAATTTTACATTGCAAATAAAAAGGAAGACTAACTTAAATAAAAAAAAGAAAAAAAAAAAAAAACTTACGGATAGTATAATTCAGCACGAAATGGAGATCCATCAACAATAAGTGTGTAAAGTAAAGTTCCCAACATTAAGGAGCCTAATACCCCAAAAATTACTCTTGCAATTACAACAGAAAGTCCCTTCCTGTTTTCCATGTCATCTCTAAAACAAATATTTAGAATTTAGGGTTTGGAGGGTTAATTCAGGGTTTAGGGTTTTACCTTTTTGGGTGTCTCACCAACACGAAGTATATTGGGTCCTTTGAAGATTCTTCAGGTGTCAACTTGAAGAACTGCAAAACGATGTACCCACAGGTGGTGACACTGTAGAAGAAAAGAAAGTTCGATTATAATTTTATAAACATGTCACAGTGATCTTAAACAATAAAGACGATTACCTTCCTAAACAAATTAATAAAATCACCCAAACAGAGGCTAAGATCCAGCTTGATTCCTTGTAGACAACCCAGGCCTAAGATTACCAGCATTCAAACACATGAGTCCAACTGATTCAAAATTTTAAGAAGAAAAAAACAAGTGCATACATCATACCGCTATAATACCAATATGTATGTAGAAATCTATCAGTAATGCTGCCATCCACCTGCAAGAAATATGGCAATCAATTTATTAAAATTGGGAAAGTCAAGTGCATCTCCATTTTCGGTGATCGAAGCATCAATTGATGAACTAATGCTACAAAAAGTGTATCTATTACCACAGCATACTGAAATTAGAGACAAAAGAGCGAAAATCTACCACCAATTTCGACAAATGTTTCTGTTGTTTAAGCTTCTGATTTACCTTGTGAGTAGCTCCGTACGAAAAGGGAGGCCATCCGTGGCGATTGTATAAACAAGCACCGCCACCATCAAACATCCCAATACGCTCAACAACGTCCTCACTATGACTCCGACCGGCGCCGCCATTATTGCTCCGACGACTCTGTGTTTGCGTTTGGAAGAAGGAGAGAATTTGGGTTCGTTTTGTGGGGAAGTCGGGCGTCCACGTTTATAAGTTGATACCGCGCCAAATGGAGGCTTTTAACTCGGTAATTTACAAAAATTGTCCCCCAACTAAGTAATAATATACAAATTTAGTTCGCTAGTATTAAACTTTGCAATTTAAACCCAAGCTAGAATCATCAAGAGTAAACTATAGTTTTGGTCCTTGTCATTGTCACTCATCTGCAGGTTTAGTCCAAATTTTCATAAATTATATGATAGTCCTTATGAGTTCAAAATCTTTCATGAGTGACCCTTTCCCTAACACCGTTAGAAGTTTCCGATTAAAATCAATATAAAAAGACTGTTTTTTAAAACACAAGATGAATCCTTTATACTGAATAATGTGCATGAATAAAAATTCAGATACCTTACGAACCAATTTAGTCCGACAATTTATCAGTTCAAGCATTGCAGGCCCATTTGATCTTCATGTTTTTGGGTGTTGCTTAAGTTTGTTAAGACAAGAAAGTGATATTGTATATATCTTTAATTTTGCTAAAGTGTTATCGAGCCCAAATGTAGTTTAGAAGAATTTCTAAAGGTTTTAAGCAGACTATAGTCACAATTTTGTTTTATATTGTCAACGTACACATGTCAATCTATCATTAGTGAATTTTGTATTACAAAAAACTAAAAATATAACAAACGCCAACATAGTTTCTTAATTTAAGGCCCATGGGTTTTGCTAAGGCATCCTTGGGCCAAAAAGCCTGAGAAATTTTGGGCGTTTTTTTTTTTTCCTCATTTTTTAAGGTTATTGCAAGTACCTAATTGGTTTGTTTATTATAGCATTTTATTTTTATTTCTCCCTATTATAACATCCTGCTTATATTGGTTTGTTTTTATATTGCTATTTGACTTTCATGCCAATGTTCTTTTAATCATAAGAATCCAATTCACTATGTGCAACTTGATTAAAGATAGTAGGATGTTTTAATAACAATGTGTATTATAAGGAAGGAACTTGATAGTAAGATTATATAGTAAGGATGCGTGTTCAGGTGACTATATAAAATACGATGTCCTAATTAGAAAAATTAGAAGTACAATGCTAAAATATAAAGATATTGAAATTACGCTTTTAAGACTAAATTTCTATCTTTGATTACAGAAAACAACAATAAGATTGCCAGTTATTTATTTTATAAAAACAGAGTACAAGCTAGACTTGGGATCACTTTATAAACAGGCATCCAACTTTCAACATTTTTATAAGGGTTAATGTCATCAAAACCAATCAAACTATTGTTTTTGGTTTTAAATGATTTTTATACTAATATTTGTGCATTATAGACCATTAAACAAATAAATGACCTACTGGAAAAAGGGAAAAGGGTTATTTTCCCGATTAAAGGGTAAGCATTAGGTGACACGGAGTTTTCTATGTCTACTTAGGGTGTGTTTGTTTTTGTTAAAAAAATACTTTTTCTCCTCAAATAACTTCTGGCGGGGAGACTTTTTTTTAAAAAGGGTGTTTGATTTTTGAAATACAAAATACATAAAAAAGTCGTTTTAACCTCTTTTGTCCAAAGTCCTAAAAAAATCCCTTTCCGCCTCTTTTTGGTTAACGCAACCACAATACAACGTTTTCTTTCTTGCGTCAATTTAGAGCTTATTATTATTATTCTAAACACCGCCACCAAATCATATTAATAAAACATAACATTACCCATATTTTTTTAAATCATTAGACGTTAGTGCGTAAGGATACAAATTATTATTTAATTCTTAAAATATTAGTAAACTAATTAATTAAACATTTAACTCATGAATTATTAGTTGCTGATCTACTAAACAATGATTGGTCATCTAGTATATCAAACATTTAGCTATCTACTAAGAGGTTAACTTGTTGACCTTATAAATACTATTTTGGTTCTAAAATTATTCGTAATTAGCATATTTTGTAAAACTAAATTACCACCTTAGAATGAGCTAAATTGTGTCCTATTGATTTTGAATGGTCAACATGATTCCAAAAAGACATTAAAAAACAAACACTATTTTTATGAAGACTGAAGACATGGAAAAAGACTTTAGTCCACATCTTTTTCCGCAAACATGGAAAAAGACAAAAGATATTTTCCATCTTAAAAACAAACACAACCTTAGATTGTTATAATGCCACATAGATATGGATTAGGACTTTGGTCAGTAGGTTCTTAAAAAAGCCAACCTATTGTTGTGAAGGGGTCAAAGCGAAGAAGTTATTCCTCTTTTACGCAAACCTCCATGGTTTCCTCCTGGATCTTGTTGTCTTCATCCTTGCAATATCTACCCCTCGTACCAACAAATTAGACACTCGTATGCCTCTGTCCTATTTATCTTTCTCTAAAAGAACGGGAGCCGTGGAAGGTTGACATCCAGCTCGTCGATTTCTGAACTGCACTAACTCGTTGGTATGTAAATATAGGTTGTAAATGTGTGCTCGCAATGTGGATCTGTTTCGATTTATAAACTGTACTAACCCTAAAATGTGGACCAAAAACCTTAATTTGGAGTTGTGAAGAAGTTTTTGACTCTGAACATTATGTTGAACATCTAATGTGCTCGTTTCTAGTTACATTACCAAAGTCATTCCTAATGTCACGAAGAAGCTTCTGATTTTATTATACCTTTAAACATTGGAAAATTTGACATTTTTAAGTCTAATTGTATGTCTTCTTCCTTAGAATCCGATCATTTCCTAAAGATTACGTTATGTCACCTGAAAGAAGACCTAGCGATTTCATTACAGTTTGCAAGGAAATTTCGGTGATAATCTCCAAAACAATTGGTCAAAAATCATCCAAGTATCCAATAATACTAAAAGCTTGTGAATAATTCAGCGTATTTCAAGTCTTCTGATTGTATTTAAAAAAAGCCTTTGAATCTTATTCATATAAATTACCGATTCTTGATGACCGTTTATATCAAATATGGATTTCATAGTGGTCTAATTGTGACTTCCGATTAAAGATTAATGGGGAGAAAGATTACATAATGGTCTAATTGTTTCAATTATTTATGTTTTAGGAAGAGTTGGTAACTACGTGATTGAAGTGTGGAAAATGGGGTTCATAGCAGCCCTTTCTTTTTATTTATATGTTCATGTGAACGCGGATGATACATATAGACAATGAAATTGTTGACTTTAGAAGGTCAATGTACACAACAGCAACTTTAACCGGGTGACCGCTTCATTGTTTATAGAGTGGTTTTAAATGACATAGATCTCTCTAGTTTAATGGTCTATGGTGCACAAAATTTAGTATAAGGATCATTTAAAACCAAAGGTAATAGTTTATTGGGGTTTGATGACATTAAACCTTTTTTAAGCTAAACTCTTTGTCATTTATTTGTCCATGTCTATGTGGGATTATATTACAACTGTTGTTACTGAAAAGTAACCATACATTTGCAAGTTGAAGCAAGTAATAAGAGGTCTCTCCAAAAAAACAAACTGCGGCAAACTAACTTATACATTGGTATACACCATCAATAGTGGATCACTTGACAAGAAGTCTCTACAAATACAAAACAATTGAAACATAACACTTTCTTTTTCTTTATTTTTAACTCAAAACACACAAAGAAATAAATCACAATTAGTTTCTTTTTGTTTTTTCTTCTCTTCTCTCCTATCATATACTTCTTTTCTCTCTCCATACCTTGAACAAAGCTTAAGACTCAAAATAAATAATCCAATGTAGACATATGATGGATTTCTCCTTATTAAAACTATTAATATTATGGCACCAAAATTTTAATACTGACGACTTGAACAATAACATAAGGGTTGCCAACCAATGGATAACAATAATTCACTATTATTTACATATGATAAAGAGACCATCATCCTATGTGGCATACTTAGATATGTAAATATATCAAAATTAACGGTCTTTTTTATAGAACTTACTTGTTACTACTGTTGAGCAGTAAAGGGAAACGGGCTGCTAAGGGGAGAGGTAGAAGAACTGTCGCACTATGTATACACATGTACCAATGATGTGAAAAGAGTTAATATTATAAATTAATCGGTAAATCAAAATATGCATCGACATTATATTCAATAATGTTAATCGATTTAGACATGTGTTTAGAGCAATAATGGAGAGTATACACAATTACACATATTTTTAGAAATTCGAATTGGACAGTGAACGAAAATAAATAATATTAGCATGTGGACATGTCGTTTTAAGAGAGTAAGTTATATTGCGAGGAGAAACGATTAGTCAAAGATGTGATCGTAAGTAATATTTAGTCAATGTGTTGGTGGGACCTACAAAATCAAGATTAAAGATTGATATAAGTGCTTGGGATCATACTCAGGGAAATGTAAAAAAGGGGTGTTGCTAAATATACACCATATATACACCCTTAACAAAAAGTCAAATTATTATCAACCAATCTTATCTAATTTTCACGGAAAACAATACAATTTCAACAAATAAAAAGAATTTGACTTTGAGTAAGGGTGTATAACAAGTATAATAGGGTGTTTATTTAGTCATTCCAAAAAAGGGTGAACAGTAGGATAAATGATTAATTACCTCTCGAAACAAACAAGTGAAAGTATCCACAATATAACACTTATCCAACTTGAAACCCTAGCCTCTCTTTCTCTCTAGTTTCTCTTGCATGTAATATCATATTTCTACATGGTATTTCGGCCTTTTGAGTATGACTTTCGGCTTCGTTTTTGTATTCCGTTTGGTATCTTTTGTTCGTTTTGGTTGATTTCGAGATTTTCATTTTTCCTTCTGGTTTGATTTTCGAATACGTATGATATTTTGGTTTGCTTGATTTTCTGGTTGATCAGTTGATTTTGGGGTTTTGGTTGTTGCCGCTTTGTTTTTTCTTTTGAGTAAGGAAGTTTATTTTTTCGTACCTGCACTTAGTTTTTGGAACAATTATTTAGTCGTTTATCAGAATATGGCTCCAAGAGATGACTCTCTTTAGTCAATTAGTACACAACTCGATGGGAAAACTATGCATATTGGAGTTATGCAATGAATATTTTCTTACGTGGGAAAAATATGTGGGGGATTGTAACAGGTACAAAAGGGAAACCTAGAGCAGGGGTTAAAGGTTATGCATCTCTATTAGAATTGTGGGAGACTGATAACTCCAAGATTATTACTTGGATTAATAACTTAGTTATTCAGTCTATTGGTACTCAGTTGGAAAAGTATGACATTGCAAAGGAAGTTTGGGATCACTTGGATAGGCTGTATACTCAATCCTATTTTGCAAAGCAGTATCAGTTAGAGTTTGATATTCGAGCCCTCCAACAGAACAATCTTAGCATTCAGGAATTCTATGCTGCTATGTCTGATTTGTGGGATTAGTTAGCACTTACACAACCTGCTGATTTGAAGGCCTTCAAGCCTTATACTGATAGAAGGCAATATCATAGCTTGGTTAGTTTTTGATGGCCTTACGTCTAGATTTTAAAGGCTTGCATGGATCACATTTGCATCGCACACCCCTTCTGACACGCCTAGGTCTTTATGCGTACAAAAATAGAAAATTTAACCTCACCAACTAACTAGTATAGCAGTAGCAAGGGTCGATCCGTAGGAGTTTGGTGGTTAAGATAGAACGACAGTATACCAACTGTAGTATCACGCTACAGTCAGCGGGTCTATTTCTACTTTCCCAAAGACCAAGAAAAACAATACCAAAAAAAATGCCAAAAACAAATTCAAACATAATCCAAACTAAACTAAACAAAATTCTAAACTAAAGTTACTCACTGAAATCAGAAACTAAATCCAGAATTCAGAAGCAAACAATCAAACCAAACACATCAAACAAGCATCCAAACATCAATAATACCCAAAAATGCAAATAAACATCAAACCAAATGATTACTTGAATTAAAACTCAAATCCAGAGAACAAAGGGTACTGAAATCCGAAAATAATAAATCTAAACTACTGCTACTGTTCCAAACAATCCAGAAACACTAAAATTGCAACTAAACTAAACTAAAGATTATTAAACTAAAAGTGAAAACATAAAAAATACCAATTGTGGTGCTGAAATCCGAATATTTTAGTCAAAGAAGCCTAAGGTCCACCTTATGGGTCGTTCTTCGCCTCCTGATTTCGACCTAATGACCTCTATTTATAGTTGAGAAATCTGACGATCCGCGGCATGCAGGGCTTGGATCCGCGGCGCGCGTAGTGCCCTATCCCCCGTTTTTCGCAGTTTGAATTTCTCTACACCTCCTCATCGTTGACTATGCGCGATGCGCGTGTCTTCTTTCCGCGACTGACAACGCCTAGTGATATCAAGTATTTTAGGCATTGTTGAGCCCTGTTCTTGATAAAATTATATCAAATATGTATGGGTATTCTTACTTTTCGTGCCAGGACTTGTTTGGAGAAAAAGAATGGAAACAAGGACTAAAAGCGTGCAAAAGGAGGAAGTTTTGAAAGAATGAAAAAATCAAGGGAACTCGTACGCACGCCGCGGATACATCATCTGCGCGACGCGGGCTTAAGGCGGTGGAACACATTCAAATGCCGAAGAAACGGGAAATGATTAGTACGCGCGCGCCGCGGATTTCACTTCTGCGAGGCGCGGCTGCGGGAAATTTGCAACTATAAATAGAGGCATTTCCAGCCGAAAACCCTAGCAAAGACCGGGTGTAAAATCGACCTTGAAGCTCTTTGACTCCAAGATTTCATTCCAGAAGACTCTCATTTGGTATTGGTCAGTTTTAGATTTTATTTGTAATTAAATAGTTAGATTTAAGCTTGGTTTTGTATCTTTGGGTGTGACAACTAATGATATTAATCTTTGGCTTCTGTTTTTGGACCATTTGGTTATTGTTTTTATGTTGGATTCGGATTTGGTTAATGCAAAGCATTTGGTTACATTTAATCTTAGCTTTTCGGTGTTTTTGTGCTTGTGTTTGGTTGTGGATGTTTGATTTATGTTTGGATATTGTTTTGACCTTGTTGGGACTGGTTTCCTTTGCTGAAATCAGTAGCTAATTAGGTAGTTTGTGAGCATTAAACCTTGGCTAGTAACTGTTCAGTAGAACTTTAGTTAGTGGCTAGTTTATGCTTTGCTTGGTTTTGCTAGTTTAGATGCCTTTGATTGCTTCTGATTCAGAGATGTACTTCTGATTTCAGAAAGTGACTAGGTCATTTGAGCTTAGCATAGCTTAGCTTGGGTGTGTTTGTGTTTGATCATTGCTTTTGTTTGCTAGTGATCAGGAAGGTAGAAACTAGATCCTCCGACTGTAGCGTGACACTACTAGTTGGTAATCTCTCATCTAGTCTAACCACGAAGCTCGTGTGGATCGACCCTGACTACCGCTATACTAGTGTGTGTTAGGTTTTCTCTTATTTTTGACCGCACGACGACCAAGGCGTGTCAAATTTTGGCGCCGTTGCCGGGGAGCTGTGAGCTTAGGTTAGGTGAGCAGTAGGAGCTTGTTTCTTGTTTTTGAAGATTTCATTTGGTAAATTTTGATTTTTGATTTTTGTGGGCGTGTTGCACTAGTGCATGCGTACCCGCAGGGGTAAGCAATTATCCCCATTGCAGTTTGATTCTGAGATTGAGCATACTGCGCGCAAACTCCGTGCCCGTAGGCGTTTAAATATCATGAGTTTTAGTCAGGTCAGCAGTAGTCCAGTAAGTGTTGCCCAGGAACCATCAGGTGAGGCAACGGGGATGTTCTCTATTCCCCCACTGTCAGAGTTTCAGTTTGGGAGCACGAGTGCTTTTGGTGGTGCAGTTTCAGCCCCTGCACCCATACCATCATGCACTCCGCCATCTGTCCCACTATTTACACCCGCTTCACAACCACAATCTACCAATCCATTTACCTCTACAATGTCTTGGGGAGAGCCAACCCGTGATGGCACCCCAGTTCCTAGACAGCAGACACCAACCTCTCAACCACAACCAGTCCTTTTTAAACCTCAACCCACATTCCAACCAACACAACCTATACATTTTCAACAACCTCCTCAGCCACAATACCATTATCCAGAGACGGAGGAGGGATATGACGAGGAAGATGAGGGTTGGGTGCCACCAGCACCACAACCACAGTGGAACCGAGGTCGGGGACCTCCTAGAAGAGCACCACAATATCAACCACCAGGTCAGCGGTAATACAACGATCATCTTTACAGTAACCCCGCCCAACCTTTACATTTCACACAACCGAGACGGCAATCGGTTGCATCACATTTCCAACCGCTGGAATATGATGATTCATCGCCAATCTATATTCTTGATAACATTGATTCGCAAGTAGAGATAAGACCTCAATTATTAGGAATATTGCCAGAGTTTAGAGGGTATAAGCAAGACGATCCTTATAATCATTTATATGAATTCTTAGCAATTGATAATGCTAATAACCCTAGGAACACCAATAGAAACATTTTCAGGCTTAGACTGTTTCCATTCACCCTTAAGGATAAAGCCAAATATGGGTTCACATCGTTGCCATCAAACAGCATTACTACATGGGATCAGCTCAAAGCAAAGTTCCTTTAGGAATTTTATCCAGCAAATAAGACAACTGAAATCAGAAGAGTCATCCAAGACTTCCAGCAAAAACCAGGAGAGGATTTTCATGAAGCATTTGATAGATTGAAGGAGTTGTTGAGATCCTGTCCGCATCATGAAATTCCTAGGTGGCAGTTAGTTAAGTTATTCTTCGAAGGAGTCAGTGAGACGCATCAGGCCATGATAAATGCCTCATCAAGTGGGACATTTATGTGGCAGGACCCAGAGGAAGCTTGGCAGTTCTTGGAGCAGTTGAGCAATGTCTCCAAGGCAAACTTTTCTACCAGGAAGACTGTAGGTACGGCGGCAGCAGTGGGAGTCGACGCTGACTGGAAAAAGGAAGTGAAGAAGGAAATTAGTGAACTGAATAAGAAGTTTGATAGGCTCATGTCAACAATGCAGAATGGACCACCAAATTCATCACAAGGAGGTCAAGGAGGACCTAAGAATCAAGAGGCGAATCAAGTTTATGGCCAGGGTCAAGGCCAGCACAACAACGGACGACCCTACAGGCCATACAACCAGGGACAACAACAAAATTTTAGGCAAAACAATTACCAGAGTCAATCAACTAATCAGCCTAGAACACATCAGCCTGTGAACAACAATAATCACAATGGAAACACCAATGGAAATAGCAACAACAACAACAGGGGGCCCACTAATGCTACCAACAACGCCCCAGGGACTCAAGAAGAGATGATTGCTAAGATGTATGATATGGTCACTGCGACGCAACAACAATCTCAAGCAAATGCAAAGGCCATTGCAAATATGGAGCGACAGATAGGTCAAATGGCTGCAGATCAGCAAAAGAGAGACAGTGGCAAATTGCCGAGTGCTACGGAAGTCAATCCTACTCATAATCAGCGTCCAGGAAAAGAGCAAGTCAACACTGTCGAATCAGGATGGCGAAAAGTCACTTTGGAGGACTTGTTTGAAGTAAGACCAGGAGAAGAAGAAGAGGCTCTAGGAAAGGAGGAAGGAGGAGTTCCTGTTGAGAATGGAGCTCAACCAGAAATAGATAAAGTGGTCTAGAAGGAAGAGCAATTAACGATAGCAGGGGTCAAGCAGAAAAAGAAGAATAGGAAAGAGGAGAAGAAGAAGCAGGAAGCACCCAGATCAACGGGCCCCCTGATGAACCAGCCCCTGTGGGATGAGCTTAAGGATGCCCCTGAAGACACCAGAATTCTACAAGAAATGTGTGAGCAAAATGGGAAGAGCAAAGCACCTACACCAAAAACTGTGAGATTGACTGTGAAAGCAAGTGAGGCGTTATTGGGAACACTGCCCAAAAAGGAAAGGGACCCGGGATCACCATTGATCACTACAACTGTAGGGGACGTGGTTATTCGAAACACCCTGTTAGATTTGGGAGCAAGTGTCAACATCTTGCCAGGATACCTGTACGATAAGTACAAAAATGAAGAAATTGAGCCAGCAGAAGTTGTATTGCAGCTGGCTGATCAATCAACTAAGGTATCTATGGGAAAGCTAACGAATGTCATCGTCAAAGTTGGGGACTTTTTCTATCCCGTGGATTTTCTGGTTATGGAATATGAAAGTCTGGATGATGCGCCTGCACTCATCTTAGGACGTCCATTCTTAGCTACTGCTGGTTCAGTGATCGATTGCAAGACTGGAGATATGGACATTTTCTTCGGGACCAGAAAAAGAAGATTGAATATGTTTGGGAACCCAATATCATTACCGTCAGAAGAAAATGGCAAACAAGTAGACAGGAAAACATTAATGGAGCCAGGAATCAGGAGTAAGGAAAAGATCTAGACACGAACGGGGGAAGGAGGAAAAGAAGAAATTTCAAAGGAGATCAAGGACCACCCGTTGTCCACCATCGACAAGGAACAACTGCTGGACATGATAGAGATGATGGAAGCAAGGCACCAGCAATATGAAAAGGAATCCAGAGAACAAGAGGCAAATGTTTTTAAGCTCTTGAAATCTCAACAACAATGGATCAGCGGTGTGAGCGATCGAATGACCCAACTCACATCTCTCATGACAATGATGGCCAACAATTTCATGCCAGGATTCCAGCAAATGCCATCAAGGGGTCAAGAAGAAGAAAAAGAAGAAGATGCAGCTTAGGAGTGGAACGTCTGGCTGAAGACGTTAAACTTAGCGCTTGTCGGGAGGCAACCCGATCATCATTGTATACTTGCATATTTTCTTAATACTTAATGCATTACATCCATTCTTTTTTGATCACGGTGAAAAAAAGGCAAGTGATTGAGTTTTTACGATTACATTTAAAATCAGATTTTATACGCGACGCGGATAAAAGCTTCCCGCGCCGCGGTCTTATCTTAATTTGAAATTAAAGATAATCACAAAAACAGAGCTTTTGAAAGACATTCAAATTCCCCCACTGCATTTAAGTAAATTGCGCAAACTGTGATTCTTTTCACCGTGCCTCAAATCTGCAATCAATTACAATGTCCGCATTCATCTTTCATTCACAAGAAATTCAAGTAAGTATCTATTCTCCTCCTCTTAGTTTTAGAAGTCTTGAAACTTACTAGATGCTCCTGTAACTTGCAATGTTGTACCTAATTGTTGAAATTGATCGTTGAATTAGGATTATAGAAGTACATTCCATAAAACCCAAGTGTTAGGATAGAAAAATTGGACTTAAATTGACAGATTGATAGAATATCCTTGACTGAAATCGTTCGCCGCGCCGTGCCATGTACAGTCCACGACGCGGAGTATGAATATTCATCTAGTGCGTCGCGGGTTGTTATGTGCGTGCCGCGACGAACGTTAAAACAGTGCAGTAATTGTTGAATTTTGTGATTTCTGCAGGCACGATGTCTTCTTCAGGTAGTTCTGAAACCATCGATTGGAATTCTGTGACTACACAAATTGACCGGGTCCGCGAGGCTAGCTTCTTTAACCGTCGGGGCCTGTGCAAAAATAAACGGGTACTGCCATGCCGCAGGGTCAATTGGGACATGGCTAGGGAGTCGGGAATCTGGGACCATCTGAAAGACTGGTTGGTGCAAGGAGGGTATGAAGATGGAGAACTAACTTATACCAGCCGGGCGTTAGAAAATGCAACAAACATGAACGAACCTGTGTACCGTGAAGTGTATCTCGAATTCCTTGCCAGCTACTATTTTGACCACAAACAGAAGGGTATGGATACCGAGGAGACTGTGAGATTTCGTCTGGGAAATCGCGACCGCAGTTGTACCTTGCAGGAATTCGGGTACCGCATCGGGCTGTACACCGAGGAGGAGTCGGACTCGCCAGCATTCGGGGTGTTTCACAGGCGCGCCAGCCGAACTATGGGGGATTCCTTTATCCCAGCCGACTACTGGGCCACGATAGCTTCCACCTGGTACCACGAGAACACGGTCCGGGAATGCTACATGCACCTGCCATCCCACCGCATGCTGCACCGATTGATCACCACTATGCTTTGGCCACGTGCAGATGAAGAGAAGGTGTTGCCTCGGGAGCTACATTTGATGTGGTCAGTGACGCGAATGTTGGAAACCTGCAACATTCCTTACTTTATCGGTGACTATTTCAAGGAAATTAATGATGCCCCGATGATGATGACCGCATTTGGGGGAGGCCACTTTGTCACCAGATTGGCCGAGTCATACGGACTCATCTCCGAGCACACCACTGACGGATTGGAGGTTATTCCTCTAATTATCTTCTGCCCGTCCGTGACCTCCTCGCGGGAGGTGATATATGTGGATGATGGAGTCCCGTTTATTGACCGTATGCCCTTCCTGGCGCTTTGGTCCGAGCCGACTACTTCTCGCAAAAGGCCAAGATCAGCTACCGGTTTACCGCGCAGTCTATCCCCTGCTACAATGGAATCCTGCTTTTTGGCGGACGAGGTGAAGGCATTAAAGGAAGCAATGGACACACACAAGCGGGAACATCAGATCCAGTCATACGCAGCTCATGAGGTGGATAAACGAACCGATAATACACAGAAGCAACTCCTATGGCTGGCTGACTGCATGATTGCATTGATGGCCAAAAATAAGTGTGTTCCGCCACGACCCCAGCCGACAATTAGGGAGGATGAAGAGGAGCCTATGGAAGAAGATCCGGAGGAAGATGAAGATGAGTATGACGATACAGCACACAGTTGATGGATTGGATGTAATTATGTTTGATTTTTAGTACATTTTTTTGGACTTACATTTTGATAGGATTAGTTGCATAATTCATTTTTAGGAAATTGTTTTAGGTAAATAAAGCCTCTTAAAGGCAGTAAATAATAATAAACCAATGGTTTTAGTGTGTTGAAATGTTATTGTGAGTTGTTGAAGTTTGGATAATCTTTTGAAATTACCGCGCCGCGACATCAATATATTGCGCGACGCGGTCTTTTCCCATTTGACGATGACTTTGACTCACGTAATTACCGCGACGCGTGTCCTACAATCGCGCGCCGCGGTCATCCGCAACACACACAATTATTTTTTGTTCATATTTTATTTGTCATGTTTGTTTTAATTTGTTTGTTGAGTTATGCATGGTATACCAAATTGAGAAGGAGTTGTCTCAGACAAGTGTGGGGTCACCGTGCCCCCTCCACTTGTCTCGACCACCGGCGTGTTCACTGTAGCGCTACAACTCCGGAATACGAAATCGAGGATCCATCTGTACGCAATTATACCTGTGACATTGAGCACCAAGCAGTCTATCGTCCAAAAAGGGGTAACTCTTTCTCCCTTGTTTGAAATACTTTTTTGTACAACGGGGACGTTGTACGGTTTTAAGTGTGGGGTGTGGACGGTCGAAAGAGAAATATTTTTTTTGAAATTTTTTGCAGAAACGATCAATTTTTCAATTTTTAGCAATATTTTTCAAAATGTTTAATAAATTACAATTTTGAAATGAATGGTTTGTGATTGTGATAGCATTAGTATTTTTCAAGAAATACTGTTTATTTGTGATCATGCTATTAGTTAGTCAAATAAGTTGAGTTTTACGAGTTTGGAAGATTGAGCTGTTTTAAGTTTGGAATTTAGGAAGGAAGTGTCAATCTGTGGCCTTTGTTGTTCGAGCCAGTAGGTCTAAAATGGGTGGGCCTTATGCACCTTATCACCTAAGATCATCTGGTCTGGGATGGTATTTCTGAAAGCTCGTTACACAAACAACATCGAAAGTCATGGACAATTCCTTAATGGCCTTTAGAATCTGAATGAGTAAGTAAACTTCATTGTGGACAGAAAGTTTGTAATCAAGGGTTCTCTAGAAAGCCATGAATTACAAAGAACAATTCAATTATGTTTTCACGAACTATTCCACTCTTACTCGAAGAGCAATAAACTTTGAAACTAAACACAGTCAAAAATTGTTTGATTCTTTATTATAATTTGTTAAAAAACTCTCTTGCTTGGGGACAAGCAAGGCACAAGTGTGGGGTGTTTGACAACGCCTAGTGATATCAAGTATTTTAGGCGTTGTTGAGCCCTGTTCTTGATAAAATTATATCAAATATGTCTGGGTATTCTCACTTTTCGTGCCAGGACTTGTTTGGAGAAAAAGAATGGAAACAGGGACTAAAAGCGTGCAAAAGGAGGAAGTTTGGAAAGAATGAAAAAATCAAGGAAACTCGTACGCGCGCCGTGGATACATCATCTGCGCGACGCGGGCTTAAGGCGGTGGAACACATTCAAATGCCGAAGAAACGGGAAAAGATTAGTACGCGCGCGCCGCGGATTTCACTTCTGCGCGGCGCGGCTGCGGGAAATTTGCAACTATAAATAGAGGCATTTCCAGCCGAAAACCCTAGTAAAGACCGGGTGTAAAATCGACCTTGAAGCTCTTTGACTCCAAGATTTCATTCCAGAAGACTCTCATTTGGTATTGGTCCGTTTTAGATTTTATTTGTAATTAAATAGTTAGATTTAAGCTTGGTTTTGTATCTTTGGGTGTGACAACCATTGATATTAAGCTTTGGCTTCTGTTTTTGGACCATTTGGTTATTGTTTTTATGTTGGATTCGGATTTGGTTAATGCAAAGCATTTGGTTACATTTAATCTTAGCTTTTCGGTGTTTTTGTGCTTGTGTTTGGTTGTGGATGTTTGATTTATGTTTGGATATTGTTTTGACCTTGTTGGGACTGGTTTCCTTTGCTGAAATCAGTAGCTAATTAGGTAGTTTGTGAGCATTAAACCTTGGCTAGTAACTGTTCAGTAGAACTTTAGTTAGTGGCTAGTTTATGCTTTGCTTGGTTTTGCTAGTTTAGATGCCTTTGATTGCTTCTGATTCAGAGATGTACTTCTGATTTCAGAAAGTGACTAGGTCATTTGAGCTTAGCATAGCTTAGCTTGGGTGTGTTTGTGTTTGATCATTGCTTTTGTTTGCTAGTGATCAGGAAGGTAGAAACTAGATCCTCCGACTGTAGCGTGACACTACTAGTTGGTAATCTCTCATCTAGTCTAACCACGAAGCTCCTGTGGATCGACCCTGACTACCGCTATACTAGTGTGTGTTAGATTTTCTCTTATTTTTGACCGCACGACGACCAAGGCGTGTCAGCGACACGCGTACGACTTCGACTGAAATGGCTTTTATCCAAACTTCTTTCATTTTGTCCATGTTTAGTCCATGTTTTCATCTTTTTCTTAAACACAAGTGCTAGCACAAAAGTGAGTAATACCATAGCGTATACGATATAAATCCACCAAGAATAGGGCCTAACAACGACCAAAATACTTGATATTGATAGGCGTTGTCACCTTCCCACTGTTGATTTGGTTGTTCATGAGTTGAGTGCTGAAGAGATTCATATCAAATCCCAAGTTGACAAAGGTCCCAGATAGTCACCACTCCTGCTGTCTTTGATGTTCCCCAACGTCCTTAGACTTCAAACCAGAATCGCCATAGAGTTGCATTTGATGAGTGTGCCTTCTATAAGAAAAAAATCATTGGAAGTCTCAATGTCCACTGCTGTTAAGCAAGGGAAATCAGCAGCAACAACAAACCAAACCACCTGCACATAGCAGAACCGGTCTTCTGGACAGTTTCAGTCACGTCCCTCGATTCCTTCCTTTCGGCCACCACAATACACTACTGCTGCTGCTGAACCTTCAGTACAGACTATAATAAACTTTACACCACCATCAGTCTTGGATCCTGAGGTTGTTGAGCAGTGTAGACAGTTTATTGCTGCCAATCCGACTACCTTGTCAGCATCCATGCCTCACTCAGGTCTGTCTTCATCCAATGCTTCATGTTTTCCTTCATCCTTGTGGATATTGGATTCTGGTGCATCTCATCATATGTCACCACATTTTTCATCCTTTTCTTCGTTATTGCCTCGTTCTCCTGTTTTTGTCATGTCTGCTAGTGCTACTCCTATGTCTATAGAGGGTCTTGGTTCTATTGTCACCCCTTATATATCTTTATCAGATGTCTATTATATTCCCACACTTGCTTTGAATCTTTTTTTAGTCAGTAAGTTGTGCGAGTCTGGTTTTTGGGTCTTCTTTTCTGATTTGCTCTTTTGTATACATGACATTCAGTCTCGGATGGTGATTGGGATATGTCGTAGACTTGGGAAGCTTTGTGTCTTGGAGCAGCTACATGTCGTTGATGTTGCTGCCTCTAGTGTTGATTTATCGTCTTTTCGTTTAAGTCATTCCTGTTTTGTTTTTTATATTTAGCATTCTCGTTAGGGACATGTGTCAGTGTCTCGTTTACGGTATCTAGTCTCTACTGATGTGTTAAGACCTTTGAAATGTGATGATATTTCTGATTGTTTTGGTTGTAAACTGGGAAAGTTTTCTTCTTTACCGTTTAATACAAGTGTCACTCGTTCTGTTGCTCTATTTGACATTATGCATTATGATGTATGAAGTCCATCCCTCGTCACCTCTAAAGGTGGATCTAATTATTATGTTTCATTCATTGATGATTACACTCATTATACATGAGTTTACCTTACCGATTTTCACCATATTTAGTGAATTCAGAGCCCTTGTCAAGACTCAACATTCTGTTCTCATAAAATGTTTCCGATGTGATTTAGAAGGGGAATTTACCTCTAATGCCTTTAATGAGCTACTAGCATCTGATGGTACGGTGCATCAGTCATCATGTACTGACACTCCTTAGCAGAATGGTTTTGCAGAAAGAAAACACCGACGTCTTCTAGAAATTGCACGGTCCTTGCTACTCTCTTCTTAAGTTCCTACTAGTTTTTGGGGAGAAGCTGTTCTTACTACCGATTATGTTATTAACCGTATTCACACTATGCATAATTATGGGAAATCTCCTTATGAAAAATTTTGTATGTGCAACTTCCAGATTATTCTGCATTACGGGTGTTTGGGCTTACCTATTTTATCTTAAAGCCTCACACAAAGAGAAATAAGTTGTCTTTGAAATCAACCCTTTGTATATTTTTGGGATACGGTATTGGTCAGAAAGGTTATCTGTGTTATGACCCGTCGAATCAGAAGTTGTATGTCTCTCGCAAATGTCCACCTTTTTGGAGCACATTCCATTCTATAGCATTCCGTTTCAGTCACATGATGTAACTCAATCGAAGATTCATACTAATGACCCGTTTAGTACTGACAATTTTGATGTATCTCATGCTGTTGATCCACCACATATCCCTGATCCTCCGCCTGCCGCTCATCAGGATCCGCTACCATTGATGCCTATTCGTCAACTGAAGTCCACCAAACTTCTGGAGTTTGTCTATTCCTCTTACTCACAATCATTTGCCTCCTTTATTGATAATGTTCATCGTCTCTGTAAGCCAGTATCCTATAAAGAGGCCGTATCTGATCCCCTCTGGTAGAACGCTATGGCTGATGAACTTACAACTCTTCATTAGACTCATACGTGAGATTTGGTTCCACTTCTGCCTGGAAAAAACATGATTGGTTGTCATTGGGTATATAAAATCAAAAAAAAGTCTGATGGGTCCGTTGAATGTTATAAAGTCATACTTGTTGCTAAAGGATACTCACAAAAGTATGGTATGGATTATGAGGAGACCTTTGCGCTGGTTGCAAAATTAACGACTGTCTGTACCTTGATTGGTGTTTCTTCCATTAGACAATGGAAGATTTATCAAGATGGATGTCAAGAATGCGTTCTTGAATATTGATCTTCATGAGGAAGTATACATGTCTCCTCCCCCAGGTATTGCTCACCAGCTAGGTGAAGTTTTTCGGCTTCAGAAGGCTTTGTATGGTCTCAAACAATCCCCTCATGCTTGGTTTTTGAGAAATTTTCCATGGTGATTACTTTTCTTGGCTTTTGTCCTAGTAATCATGATTCAGCCTTATTTGTCTGATGTACAGGTGTAGGTCGGATCCTTCTTTCTTTATATTTGATGACATGATTATTACCAATGATGATCATGATGGTATAGAATCTTTGAAGCTTGATTTGGCCTACCATTTTGCTATGAAAGACTTGGGTTTGTTGCGTTATTTATTGGGAATTGAAGTTGCTCAATCCCCAAAGGGTTATATTTTATTTCAGACGAAGTATATTTCACATTTATTTGACCATGCACGACTCACGGACAATCGGACAATTGATACACCTCTAGAGAGTAATGCCAAGTATTCTCCGGCGGACGGTGTTCCCTTATTAGATCCAAGCCTTTATCGTACCATTCTGAGGAGTTTAGTTTATCTCATTGTCACTAGACCGGATATTGCTCATGTTATTCATGTGGTTAGCCAGTTTGTCACTGCTCATTCTACTGTTCATTGGGGGTGTTGTTCTTCGTATTTTGAGATATCTTTGTGGTACTAAGTTCCGGAACCTTGTGTTTCCTTCCACATCCTCTCTTGAGTTGTGTACCTATAGTGATGCTAATTGTGATAGCGATATTCATGATCGTAAGTCCACTATAGGTATTGTGGTTTTCTTGGAGATTCGTTGATTTCATGGAAAAGTAAGAAACATGATGTTGTCTCATGATATTCTACAGAATCCGAGTATCGAGCCATGGCTATCGCCAGTTGTGAGATTGTTTGGTTGTGATGGCTTCTTGCGGATATGGGTGTTCAAATTTCTCAGCCTACCTCGTTGCACTATGATAAGTAGAGTGTGATTTTGATTGTGAAGAGTTCAATGTTTCACGAGCGCACAAAACATATTGATATTGATTGTCATTTTACATGTCATCACCTTCAGCAGGGGACTATCTCTCACCCTCATGTTTCATCCACCTTATAGGTTGCTGATATATTTATGAAGCCCTTAGCTGCTCCTCGGTTTCATTTTTTGACTAAAAACTCTCAATGCTTATTGCTGTCGCATTGTGAGTTTGAGTGGAGATTTTAGCATAATAAGTTTGGGCTCCTTTTGTTTGGGCCTCTTTTATAAGTTTAGGCCTCTTATTTTTATCCCTTTTGCGAGTTTTAGCCTTTTAGCCAATAGTATATATTTTGTAAGTTCTCTAGGTTTTCTTCATTGTAAGTACAATTGTTTTGGTGAAACCCTAGCCTCTATTTCTATCTAGTTTCACTTGGATGTAATATCATATTTCTACACCGATAAAGCCGCAACATGGATATGGCAGTCAATCACTGTTGCTATCATGCACCTGCGAGTGTTTAATGTTGTCAAATTTACATTGCTTGTAAAAGAGAACTATAAGCAAATATTGAAGACTAAAAAGTATGAGTCAATGAAGAAACCAAGGGGCAGTTTCTTTTATCCCTATTAAGTCATGAATGGGTAAATCGGATGAATATGTAATGATGGATAAATTGTTATGTACAAAAAGATGGTTACTTTTTTGGACATTTTATCCTTACATGCCAAAAAACAAATTTCACAATATTCATCGATTTTAACGTGAAAGAGATTGAGAGGAAAGAGAATAAAGGTAAATAGGTAAACGGTAAATATCTTAATACATTAAGTCATGTCTTTTGGCTTAACCCATTAAGTAATTATGTATGGACTAAGTAAAAATGATACGATCATGTATAGCGGTTGAGATTAAGTAATTAGCCGATTACGTCTAAAAAAACAGCCCTTAAGTTGTAGACTCTTATTTTTTGGTTTTTGGCATATTGAGATTGATAAATAACTGCAACGAGAAAATGATATTCTATTTTACTTTTTTATATAAATAAAAGAAAAAAAAATTTACGGTGAGAAACAATATGGAGATCCATCGAGAATAATCAAATAAATAAAAGCTCACAACATCAAGCAGCTTACTGCAAATACGATTACTCTTGAAGTTACAACAAAAGGTCCTTTTCTGTGTCCCATGGCATCCTTAAACAAGTTATATAAATAAAAATAAATGCAAGTTTGTTAACACATCCAACAATAAATGGTAACAGATAGATTCTTGCCTTTTTTAATGTTTCACCAACATAAAATATATCGGGTCCTTTAAAGATTCTTCAGTTTATAACTTGAAGAACTGCATAGTGATTTATCCACATGTAATAACACTGTACAAGGAAAAAGATTGACTGTAAAACCAATTTAGATATAATGAATCGTATAAATCAATCATGCATTAATTAACCCAATGAAATTTTTAGTGCGGTAAATTATAAAATGAACATTACATTCCCATAATATTTCATATTATTATTAAAAGAATTGCCCTGATCCACCTTGATTCCTTGTAGACAATCCAAGCCTAGAGATTATAACAAAGATTTAGTTTCAACAGTTAATTATTGAAGTACATATGGAAAACAAACAACAATTTAACCTTGTAACTGAAACGATATTTCTTACTCCTATAACACCAAAAATTTACATAGAAATTTAGCAGTGCCACTGCAAACCACCTGTAATTAATTTGAAAGTAAACTTATTTAAGAGAAACTAATAAAGTAAAGAGGATATAATATTTACAATCTTCAAATTCATCTATATAAAAATATATTTGTCCCTTAAAGCACAGTTTCTAGAAATTACATTCAATACACATATCCAAGAAAAAAAAATCAGATGAAGATAAAATAATAATGGGTTGAATATAAGAAAGGGCAACATACTTCCATTTCTTTGTTTATTATTGTATTATAATTTATTTCTTTTTATTATTGTGTTGAACTTTGAAAAATCTAAGCAACTATAGCAATGTGATACATAGACAAAGTATTTTTTTACTATTATTATTGGATAGATCTTTCATTTAGAGTGTCTTAACAAGAAAAGACAACAAGAGTATGCTATAATTTGGTAGAGTTTTATAGTATTATTAAGAAAAATATATAAAAAAGTGTTTTAATAAAATGGAATTATAGTCGATTGTTATAATCAGTGTTCTAAATGTTGCGTCATGGCGTGCGCCAATATAATACCGTGACTTTAAATTTGTGATAAGATATGTTAATTATATATAAACAAAGATTAATTGAGTTATTATATGAATTAGGATAGATAAAAACTTGACTAGGAAAAGTTGGATGTTGAAAAGAGTATTATAAATGATTTTTAGCTTCTGCAGCAGGAAACACGAGCCGTGTTGGAGGAACACGGGTCGTGTTTCGATCCAGAGCAAACAGAGGATATTTTGTGGAAAAACCCGGGCCGTGTTCTATGAACCCGGACCGTGCTGTGTTAACAGAGGCAAACTGAGGATTTTTATTTGGAAAAACCCGGGCCGGGTTTATCAAACCGGGCCATGTTACGCGCACAGATCTGTTTTTAATGTGCGATTTTCTTTCATTTTGGGTTATATCCACTTCGAACCAAACCTCTCCAAAATCCTAGAAACTTAATCCTAAACCTCTAAACTCGAAATTGAAGTCTATAATTCAAGAATTGAAGCTAGGATTTGATTCCTTACGGTTGAAAGGTAATTCCCTTTGATTTTGACTTCATTTCAACGGTTGGGTTGTTTGATTTGAGATGGTTCCAGGTGGTTTTGATGAACCACCTGCAACTAGCATGAATTAGAGTGACTTTACTTGGATTAGTGTGTGTAAGAGAGTTCTAATTCGAGACCCAAGCTAGTGAAGTGCTTGTATTGTGTTCTTAGGGTTATATATGTTAAAGAGATGAAATTGAAAGCTGCAACTTTGATATTGTAGTTATCTTTTGATTGTAACTTGCTTCAATGATACAAATTCCTTGATTATGATAACTATTGAGTGTGATTGAGATTATTCTTAACTTGAGTAATGAAAATGAGTTGTTATGCTACAGCTAAGGCTAGGCAGGAGCACACACGAGGTGCAGGAGTTCGACATATCGATTCCACAACAGGTGAGTAGTTATTAATAGATTAGTTATGCGTTGGTTTTGATGATCGTTGCAGAAAGGAGTATGACTTGAATTGTTTTGAAATTGGTTGAGTATACCAATTATGAGTGCTTGGATAGATGAACCTCATTATGAGCATATGGTTCATTAAGAATGATATGAATGAGATGATGGGCAATTGCTGTCCAAATAAACTTTAATTACTCATAGAGCTCTCAAAGCTCATATATTGTTTGTTAATGTTAATTGTGTTAGGTTCTGGAAGTGCAGATTGTGGGAAACGCATCACGGAGGGTTAGCTGGAAGGATATGAACTTTGGACTTAGACTTACTTTCTTGTGTTAGACTTGGTCTTTTGTAAACATTCGGTTTTTAAGAAAACTAGTATGAAACTTCTTGTATGTAAATAAGCACTTAAACTATGCTTTTGATAGTATCTTGTAAAGCTTGTTACTCATCTTTGAGGATTGCACCTAAATGATAGTTATTTTGATTAAATTATCAGTGTATCCTGAAAATGAGAAACCGGGTGTTACAAGTTGGTATCAGAGCCGTGGTTTAATAGAATTAAACCTTGAGATGGGTTTAGACTTAAACCAATGAGATAGAGAAGTCCCAAAGAGTCCCGAGTAGCTATCCTCCGCGGTGATATACAAATTGAGTTGATTATACACCATATTGAGTATTATGGTGATATAAAAATTGAGTTGATTATACACTATATTGAGTATTATGGTGATATACAAATTTAGTTGATTATACACCATATTGAGTATTATGGTGGTGATTACTAAATGAGTTGATTTTCTTTTTCAGTTAAGATGAGTACTGGAAAAGAAAAAGAGCGAAGTGATCCATCAAGAGATCAATCGGGATCACGAGATTCGGGTAAAGAGCATTAACCCGAGGGAGAGCGACCTCCCGAGACACAGAGTAATATGCAAGCTATGATTGCGGCTGAGGTAGCCAAGGCACTTAAAGAGTTATTACCCACTTATTTGAAGCCTCAAGCGGAGGCTACAACTGGAGGTCCTTCGGGACAACCCATGGTCCAACCTGAGCGTAGGGAGGACCATGGAGAGATGTATACTGAGGCGAGTGGAGTTAGAGTACCTGAGAAAACAAGGAAGTGCACTTAGGATGTGTTCCAAAAGTGCAAGCCATACGATTTCTCTGGAAAAGATGATCTCATAGCAGCCAAGAATTGGTTAACACATGTTGAAAAGATGTTCCGCACCAGTAAATGTGACGAGGCGGATAAGGTTGAGTTTGCAACAAACTTGTTAAAGGAGGATGCACAGTTTTGATGGGAGAATACGTGTATGGAGATAGGAGAGAGCTTGGCGTATACATTGAACTGGGAACAATTCAAGTTGAAGTTCACTGAATACTACTGTTCCAATAATGCTATGAAGGGAATAGAAGAAGAGTTTTTGAAGTTACAACAAGGGCCGAGAACAGTACAACAATACACACTGGATTTTAATGAGAAAGCAAGATTTGCACAACATCAAGTTGATACAGAGGAGCGTAAGATGGATCGTTACTTGCGGGGTTTAAAAACCCAAATCCGAGAGTTTTTGCCGAGTTCCAGATATACTACCTTCCAACAAGTTGCAGAGGCAGCGAGATCGAGAGAAAGGGAGTTGCAAAGACAGGAGGAGAGAAGAACTGAAAGAGAAGTTGGAGGATCCAAGAGAAAATGAGAAGGAAAAGCTGGAGATAATTCTCAGAGGTCTACTAACACGGGTTCTCAATTCCATGGTGAACCCAAGAAGAACGAGGATAGATGGTGTAATAAATGTAGGCGAAAACACACGCGGGAATGTGATTCCCGAAATCCTCCATCAGTTTGTTTCCAGTATGGAAAGACGGGACATATGGCTCGCTAATGTACCGAGAGTCGCCCCGTTTGTTTTAATTGTGGGGAGAGTGGGCGTATTCGTCCTAATTGCCTGAAGATGAGGTCTGAGTCACAGAGAGATTTTCAAAAGACCAGACGAGGAGGAGGTCGAGATCGAGATGATCGAAAAGACAAGAGTGGCGGTCACGTGAGAACACGAGCTTTCCAATTAACTGTCGATGAGGCGCGAGATCAGACTGATGTTATCACAGGTATTTTTAGCTTGAACTCTTCTCAAGCACGAGTACTTTTTGATTCCGGTGACACACTGTCTTTTATATCGGAGTCTTTTGCTTCTAAACTAAATGTTCCGTTAGTTGATTTATATGAGAAAGTGATAGTAGATGTAGCAGATGGGAGATGTGTTTTTGTAAAGAGTCATTACGAGCAGTGTCGGCTTGAGATCTATGGGGTTACGTACCTTATTGATCTGAAGCCGATCACCAATCATGAGTTTGATGTAATAGTCGGGATGGATTGGATGGTTGATAATAGAGGTCAAATGGATTGTCATGAGAAAACACTTTCCATAAAGACACAGAGTGGTTCCCGAATTTTGATACGAGGTGAACGACGTTCCCGAAAAGTACCGATAGTGTCACTTGCAACGGCTAGGAGATATATGGAAAGAGGGGGTGAATTGATTATGGCACATGTGATTAGTGCCGAGTCAAAACCTTCCAAAATAGAAGAAGTAGAAGTAGTTTGTGATTATCCCGATGTATTTCCCGATGATCTTCCAAGCGTACCACCAAGTAGACAAGTTGAGTTTGTGATCGAGGTAATACCGGGGGCGAAGCCGGTAGCTCGACCGCCTTACCGATTGGCACCGTCCGAAATGGAAGAATTAAAGAGGCAGTTGCAAGAGTTGTTAGAACTTGGGTTTATTCGTCCGAGTTCGTCTCCGTGGGGTGCACCTATACTTTTCGTGAAAAAGAAAGACGGCTCCATGAGAATGTGTATAGATTACCGAGAACTTAACAAGATCACGATAAAGAATCGTTATCCGTTACCACGGATTGATGATTTATTTGATCAATTGCAAGGAGCCACGTATTTTTCAAAGATCGATTTGAGATCCGGTTATCATCAGTTGAGAGTACAAGAAGTTGATATTCCGAAGACAGCTTTCCGCACGAGGTATGGTCATTACGAGTTCTTAGTCATGCCGTTCGGTTTGACTAATGCTCCAGCCGCTTTCATGGATTTGATGAATCGGGTTTGTCGTCCCTTTCTTGATAAATTCGTAATTATGTTTATCGAAGACATCCTAATTTATTCAAAGAGTCGAGATGAGCACAGATTTCATTTACAACAAATGCTAGATCTTCTCCGAGACGAGAAATTATAAGCAAAATTTTCAAAATACGAGTTCTGGTTGCGGGAGATTCAATTTCTTGGCCATGTGATAAATGAAGACGGTATAAAGGTAGATCCAGCAAAGATCGAAGCCGTAATGAGTTGGGAGCCTCCAAAGAGTCCAATGGAGGTTCGTAGTTTCTTGGGGTTAGCAGACTATTATCGACGATTCGTTGAAAACTTTTCTCGTATAGCTACACCCTTAACCAAATTGACCAAGAAGACGGAGAAATTTAGTTGGATTGAGGCACAACAGTCGGCCTTTGAACAACTACGAGATGGCTTGTGCAAGGCTCCGGTGTTGGCGTTATCGCAAGGAGGGGAAGACTTTGTTCTTTACATCGATGCCTCCTTAAGTGGTCTTGGATGTGTGTTGATGCAAAGAGGACGAGTGATAGCGTATGCCTCTCGACAACTAAAACCACATGAAAAAGCTTATCCAGTACATGATTTAGAGTTGGCGACAGTAATTTTTGCATTAAATATATTGCGACATTATCTTTATGGAGTGCGATTTCAGATCTATACATATCATAAAAGTCTGAAATACCTGTTTGATCAGAAAGAGTTAAACATGAGGCAAAGATGGTGGATGGATCTACTAAAAGATTATGATTATGAGATACTTTACCATCCTGGTAAAGCAAATGTAGTGGCGGATGCATTGAGTCGAAAATAATCGCCTATTCGAGTTGTATCGGCTCGGATGGGAGTTGTGAGTAAACTGCCAGAGATGATACGCAGGTGCCAAAGCGAGGCAAATGATTTAAAGAAAGAAATGATGATTGGTTATATGGAGAAATTGGTGGAGAATGCACAAGGAATCAAAACTTTCCAAGGGCGAGTTTAGGTTCCAAGGCATGGCGAGGTGAGACAGTTATTGCTAAATGATGCTCATTGTACTAGATATTCGGATCACCCTGGTAGTACACGGATGTATCATACCTTAAAGCCGTACTACTGGTGGCCGGGTATGAAGCGAGATGTAGGACGCTTTGTAGAGAACTGCTTGACGTGTCTTCAAGTAAAAGCCAATCATCAAAAGCCATATGGAGCAGTGCAACCGTTACCTGTACCAATGAAGAAATGGGATGAAATCACTATGGATTTCATCACAAAGTTGCCTCGGACTCCTAGAGGATATGATTCTATATGGGTGATTGTTGACAGGTTAACAAAGTCGGCTCATTTTATTCCAATCCGAGAAAATTATCAAGTGTCAAAGCTAGCTGAGATATATACGAGAGAAGTGGTGAGACGACATGGAGTGCCAACTTCAATAATTTCTGATAGAGATAGTCGGTTCAATTCACATTTCTGGCAGAGTTTTCAAAAGCATTTTGGTACAAAAGCCTTATTGAGTACTGCGTATCATCCCCAGACAGATGGACAGTCGGAAAGAACGATACAAACACTTGAAGATATGCTACGAGCCTGCATCATTGATTTTGGAGGCAGTTGGGAAGATCATCTGCCTTTGGTGGAGTTTGCCTATAACAACACTTATCACTCCAGTATACAGATGGCACCTTTTGAAGCCTTATACGGTGCACCGTGTCGGACCCCGACTTGTTGGACAGAAACTGGAGAGAAACCATTGGCGGGACCAAAAATTATAGCCGAAACCGAAAAGAAGATACAAAGCATTCGTGAGCATATGCGGGTAGCCCAAAACCGCCAAAAGCAATATGCAGATAGAAGAAGAAAGCTGTTAGAGTTCAGTGTCGGGGACATGGTAATGTTGAAAGTATCCCCATGGAAGGGAGTAATTCGATTTGGCAAGAGAGGTAAGTTGAGCCCACGCTTTATCGGACCCTTTCGAGTTTTGGAGAGAGTTGGAGCGGTTGCGTATAATCTTGAGCTTCCGGAGGAGTTACGGGGTATCCACAATGTATTTCATGTGTCACACCTTAGAAAAATATTGCATGACCAATCCACTCGGGTACCCTTGGCTGAAGTTCAACTATATGAGAAATTAAGATATCAAGAGATGTCGGAGCAAATTCTAGAAAAGAAAGTTAGGAAGTTGCAAAATAAAGAAGTGGGATTAGTGAAAGTGCAATGGCGACATCATAGAGGATCAGATGTTATTTGGGAAGCTGAGGGAGAAATGCGGGTGAAATATCCTTACTTATTTCAAGAGATTCCGAGGACGGAATCTTTCGAAGGGGGTAAGAACTTGTAATACCGTGACTTTAAATTTGTGTTAAGATATGTTAATTATATATTAAACAAAGATTAATTGAGTTATTATATGAATTAGGATAGATAAAAACTTGACTAGGAAAAGTTGGATGTTGAAAAGAGTATTAGAAATGATTTTTAGCTTCTGCAGCAGGAAACACGGGCCGTGTTGGAGGAACACGGGTCGTGTTTCGATCCAGAGCAAACAGAGGATATTTTGTGGAAAAACCCGGGCCGTGTTCTATGAACCCGGACCGTGCTGTGTCAACAGAGGCAAACAGAGGATTTTTATTTGGAAAAACCCGGGCCGGGTTTATCTAACCCGGGCCGTGTTACGCGCACAGATCTGTTTTTAATGTGCGATTTTCTTTCATTTTGGGTTATATCCACTTCGAACCAAACCTCTCCAAAACCCTAGAAACTTAATCCTAAACCTCTAAACTCGAAATTGAAGTCTATAATTCAAGAATTCAAGCTAGGATTTGATTCCTTATGGTTAAAAGGTAATTCCCTTTGATTTTGACTTCATTTCAACGGTTGGGTTGTTTGATTTGAGATGTTTCCTGGTGGTATTGATGAACCACCTGCAACTAGCATGAATTAGAGTGAGTTTACTTGGATTAGTGTGTGTAAGAGAGTTCTAATTCGAGACCCAAGCTAGTAAAGTGCTTGTATTGTGTTCTTAGGGTTATATATGTTAAAGAGATGAAATTGAAAGCTGCAACTTTGATATTGTAGTTATCTTTTGATTGTAACTTGCTTCAATGATACAAATTCCTTGATTATGATAACTATTGAGTGTGATTGAGATTATTCTTAACTTGAATAATGAAAATGAGTTGTTATGCTACAGCTAAGGCTAGGCAGGAGCACACACGAGGTGCAGGAGTTCCACATATCGATTCCACAACAGGTGAGTAGTTATTAATATATTAGTTATGAGTTGGTTTTGATGATTATTGCAAAAAGGAGTATGACTTGAATTGTTTTGAAATTGGTTGAGTATACCAATTATGAGTGCTTGGATAGATGAACCTCATTATGAGCATATGTTGAGAATCAAGATGGTTCATTGAGAATGATATGAATGAGATGATGGGCAATTACTGTCCAAATAAACTTTAATTACTCATAGAGCTCTCAAAGCTCATATATTGTTTGTTAATGTTAATTGTGTTAGGTTCTGGAAGTGCAGATCGTGGGAAACGCATCACGGAGGGTTAGCTGGAAGGATATGGACTTTGGACTTAGACTTACTTTCTTGTGTTAGACTTGGTCTTTTGTAAACATTCGGTTTTTGAGAAAACTAGTATGAAACTTCTTGTATGTAAATAAGCACTTAAACTATGCTTTTGATAGTATCTTGTAAAGCTTGTTACTCATCTTTGAGGATTGCACCTAAATGATAGTTATTTTGATTAAATTATCAGTGTATCCTGAAAATGAGAAACCGGGTGTTACAGCCAAGGCGTGCCATAGCGTGAGGCGCGACTCCGCCATCCCGAAAACCCTCACGGCGGCGCTGCTAGGCATGCCGCGTGACAAGACATGCAATGATGCGTTAAGGCGTGAGTTTTTACTATTTGTGGCACGTATTTTCTTCTTTTTCTTGCATTTATTGATCGGGCATAAAACATTTGAGTTTTGTTAACTTTAGGTTATTAGGTACTGATAAAACACTTCTAAAACCCTGATATGTTTGATATAAATCTGTATTTATATATAATATAATTATATAATTATATATTCTTATAAAATTGCCGCCTTAAATCACGCATTGAAAAACGTCATGGCTCGTAAAACTTGATGCTTGACATAGTCGTCACGTCACGCCTCACCCATTTAGAACCTTGGATATAATACACAAATAAATAAGTGTGTCCTGATAATCGTTATATTTAGCCATTTCAAAAAATACGGGAAATACCCTAAATTTTCTTATATATTACATGTTTGTTGTCCAAAGTAAAATGGGAAGATTATATGAAGAGGTTATGGATGTTTAAAGATAGGGAAATATTCCAAAAATTATTAAGTGGCTTACTTTTGAGCTTTGAAATAATGATTCTCGATGTCCAAATGTCTATTGTAATATATAAATGGAACTCCATTGCTACATAGAACATAATGCCAAAATAAGTGAGTCAATCGGTGTTTGTATATGAAAGTTATGAGCCTGCAAAAGTGGATGAAAATCATACCCGAATTGTTGTTCCGAATCATATTACATGTCGGGTCAGGTCCTAACAAGTTTACGTACACATGGGTCCTACTTGATTCTCTGCATTTTGACTTCATTTTTCAACCCATTCGACTAATTTGAACACAATACATATCCTAGAATGTTCTCTAATCTTGTGTATGCTCTTGGCATATTTGCTATGTGGAAACACAAATCCAAGCAGATTCAGGAGCAAAATCAAAGGTTTGTCACCCATTTAAAGAATTAAAGGCAATAATAAATACCTTTCTTTTTATTAGATTAATTTGTGTTTTTTAGAGAAAATGTCATGAACCCTAATTTATAGACATTATTGCATGTTGAGTTTAAGGAAAGATTATCTTAAAATGGAACGAATAAACATGTTTTATGCTAGTATTATCATGTTTTAGCAAGCATAATACTTGTACCTTCATGTAATGGTAGTTTTACCATGGAATCTTATAGAAAATAAAGTATGAAAAATTATAAAGGATGTAATAATAAGCTTGTTTGGTAAATTTTGGATACTTGCTATGAATATGGAATTTTGTCATGGAGTTTCCTTGAAATCATATTCTTGGACATATCAAAAGTAATGAAATAATAAACATCAAGATAAGAAAACAAATTTGTTATGAGAAATTGGATCCATGAAGGTCATTAGTGTCAAACATTTGCAACAATCAAGCAATGACCCTTGGAAATGGTATTAATGTATAAAAAGAATATTATGATAGTCCAATAAGCGACAAAAATCTAGAAATAAAGAATAGTTGGTTATTGGTTGCTTATGTTACCATTATTTGAAATTGTTGTGACAATTGTTGTGTATAAATGAATGTTGTATAGGAAGTGAAAGGTTTTAGGGTTAATCTAGCTTTAACTATCAATGTAAGTACATAAGGAGCTTTTTACATAGAGTACATGTCACAATTGTAATATTTTTATGACAAATGCTTTTATTAGATATTAAATTGATATTGGGACATAGTGTACATAGAAATGTATGTTGAATTGCTATGTGGTATTTTACAACATATCATGAGTAATTGTTATAAAGCAGAACATGAAAATGAATGAATACAAAGTGTATGCGTTTGGAAAATTATATGTGTTGTATGATCAAGTATACATATAAATGACATTGTATTTTGGTATGGGTAATATGTCTAAAGACCCATCTCAATTAGGGAATGGTGACATTAGCGTTCCTAATGACCTCCAAGGATACAATTTTAAGGGAATAAGGGTATGAACTCCCAATGACCATTATGGATTGATACGTTCCTTTCAAATGGTAAGGAACCATCATATTCGGGAATAGAGGTATGTACTCCTCAATAACCATTGTAGGTTGACGTAGTCTCCCGAATAGTAAAGACCCGGCGTAAGCATGAATAGGTATAAACTCCCCGAATCTTATGTCTGCTTGAATCATGAACTGCATTGCATATCACAATGTATGAGAATGTTATTTTGTATTTTGGAAAATATTAGGAAATATAAAGTATATGGAATTTTTATCTCAAAACTTATAAATCTCATGAGACAAAAGTCCCATGTATTCCTTGTTTTTTAGGTGACATGTACTTAAGGTCCAAAAAAGTTATAATGACCTAGTTTTACTACTAAGATGATGGGGGACTAGAAGACTATACTCTCGAAGATAGTTTTGGAAAACATAGTTAATTCATGTCTTACTGTAAATTGAAATTATATCATTAAGTATGCTATCTTATGGATTTTTATATTGGTTTGTAACCCCCAAGAAATATGTTCTCATAATTGGGAAAATATTTTAATAGGGACCGATTTCCGCAATATGAACGGTTTTGAAAATCGCAAATTAATATTGTTATAAGACGGTATGAAAAGTGGGGTGTTACATGATATGCATGAACTTTAAGAATTGTGACCTCTCTAGATTTGATGACATCTTGAATTTAATTTCACCTACATTGGATGCGTCGGGTTCTCCTGGTCATTCCCCGCTCATTCGTTACCATTTTGACACTAATGTTGTCATAATATATCATTATAGGACTTTCAATGCCTTGCACCACTCCTAGGTCAAAAATGAACCTCCTAATCCAAGTTGCTTTGTTGAGATTCTTATATTGTGATGATATACTCAAACTCTATTGTAGAATGCACAATCATGCTCTTTTTAGAGCTACACCAATCCACCACTCAAAATCAAAATATAGACCAACTTGGAACAAGAACGTTCTCGATTTATTTGGAAACTTGCATGAGTGTAATATTTTCTGTAACAACCCAAAAATCTTGAATTTATATTCGAGATAATGCTTAGGGTAAAGACCAAAGATTTTGAAAGTTGAAAAATAATGTAGCGGGAATTGTAGTAAAATTCCAAGAGTTTGGAAAAAAATGGTGAAAAAGGGCAAAATGGTCATTTGACATCCAAATGACTTCTAAGTAATGAAAATATGATTTTTGGGGTTAATATGTAATGAAATAAAACTTGTAACACAAAATACTTTTGATAAGTATTTAAAAGTTAATTCTAGTAAAAAGGGTAATTTGGTCATTTTACCATAAAAGGGTAATTTGGTCATTTGATCATGTGAAGGACCAAATATATAAAAATATTGTTTGCTTGTGGCAAAAATATAATAAAAGAAAGTTTTATGTGATATTATGTGATAAAAGTGCCAAAAGTTCAAGAGATGGAACTTAGGGGCTAAAAATGTAAAATCTGGAAATATATAAGTGAGAAATTAAGTCATAATATTCATAAAAATCAGAAAGAAGTTCTGGAAAACTCCTCTCAAGAACCGTGAACAAGGTTTCACGAAGAAGAACAAGATTGAAGTTGGAAGACTAGAGATTTACACTTGGAATTGATGATTCCAAGCAATTCAAGTAAGAATTCCTTAAGTTTAGCAAGTTCTTTCAAGTTTTGTTGGGTAATCTTCAAATTCAATTTCTGAGTTTTGAATATGAGGGTAATCTAATGAATTCATACACTTCATCTAGTTCAAATTATCATAGAAAACAAGTTCTAACCATTGATTGTGGTTGAATCCATAGAAATGGGTTTTTAGCTCATGAACCCTAGAAATTGGGTTTTTGATCAAAGTGTTAATTTGATATAAAGATGTGGTTATAAAGAGTCATAAATGATGTATATGTATGAAGAAACCATTGGAAGTGGTTTCCTAAGAATTTCAATTAGTAAAATGGAAGTTTGAATAAAACCTGGAATTTGAAGGGTGGAATGGAATTGGTGATTCCATGAATGAAATCCATGGAAATGGTTAATAAAAATAAGGAATTGGTAATTAACAAAGTATGTTTTGGATTGTAAAAACCTTAAATTAAATCATCAATTGGTTATATAAGTGTATGGAAAGAAAATGAACAAAACTAGACTTTAAAATTTGAGTTGATGTGCATATGAGCTTCCTTAGAGCTCTTGTGCCATCCTATAGTATTAATCATTAAGTCATGGACTTAAAAGGACTTAATAGAAGTTACAACATTTCCTTCACATAATAGATGGTCAATAGAACCTATGGTCAAAATTTGGTGAAGTTTGGAGTTAAAACGAGCCCGATACATGATTTTTAGTGAAAAAATGAAGAAAATGGGGTCTGCAGTGAGTTACACGACCCGTGTTGTTTTAGCACGACCCGTGTAACCTGGGAAAGAAGGTTTGGATATCTTGAAAGCCTTACATGACCCCGTATGAGCTGTACACGACCCGTGTGACCCGAATTCATGCAATTCACTCTCTTTATGACCCGATTTGAGTAGTTTGACCCCTTAACCTTTGGTATATGTTTAATATAGTTTGAAAACATAAAAAAATAAGTACATTTAGGGGGATTAAGTGGTCTTTACATGTTGATAAGACCTAAATGTTTTAATAAAATGTTAATGAACTCCTTAGGTAATTAAGGAGAAACGTTTATGGGATGGAAGGGGCAATTGAAGGGAGTAATCCTAGTTAGACTTCTCTAACTAGCCAAGGTGAGTACATGAGATAATTTTACCTATTTTTGGGTACATGGCAAGTAAGTATTTTCAAGATTTCTTATAAAATTTCTATATGTGAAATTAAATGCAAGAGTATTATTTCTAACTTGTTATGAAAGTATAATGCTATATTTAAAGTCATGTTTTGAACTACAATTCGAATTAAGTGAAAGTATGTTGGTCTATGAACCAATTATGTAAAAGTATATTTTGATTACAAGTTATATATGTTTTCAAGTATGAATGGCATATAGCCACAATATATTTAAGAAGTATGTGTTGGTTACAAACTGTATATGTTTTCAAGTATGAATGGCATATAACCATAAGATGTTGGAAAGTATGATTTGACATAAAGCTTAGAATGTTATAAAAAACATGTTTTAAACGTATGATATTTATGTGAAGAAAGTTATATATTTGGCATGTAGCCATAAAGACAGAAAATGATAAAGTTTGGCACTTAGCCATTATTCATATGTATGTGAGTAATGTTCAAGTAAGCAGAAAGTATTTTGTATGACTGGTATTTGTAGCAAGCAGCGTTAGTAAGGGAACTATGTTCCACCTACCCGGGTTAGGTAAGGGGTCTACTGGGGAAAAATCCCCATCGCGAAGTAGATTGCCTAAGCACTTCTATGGTGAGGATTGATCCGTTCTTTCTAGCCATAAAGACTTGGGGTATCACTTATCGTGATTAAAGCCCTAAGTATAAAAATCCAGCAAGCTTATAAAACCAGTCAAAGAAAGGAAGAAAGAAGCTATTTTTGAAAAGTATATTATGAAGTGAATTTGAAAAGTAAAGAGTTATAGTATGATACTACTATAAGTTTTGAAAGATATTATTTTTGTAAAGTATGTTATGAAATGATTTCGAGAAGTAAAGAGTTATAGTATGTTATTACTATAAAGTTTTGTCAGAAGTTTTATGTTATAAGTTTTATAAAAAGTTGGAAAAGAAGTTAAAGGTTTGAGTCTAAAATTCATGTAACTCACGAGACATTATTGTCTTACGTATTTTATGTTTTGCCATGTTTTCCAGGTTAAATGCTATGCTATAATTGGATGAAGTTTAGCTGGAGTGGAGCCCACATAGCTCCTATCTTGGACATAAGGTTTAACCCTTTCTTGCTTATTATGGTTAGATTTGGTATGGATTTGTAACACCCACAGTTTTAAACATGTAAATTATCGGTTTTTGATAAACCGTATTTTTGTATTCATGAACTTTTATGAAAAACCATAGTATTTACAAACAGTAGAAATGGGGTGTCACATTTTCCACTAAGATCACCATTTAAACCTTCACAAACCAATAATATATGTATATATATATATATATATATATATATATATATATATATATATATATATATATATATATATATATATATATATATATATATATATATATATATATATACTTCTCCATAAGTACTTTAGAATGTTCTTCACAACAATCAAATGTTGCTCATCAGGATTCTGTTAATATGTTTTTGTCATGCTCAAAGCATATGAGACATTATATCTAGTACATTACATTACATACATAATGGGCCATATGACTAAGGCATATACGAGATATATATCGTACATCTCGCCTTTTACTAGTATAAGGGCTATAAAACTTGCATAGAACAAGGCCATGATGCAAAAGAATCCAAGCTTGGAATCCTACATTTTGAATTTTTTTTCAAGATCTTGTCAATGTATGTATTTTGATTAAGATCGATGTAAGTTGTCTTTCTTAGATCATTTATGACAAAGCAGTTTCCTAGCCAAGACTTTACACCTTTTAGAATCTTAATGTCACTTTCCGTAAAATTACGCCATCTATATAAAATTTCAAAAAAAAGCTCTCCATACTCTTGTGATTTTCTTGTAAAAACAGAGATTCTAGCTCCTAGATATGACCATATGTGGATCTCTAAAGCATACACACTTAGTTAGGATGCTTTGGATTCATAAACCCTTATGGTTACACCAATGCATCGTTGAGGTGACCATTCATGAAGGCAATTTTGACATTCATTTGATATCTTTTGGTAATAATATACGACTATGACAGTTAGTATCTTAATAATTTAAATTCCTACAACTAAGGAGAATGTTTCCTTATAGTTTATGCCGTGAGTTTGTCTATAGTCCTTAGTTACAAGTCAGGATTTAAAGTTGTGTACTTTATCACCTTTGTTGGTCTTCTTTTTCAATACCTATATACATCCAACATGCTTGTTGCTAGGTGGAGGATCAATCAAGTTCCAAACTTGGTTATCCTTTATAGAATACATATAAACTTTATAGAGTACATATAAACATTCATGATTATAAATTGACTTGAAAATTAAGTACACAACTAGATACACACACATACATACATACATACATACATACATACATACATACATACATACATACATACATACATACATACATACATACATACATACATACATACATATATATATATATATATATATATATATATATATATATATATATATATATATATATATATATATATATATATATATATCAACACGCATACATTTCATAAAATAATGATGGTGTTTAATATAAGTTTACTCGAGTTTTAATAAGATTTAAGATCCATTACGTTAAAGTAACGCCAAATGAACCTACTACTTTATTTCAGCTAATCCTTTGTATTGCTATTTGGCAATTGATTCTTTTATACCTATTTAATAAGCCTAAAATGAACAACAAAATAACTCTTAACCACAAATTTGAACACACAACTTCATCTTAAACAATAAGGGAAAAAAAGAAAGAAAAATATATAATTGGCTAATGGTATATACTGATTTTAAATATCTAATGATACATCACACCAATTTATGAATATAAATACGTAAATAAAAAGAGGTGATTCCGCCATGGATTATGCTTTAATATTGGAAGGCCATACAAATTAACCAAATTGTTTGTCAAACTTTCATGTTATTGTTTTTGAAAAGTATAAGGAAAACTTGCTGATCAGGAGAGAGAAAGAACAGCTGCCTCACTATGTATACACATGTTGTAATACTGAAAAAAAAAGTTAGAAAGTAAAAATCACCAAATCATTATATATCCAAACAAATTTATTTTACAAGTATGATAATCAAGATCACACATCTAACAAAAAAAGGGATAACTACAAGAAAAGCCGATTGAAAATAGTGAGGTCTTTGTCTCTTTTAAAAGAATGACCCCAATATAAATTTTGTGAAATAAAAAATTTCTCTTTGGATGGCCCTCACCATAAAAAACCTAAAAAAATATAACTTTATTCTAAAAAAGCGATTTTTAAAGGTTTTTGGTGGTGAGAACCATGCGTAATGCAATTTGGAAATTTACAAAATTCTTATTGTGGTTATTTAGTTATAAGTCAAAAAGAATGTCAATTTGTTAGATTGACCAGACCATTTTGGTCATTTTTGTGATGATCCCTAAAGAAAAATATTACTATTATTTAGTCCCATATGAAAATAGCATGAAAATATATTCAAAATACTTACCTCCCAAAACATACAATAAAAATTATCCACAACAAAGCACTTATCCAACTTGATTCCTTATATACTATCCACACCTGAACAATATCCCAACAACTTAAAAAAGAAGAAGAAACTAATGGAAAAATTAGCTTAACGACCATATTATATCAAATTAAAAGTTATCTTAATTCTTAAAGCAACAACATTAATCAACTAAAAGTATATTATGAATTAAGTCGTACCGATAAAGCCACAACATGGATGTAGAAATCGATTAGTGTTGCTACCATCCACCTGTGACCATTTATTTAATATTAATTTTACATTGCAAATGAAAATGAAGACTATATTTAAAAAAGAAAAAAAAACTTACGGAGTGTATAATTCAGCACGAAATGGAGATCCATCAACAATAATTGCGTATAGCAAAGTTCCCAACATTAAGGAGCCTAATACCCCAAAAATTACTCTTGCAATTACAACAGAAAGTCCCTTCCTATTTTCCATGTGATCTCTAAAACAAATATTAGGTGAGATATGTGTTGGACATATCGAAAAGTGGATAGTCCATCAAACCTTATAAGATGGGAGTATTCGGTTTAGTTAGGTAGCCAAATTAAGATGTCATTAATATTTATAGACTCAATAGCCTGAATTAGAACATTTGGCCGACCAAGTTAACCGGGTCATCTGACCGAATTTCATAAATATATTCATATGATTAGGCCGATCGGTATATTTGTGATGCCACCATGATACTCCATCACGGTTGTGCACATCACCCTGTGTGCTACGTGATGGAGCGTGCTGTGGTCTCTCGTGGTCCGGATCACGGTTGGTAACTGCCAATAGAAAAAATTTGGCCATTGACTAACAACTAATTTAATAAAAAGAAATCTTTTTTAAATTTTATACCCCTCATCTATAAATACCACTTTATTCTCTCACACTTTCCCACACTATTCTCATTCTATTTTTATAGCTTTTAACATCACAAATATAATTTTTTTTTTGAGAATACGATTCGGACGATGAAGAGTTTATCGGAACATTATTTAATTTTGTTAGAAACGTTGCTGCTCAAGAGTCCACAAATGTTAGACAATCAAGAGCTGTTATCAACCGAGATCAACAAGCTGCACATGATATTTTGGTACGTGACTATTTTGCTGATAATCACCTTTATGATGCCAAAGTTTTTAGTCGTCGTTTTCGTATAAATAGAGACTTATTTTTAGGCATTAGCAATGCTTTAGAGGCGTACTACGATTTTTTTAAACAAAAACCAAATGCTGGAGGTAGAATGGGTTTTAGTTATTTACAAAAATGTTCGGTTGCACATAGGTATTTAGGATTCGGTATAACATACGCAAGAGATGAGTATTTGAAAATATCTCAGAGGTACACAAGGGAGTGTGTGGATTTTTTTTGTGCATGCGTTATTGAGGTTTTTGGTAAATAGTATTTGCGTAAACCTACAGCACGTGATATCGACAAATTGTGTTTGGCACATGAAACCAAGCATGGTTTACCGGGAATGATTCGTGGCCTTGATTGTACGCATTGGGCATGAGAAAAATGTCATACCGGAAGCTGTTGCATCTCATGATTTTTGGATTTGTCATGCGTTCTTTTGGGTTGCAGGGTCCAACAGTGACCGAAATGTTCAAAAGTAGTCTCCTATTTTCAATGATATTTGGATCGGGCGAGCACCTGATATGTCTTTCACAATGAACGGACATGAATACAAACACAATTACTACCTTTGTAATGGGATATATCCAAAGTACTCCACCTTTGTGAAGGCATACGTGATACCTCAAACTGAAAAAGCAAAGAAGTTCACAGAAAGACAAGAATCTGCTACGAAGAACATAGAGAGGGCTTTTGGGGTCCTCATGCAGAAATGACATGTGGTGAAATACATTACACGACTCTGGAACAATGGAAGGATAACACAATTATGTATGTATGCATCATATTACATAATATGATGATTGAGCAAAAAGGCATAGCGATCAGCAAATATAACGAGACCAATACAGTTAATCCGGATCAACATTCATTCCCGGTTCGTCTCAATACTTAGCACGAGTAATAGAAATTCAAGATTCTGAAACGTGTCAATATCTTCAAGAAGACCTAACGAAGCATGTTTATCAAAAGAACTTGAATGACATCGAGCTATTTTATCATTAAGTTATGTATTTTGTTATCGAACTTTTATTTTAGGAATATTTGAATGTTCGGTATTTTTTCTAGGATTATTTCAATGTAACGTTTTAAATTTATAAAAAATCTAGGATTTTCATTTTATTATTGAATTATTTTTAATTAGAAAATATGATGTGATGTGATAAGTATTTCTAGCATTTTTATTTTACAATATGATGTAGTGAGATGGTAAGGTGGCATCCATCACATGTGATCATGTGATGGATACACCTTATGGTCTTATAGTTTACCTATTTTGGGTATGTAAGACCCTAATCCAGAGAAGTAAAGTTGCGAGTTTTAAAGAGTCAAGTTCGGGAAATCGAAGGAAGCAAGTTTTGGAAAAAAAGGAGGAACAGGGCATTAGCGCCGCTAACCAGAGGGTTAGCGACGCTAACTTGTCATAAGGTCGATAAGTTCGTTTTTCGCGTCGTTAATTGCCAGCTGTCAAGGTGGGTTCGCACGATCATGGTTAGCGACGCTAACCTTAGGGTTAGCGGCGCTAATGGTCTTGTTTGGGCCAAAACTGTAACACCCATTTCTCAAACCATATTTGAATACAGTTTACATTACAAACATATTTTACAACTCGTGACTATAAAGTAGTCACTTATTATTTTTTTTTACAAACTTATTCTGAAGGGGATATTACAGACTCAATACAGAAACCATAATTTAAACTTACTGTATGTACTCTGGTCCCAACTTCAACACCTGCTCCTTTTACCTAAGTACATAGCATTTAAAAAAAATAGTACGTGAGACATAAAGCCTCGTGAGTAATATGGGTTATAGACCCAAAACATTTCTGCTCAAAACTTGAACTAATAACAAGTAGACTGCTAAAAACTCATTTTCATAATAAATCTCAAATCTCTTTACTTTTCTATTCTCAAAACTCAAAAACATTTTCTTTCTCAAAATCTGCTTCTTTCTTTAAAACTACTTTCATTCTTTAAAACCGCTTTCTTTCTCATTTACTTGTGACCAACTGAAACTCATGAATTAGTTTATTTTAATTCATTCTACTGACTCCCCTCGCGAGACAGAACTGATCCACCCGCAAGGTTAAGCTATCTCTGTCTCCCCTTTATGACTTAGAACAGATCCAAACACAAAGGGTATGCTAAGCTAGATAACTACTTCGCGACGGGAGGTACCACCCCAGTAGTGTCTTCAGATCTCCCGATTATGTGGGCGATCCTAGTCCGGACAACTGACTCTTATTACTTTCTTAGCTTTAGTTCTTGTCTCATTACTTTCTTCGTTTCATCTCGTATTGGTCAAATGGGACACAATTTATAATAAACTCAAACTTATAAACTTTTAAACTCATAATCAAAAATACTTTCAAAACTAGCTTCAACATCTCTAGCTCTTATATAGAGCTTATTTCAAAACATTTCAAACTATTCTTCTTTAAAAACTGAACTTCTTTAAAATCTCTTTTAAACATTTAGCTCTTAGAGCTACTTTCAAAACTGTTTCCAAACTTTAGTATTTGCAAATATTTGGAAATCTCATTTTCTGAAAATATTATTTTGCTATGTACTAGAGAAATCCTCATAAAACTCACTTTGGTGTAACTACGGGTCACTAAGCTTCTCGTACACCCTTCCCTTTTCCGTGCTCAACAATGTTTAAAGCACCACCTATACAAGTAGCATATATATTTAATAAATGCATACTACAACTAATTCTATGACTTAAGTGTCTCATATGACATAACTACAGGCCATACAAATGTATAACCTTAAATTACTAATTTTACAATTTTTTTCTTCCGAGATACGTGTATTTTGCTACAGTACTCTCGGGAGGTCGTATTTTGGTTCCGACAATTTTCCACGAAGTTTTAGACCATAAGGGACTTATGTTTAAAATTTGAGGTCAAACGGACAAGGCTAACCCCAACTTCCAAAAATCAAAACTCAAAATCCACTTCAGTACATTACACGGTCGTGTAATGTTTGCCTTGCAGATTACACGGATGTGTAATACTGCTGGCCTGATTTCGGGTACACGGTCGTGTAATGTTTGCCTTGCAGATTACACGGCCGTGTAATACTGCTGGCCTGATTTCGGGTCCGATTTTCGTTCTGCAGATTCCTGTTTTCGCGTATTAAGCTCTTATTTCACCGCTTAATTGTTAGGGGATTATTCCAAGTCACAAACCTTCGGTTTTTATCAAGTTTTAGCTTGTAGAAATTGTAATTTATCAACAATTTCATAACAACCCGTTTTTAACATTTTTCACCAAAAATACAAAATTTTGAAATTAATCACTTACGATTGTCTTAATGCATCCTAAATGATCCTTTGAGCCTAACAAAACACTAAGAATCATATGAAATCAGTTCTAACTCATAAACCCATTTCTAGGGTTCATGGCTAAAAACCCATTTCATCATCTTTGCATCAAAGCTTCAATTCCTTAGAATTACCAACTATTACATGCTACTTTAACCATTTCTAACACTTTAGGTTCATCAAAACCACCTGAACATACAAACCCGTGACTTAGGGTTCTTGAGCAAAATTACCATTTTTCTTAATTTTCACATATTCCATGACTAGAACATGCTTAAATGATGATTTTTGAGCAATATGAATTCATTGGAACTATAATCTCTCGAAAATCAGAAGTTAAAGTTCAACTCCCGTTCAAGATTTTGAGTTCAAAGGCTAGAATATTACCTATTGGAGCTTGGAATCACTAATTCCAAAGCTATTTCTTTGATTCCTTTGAAGAAATTCCCAACTGCTTGATCTTCCCGTGCTCTTCTCTTACTCTCTCTCGTTCTCTCTAGACTCTTCTGTAAACTTCTGGGGAAATGAGAGTTAGATAACTCTCGTTTATATTTAATTCTTTATGAAGTATTTACACTTTAACCCCTAATCTTCTAACCTCTTAACAAAAATGGTCCTAAGACCCAAAATCTTGCAAACAATGTTCTACTAATTACTAGCTTAGCTTCTTAATGAAATTTCTTAACATAATGGTCATTTTCATGTCAAATGACCAATTTGTCCTTTTTGGCCAATTGTCACTATTCACTCGGTAAAACTCCAAATTTCACATAAACTTTTATTTCTTATAATATTATTCCACAAATTACATATTATTTTACAATATGGTCTTACAACATGCCAAAAGACCTTTTTACCCTTTTGCAACTTTTGCAGGTTCTTACAGTCACCCCTCATTATGCGGATTCCGTCCTCGGAATCTTTTCGTAATCTGTGAAATCTGGATATCTTCTTTTCATTTCTTCGAGCGTCTCCCAAGTTAGGTTTGACCCTAATGGGTGCTTCCACTTGACTGGTACTAAGTCAATCTCCTTGTTCCTTAACTTCTTAGTCTGTATTTCTAGAATTGCTTCAGCTTCTTCAATCATTCTGCTAGGAGTCTCCACCCTCAAATCTGTATACGGTATCACTAACTCTTCTTTTCCAAAGTACTTTTTCAGATAGCATACATGAAAGGTATCATGTATTCCACTGAGTTCTGGTGGTAACTCCAGCTTGAATGCTTGCAATCCCACTCTCTTCAGGATTCTAAAAGGTCCAATGTATCTTGGACTCAGCTTTCCTTTCTTGCCAAATCTGACTACACCCTTCCACGGTGACACTTTTATCATCACTAGATCACCTTCTTGTAAGTCATACGGTCTTTTCTTTAAATTGGAGTAACTCTTCTGTCGGTCTTGTGCTGCTTTCATGTTAGCTTGAATCACTCCAATCTTCTCATTGGTTACTCTAACAATTTCTGGTCCTGTCAACTTAGTCTCACCCGCCTCCAACCAGCATAAAGGAGTTCTACACTTTCTACCATACAATGCCTCAAAGGGTGGCATTTTAATGCTAGAATGGTAGCTATTGTTATATGCAAACTCCACTAAGGGCAGGTGTTCATCCCAACTGCCTCCAAAATCCATCACGCATGATCGTAGCATGTCTTCTACTGTCTGAATCGTTCGTTCCCTCTGACCATCCGTTTGTGGATGATACGCTGTGCTCAGCTGAATTTTTGTCCCCATTTTCTCTTGTAAAGCTCTCCAAAAGTTAGAGGTAAACCTAGGGTCTCTGTCTCACACGATAGACAACGGTGTACCATATCTTCGTAACACTTCATCTATGTACAACTGGGCTAACTTCTCCAATGGAGTAGTTCCTTTTATGGCTAGAAATAGTGCACTCTTGGTCAACCGGTCCACTATAACCCATATACTATCACATCCTCTTCTCGTTCTCGGTAACCCGACAATAAAGTCCATGGTTACATCTTCCCACTTTCTGGCTGGAATGTGCAATGACTGAGCATCTCCATGCGGGACCTGATGTTCCGCCTTGACTTGTGCACAAATGACACACTTGGAGATGTACTTAGCTATCCTCTTCTTCATTCCAGGCCACCAATACTGTCTTTTTAGATCTTGATAAGTCTTGGTACTCCCTGGATGTATGGAATACTTTGACTTATGCGACTCTTCTAGAATCAGCTTTCTCAAACCTCCTGCTTTCGGTACCCAAATGCGGTTCCTGTAAGTCTTCAACCCTTGACTGTTGGTTTCAAACTGCATGTCTTTTCCTAGTTTCTCATCTTTCAAGTCTCCACTTTCTTCAACTTTCTGCTGAGCTGCTTTAATCTGCTCTATAATACTGGACACTAGCTCTATACGCATCGATCTTGCCTTGATTCTTTTCTCAGGAGCTTTTCTACTCAATGCATCTGCTACTACATTTGCTTTACCTGGATGGTATACAATGTCGCAATCATAGTCACTGATCAACTCTAGCCATCTGCTCTGTCTCATGTTCAACTCTTTTTGAGTGAACACATACTGTAAACTCTTGTGATCAGTAAATAGCTTGCACTTTGTACCATACAAGTAATGTCCCCAAATCTTCAAGGCAAATACGATCGCTGCAAGCTCTAAATCATGGGTAGTATACTTTGTCTCTGGATCTTTAAGTTGTCTGGAAGCGTATGCTATAACCTTCCCTCTTTGCATCAACACACAGCCAAGCCCTCGATGCGAGGCATCGCTGTACACTTCAAAGTCTTCTGTCCCATCTGGTAATGTAAGGACATGCGCATTACACAACTTCTCTTTTAAGGTAGCGAAAGCTCTTTCTTGTTCTTCTTGCCATCTAAATTTCTCTTCTTTCCGGGTTAGTCGTGTAAGTGGCACTGCTATACGGGAGAAATCTTGAATAAATCTTCGATAATACCCGGCAAGTCCGAGAAAACTCCTAACTTCTGTTGGCGTCTTAGGTAGCTCCCATTTCATCACGGCTTTAACTTTTGATGGATCAACTTTTATACATTGGATAGAAACAACATGTCTAAGGAACTGCACCTCTCGCATCCAAAACTCGCACTTGGAGAACTTTGCATATAGTTGTTCTCGCCTCAAAGTCTCAAGCAATGTTCGCAGGTGGCTTGCATGCTCTTCTCTGTTCTTTGAGTATATTAGTATGTCATCGATGAACACTATAACAAATCGGTCTAGGAACGGTTTGCAGACCCGATTCATTAAGTCCATAAAAACCGCTGGTGCATTGGTAAGACCGAATGGCATCACTAGGAACTCGTAATGCCCGTATCGAGTACGGAACGCTGTCTTATCCACATCACTCTCTTTCACCCTGACTTGGTGATATCCGGATCTCAAATCAATCTTTGAGAAATAATCTGCACCTTGTAGCTGATCAAATAAATCGTCTATTCTGGGCAACGGGTAACGATTCTTGATAGTAATCTTGTTCAATTCTCTATAATCAATGCATATACACATTGATCCATCTTTCTTCTTTACAAATAGAACTGGAGCACCCCACGGAGAAGAACTAGGCCTAATAAAGCCTTTATCTAGTAACTCTTGCAATTGGGACATTCATTCCCGCATTTCTGTCGGTGCTAACCGGTACGGTGCTCGTGCTATTGGGGAAGCTCCTGGAACAAGATCTATCCTGAACTCAACTTGCCTTTCTGGTGGCAAGCCTGGTAACTCATATGGAAAAACTTCTGGGAATTCTTTTACTACTTCTATGTCTTTATACGTCTGCTTTACTTTGTCTTCAGCCATCACATAAGCCAGGAAAGATACACACCCTTTCCTGATACATCTTCGGGCTTTTGCCACACTAATGAGACTTGGCACATGCTTGCTTCTTTCTCCATACACGTACATCTTAGCTCCTAGGGTTTTAACAGACACCCTCTTCTGCCCACAAGCTATCTTCGCGTCATTGGCACCAAGCCAATCCATCCCAATTATCACATCAAAGGACTTAATTCCAATGGGAAGAAGATTAGGTTGAAACTTCTTGCCATTGATATCAAGTTCACAATTTCGGTACATATGCTGAACTTCAACAAATTTTCCATCTGCTACTTCCACTTCAAAGATCATGTCTAAAAATTCTAACGGGACTCTCAATTTGGCTCCGAATTCATGGGACACGGACGAATATGTAGAACCAGAATCAAATAGCACATATGCAGGTATCAAGTTGATCAGTAGTATACCTGAGACAACATCGTGCGTCTCCCTTGCCTCCTCTCTGGTGATCTAAAAAGCTCGAGTCTTCACCTTCTGTGGCTCCGTTTTTTCTGAGCGGTGGACACCATAGTCTCCCCTCCCTTGTTTGGGCAGTTGGAACTATAGTGCCCAATCTGGTGGCACGAAAAACACTCCAGTTCACTAGCTTTCTTTGCCTTGCAGTCTTTCATTTTGTGACCAAATCCACCACAGTTGAAACAGGCACTAGACCGTGCACGACACTCGCCACTATGTTCTCTTCCACACTTCTCACACTTCCTTATATTCCCCTGTCGAGTCTGACTAAGGCTTGTTTTCCCTTTCTTCTTTGAATTTCCACTGCTACTCACTGTCTTTCTCTTGTCACTGAAACTGGGTCTTTCTTCGTTTCGACGTTTTCCAACATCTTCCACGTTTCGGGCAGCAATTATAGCACCGTCTAAAGTATCAGCTTTCTTTACTTCTAACTCGTAGTTCTATGGTAGTCCCCGAACATAGCGGTTAATTCGGGACCGCTCGCTAACACCAAGCAAAGAGCGTCGCTATGCTACCACCATAGCATCGCTAAATCCAATTCCAGCACTTTCTCAAAACTTAGTTCTTTAAATTCCAAGCTAGGTCATTCCGGAAACAGGGTCTTACACTATCAAATTCAAATCTAACCCCCGTTGCCAATGCAACACCACCAGCACCATCCCGACCCTACCATCGACCCTCCTCTCTCTCTCTTTTGGCCAAATACCCTATTGGGATAATGCTGACTTGTGTAACACCCGACTTTTAAAACAAAAACGCCCCTGAAAATTTTTTCATTTAAAACCAAGGTTTCAATACATAAAATCATGACAAAGGGGTATATTTTAATAAACACGGGTATAAGTGTATCAAGGAGAGTATAAAATACCATAGTCTCCTTTGAAGCTGGGCTGCTACAGACAGCATCTACAAGTCCACTACTTGAGTCACGGACTTTATCCTTACCCTTATTAGGGTTATGCTAACCTGCAGGGACATTTAACAAACAGTATGAGCTACAAAGCTCAGTGAGTAATCGTATCTGCAAATAACATGTATAAAAATACAATCATATAATTGTCTGGATATCGAATCCAAAATCCTAGCCTTACTGGCTGACCGCATATACCCTAGGATTTCACATCCTAATCTGTAGCCTTACAGGCTGAATCATAGTAACCTGTAATTAACAAGCCACGTCAGTTATTTGCACATATAATCATATCTAACCGTTTCTGTCCCATGTTTCTTAGTCACAGTGGACTGCATCATATATCATGGCTATATAAACCGCATCATATGTCATAGCTCTATAAGCTGCACTGGAACATTCTTAACCTTTAAATCATAGTCCGAAGGCCGCACCAGTTTATCATAGCCCGTAGGCCGTACCAGAATATCATAGCCCGTAGGCCGCACCAGAATATCATAGCCCGAAGGCCGCACCAGAATATCATAGCCCGTAGGCCGCACCAGAATATCATAGCCCGAAGGCCGCACCAGAATATCATAGCCCGAAGGCCGCACCAGAATATCATAGCCCGAAGGCCGCACCAGAATATCATAGCCACAAGTGGCCGCACCATCTATTAACAGTTTCTTTCACGATCAATTATGGCTCACGGGTTAGCCCGCTGTTGCCTTGGCTCACGGGTTAGCCCGCTGTTGCCTAGACTCACGGCTTATCCGGTCTTGTCTATATGGGTTCGACTCACAGTTTCGTTCTTGTCTATTAAAGACTCACGGCTTATCTGGTCTTGTCAGTATTGACTAACTCACAGTTCCGTTCTTGTCTATATTAGACTCACGCCTTATCTGGTCTTGTCTTGTCATTATTATTGACTCACAGTTCCGTTCTTGTCTATATTAGACTCACGGCTTATCTGGTCTTGTCTTTTCGAATATATCTTTGAACCATCAATTTCGTCCCACAAATCAGTTTCAACCTGTAACAATTCAACCATCATATATCATATATGATATCAGTGAGATTACTCACCTGGATGTTAGCTGCATTTACATTCCGGTTGTTTCTTGCCTTTGCGTGCACCACAACCATTTTGTCCCATACCTATATATTCATTTATATACCAAATGATAATAGGTTAATAACCATTCCAATTAACTCTAATACAATAGAGTTCAATACAATATCATTATAAACAATGCCTAGTTAATAAACTTTTCGTTTACTAACTTTTTATGAATTTTACTATTCACCGAGGCATTCGAATCGATCTACAGTGCCCCCGAGGGGTCGAAAACTCAATATAAAAATTTTCCCAAACTTTTCAGGCCATATCGAGCCTACGGTTCAAGTTTGAGGTAAAACAGACAAGCCAAACAAAAGTTAGCATTTTTGATCCCCTGCATGGCCCCTACTTGGAGGCGCACTGCGCCTGGGCGCACCCCGCCTGGCTCCTGGGCGCACTGCGCCTGGCGCCAGCGCAGGTCTCCTGGCCAGTCGCGATTTGTGCACTGTAGCACGCAGTTTTGGCCCATTAAGTCCTCAATCCAGTCCTAAATCGTTTGGGGTTTGTTTCTATGCTAAAACCTTATATTAAAACAAGGTTTTCAACCATTCAAAACAACTAAATCAATCAAAATGAAGAATTAGGGTTCTTAGTTCTAACAACCCCAAAACTTCAAATTCATCATAAATAGCAATCTACTTCCCTTTTCTTGAATTAAGTCCTTTTAACATGACTTAATGGAATCATTAAACCATTTAAAGTACATAATCATAACTGAAATTTACAAATTTCAGTTTCTATAAAACCAAATCAAGAACATGGTTAAAATCAAGTTTACTAACCTTGATTAACATAGGAATCACCAATTCCAAGCTATGATTCCAATTCCTTGCCTCAATTCCATGATTTCCTGCAGAAATCGCATCTTCCTTGCTCCTCCTGTTGCTGCACAAATGGCTAATCAAAGAGAGAGTCAACTCTCTTATTTATACATCCAATTTTTACATTTTTAGTCCTAAAGTTCATTTTCTTGAACTTTGACCACAACAATCAAGTTTTATGACAATAAAACTTTCATTTCTTATATTTTTGCCACAAGCAACAACATTTTTACATAATTGGTCTTTCACATGGTCAAATGACCAAATTACCCTTTCGTGGTAAAATGACCAAAAATCAGTTTTTATAACATTTTAAGTCCAAAACTCAAAATATTATTTCAAACTAAATTCTTTTCTGTCCAAATGACCAAATTACCCCTCCAAGATAAAATGACCATTTTACCCCTTTTTATTATATTACATAAAAAGAGTATCTTGGCGTTACAAATTCTCCCCTCCTTCAAAAGATTTCGTCCCCGAAATCATACAAGGAGTTGAGGGTATGTTTCCCTCGATTAGCTTTCGGTCTTCTGCATCATCTCGGAATCTATATGGTATTGCCTAAGCACTTAACCATACTAGTCTTCTTATCTAGTGATCACATCACAACTTGCATATCATTTCTCCGATTGTCCCGGTACCTTATCTACTTATTTATCTTCATCTCAATATAAGGAATTTATTGGAAATTATCAATACATAATTTTTTTCTTGCCGTCCTAACAAATTTTTAACCTTTCCAAAGGATTACTTTCAAGGCTACTATATTCCTTTACTTGGAATTTCAAAGGTTTATATTCGGTAATCCACATACCACTTTACAATTTCTTAACCATTCTTCAAATTCGTTCGTACTCATAAAGTCTTTTCTTCAGTTTGTGCAAGCATCTAGGATCTAGCCAACGGCTTTATCACATCTTCAATCCAATAAATCGGAGGATAACATGGTATTCCATACCATTCTTCATACGAGTCATCAAACTATTAGCATGTAGGCTACTATTTCTTACAAATTCTATCCAAGATAGAAAATTTTCTCATCTTCTACTAGGGTCTTCTGTGCAATCTTCAAGCACATCTTCTAAAGTCTGTATCATCAGATCATTTTGTTCATCAACATACGGTACTTGCAGAGACTTTATCGCAAAGTCTATAACAATGTTGTCCCATTTATATTCTGGGGCCAACAACGGTAAATTTATTCGCATGTTTCTAACGGTTTGACTTTACTTTACGTACAAGTCAAATACTTTTCATGTATCTTTCCATACCTTTCTTCTGTCCCGGCCACCAATACATAGGTTTTATCGACCTATCCCATCTGGTATTGCTCCGGGTATACTACATATCTAGTATAAAATGCATCTTTTCAAGATGATTTTCATGTTTCATTTAACTTTGGAACTTACATACATAACCCCAAGGGTTTTCAATGGTCGTGAGTTTCTAGCTAACTTCTTTCAATAGCTAATCACTCATTCATTTTTCACATTTTCAGACTTGCACACATCCTTCTGTGCTACCCGAATCAACTCAGGTAATCAATTTGCCACACTCATACATGTGGATGTAACCTTCAAAACTTACTCTTTTCAATTCAAGGCATCTATAATCACATCCGCTTTTCCGAGATGGTATAAGATTTCATACCTGAAATCTCTAAGTAACACATTTATCTTAATTATCTCATATCTAGCTTCGTTTTGATCAATTTAGTACTTCAACTTTTATGATCCATATAAATAGTAAGCTTTACACCATATAAATAGTGTCTCGAAAGCTTCAATACCAAAATCATAGTTGCTACTGCAACATCATGTACCTACGGTCAAATCTGGATGCTTTTCTATAATCCAAATTATTCGCTTAGCATCAACTCTAACGTCAGAGTTTCACACAGGTTTTATTCCAAACCTTTACAAAATACTTGTGGTCTTTCTACCACCCAGACTTTATACTTTTATTAGTCAACCTTAGTCAACTGAACAGCAATTAAGGAGCAGTTTTCTACAACTCTCCTAAATTAACCCGCAAATCCTAGGAAACTACAACTAATTTCAGTCAGATTCCAAGGCGGTTTCTGTCTTATCACAGTATCATTTCCACGGGATCTACTTTATCATCTTTGGCATTATTAACATGCCCAAAGAATATGAAACTTCTTTTAGTCAAATTTTTATACTTGGAGAATTTTACAAATCACTTAACTCAGTGAAGTAACTCCAATATCTGGTACAAACGCACCTCATATTCGATCTGGTTTCGAGAATATCAGATTCTCAGTAGTCAATGCACATATGCATCAATTTGTCTTTCTTCTTTTCAAACAAGATAGGGCTCTACACAATGACACATTCAGCCATAAGAGACCCCAATTCAACATGTTCTTCTAGTTGCTTCCCAACTCTGCCATCTCTACAGATGCAAATCAATACAGAGCCCGTATACCAAAACGGCTCCCATAATCAGCTTTAATCATAAACTCTTCTCGCCAATCTGGCAGAAATCTTGGAAGTTCTTTTCAAAAGAAACATCCGAGAATTTATTTAAAGTAGTACACTACTATCACTACTTTATTTAACTTGGCCAATACCATGTATGCCAATTACAATATCATTCTTTTACTAACTCTTTTCTGAGTTTAAGCAAAGAAAATAACTGGTATTCTCATCAACGGTCATTTACCATGGATTTTCGTCCATTTCATTTATGTTTTAAGAACCATAATGTTCTCGTTTCTACAATTCATGCTAGCATAATTCATTGCTAACCAATTCATAAGCATAATTGCTTCAGATTCACTGGTAGTCATCGGCTTCAGATTTATAGGGAAAATGGTCCCGTAAATTCTAGGCAGACTACTTTCCCGGTGTTCAATATCTAGAACATACTTGCCATCTGCTATAGCTGTTTCCAAAATTTCATCTAAAATCGTTGATGAAATATTCCAACAAGACATCAAGTCATCGATCCCAAGCATAGGTTCCTGGATTAAATATAACATACACGAGTTATATTCAGAACAATTAGATAGAAGATCATATTGGTCTCCACACGAGCTTCTTCCACAATCTGCTGGAATGCTCAAGGTACCACTGGTCCTTTTTAACCATTCATTTCTTCTTTCTTTCCTGGGTTCATCACCCGTTACTCCACATTTAGCATGTGAGTATTTCATAAGGAAGTGATCTATAGTTCCACGCTGGAACCACTTCTGTTCCATTCAACAAGCTCGAGCAACATGCTCATGTTTTCTGCAAATTTTAGCCATTCATCGGTAGAGTCTCAACCCTACAAATTTTCTGAGTGCTTTTCCTGCACTTCTTATATCACATCATCTTTTCGTTCTGGTCTCTTCCCTTCAAGGCTAGACCTAATTTGTGATAACTTCTTCTGAGAAGTCCGCTAATATTTTCTGCTCTTCTTGTAGTCTCAACTACTGTTCTTTCACATTGAATATCAACCAAGGTGAGCAACCGATTTCTTTACCTGACCACATCAGCTAACATTGCTCATCATGTGGATTTCTGCTATTCGTCCCCTTTTTGCTCCTCATACAACGGAGTCTTGAAAAAAGGGTTAATCCATTTCCTAGAGCTTCGCGCCCTAAATGTCTCCCAAGGAGATTTACAGTTCATACTTCTTATACGTCAGAAGTTAGCAACAGTTAGGTTATATATGTAATATAACAACTATATACACCTAACTATGCATCATGTCTACTATCTCAGGGTTTAAGTCCAGGAATCTACTCTATAGATACCTAGTTCACTTAAACCACGGCTCTGATACCAACTTTTAACACCCAACTTTTAAAACAAAAACGACCCTGAAAAATTTTTCATTTAAAACCAAGGTTTCAATACATAAAATCATGACAAAGGGGTATATTTTAATAAACACGGGTACAAGTGTATCAAGGAGAGTATAAAATACCATAGTCTCCTTTGAAGCCGAGCTGCTACAGACAGCATCTACAAGTCCACTACTTGAGTCACGGACTTTATCCTTACCCTTATTAGGGTTATGCTAACCTGCAGGGACATTTAACAAACAGTATGAGCTACAAAGCTCAGTGAGTAATCGTATATGCAAATAACATGTATAAAAATACAATCATATAATTGTCTGGATATCGAATCCAAAATCCTAGCCTTACTGGCTGACCGCATATACCCTAGGATTTCACATCCTAATCTGTAGCCTTACAGGCTGAATCATAGTAACCTGTAATTAACAAGCCACGTCAGTTATTTGCACATATAATCATATCTAACCGTTTCTGTCCCATGTTTCTTAGTCACAGTGGACTGCATCATATATCATGGCTATATAAACCGCATCATATGTCATAGCTATATAAGCTGCACTGGAACATTCTTAACCTTTAAATCATAGTCCGAAGGCCGCACCAGTTTATCATAGCCCGTAGGCCGCACCAGAATATCAAAGCCCGTAGGCCGCACCAGAATATCATAGCCCGAAGGCCGCACCAGAATATCATAGCCCGTAGGCCGCACCAGAATATCATAGTCCGAAGGCCGTACCAGAAAATCATAGCCCGAAGGTCGCACCAGAATATCATAGCCCGAAGGCCGCACCAGAATATCATAGCCACAAGTGGCCGCACCATCTATTAACAGTTTCTTTCACGATCAATTATGGCTCACGGGTTAGCCCATTGTTGCCTTGGCTCACGGGTTAGCCCGTTGTTGCCTAGACTCACGGCTTATCCGGTCTTGTCTATATGGGTTCGACTCATAGTTCCGTTCTTGTCTATTAAAGACTCACGGCTTATCTGGTCTTGTCAATATTGACTGACTCACAGTTCCGTTCTTGTCTATATTAGACTCACGACTTATCTGGTCTTGTCTTGTCATTATTATTGACTCACAGTTCCGTTCTTGTCTATATTAGACTCACGGCTTATCTGGTCTTGTCTTTTCGAATGTATCTTTGAACCATCAATTTCGTCCCACAAATCAGTTTCAACCTGTAACAATTCAACCATCATATATCATATATGATATCAGTGAGATTACTCACCTAGATGTTAGCTGCATTTACATTCCGGTTGTTTCTTGCCTTTGTGTAACGCCAAGACACTCTTTTTATGAAATATAATAAAAAGGGTAAAATGGTCATTTTACCTTGGAAGGGTAAATTGGTCTTTTGGACAGAAAAGTATTTGGTTTGAAATAATATTTTTAGTTTTGGACTTAAAATGTTATAAAAAACTGATTTTTGGTCATTTTACCACAAAAGGGTAATTTGGTCATTTGACCAAGTCAACGACCAATTATGTAAAAATATTGTTGTTTGTGGCAAATGTATAAAGAATGGAAGTTTTATTGTAATCAAACTTGATTGTTGTGGTCAAAGTTCAAGAAAATGAACTTTAGGACCAAAAATGTAAATTTTAGAGGTATAAATAAGAGAGTTGACTGGCCATTTGTGCAGCAACGGGGATGGCTTTTGAGAGCAAAAACCTGGAAATCTTGAAGGATTGAAGCATGGAATTGGAATCATGGCTTGGAATTGGTGATTCCTTTGTTAATCAAGGTTAGTAAACTTGATTTTAACCAAGTTCTTGAGGTATTCTTGATGGGTTTGATAGAAACTGAAATCTGCAAATTTCAGTTATGATATGTGATTGAAAGTAGCTTCATACTTCCAATAAGTCATGCTAAAAGGACTTAATTCAAGAAAAATGGAAGAAGGTTGCTATTGTTGATGAATTTGAAATGTTGCTCAAGAACCCTAAATCATGAATTGATGTGATTAAGGTGTTTCTAAGGGCTTAAAACTTGTTATTAGACAAAGGTTTTAGTCCTAGAACAATCCCTGATCATTAAGTCGAGTATATAGGGCTTAACATGAAAAAATGGGATTTTGTAGCTTGAAAATCGGAGTTTCTGGCCTGCTGATCAGCTCTCGCGACTCGACCAGCATGGTCCTCGCGACTCGAAGGGCATGACCTTCGCGACTCGACCAGCATGGTCCTCGCGACTCGAAGAGAATGGTCTTTGCGACTCGACCATAGGGTCGGTCGCGACTCGAGCCCTGGGCAGAAACCAAATTGTCTTCTGTAAATTTTCCAAGTTTGATTCTTGTGCTAGGCTTATCCGATTGACCTGAAATTTTAAACATAGGTCCAATATGTTGTAAAACTTCATGGAAAATTATCGGAATATGAATACGACCTCCCGAAAGTACTGTAGTAGAATACGCGTATTTCGGGAAATGTATTAAATTTTATAACGATGGTTATTAATCGGAAATGCTTAGAAATAGTCCCCAATTGTATTCTACAGGACTCTTATGTATTAGAGTCAATTTAGATGATTATTAACCTATTATCATTTGGTATGTAAATGAATATATAGGTATGGGACAAAATGGTTGTGGTGCACGCAAAGGCAAGAAAAAACCGGGATTTAAACGCAGCTAGTATCCAGGTGAGTAATCTCACTGATATCATATATGATATATGATGATTGAATTGTTACAGGTTGAAACTGACTTGTGGGACGAAAATGACAAGTTTGAAGATATATGAAGATGACAATATCAGATAAGCCGTGAGTCTGATAAAGACAAGAACGGAGCTGTGAGTCAGTCAATATTAATGGTACGACAAGACCAGATAAGCTGTGAGTCTATTATAGACAAGAACGGAACTGTGAGTCGAACTTATATCGACAAGACCAGATAAGCCGTGAGTCTTTAATAGACAAGAACGGCACTGTGAGTCGAACCTATATATAGACAACAGCGGGCTAACCCGTGAGTCTAGGCAACAGCGGGCTAACCCGTGAGCCATGGTTTATTTTGATGAGCCAAACTTATATAGACAACAGCGGGCTAACCCATGAGTCTAGGCAACAGTGGGCTAACCCGTGAGCCATAATTTATCGTGAACGAAACTGTTAATAGATGGTGCGGCCACTTGTGGCTATGATATTGGATGTTATATCCAACTGGTGCGGCCTATATGGCTATGATATGATTATACAGAAATGGTGCAGCCTGATGGCTATGATTCCGGGTCGTTGAACCCAAACTGGTACAGCCTGCGGGGTATGATTTATATGCTGGAAATGCTTTGGTACAGCTCGTATAGCTTTGACAAATGATATGACTTATATAGTCATGATATATAGTATAGTTAGGTATGACTAAGAAAGATGGGACAGAAACAGTACATATTGGATATGATTGGTATGCAAATAACAGACTGGGTATGATAAAGTGTACAATTACCCGATGTGATTTGAAAATCACATGATATCATGATTCGGCCGGTAAGGCTACACAGTAGGATGTGAAATCCTCAGATACATACGGTTAGCCAATAAGGCTAGAAGTCTGGAATCGATATCCAGACAGTTATATGATTGTATTTATTGTACACATTATTTGCAGATATAATTACTCACTGAGCTTTGTAGCTCATACCGTTTGTTAAATGTCCCTGCATGTTAGCATAACCCTAATAAGGGTAAGGATAAAGTCCGTGACTCAAGAAGTGGACTTGTAGATGCTGTCTGTAGCAGCCCGGCTTCAAAGGAGATATTGGTATTATATATTCTCCTTGATACACTTGTACTCGTTTTTATTAAAATATACCCCTTTATTATGGTTTTATGTATTGAAACCTTGGTTTTAAATGAAAAATTTTTCAGGGGTGTTTTGTTTTAAAAGCCGGGTGTTACACTTTGCGTGCACCACAACCATTTTGTCCCATACCTATATATTCATTTATATACCAAATGATAATAGGTTAATAACCATTCCAATTAACTCTAATACAATAGAGTTCAATACAATATCATTATAAACAATGCCTAGTTAATAAACTTTCCGTTTACTAACTTTTTATGAATTTTACTAATCACCGAGGCATTCGAATCGATCTACAGTGCCCCCGAGGGGTCGAAAACTCAATATAAAAATTTTCCCAAACTTTTCAGGCCATATCGAGCCTACGGTTCAAGTTTGAGGTAAAACGGACAAGCCAAACAAAAGTTAGCATTTTTGATCCCCTACCTGGCCCCTGCTTGGAGGCGCACTGCGCCTAGGACAGGGCGCACTGCGCCTGGGCGCACCCCGCCTGGCTCCTGGGAGCACTGCGCCTGGCGCCAGCGCAGGTCTCCTGGCCAGTCGCGATTTGTGCACTGTAGCACGCAGTTTTGGCCCATTAAGTCCTCAATCCAGTCCTTAATCGTTTGGGGTTTGTTTCTAAGCTAAAACCTTATATTAAAACAAGGTTTTCAACCATTCAAAACAACTAAATCAATCAAAATGAAGAATTAGGGTTCTTAGTTCTAACAACCCCAAAACTTCAAATTCATCATAAATAGCAATCTACTTCCGTTTTCTTGAATTAAGTCCTTTTAGCATGACTTAATGGAAGCATTAAACCATTTAAACTACATAATCATAACTGAAATTTATAAATTTCAGTTTCTATAAAACCAAATCAAGAACACTTCAAGAACTTGGTTAAAATCAAGTTTACTAACCTTGATTAACATAGGAATCACCAATTCCAAGCTATGATTCCAATTCCTTGCCTCTATTCCATGATTTCCTGCAGAAATCGCATCTTCCTTGCTCCTCCCGTTGCTGCACAAATGGCTAGTCAAAGAGAGAGTCAACTCTCTTATTTATACATCCAATTTTTACATTTTTAGTCCTAAAGTTCATTTTCTTGAACTTTGACCACAACAATCAAGTTTTATGACAATAAAACTTTCATTTCTTATATTTTTGCCACAAGCAACAACATTTTTACATAATTGGTCTTTCACATGGTCAAATGACCAAATTACCCTTTCGTGGTAAAATGACCAAAAATCAGTTTTTATAACATTTTAAGTCCAAAACTCAAAATATTATTTCAAACTAAATTCTTTTCTGTCCAAATTACCAAATTACCCCTCCAAGGTAAAATGACCATTTTACCCCTTTTTATTATATTACATAAAAAGAGTATCTTGGCGTTACAACTTGGTCCTATATTGACCGAGTTTAGTGGTGAATATAGTGGCTTAAATTTAACAAAGAGTACTTGTGGTATCTGTTAGCTATTTTCACTTCATTTTCTCTAATATATTAGGCCATGTTATTTTAACTTGACATAGAGAGTGGCCTTCCCGTTTTTATTAGCATCTGTAATTTACATTAAATAAATGAGAATACCCACAAAATTCCCCTACTTATGAGTTGTGTTCTTGTCTTCAAGCTACACTTTTAGATTTGTATTCTCATATTGTATAGACCCATCTTACAACACTTGGTATTAGATCAGTTAGTTCATGCCCAAATATATCAGACATGATAATCAATTGCTCATCACAGAGGCTGCAAATAAGGGTGGTAGTGTCCTGTTCTAGTGCATGATGGTAACATTGACTAACTACACGATGTGGGCGATTAAGATGCAAGCGATCATGGATGCTCAAAGGATCAGAGAATCAATTGCTCATCATGGAGGCTACAAATAAGGGTGGTAGTGTCATATTCCAGTGCATGATGGTAACATCGACTAACAACAAAATGTGGGCGATAAGATGAAAGCGATCATGGATGCTTAGGGGATCATAGAAGCGATTGAATCGTTGGTCAGAGTGGTCGTGGATGAGAATAAAAAAAATTCTCCCTGAGCCTTCATATTCCAAGTGGTGCATGGATATGTGCTTCTGCAAGTAGCCACGAAAAGGACTGTAAAGAAACTTTATGATTCGTTAAATAAAAGCTATCTAGGTGTGAATCGAGTATAAAAGCCAAGACCACACAACTTAAAGAGTAAGTTTGAAGCCCTACAAAAACTAGACAATGACACCATTGACGATCTTGTTGAAAAACTAAGTGGCATTATCTCAAAGTATAGAAGTCTAAGGGTAACTTTAGAAGATAATATGCTCCTTAGAAAGCTTCTAGACTCGGTGCGAGATAAGTATCTTCAGTTGGTTTAATCTATTGATCAATATTATGACATATATATTATGCCATTTGAACAAGCAATCGGTAGACTCAAGGTGTATGAGAATCATATTCGACTCTAGAGTGGAAATATAAGTATTCATGGAGGTATTTTGTTCTCTTTATCTGAAAGCCAAAACAGTTAGAAGATGACGAGTGGGAACACAAAGACGAGCGGAAGAGGATGAGGTTCATCATACCCTAGTAGACGTGGTCAAGGTGGGGGTCATGGTAGGTAAAGGTGGTTGTGCTAACTATGTAGTGTCACATGATCCCACTAATAATAGATCAAAAGGTAGAGTAAGACACACATTAGGTGCTTTAATTATGAGAGTTACAAGCAATATGCTTCTGAATGCAAGTCACCGGAAGTGAAAGAAAACAAACGTGTCGTTTCTTTTTAACTTAATGAATAAAAACTTAAATGATTCAACTATATATAGTTGTTTTTTTATACTTAATTTTAACAAAAATATCTTAACGAGTTAAGTTATGAAAATGATGTCCTTCACATTAAGTGGTGATTCCACATCTATTTTTCAAACAATTTACTTTCTCACGATATACAAATATTTCTCTCTATATTTTTTTAAAAGGTAGTATGGATGAAGACAAGGTCTTTCCACGACGTAATGAAGTCGACAACAAAGATTTCTGGTACTTAGGTAATGGAGCCAACAACGATATGACTGGTGTACATGCTTTCTTTGTTGAGATTGATAACTGACACGTCTAGGTCGTCATGCGGTCAAAAATAGTAAAACAAATCTTACGTACACTAGTATAGCGGTAGCAAGGGTCGATCTGTGGGAGTTTGGTGGTCAAGATAGAACGACAGTATACCAACTTTAGTGTTACTGTACAGTCAGCGGTATTGCTTCTACTTTCCCAAAAACCAACACAAAACGAATACCGAAACAATACTAAAAAAACCAAAACAATCATTCACTAAACTAAACTACTCCAAACTATAAACTAAAATTACTTACTGATTCCAGAAGTAAATTCCAGAAAAATCAGAAGCAATGACAATCCCAAAACATCCAAACAAGCATTCAACCGTAACAATACCGAAAAAGTGCAATATAACTTGAACCGAATGATTAACTTTTATAAATCAAAAACCAAACATCAAACCAATATCTAAACACTCAAATATCAGATTTAAACTATCAACTACTCTACTGAAATTAGAAATGATGAATCCAAACAAACATCTAGTAATCGATGGAAATCCCAATTATGGAATACCTCGATATCGAGTTGATAAAACAAGAGAAAAACTAAATTACTAACCAAAATATTGATTCCCACTGAAAAACTGACGAAATTGTGCCTTCGGATCCCTCCTTCGCATCCCGGGATGCTCTAAAAGTCGGACGGGGACTCTGGTATTTATAATGGTGCGAAATTAGGGTTGCCGCGTAGCGGCCAAGCTAAATCCGCGACGCGCGTGTTGCCTTATCCCGAAATCTTGAAGTTTAAAATTCAAAAACGAAGATTTTATCCGGTCGCGAGATAGCGGCGCTATCTTTCCCAGGTTTGACTTTTTGCCTTTTTGCCTTTTTGCTCCATAACTTCTCCAGAATTGCACTAAAACCCCTGCATTTACACTAAAAACATTTACAAGCACTTTGGCACAAAAGTAAGTGATATTAGCCAATTTAAGACATATATTTAATCAAAAACAAGGCTCAACAACAACTAAAATACTTGATATTACTAGGCGTCGTCAATAACACTGTCATGAGTCAAGTTTGTTTTATGACGGGTCCACAATATATATTAAGGGGAGAGGGTCTATCCTGCTGGAGTGCAAGAATGGTGAAAAGTTAGTCATTCCCGAGGTATATTACATTCAGGCTCTAGTAGTAATATACTAGGTTTGGGTAAAAAAGTAATGAAATCAATTTATGGGATACAAATAAGAATAATCAAATGACAAATAATTCTTAGCCTAAGGGGATGGTTATGATGCGATTAGTTATCCATAGTCGTAGTCTTCATAATCTTGGTCCATTTATTTTAATATCGGTCTATATGTGTATGTTTGGCCCAACTTTTTGTATGCTCCGTTCTAATTCCTTGTACATTTTGCAAAAACAAAACAAAGAAAACCCAACGAATATGTTCTTTCAAAGCACAAGATGAATCATTTATATTGAATAATTATGTACAAATAATGAGTGTAATATATGTCGATTAAACCTTCCCAAGTTTGTCCTAGTTGGACCCGAGATAGTGCTTTGTTTTCAAAATTCAGATACCTTACCAAATCAATTCGCTACAACACTTTATCAGTTCAAGCATTATAGGTCCCATATGATCTTCATGTTTTTAGGCATTGTTTAAATTTGTTAAGACAAGAAAGTGATATTGTCTAAATCTTTAATTTTGCTAAAATGCTACCGACCCCAAGTGCACTTTAGAAGAGTTTCTGAAGGTGTTAACCAGACTATAGTCACATTTTTGTTTTATTTTGTCAACGTACACATGTCAATCTATCATTAGTGAATTTTGTATTACAAAAAATTCAGAACACAATAAATGCCAACACAGTTTCTTAATTTAAGGGCTATGATTTTGCTAGGGCAGCCCTTGGTTTGTTTTTTTTAAGTAATAGCAAACTCATTACTTTTATTTCTTCCTATTATAGCATCCGACATATATTGGTTTGTTTTCTTATAGCTATTTGACTTTCAGACTGGCGTACTTCTAATCACAAGAATCATAAGACTCCAATGCATTATGAAGGATATGTGAACTTGATAGTTGGATGTTTTAATAACAATGTGTGTTATAAGGAAGGAACTTCATAGTAAGATTATATAGTAATGATGAACAGTGTGTTCGTGTTCAGGTGAATATATATTTTGATTCCCTAATTAGAAAAACTAGAAGTACAATGATAAAATATAAAGAAATTGAAATTACGCTTTTAAGACTAATTGCTATCTTTAACCACAGAAAACGACAATAAGATTGTTACTTATTTATTTTATAAAGTCATAGAGTACACGCTAGACTTGGGATCCCTTTATAAACGGACATCCACCTTAACCATTTTTTAAAACTAAAACTCTCTGTCGTTTCTTTGTCCTTATTGATGTGGGATTATATTACAACGGTTGTTACTGAAAAGTAACCACACATTAGCAACTCGAAGCAATAAAAACAAACTGCTGCAAACTCTAGTTATACATTGGTATGCACCATCAATAGTGGATCACTTGACAAGAAGTCTCTGTAAATACAAAAGATATCAAAAAACATAGCTATAGGCAACAACTCTACATGTGTATTGAACATGTAAAGAATTTGATGTAAAAAAAATTCTAACCCTAAAGCAATTCAATATTTTTTAATGGAGTAAATATATATAGAGTTTTACAAGGGTTAGTGTGCATACTCTAGGTTTAGAAAGGAAAACAACTCAAAATTTTCATGTTCTTGATTTTTTTAGAGAGAAAAGAAAGGAACCAGAGGAAGAAAATTTGGCTAATTTTCTTAGCAAAACTTTCCTTCCAAATATAAGAAGATTTGAAGAGAAAGGAACATGGAAAACCATATAACCCTTTTAAATGACAAAAATACCATTTCTTTCCCTTTCATCCCACAATGTTCAAATTATTTATACTAGATAAAGTATAATAGTGCAATTTGTTTCGTTTCTTTTTCACTCAAAACACACAAAGAAATAAATCATAATTATTTTCTTTTTCTTTGTCTTCTCTCCTATCCTATACTTTTTTTTTCTCTCTCCATACCCTAGAAAAAAGCTAAAAACTCAAAATAAATATGACGGATTTCTCATTATTAAAACTATTAATCTTATGGCACCATAATTTTAATACTTACGACTTGACAATAACATAAATGTGTAATTAGTTCACTGTTTCATACATATATATAGAGACCGTCCTCCAATGTGGCATACTTAGATATATAAGTGTATCAAAATTAACAGTCTTTCTTTATAGAACTTACTTGTTACTGCTATTGAAAAGTAAATGGGAAACGGGCTGCTGAGGGGAGAGATTGAACAACTGTCGCACTACGTATACACATGTACCAATGCTGTGAAAGAGTTAATATTAAAAATTAGCAAATCAGAATATGCATTGAAATTACATTAATTTCTAATCAATTTAGACATGTGTTTAGTTGCAGTAACGCAATGTATACACATATTTTTAAAATTTCAAAATAGTTAAGGAAAATAAATAATATCAGCATGTGGACATAGTATTTGAAGAGATTAAGTTATATTGTGAGGAGAAATGAAGATATGATTGTAAATGATATTCAGTCAGTCAATGTGTTGGGACCCATAAAATCAAGATCTAGTGATTAAAGATATGATATAAGTGCTTGAAATCATACTCATGGAAGTGTAAAAACAAAGGTGAACAGTTGGGATAAATGGTTAATTACCTCCCAAAACAAACAAGTGAAAGTATCCAAAATACAGCACTTATCCAACTTGATTCCTTATATGCTACCCAAAACTGAAAATAAGCACTCAAATATTCTTATTATAGAGAAAGTAAAATAATTTACGAATGGAGACATACCGATAAAGCTACAATTTGGATATAGGAGTCAATCACTGTTGCTATCATGCACCTGTGAGTGTTTAACATTCTCAACTTTACATTGCTTGTAAAAGAGAACTAAAAGCAAATAATGAAGACTGCAATCAATGAAGAAACCAAGGGGCTATTTCTTTTATCCCCATTAAGTCATGTATGGGTAAACCGACTGAATGGGTAATGGTGGATAAATTGTTGTGTACAAAAAGTTGGTTTCTTTTTGGACATTTTATCCTTACATTCCTAAAAAAAATTTCTCAATATTCATCGATTTTAACATGAAATGGATTGAGAGGAAAGTGAATAAAGGCAAATAGGTACACGGAAAATATCTTAATACATCAAGTCAGGTCTTTTGGCTTAACCCATTAAGTAACTATGCCTGGATTAAGTAAAAAAGAAATGATCATGTATAGTGGTCGAGATTAAGTGATTAACCAATTTTGTAAAAAAAACAACCCCACAAGTTGTAGACTCTTTTTTTTTTTTTTGGTTTTTGGCATATTGTGATTGACAAATAACTTGCAACGAGAAAATGACCTTCTATTTTACTTTTTTATATAAATAAAAGAAAAAGAAATTTACGGTGAGAAACGGTATGGAAATCCATCGAGAATAATCAAATAAATAAAAGCTCCCAGCATCAAGCAGCCTAATACAGATACTATTACTCTTGAAGTTACAACAGAAGGTCTTTTTCTGTGTCTCATTTCATCCCTATAAAAAATAAAATAAAAGTATGTTAACAAATCCTCCAATATATGGTAACAGATGGATTAATTCTTGCCCTTTTTTATGTTTCACCAACACAAAATATAACGGATCATTTGAAGATTCTTCTGATGATAACTTGAAGAATTGCATAGCGATGTATCCACATGTAATAGCACTATACAAGAAAAAAAAATTAAAATTGATTGTAACACCAATTTAGATGTAATGAATCGTTTAAATCATTCAAACATTATTTAACCCATAAAAAATTCCACTTTGGTAATTAATAAAAAGAAGATTACCTGCCCATAATAATACCTATTATTATTAAAATAGTTGCCCTGACCCAGCTTGATTCCTTGAAGACAATCCAAGCCTAGAGATTATAACCAAGATTCAGTTGAAATAGTTTATTTTTTATGTACAAAAGGCAAACAAACAACAATTTAGCCTTGTAACTGAAATGATATTTCTTACTCCTATAACACCAAAAGTTATGTAGAAGTTCAACAGTACCACTGCAAACCACCTGTAAGTAATTTAAAAGTAACTCATTAAAGAGAAACAATAAAGTAGAGATGATATAACATTTACAATCTTCAAATACATCTATATAAAAATATATTTGTCCCTTAAAGCACAGTTTCTGGAAATTACATTCAAAACATATCCTGAAAAAAATCAGAGTATGGAGATAAGTTTTACAAATCAACGGTTTCTTTTCTTTTTTCTTTTATACATCAAATATATTATTTTATATTAGGAATTTAGGATATAAATGGATCCCACGTTGACCAGGAATCCCAAATATCAATCCATCTAATCGGTAAATCTATTGTGAGTACACCACTTATTTTACAATGAACTTATGAACATTAGACCAATTGAAATCCGTCGGTTCCAAATACAAACGAAACACTTCACCTTTGTATTCAAAGTCGACACTTTTTCGAGAAATTTGGCTGACTATATTTTACTACAAATAAAAGATAAGAATGACGATTACCAAGATCCAAATCAATTTTGCATTTGAAAACACTATGTTTGAAAGCACAGCTCTTTTTGGCGGTGATTATCATCATTTATAAATTAAAATTTCGATTAGAAAACGTATGCATTATATCTGTAATTTAAGCTTCTAACTTGCCTATATTGGAGGTCGACACAAGAAGCGAGGCCATCCGTGGCTGTTAGCCATAGAAGCGTAGCAAACATCGCACAAGCCAACACGCTAAACAGCGTCTTCAATGCGACTACCATGGATGCCGACACCGCCATTGTTGTGTGCTCTGTTCTGTATACTCGCAGTCAGAGTGGACAGTTTTAATGCTGTGTTTGATTGCTTTATATATATACGTCTACCATCATAATTTTATAATATAATACAAACACGTTTTTAAGATGGTGATTCTATACATACCCATATAGTCTAGTTACACCCACTTGATTTTATTTTTTGTTTTTTTTTGTTTTTCTTTTTGTTTTTTTGTCTATTTTGTTTGTTTGTTGTCATTTTCATTTTTATTTTCTTTTCTTTTATTAATATATTTTGATTTATTATTATTATTATTATTATTATTAAACAATAATAATGAATTTAACTTTTATAATTTTTACGTTTTAATAACAATAAACAATAGTTTTTTAAGTAATTACGACACAACGAACAACGTTTATAATTTTATAAAATTATGTCAAATTATATCAAAACGCTTATGTCAAATTTGACCACATGTGGAATTAATGAATTTAGCATTTATAATTTTTACGTTTTAATAGCAATAAAACAATAATTTTTAAAGTAATTACGACACAACGAACGACGTTTATAATTTTATAAAATTATGTCAACTTATATCAAAATGGTTGAAGGAATGTATGAAAAATAACAATATAAATAATAATATCAATGTAAAGTTTGGTCCAATATTACAATTGCACGGTGCGTTATATGGATAACGAACATAAATATTTAGTCGAACACTATACAATGTTTTCTATTCACCAGAATGTTCTGAGCACGCACAATCCTGGACAAACGGATATGGTGTACAACTGGGATGTATAATAGCACGACCCTTTTAAAATGAAATGGGGTGTATTAATAGCACGACCATTTTAAAATTAAACTACTCAAAAAATATATTTATACAACATATGTTTTTATCGAATAAGATATGAGATGTTTATATATATACGTTTAACGTCTACCATCATAATTTTATAATATAATACAAACACGTTTTTAAAATTAAACTACTCAAAAAATATATTATACAAGTTTTTATTGAATAAGATATGAGATGTTTCTTCGATGATTATTAAAGTGATGGGAATTTAATATTTTTAGGTAAAATATGTTGGAGGGTTATTGTCAATATAGCACAACCAAGTTTGCTGTTTTCTCCGAATTGGTCATTAAAGGTTTTTTTTTTCGCGCAATAGGTCACTTAAGTTTAATTTTACATGCTAAATAGGTCCCTGATGTCAAAACTAACTGATGTTAAAACTAACTAAATTTCAGGTTAACTCTGAGACCTATTTAATATGTAAAGTTAAACTTTAGTGGCTTATTGCGCGCAAAAAACTTCAGTGGCCAATTCGAAAAAACATTAAACTTGGTTGTGCTAAAGTTACAAAATTTTAGGACCCCAGAAATTCTAAGACCCTTATTTTATTCATTTATTTATCGACGTCGTAATCAATTTTAGGACTTCATTTCATCTCATAAATTAACCACGGTGGCTCAACCACTATCGACTCCATATTCTCTGTCGCAATCACCACCGCCCTTACTCTAGTATCCTATCATTTTATCACTCTTAGATGTGTCATCTCGGACCCCAATATCCAACCCACCGGAACCAAGCAAAACACACCCTGGTTTTGGGTATGACGCATGGCCATGTAAAAATGCATAAACCACCGGTTTGTTACCGGAGTGGTACTGAAGATCAGATGCCCTCACCTATTAATCCCAACCATGTTGTGAGAAGAAGACACTATGTAACTCACCTTTAAAGTTATTAACTCTTAAGGTGACATGTTCCCAATCGCCTATATGTTCACCTAACTTTCCTAAAGAGAGGTTAATGAATTCCGTTTTGCCTTTGCTCCACCGTTAAAAGGATAGAAAACCCATATGTTAATGTCGATAAATACCCTACCAGAAATGGGTTTAACATGGAAATAAGACGAAGCATATTGTAAAGATCATTTATTGACTATATATTGTCTTAAACTGTTACGTGGAAGATCTAACCAATATGCATCATCGTTTGAACCACCTTGTGGAAGGTTTGAGCCGTTTTTCTGAACTATGTTCTCTCGTCAGTAAACCAAAGCACCATTATAGAAAAACCAGTCAACTGAAGAAGGGAGGTAAGGTTCATCGGAATGAAAGTAGATCACCGGAGAGTAAGCTTGGATCAGTGCTTTGATTTGGTTCAGATTCGACATTGAATTTGATAAATTACCCTTCAAACTCGCCACACTTCCATTTCAAACCACAAATTCATCCATGGAAATAGAGTCTGCAATGGTTGAGCCACCATGGTTAAATTATGAGAGGAAATGGAGTCCTAAAATTGATTATGACGTCGATAAAGAAATTAGTAAAGTAAGGGTCCTAAATTTCTGGGTCCTAAAATTTTGTCACTATAGCACAACCAAGTTTAATGTTTTTCCGAATTGGTCACTGAATTTTTTTTTTTTTGCATAATAGGTCACTTAAAGTTTAACTTTACATATTAAATAGGTCCCGACGTTAACTTGAAATCCAATTAGTTTTAACATCGTGGACCTATTTAACCTGTAAAATTAAACTTAGTGACCTATTGGGCAAAAAGAAAAAAACTTCAGTGACCAATTCGGAAAAAACACCAAACTTGGTTGTGCTACAGTAACAATAACCCATATGTTGGAAATATGTCATTAATATAGGAGACTAATCTATAGACTTAATAGCCAAGTTATTTGATTTAGTTTGGTTGAGATCCTACGATTGTATACTGATCTCCATCTTATATAATACGTCTTCTGGTAGGATCGTAGGCAGGAATGTAGACTCGTAACTCCAATCGTAGGATCGGATGCGATCCTTTGACAAGACGGGCAAGCATGCTAACCAACTGAGTTAGCTAAATCTTTTATTCTAATTGTGCAAAACTTACTTATTTTATATATATATATATATATATATATATATATATATATATATATATATATATATATATATATATATATACACACACACACACATATAATTCAAAGAAATCGGTTCCGTTCGGTTTTCTTTCGGTTTTGACATTCTTAAAAACCGAAAATGAACCCAAATTTTCGGTTTTAAAAAAATACAAACCCAAACTGTCGGTTTTGTTTTGGTTTCGGTTTTTTGGTTTCAGTTTTGTCGTCTATCCAAATCGATTTTGAGCTCTATCCAAATATTAAAATGGAATTCTTTTTTGATGCCACTACTGGTTCTAAAACGTGATGTGTATTGTATATATATTAATGATGAGATTACAAGTATATATATATTAGGCTATGTTACACTTAAGGACCTTCTACAATATGTAAATCACTAGTCTAATATCCCCCCGCAAGCTAAGGCCGGGACGAGACCTTTAGCTTGTTCCGTAAATTCAGAAATCTTTGAGTTGACAGCGGCTTAGTGAAGATATCTGCAATTTGATCATCTGTAGAAATGAATTGAATAGACAGATGTCCTTGAGCAACTTTTTCACGAACAAAGTGGAAATCAACTTCAATATGTTTTGTTCTCGCATGAAACACCGGATTTGCTGACAAGTAAGTTGCGCCTAGATTGTCGCACCATAGTGTCGGGATTCTTTTCGTAGGGACCCGAAGTTCATGTAATTGAGTTTGTAACCATGTGAGTTCAGCAACTGTATCGGCTAAGGCTTTGTATTCAGATTCTGTTGATGACCGCGAGACAGTCTTTTGTTTTCTCACAGACCAGGAGATGAGGTTTGAACCGATGTATATAGCATATCCCTCCGTGGATCGACGGTCATCAGGACAGCTAGCCCAGTCGGCATCGGAAAAAGCGCTGAGATTCGTGAAGGCGGAGTCTGCGTAGGCATGAAGTGAGGTCCCGGAATTTTGGCGGATACGGAGACCATATGCTTTAGTTCCCTTTAGGTACCGCATAATACGTTTGACTGTAGACCAATGGTTTTCTGTAGGAGAGTGCATGAACTGGCACACTTTATTTACGGCATAAGCGATGTCCAGCCGAGAGAGGGTGACATAGTGTAAGGCACCGACAATCCGACGATACTGGACCGGATCAGCCAGTGGAGGGCTGTCACCAAGCGCCAAATTGGCATTGGTGGCAATCGGTGTGGGCATTGGATTTGCATTTGACATTTTTGTGCGCTCCAATAAGTCTAAGATGTACTTTTGTTGTGAGAGTAGGACATCATTTTCATGCGGAAGAATTTCGATCCCCGAGAAATAAGACAACCGACCCATGTCTTGAATGGCAAACGCATGACTGAGATTTTGAACTACCCGATTGACAGCCTCCGGGTTATTGCCTGTCTAAATAATATCATCAACGTAGACAAGCATATAGAGGAGAGTACCCGATTTGGTATAGATGAAAAGGGACGGGTCGGTTTTGGAACCGTGAAAGCCAAGCTGATGCAGTGCACTGGATAGTCTTTGAAACCATGCCAGGGGAGCCTGTTTTAAGCCATATAACGATTTGTGTAATCGACAAACATGATCCGGTTTTTGAGCATCAACGAATCCCTGTGGTTGCTTCAAATAGACGGTTTCCTGGATATCACCGTGAAGGAAAGCATTTTAAACATCGAGTTGTCTCATAGTCCAGTTCTGGGCGACAGCAAGAGAAAGAACGAGACGAATAGTTGTGGCTTTCACAACGGGGCTAAAAGTCTCATGATAATCAACACCCGCTTGTTGTAGGAATCCTTTTGCGACCAACCGCGCTTTGTAGCGTTTAATGGCACCTGTTTGATCACGTTTTATCCTGTACACCCATTTGCAATCAACCACATTGGAGTTCGGGACACGGGGAACTAACGACCATATGCCATTCCGTAGAAGTGCTGAGTACTCATCGGCCATGGCTTGGCGCCATTGAGGAAATGCATTGGCAATGTCAAAGGAGGTGGGCTCGGTATCATGGGTGGAGGGATGTGTGTGAAAAGAGTATTTGGGATTAGGTTTAGGATTTTGTCTGAGATTAGGTGGGCGAGTGCTGGTGGTAGAAAGTGGCTCCAGGTCGGGGACAGGTGGAGCGGAGATGTTGATTTCGGGAGCAGTAGGTGCGGAGGTGATAGGTGCAGGGGGTGGAGTAGGAGTGTTGGATGGGATGGAGACGGTGGGGGTGTCGGGATGAGTTTGAGCATAATTGTCAAAAACCGAAGTAGATGGATGGGGCGAGGTGTGATCGGGAATGTGTATTTGAGGTGTAGGAGGGGTGGGAGTGGTAGGATATGAGGAGTAATAAGGTTCTGTTGAACAGGAAGATGGCTGGTTGGGAGCAGGTTGAAGGAAGGGAAAGGAATGTTCATTGAAGCGGACATGGCGAGCGACATAGAGTCGTTCGGTGAGAGGGTCAAAGCACCGATAACCGTGATGGGAGTGGCTGTAGCCAATAAAAATACACGGTGTGGAGCGGAATTCCATTTTATGTTTGTTGTATGGACGAAGATGAGGAAAACATTGACACCCAAATATACGTAGAAATGAGTAGTCGGGTGGGCGATGAAACACAAGTTCAAATGGTGAGGTATTGGAGTTGGTGCGGGTGGGCATGCGATTTATAAGGTAGGTGGCGGTGTCAAAGGCGAAGTGCCAAAATTTTTGCGGGACTTGAGATTTTGCAAGAAGAGTGAGGCCGGTTTCAACCACGTGTTGATGACGGCGTTCAACGATACCATTTTGTTCACTGGTGTGGGGACACGAGAGACGATGGGTAATACCAAGGGTGGAGAAGAATGAGGAGAGGTTGCAGAATTCACCACCCCAATCAGTTTGGACAGCTTTGAGTTTTGTGTTAAATTGACGCTCAACTGTCAAAAGAAATTGTTTAAAGGTATGAAAAACATCGTATTTTTGTTTTAATGGGAAGAACCACATGAATTTGGTGAAATGGTCAACACATAGTAAAAAGTAACGATGACCATGAAAGGAAACAGCAGGTGCAGGGCCCCACACATCACAAAACATAAGATCCAAAATATGACTACTTTTAATATTAGAAGAAGACAAAGGGAGTTTGGTGGATTTTCCAACAGAACAAGATTCACAAAAAATACTAGAACAATTGTTTGACAAAGGTAAACGATATCTAGAACACATGGAACGTAAAAGCTGTGGATGTGGATGTCCCAGCCGATGATGCCAAACAGTGGAAGATGCACGACACGTGGAAAAGGAGACTTTGGGTTGAACGCTTGGAAATTTGAAAGAGTAGAGACCGCCATTACTTGGCCCCATGTGGAGGATCTTGTGGGTGGAAGTGTCCTTCACACAAAAAAGGTAGCATGAAATTCAAAATAAACGTTATTGTCTGAGCAGAATTGTTGAACAGAAAGAAGATTTTGTGTTATAGAGGGAACGTGAAGGATTCTTTTGAGATTAAAGGTTTTGTTGGGTGAGTAGAAACTGGATGAACCAATATGTAAAATGGGGAGACCCTTACCATTGCCAACGCGAAGATTATCTTCACCATAATAGGCTTCTGCATGATCAAGGCTCGATAGATTGGAGGCAACATGGTAATTCGAACCTGTATCCGTTATCCAAGTGTTTGAAGGTTGTGAGTTGTAGTCGGTGAAATTTGCAGATGGTCGTCGAATGGTGTTCGGGTCTCGGTTCGGGCATTGAGACGGTAGATGTCCGATGCTACACCTGTTACATGTGCCATACACAGTATTTTGATTAGATGCCCAGCTAAATTGATTGCGATTACCTTGATTTCGGTTGTTGTGGTTTCCACGTCCCCGATTGTTGGAGCGATTGTTTTGAGATCGATCCCGACTGTTGTTTGACCGGTTTGTAAAGTTGGCTTGTGGTTGTGACGAGCCAAGAGGTTGAAGTTGAAATCCTAGCTGGGCGGCTAGTTGCTGGATAGCCTGGACGGCTTCCGTAGAGTTCACATGTGAGGAGCCGGTGGTCGCTGTCGGTTTTCGAATGTTTGCTGTGGTGGTGAAAGCTTGTGCCGGCGGGACTTCTGTGGAAGGTTTTGAGATCATATAATCATGATCTAACAGAAGAGCATGAAGATCAACGAAGGCAATCAGTGCTTGGCGGGCGAGAATCGTTGATTTTAATCCGTTGTATTCTTCGCGGAGACCAGATAAAAGAAGCATGACAACGTCTTTTTCTTTCATAGGTTCGCCGATATTTGCTAGGGCATCAGCATATTCCTGAGCCCTAGTAAGATATGCGGACGATGATTCGTCGGGTTCCATTTGAAGCTTCAACAATTGGGTCATCAAAGTATACTCTCGGGAGGATGTATGAGGGGCATATGCCCGTTCCAAAGCTAGCCAGAGATCGCGAGATGTCGTACCTTGAACGTGTTGGAATGCACTTTTAGAAATCGTGGACAGAATAAGCATCCTTACATGAGCATCATTCAAAACCCACGTCGTGTAATCCGGGTTTACTTCGACCGTGACTATCGGTGCTGCGTCTTTATCAGGCGACGGTGTACTGAGCGAGATTGTTGATGGAGGACATACAATTGTACCGTCAATATAACCGAATAGATTATTTGTAACAAGGAATGGCTGGAGCATTGTCTTCCAGTATCCATAGTTTGTTGAAGATAGCTTGAAACCAAACTTGTGTGAATTGTGAATGGTCTTTTCTGCTTGTGTGAAGGCTGCGATGGTTGTCATCTCTTGTGTGGCTGCCGTCGATGAGGAGAAAGATGAGAAGGAGGCTGGCGGCAATTAGGGTTAGGCTAGGAGGAGTTGACGGCAATTAGGGTTAAGCCAAGAATGACTCTGATACCATCTAAAACGTGATGTGTATTGTATATATATTAATGATGAGATTACAAGTATATATATATATATATATATATATATATATATATATATATATATATATATATATATATATATATATATATATATATATATATATATATATATATATATAAAGGCTATGTTACACTTAAGCACCTTCTACAATATGTGATGTGTATTGTATATATATTAATGATGCGATTACAAGTATATATATATATATATATATATATATATATATATATATATATATATATATATATATATATATATATATATATATATATATATATATATATATATATATATATATATAAGGCTATGTTACACTTAAGCACCTTCTACAATATGTAAATTACTAGTCTAATACTGGTCCAAATTTCTAGTTCAGCCACTGTCCGGCCCGTGTTTGACTGGTTGCCTTGGTCTTTTGACTGAGTTGAATTCCTTTGACTTAAAAATTAAGAAGGATACGAAAGGGATGGAATAGGGAAAAAAACAATTCAAACCTATTCGCTAATGGTATTTCTCCTCTGGCCCTCTCCCGCTATGGCACTATCGGCGAACCAATGCAAATCGAACCCTGTAACACGATGAATCAACAACCAATTTCCACCCTCCACAACTTCAGTCGAACTCTGTAGTCTGTAATAGTGTTGTAGCTAATTGAAAAGCTTCTAATTGAGTAGCGGCGATAGGAGCAGTCCGAACTCAAAATAGCTTCTGAAAACTCCAATCGAACAATGTAAGTGATGAATCAATCCACTGTGTTTCTTGTATGCACTAGCTTCATTGGTATTCGACTGCTCACTGTAAATTGCTCTTGGTTTCCAAGATTTAGTTCATTAGTTGGTTACTTATTTAAACTGTTCCTGCTTTCTGATTTCTGAACACCTTACTGACTTTATGTGTAATGAGATTGTTCAAGTTGGTCTCGGGTTTGCTATCGACTTATTACTGACTTTATGTGTAATGAGATTGTTCAAGTTGGTCTCGGGTTTGCTATCGACTTAATTGTTCTTGCTTTCTGGTTTCTGAAGTTTGAAGTCGGAACACTTCAGTTAGTTGCTTGTTCAGTTCATTATTCAATTATTGTTCTTAAGTCTTAAGTTCTTAACAAGTTTTAAGTTATGTGTAATTAGATTGTTCTTATCAGTTTCTATTTAATTATTATTTTCATGAATAAAATATTTATTTAATTGTTATTCCTTTCTTTCTCCCTCTCGACATGGTATTAGATTACAGTTGCTCACGTTATCATTGAATTAACTGAAAGCAAGTAACTGGAGGTTTATATAAATCAAAGAGGCTCTGAATTTTCCCCTATATAAAGTCTTACACCACTCCATTTTTGTTAAAACAAATAAAAAGCAATGAAATTTCATTCATCTTCCGAATTTAGCTTATATACATCATCGATTTTCAATGTATGTTGCTTTCATCTATCGAAAAGGAGTTAGTTTGTTATTAGTTTTTGACGAGGAAGAGATTTCATTCATTAGTTGAAGGACATCATAATTTGAAGTAAACTAATATCACATCTAATATTGTCCATGCATGAATACATTATTTGATCAATAAACATTGAATCAAGCTTGAATTTGCCCTACAGGAGGATGGAATTAAGTTCCAGATCGAAGGCGAATGAAGTTTTTTTAGTAAACATATTAATACAAGACAACATGTTCAGAAAAATTCATCTTTATTCAAATCATAAAAGATACACTTAGAAAAGCCGAACTGCTACATACCCTACTCATATATTGGTATGCGCCTTTAAGAGTGGATCACTTGACAACAATGCGCCTTTAAGAGTGGATCACTTGACAACAAGTCTCTGTAAAATTTAGAAGATATCAAGAAACATGTAAAGTTTTTAACAAAACAACCACAATATATATATGATGTAGTATGAGTGTTTGTATATAATCATTCAGAAGATAAAGCACATATTAACAACGCTCATTGTAAGACTTACATATTACGTTTGTTAAGAAGTATAGCGGAAATAGGCTGATGGGGTGAGAGGTAAAACAACTCCCGTAGTATGTATACACATGTAGCAATTCTGTAAAAGAGTTGTATCAAGGCATAAGAATGTAATTGGAAAATGATGTAAATGTTTAGAACCTAAATCATTTTGAGAATCTAATAATCTTTAAGCAAATAAAGTTTATCATACTCACAAGAGTGACAAAACGAAAGTGAATTAGTAGCCATAAATGCTTACCCTCCAAAACATAAAAGTGAAAGTATCCAAAAGAATGCACTTATCCAACTTGATTCTTTATATGCTACCCATACCTGAAAAAGATCAATAAAATATTCTTGCTACATTATTAATAACATAGATAGTAGTGTTGTCACGCTCTCATTTTATTTACTGTGTTTATTTAAACCTACTCCTGTGTGTGCGTGTAAAATCAACCAAAGTATATGATGAACGAAGCCGTACCACTATAGTGACAATACAGAAATAGACGTCGGCTGTTGTCGCTATCATACACCTGCAACCATTTACTATGGTCAACTTTATATTGCATGTGAAAGACAATGTCGAGCAAAGATTAAAGATGAATATGAGCACTCTTTGTGGGTCAATCAACCATATAGTTATTCAACAAAACATGCTTGTCACATGACTTGCAATGAGGAAATGGCCTTCAAAGTTAACTTTTTAACAAAAATTAAAAAAAGGGAAATTTACCGTGTAAATACACTCGCACGAAATGGTGATCCATCAACAATAAGCGCATAAATAAAAGTTCCCAGCATCAAGCATCCTAGTGCAAAAATGATTACTTTTGCAATTAAAATAGAATGTCCCTTCCTAGATCCCATGGCATCCCTAAAAGCCAAATATATAAAAAATAAAAAATTACAAGTATGTTAACACATTTTTAAGTGATTTTGAGCAATTTATCATTGGACAAGCTCTTCTAACAAAAATAAGACTTTGATGGAAGGATGTCAAAAAAGGCATTAGAAGAAAGCAAGTATACAGTGATTCTTACTTTTTTTGATGTCTCACCAACACAAAATATAATGGATCCGTTGATGATTCTTCAGGTGACAATTTAAAGAACTGGAGAGCGACGTATGCACTGGTAATAGGGCTGTAAAAGGAAAGAAAATTTGACTATGACACCAATTCAGATATTTACGTATCCATTCTAATCTCTACAAATTCAAAAGATGTAGTACTTGAAAACAATAAGAATTAACCCTGAAAATATAGAGGCTACATTTACCAAACCTATTGAATCATTAAGGTGGTCTCAAAATCAAGAACATAAATAATTGTTTGTAAGAGCACATAGTAATTAGGGATTTCCCAACAACACGAGGGAATTTCACCGTTCTCAAGCAAAATGAATTTTACTCAAAACCTGTTACACTAATAATAATTAATAGAAAGAAATTTACCTTCCTGCAAAAAGTACAACGGGTATTAATATAACTGTCTTGATCCAGCTTGATTCCTTGTAAACCATCCAAGCCTAAGATTGCAAGTATAAAAACCACATATGATCAATATATATTAATCCAAATATTACTCTAAATACAGACGGATTTTTGGAGATAGAAGGTTTACTGTCATGAGCATTATGGGTTACTCGGTGTTCATCAAAATTCAAAAGGTAAAGGTACCGAGCTCGTGAATTTACATGTATATAAATGATTTTGTTGCAATAGTTAAGTTTCAGAGTTCAAATGGCAAACAAACAACGTAGCGTTGTAACTGAAATGAACTTTCTTACCAATATAACACCAAGATTTATGTAAAAGTTTATTAGTGTCGCGACCAACCACCTGCAATTAATTTGACAATAAACTCATTAAAAAAGGAAAAACTTTCCTATTTGATTAAGAGCTAACACAATCATCGATCATCAACCTAAGCGGCAAACATACTACGCACAGTAGGGAGCCAGAACATAAGACTTTATAAAGATATTTGTATATAGTGATGAAGTGACTACAAAGTGTGAGTATCCGGCCCTTTTAACTCTTAACAGAAAAGCAATAAAGTGGAGATGAAATTACATTTACGAGGATAAAGAACTTGTTCCGTTTGCTAAGAATTTAAATGAAACAGTAAACATATATATTCAAACAAACTCACGCTGATAGGAAAACAAACCTCCAACATATACCAGTAATCTTGATACACAAATCTATAATTTAAGCTCGTCACTTACTTTGAGCTTAGGTCGACACAAGCAGCGAGGCCATGCGTGCCGATTGCCCAAACAGCTAGAGCTGTCATCATTAAAGCCAATACAATAAACAACGTCTTCAATGATACTACAACGGATGCCAATGCCGCCATGTGTCGCTGTGTGTAAAGGGAAGTATAGTAGATGGCAATGAGTGTGATTGCAATTAGGAAACTTGTGTTTGATAACTCTATATAAACTATGATATAACATAATATCTTTCTATTTTCAAAATTTATGAAAGATTATTATAAGCAAGCCATTATTATTGTTTTATTGGTAATAGATGAGATCTCTTTTTTTATTTGATAAAAAAGTTATTGTTTCCACATTGCCATTTGCAACAATTTCGATAACTAATGAAGACACGAATCTCTGCCTATTTTAAACTTAGGATAATATATAACTCCTATAAACAAAGAAGTCCTGCATATATATAATCACATCACAAATTTTAAAAATCGAGAAAAAAATTAACAATGAATTCTGAAAAATCGCAATTTTTGAATAATTTAAAAAACGTTTTTAACAAGAAGAAAATTCAAAAATTATTTTTTTAAATAATTCAAAATATTGAATTCCTTTTTCCGATAGGTTTGAAAAAACGTGTAGAGTTTGAAAACTGTACATAAAATTTGAACCTTGAGTTTTGAATTTATTTATGATTTTCTGATCTGTTAATGACTTTCAGATTAGTTATTCATGCTGTATATACATCAAAGTGATATGCATGATAAAGAAAGTTAAAAAATAATTTTATAATCAAATCGTAGCGGTCCTTGGATTCCATTTTTCGCCATCTTTAGCCGGAAAAGTTTAGTTCGGAAAACTAATTTGGTAATCTGCTTAGGTTCAGAGGATTAAATGACAAATCTAGAGTTTGTAAATTCTGTAATTTAGCAAGCTGAGATGAAATCTAGCTAGAAAGCATGTTTCTTGATAAATCGAGAGCCTGAAGATTCTGTAAGTTCCCAAAACTTGAAGGAATGTTTCTGGTAAGTCTGTTACCATAGAAGTTTAAATCCGTGAGTGTGATCATATGACCGATATGATCACACTTAGAAGTTTAAGTCTGTTACCATAGAAGTTTAAATCCATCGATGGTAGCGGTTAGTTTTCCAGTGAGCTTATTGTTTTCAAACATCAACCGTTAGATATTTGGGAGCTTGCCGATGGACGGCGGGATTACTTTGGTTAGTTTATTTTCCAACAGACGCATGAACTGAATAGACATGAGACCGTCAATCGAAGAAGGAATTAAGCCAGAAAGTTGGTTTTGGTTAATATACAAAACCTCCATTTCAGATAGCGTCCAAGCGATTCAGGGATGGCTCAGGTGATCTGATTACACGACAAGTCAAGAAATTTTAGATTTTTTAGTTTTCCAATCGTTGTCGGTATGACTCCAAAGAAATTACTCTCATGAAAGTATGAAATTCCAATCCAAGCGATTCATGAAAATATGAAATTCTAATCCAAACGAGAGAGAGAGAGAGAGAGAGAGAGAGAGAGAGAGAGAGAGAGAGAGAGAGAGAGAGAGAGAGAGATGAGAGAGAGAGAGAGAGAGAGAAGCATGCGCGGACCTACGTGGTTGCCCGGGGTAGCACGGACTACCCCTCAAAATTTTCCGCCAAGTGTAAATATATCGAAATTCCGTCACAATTTCGTCGGAAATCCGATACGAACCCTGTTAAAGGTAAATTTAGTGTAAATCCATCGGTAAACCCTTTAGTGACGGGTTTTTTGATAGATATTGTTGTTGGAAATGAGTTTTGGAAACCACATGCATCCATCCAGATCAACTTTTCAATAGTTGGATAAAAAGTGTAAACTTAGACAAATTACTCCTTGTACGTCTCTTTTGCCGGCACATAAAACAGTTTCAACTTTGTTGGTACCTTGTGCGATGTATTTCTTGTCATTCACGAAATTCATTCTATTTTTTTAAGTATAATGTCAAGTTCATCTATGTTGATTTGTGGGAAATGACTGTTATTGTTCTCCCTTCTAAGATAGTTGTAATGTTGTTTGATTGACTGATTATTTCCGCAATATGAATTTCGGGGCTCGTGAAATTAACTAAGTGTATGCGAACTTTAGTAATTTAATTGAAAAAGTTAAATGTTACATTTTGCACTTGCAAAGTGTTGACGAGATTCAATACTTTTAAGAAAATTTGACAAGTGAGTATGTGAAAATGAAGAGCTTGACGAATGAGCATCAAGTGGTTGACGAAATACTTGGCATAAAAAACTAAAAAGTGCTTATTGGACTGCTATGCTAATGGGGTATTTAAGAGATTATTATTATTATTTTTAGAACCGCTGGTTAGTGATTAGCAGTTAGTAACACCTACTTAGTAAACGCTTGTATCAGAAATAAAATCTTGGACCTCCTGTCTGAATGAGCAAAGCCTCTACCAAATGAAATAATCAGTATTCCCATTATTGAAGGTATTTAAGAGATGAGGGGATGGGGCTATTAATGCATTTTGTTAAGTGCATTTTTTTATTGTTCATGAATTTTTAGATTTTTTTATGTTGCAATCGCAATTTTTGGGTTGTTTGCCACGTTATTTGCACCTGGAAATTAAAGTTAATGGAAGCAAGCCATTCAAGAACAGATGTACTATATCCTAAACTAAGATTTTAAATGGTTTTACAAATATTTTGTAAAATATATAATTTATTTTATAGATATTTAAAGGAAACAAAGTTCTATAGGAAAACTAAAATATTTATGTCATTTGCATAAACACATATAAAATCTTGTGTAAATCAAACAATATTGTAAAAAGAATATATTTTTGTTTCCTTCAAAATTTTACCAACCAAACCCACAATAACATTAAAATCCATCTAAATCTAAATCATACAAAACCAAATCTTTTGAAACATTCAAAATCCAACAAAAAAAAAATCAAACTATTCAAACGCCCTTTTAGAATATAATTTGTCATTTCTTTTAAGATTTCCAAATGCGGTTGTATAATTGTTATTTTATATTATTATTATCATACATAGCTCACCCCTTTAACACCTAACCAAATCCAAAAAAAAAAAAAAATGAAGCGAAATGTTGTCTCCCACATAAAGTTTGGTCAACCCACCCTCTCTTTCCTTTTAGTGTATGGATTTTGATGCTTTCATGGAACGATATTGTGCATTCATAATGGAAACATCGATGGATTTTGCCAGCCAGTAGATAGTAGATAATATCACAGATAACGTCATCATTGTAATAGAGGACGTATTGTCAAGGTTAAACCGAAGTCAACCACAAAAATTAATTGGGGAGATGATCTTCATCTTGGTGACACCACGATCGATGAACAAAGGCAACTCAATTTCTTCGACTACATATCACCGTCAAGCCAAGCTACGAACTAGAATTTCCAAATTGTGATGTCAGGTTGGAATTCGTGCTTATATATTTTGGTGTTGGAATCTACAACCAATCATTTTGGGACAAGACTTTTCTTTTAATGATTTTGGGGCAGGAATTTATGGTGATAACATTGAGGTGACAATAATTGATTTGAGTGGATGAAAGGCCTGACATATGTAAAGTTAAACATGTAGGCTTTTGGAAGACTAGAACTTATGTGTGACTATATTAACATGGTAATATATAAGTCAAATCGACAGAAGGTTGAAAGTGGGATGTTATAAGTGTCCTAAGTTAAGTCTTACTTAAACCCATTGCACATGTCTACCTAAAGAGCAATCTTTAAATGTTCCAGTTAGGTAGTTAATAAACAAATAAACAATTGATTTGGATATTGAGTGTAAAAGTTGTGTAAAAAGTGATTTAACATATTATTTTGTGCGACCCGAGCACTATCAAGGAGTTTCCATGAGGCCCGAAGCAAAAAAGGTTCTTGGATTTTTCTAGAATTACCTTATTGGATAAGCCCAAAAGTCCTAATGTCCTATGTTTGTGAAACTGAGGCGATATGTCAAAATTTCATACTTTAAATAGACAAAAACATAATTTGTATCATGTTTGATTTTCTTATGTTCCAGCCGAGAAATGGTGACCTTAAGGGTGATTTTAGGACTATCTAATCCTTTTTAGGACTATCTAATCATTTTTTGAAGGTTTTAAGATTGTGTTAACAAGGTTCAATCATCCTCCAGCAAGAATCTAGAGGTACGTGTTCGCAATTCTTGATCTTTTGAACTTGGGATAAAACATGGGTTTTTTGCATTTATGATGAAAGAGTTGTTAATAACGAAATTTAGTTAGATGATGATGTGGATGGATGCTTGATGATATAATAACACCTAAACAAACATTGCTATTCAACAAATGGGTCCAATTTCATGATGTTGGAAGTATGTGATTTGGAACCTAATTATGATGATGGTGGAATTGGGATTTGTATGCTGATTAATTATTTTTGTGGCTATCAATTGAACCTAAAAACATTATTTTAGGTGCAAGATATGAAATTATCTAAATGAGGCTCTTTGATGCTATTCAAAGTAGTATACTAACAATAGACATTATGGGTGTTAAAACGCAGGTTTGGCTATTGGTGAATGCAAAGGGAGACAAATGAATTTAAATGTTGGGTTAATTTCCTTGAATTTTCTTTCTTGGTTAATTGACACCTAAAATATTAACGTAAGAAACGGTTATATGTAATAATGGTCAATAAAAATGGGGATATTGATTAAACTATCCATATTTTAGTTTGGATTTAAACAAACTAACCATATTTTAAGTTATTGGTGAAATGATCACTTAGTTCGAAACAATATGTTCATGATAGGAGTATATCATTCCAGATTGTTATTGGGATTATATGATGTGAAGTAAAGTGGTTTGAAATATGTATTTCAAACTCACTTTTCTAGAAATTCATTCATTATTCCGGAACCTATTTAAAGTTGATTTCATCATCATTTACATCATCCTCTCTCAAGAATTTTCTCCCAGCCCTACTGCGAGGAGATGTATGAATCTATCGAGTATTCCTTAAAAACACTGTAGAAATGCTCTCATATCATGATCTACTTTGTCATTGGTATGTTTTTGAGTTCAGCCAACGATATTATGATTGTTGGAACCTAAACAAACCATTTCATAATTGTTATGGAATAGTTCCTCGAATGCTAGACCTGATCGTCGTATTCTGGACCTGATATTACCAAAAAACATTTTGAAAAACCATTCCAGATGACTTCGTCGGATTTCAAAATAGATTGTCAGATTCCGAACCTATATATGTGTTCACATTTTAATGTGCGAGTCCGAAAAACATCTTTTCCAATTCTCTTAAATAACATCATATTTGTTTTTGTTATTGTGTTGAAACAAGAAAATAATAATAAAAAAGGAATCTAAAAAGTCACCGATTGACGTTAAAAAATCTAAAAAGGTCGTCCTGTTGAATGTTTCTTTTATAATTTCCCATATAAAATACATAGTATTATTCTTGGTTACTTCGGGCCTGGAGTAACCAAGCATGTTACCTTGGATTTTTAGACTAGATTTAGGGCGCACAGTAATATGCCTACCAAAGATGCATAAGAAGAAGCCCAAGAGACAAAAGGCCTACGTAGCGAGTATTTTGGCCCGCGAGTAACAAAGTACACATAGACCAAGTATGCTTACACATGATATTGTTTTTAGTTACAATTGAGGTTTCAAATTTAGGAATGTTTGTAAATGTATTATACTTTGTTACAAGTTTTGGGTTCAGGTTTATGTTACATAATGCATTTCGTTATATGTATATAGAAATAAGGTTTCCTTATTTATTTGTGTTGTTATATGTCTTCTTAAAATGGCTAAATGGCTGGTATGATGTTTTATAAACATCAAATTCAATACCATAAACATTAAGCTTAATAATTTAACATAGAGAAATCATGAATATCATTTCGAACCATAAAGTCAATGGGTAAATGGACAATAATGGTTTTTCCGGATTAAAACAATATTTAGGAAGGGTCATTTGAATCGATAATAATGTCCGAAATGTGTCCCTAGAATTAGGGGTGTTCATTGGACCAAAACCAATGGTTTTTTTATAGAACCGATCAAATCCAATAATATATTGAATTTTCAATTTTGTTAACCAATTCCCTCCAATTCGTTTTATAAACCGATCTAATCCAATCCAATTAGATGTTGGATTGTATTGATTTTATCTGTTGGATATATAAATTTGTTAGAGATATAAACATTATTTATTACATTTTCCAATAAATAAGTTTATAGATGATATATGTTGATGACATTAAAGTTTGAAATGAAAATAATAAATAAGATAAGTATATTATATAAGTTAAATGGTTAAAAATGGAAAATTAAAGGGCTATATTTGAAAGTTTTGAAATCAAAGTTTGTGTTCGTAACCCAATTTATTAAATAGCCCTATCTTTATAAAATAATTTAAAACTATCCTATTTTTATAAAACTTTTTGTAAACAACCCTAGTTTTACAAAAAAACTCTCGAGTTTACCAATTATAACATATATTTTTATTTAGATATATTAAATTATTAATTATTAATTGATATTAGGTTGGATATTAATTGGATATCCACTGGTTCGGTTTGGTTGGATATCCAATGGATTTGCATTATTATCCAAAAACCAATTCAATCAAATTGGATTCTGAATTTTGAAATCAATTCGATCCAATTGAGGTTAGATATCTAATATAATTGGTCGGTTTTATTGGAATGATTTTTTTTTGCACACCCCTACCTGGAATGGTAAAACAACCACTTACGTCATGAAGTGCATCGATAATGAATTTCCTAAATAGTACATCTAAAATGTTAGATTTCGGACGACTTTACGTCACATAATTTTATCCCACCCACCAACACTCTGAAACGATATGCTCCTGTCTGGAACAGGCTATTCCGAATTAAATGATTATTTCGCCAATAACTCAAAAAGATTGTTGGTTTGTTTAAATTAAAATTGAAATATGGCTTACTTGAGAGAAATACAACGAGTTTAATCAATATCCCTATAGAATATTGTATAATTTGTATGGTTTACTTGAGAAAAATAAAAGAATGATAATTTATTCGAAAAACTTTTAAAATATAATATTTCATAAGTTTATTTTAAAGGATAAGATATAGCCATCTAAGTACGTATGGGCTTAGAGTTTTGTAATGGAACTTGAGAGTAAGTTGTTAATCATTCAAATTATTTGGCCTTTTTGTGGAACCAAAATATGAATTTTCTAATCCAAGTTGAAAACATTTATGTAAAAGTTTATATAGATATTCAAATATCGAAAATACACCACAAAAGAATTGAGCTATAGAACCGATCCTTATATAATATAATATAGTAAAAGTTACAACTACAGTCGAATTTTGTATTTTTACTAAATGTATGATTCTTATTGTATCACTGCATAGTTTAGAACTTTTTTTTATGTACCCTTTTTAAAGCTAGAACTAATATATCATACAGTTGTTTTTGCATAATGTACAAGTTATTACAAGGGGGTGTCTACGTATTTAGAAATTATTAGGCCGAACAGAATTAGGCAAAGGGTATCCACCGGAGAAGACGAACCGAGGGAGGAGAGAGGAGAGAGGAAGGTGGTGGGTGTCGGATCAATCTACTGTGATCAATTTCTTGGATCGACTTAAAAAAATGTTTAGTTTCGTGATTCGCAAAACATTTGATCGCATATAATTTGTGTTTGGTGATGATTCAATTACAGAAATATATTTGGTCGATTTCTTAGAGACAAATCCTCTCGATACTTGGCATAAATTAATACTAAAGATGAACATCAAGAAACAACCCAATGTTTACTGATTTCTTTACAGCTCTGCAACAAGATTACAAGAACTCTCCTGGTCTGAACCATTACCGAAACTAACCACTGAATCCTACCAGACTATAAAAGAAACTGAAGATGAAGATAAATAGGTGGTGACTAGATACCTTCTTGAAGCTTCTGGTAATGAGCGTGGGATACCCAATATAGTGTCTGATGGTGATGGAGGTGACGATGAAGTTCCTGCCGGAGAAGATTGTGGGTTTCCGGTGGCTTTGTGTGACGGGTTGTGGGAGCTTGAAGATATGCTGCTAACTATTGTACTTTATTTCACTGTGAACTTATATATATAGTGGTTCTTGATTAGTTGTTTTATTTTGGGGGGAAAGAGTCAATGCGAATTGAGAGGTGCCTAAAGGCGGCTGTGGGATTGGAATAGTCGAGAGCCGTGGGCTGTTCAAGGGAGGAGAGGCGGCGGCTATAAGGGGTGGCTATCTATTTTTGATATTTATTCTTATATAGTTTAAACTAAGCAAGTTTCTAGAATATTTGATGGGGGTGGGGGGTTTGGGGGTTTTAAGGGGGTGGGTTTTTTTAAGCCAATCAAGTTGCACCGCGTTTTCTTTCACCGTTGTCTCTTTTCACGATACATCCCCTCATCCAACTCCTCACATAATTTTATCTGAGTTCAATAGAGACCGAGAGACAGAAAAGAGAGATCGGGAGAGACGTGGTATCGCCGGGAAGGAGATAAACTGGTTATCATCAAACCTTCGCTTTTTTTCCCCAGAGGCCAGAACTCTCTGATACTCTTCCGTTTACTTGAACCTAAAAGGCTAAATTTTGATCTTTATTTCCAAGGAAGTTCTTACGGTTCTTGATCAACAATCTTTGGAACACTCTGTCTATTCACATGGAGGTAAATTTACAATTAATTCACACAAAAATCGGTTGGATCCATGTCCTATTGGGGTTTTTATAAATTTTGTCTCTTTACGTTCGTCTATCGACTATAGCATGATTCGATTCTGATAGGAATCTTCAGCAGATACCTCTGAATCAGCGAGAGCAAGAGCTGCAAAAAAAAAACTCCTGGAGTTCCGCCTGAAGAAGCAGGGGCCGCAGTAGCTGTTTTCTTGATATGGGTATGTGCTATCTTCCTCATGTGTCGTATATGATTGTTATCACCAATTTTAGTGGTCAACTTGTGATTAATCACCACATATTTGAAGTGGATGAAACTTAAAACTTAAAAAGGTTTTAAAGATGGGTTTTTTTTTTCCGGTTAATTAGGTTCCCAAAATGGAAGACGACGAAGGCGCAAGTCATTTAACATCGCCGGCAGCTTTCGTGGAAGGAGGCATATTAGAAGCCTGTGAAGATTCTTGTAGCATTTGCCTCGAAGCTTTTTGCGATAGTGAACCTGGCACCATATTAATCATATTCTTTCTATTTATATACATATTCGTGTTTTCTTTCTTTAATTATAGCTTATAAATACACAATTTATGGTTGTTTATGTAATTACGTGCTTATTATATCGTAGGTGACAAGCTGCAAGCATGAATTCCACCTTCAATGTATTCTTGAATGGTACCAACGACTATAGTTTCTTGGATTTTGTATCGAATTTCAAGAATTGTAAATTTGTAATTAACTTTGTTGATACATTTTCTGTATTAGGTGTCAAAGAAGCTCTAATTGTCCCATGTGTTGGCAAGCCATTAGTCTAAAGGATCCATCCAGGTGACCTCAGATTTTCTTTAATTTGAAAATTTCAGATTTTGTGCGAATAAATTATTCGCTAATTTGTGGAATTTTTACAGTCCAGAGTTATTGGAAGCAGTAGAACAAGAAAGGCGAGTCAGATTTAACCCAACAAGAAATTCCACAATATTTCATCACCCGACACTTGGCGACTTTGAATTACAACATGTATGTCACATTTCTTGATTAAATTTATTATCGTTTTTTATATAAAAATCGAACCTTTTTAACAATTTTATTTGTGCGTTTTTTACGGTTGCCAGTTGGTGTGAATGATAGTGCACTTGAGGACCGAATAATTCAGCATCTGGCGGCTGGGGAAGGGTCAAGAAACCGGTCGACCGCAGTTCTTGGTTTTTTCCACTAGTCCCAATGCGGGTCCGGCCGCCACCATGGCGGGCTCTGGTGGTCTGGTTGATGAGTCTGAAGAAGTTGGGCCCGCTATTATTGGGCCTGTTAGGACATCGGGCATGGTTACGGGTGGTGGGGGTGGAACATCTGGAATGGCTAATGATTCGATTATTCAACAAGCGACCTCGGTTGTTCATAGGTATTTATTGTGCTTCTAATTCTTTTAATGGGTATTTACATGTTTTTTATAATTGAAATTTGGTTTATATTAGTAATTTATTATCGTTTCGAGAGCAGTTTCACACTATTGGACGTCTATCTCCCACAATACAACACTCGAAACATGTGATGTTTTTTATGTTTACCATAACAATGAGCAGTTTCGAGAGCAAGTGGTTCGGGTAATTTTTGCTTTTTCTTTTTTGAGCTAAATGCAAGAAATAGCAACGTACTTTTAGAAGAAGTAGCAATGTACTTCCATTTATTTATTTATTATTGCATCTTAGTTTCATTTGTTCCAATTACAGCATCGTACTTTCGGTTGTTTTCTATATAACAATGCTGTAAGCCAGTAACAGAAAGCAATAAAAGTAAGATGCTATAATAAAGAAATAAATGAGAGTACGTTGCTATTTCTTACATTTAACCCTACTTTCATTTATTTGTGTATTATAGCATCCTACTTTCATTTCTTATTGTTACAACATTGGACTTTCAATAATTTTTAAGTCTCTGAAATTACCAAACCATTTTTATATTTGATTTGATCTTCATTTAACAGGTTGTGAGGGGAATAAAAACTGACGAAGAAGCCTTTGAAAGTTTATCAAATTGTAAAGGTTTTTTTATGTTCTTTTCGTTTCGTCTTGAATTAGTCGATGGTGTTTATTTGGTTCGTTACGTTTTAAACCGCAAAAACTTTGGAGTGGAAACCCACCTTTGTTTTTGAATCGATTCACTCTTGTGGATTAGATCTTTTGTTTTACTTTAAATACAACTATGGATATGTGCAGTCCTAAAAGTTGCAAGTTTTAATGAAACATGGTAAATTTATATGTTAATTGATTTCATATAAATTTAGCAAGAACGATTTCACTCTTTTGCACACCTAAAAGATAAATTGTATCGGTTTACAATAAACTTTTATTAAGGTTATTAACTTTGGAGGTAAACTTAAAAAACGTCACTTATTTTTCTTTGAGTGGTTATTTTGTTTCTCCAAAGTCAAAGAAAAACATAATCAGATCCAAACAATACCCGTGCGGAGCACGGGTCGAACCTAGTTATAATAATTTTGGGGGTTAATCTAAATTCTAAAGTAAGGCAAAAACGTAAAATTAGTTTATGTGGTTTGCAAAAGGTTAAAAAAACTTTGATCTTTTATGGAAGATCTAAAATTAAAAAAATTACGTGGATTAGGTTGGTGACAGATTTGAAAAAATTAAATTGTTTTTTTATTTTGTTTTTTTATTTTTTAAAATCTATTTTAATATTTTTTGATTAAAAATAAAAAAATCCACCCATTCCCACCACCAGTGCGCTCTCTCTCTATCTATATATCTTTCTCTCATTGTAATTCCATTTTTGATACACTGGAATCAGGTTCAGAAGGAAACATTTATAAGTCTTCTTTTTCGATACACTCACTGCCTCTGCTCCCCAGCGACCAACAATGTCGATGATAACAGTCGTTTTTGCCGTTTGTTCCTCCACCGAGTCAATCGTAGCATAGCCAACCCTAGCGTAGCCCCATTCTCAAATCATTTCACTTTTACAGTTTACAAATCTGTCTAGACTTGTTGGTAGTTTAATAATTTTAATTGGTTAGTTAATTGGTTGTCATGTGTATGCGTGTATAAGTCTGTCCAAAACTTGTAATTGCTAGCATGTAGTTAATATAAAGGATATGTGTGTTTCTCATGTACGTTCTTCTACTTGATAAATGTTCTTGCAAGTTTTGTCATGTTAGATTAAATCCAACAAATGCTTGCACGGTGATCGAAAGAACAATCCTAGATGCATGTGGTGTTATAGAAAATTGAGAAAGGATTCAAATTGCTTATTTTAAGTCCAACAATTCATTAGATATATGGAATCATAATCTGAAGTAAACAAATATAACATCTAATATTGTTCATGCATGAATACAATATTTGATCAATAAACATTGAATCAAGCTTGGATTTGCTCTATGTGAAGAAGCGGTTAAGTTCTAGATCGAAGGCGAATGAAATTCTTTACTGAATATATTAATTTAACACAACACATTTAAAAAACTTCATCTTTATTGAAGTCATAAATATACACAATGAAAAATCGAACTGCTGGAGACACTGCTCATATATTGGTATGTGCCATCAACAGTGGATCACTTGACAACAATTCTCTGTTAAATTAAAAATATATCAACAAACACTAAAATATTTTACCCAAAGCATATATTAACCACATTCTTTGTAAGACTTACCTGTTACTTTTGTTGACAAGTATGGCAGAAATGGGCTCCTGGGGTGAGAGGTAAAACAACTCCCGCAATATGTATATACATGTAGCAATTCTGTGAAAGAGTTATATCAATGCATAAGAATGTAATATAAAATTATGTAAGTTTTTAAAAACTAAATCATTTTGAGAATCTAATAATGTTAAAGGAAACTAAGTTCATCTTACTCATTAGAGTGAAAAAGGAAAGAGAGGTAGTTGCCATAAATGCTTACCCCCCAAAACATAAAAATGAAAGTATCCAAAAGAAAGTACTTATCAAACTTGATTCCTTATACGCCACCCACACCTGAAAAAACAAATCAAACATTGTTGCTATAAACATATTAGAAAAAGCTATCCATTCATAATTGTGTGTGTGTGTGAGAGAGAACAGCTATTACGGACAACAATTATTATGAGACCGTGCGGATAATGCTATTTTATGAGAAACAAGGATTATAATATGTTTTTTTGGTAATGTTAAATACTAGAAAAATTACCAAAAAAACATATTTTCGTAGAATTATTTTTATTGTAACACATTTTCAATCATTATATTCATTCTTGTGTTTCACACATTCTGATTCACTCAATCTCGTCGTGATAGACATACGATTATTCTCACAGAATGAGGATCACAAAAAGTCCATATAACCTGTATAGAAGATTTAGTGACAATATATTCAGGGTTAGGACCATTTGATAACTCGTATATTCATGTGAAAATGAGAAACTCCTAGACTAGAATTTTTGTTTCAAAAACGACTTAATGCATTAAGTCGATTATATTTAAAACTTTTCATCAAAAAATTTTTAAAAAAAATATGCATATACGAAATGAGTATATATGCAGTTTTGTACATATGTGCACTTTTTGTGCACATGTGTACCTTAAAAAATCAAGTTTTTAAAGATTTTTTTTGACAAATGATCTTAAATATAAACGACTTAGTGTATTAAGTCATTTGTTTGAAAGAAAAAAAATTCTAGTGTAGGAGTTCTCATGTTCTCAAATGATCTTGACCATATATAGGGTTCAAATGAGAACCACTAAAAGGTTGGAAACCGTGAGAACCACTCATTCATATTTTAATAATGTCGTATTTTTAATTTTTAACACTTGGTTTTTATCAAAACAAAATTACTAAACATATAAAAATTCATAATTATCATCCATTTGCTATTAAACATCGATACTGATGTGTTTTAAAGTAAAAAACTTATGTTATACTATTTACAGTTTAATAACTAGAAATTTTTATTAAACTGTGAATATCGTAAAACGTGTCAGAAAATATGAAAAGTTATTAGGCTGATGGGAGTACCCATCACTTTGCCCAAAAGTGATGGGCGCCACGTCATCGCCACATAGGATTTTATCCCATCACACTCCATCACATTACCCCCTTTATACTCATCACATTTTCATCACACCACATCATCTTTTTAATTAAAAAAAATTCAAAAATAAATTAGAACATAATTTTTAAATTAAAAACCATTTCATTAAAAATAAAAATTACAAAAAAAAAAAAAACAAAATTAGAAAATAAAAATTACATTAAAAATAAAAATAAACGTAAACTAGTTGTCGTCATCGGTGTCGGTGTCGTTGTCGTTGTTGTTCCCGGGGCGATATTTAGCCCGTACACTTTCCCGCATCGCCAAGAAAATTTCCAAATCCTCGCCCTCGAAGTCGGATGGTTTTTTTGTCAAGAAGTCGATATCGGCGTTTCGTTGTAACTCCCGTTGCGTTTGGACAATTTGCCGTTGCGTTTTGACAATTTCTTTTTCCACCCGACCCATAATCCCGACCTTTTCGCTTTGTAATTGGACGTATCGGTCGAATTTGTCGCCAAATAATTCCATAACGCTCGACTCCGAACCGGAACCCGAAGCCGCTTTCTTGCCGGCTTTTTTTGCCCGGTCTCGCCCAATCGGTCGACGGATCGGTTGGGGTTCGTCTTCATCGAGATCGACGGGCTCGTCGTTCACGTCAATATAAGTTCGCCCGTCCGATTGTTGTGACGTCCCTTGGTGGACCGACTTCGATCGTTTAGTTCCCGAAGATTGCAAATCTTCGACAAGAAGCCATTTCGGTTGTTTTTTCAACTCATTCCAAGCTTGTATATACGGGAACGCTTTCCGAGTGGGCGTTGTTGTTTCGTATTGTTTTAACGCCGCGTTGAAAACGTCGAAGTCGTTGGACCCGCTTTTCCGCATATTCGAGAGATTGTTGAAGATGCCGTTAAAAGCGTTGAGCTTTAGTCGCATTTCACGAAATTTCCCCGAAATTTTATCCATGTTCCGTTTTTTTTCGCCTATAAGCTCGTAAAAAGTCGCTTGAACTTTGTTCCAAAAAGTATCAAGCGTTTGCGAGTCCCCGACGATCGGGTCAACGGAAGCGGAAATGTACGCCTTCACCAAGTTTAATTCCTCCTCTTTCGTCCAATTCGTTCTTTTTTCGCCTCCCGTTTGTTTTGCCTTCTTCCTTGCGGCCCGGCGGGTTTGGTTGTCGCCTTCCTCTTGTGTCTCTTGAACCATATCGGGAGACACCGGTTGCGGTTGCGGTGGTGGTTGTGACATCGGTGGTTGCGATGATTGAGCTTGGAATCCTTGCGGTTGAAACAGAAACGGGGGTTGATATTGTTGATATGGGTTGAATGCCGGATATGGTTGTTGAAAAAGTGGTGGTTGTGCGATCGGAGACCCGCCTTGAAGTAAATTCATAAAACCACCGCGGGGCGATTTAAGATTCGGGTATTGACGCGGGGTCGAGTTTAATCCGAATGGATCATACTCGCGGTTTTGGTTTGAAGGTGGGGTGTTTGGATTTTGTTCCATTGCAAAAGAAGGTTGAAATTTTTTAAGTTTGAGGTTAAAAAGATGAAGAAGGTGTGTGTAAAAGGTTAAAAAGATGTGTATATATATATATGTGTATATGGGTAATTTTAAAAAAAGCTAAATTTTTTTTTTAAATATTCTAGCCGTTCAACGGCTAACGGCTATATTCCTCTCGTGATGAAGCGTGAAACCGAGCACGGTGGAACACGATCACGCCCCATCACGGTAGCACGGGGCGGTGTGCACGCCGTGATGGGTGCCACCGTGTCCATCACGGCTCCTCTTCACGGTGTACTCCAAACGGTCTTAAGTTTGATATATTTAAAATAATAAACAAGTGTAATAAAAACAAAATAAACGAAAAAACATAATTTTTAAGATGTGAATATCGATTCTTACGGTTCCTAATATTTTAATGGCTGTTATTTAAACCATATATATATATATATATATATATATATATATATATATATATATATATATATATATATATATATATATATATATATATATATATATATATATATATAGTGTATATGTGTGCATACGTGCGTGTGTATATATATATATATATATATATATATATATATATATATATATATATATATATATATATATATATATATATTGGAGATAAATCGCATATATAATTAGATTATTTGTTTACTATAGTTAGTTATAATATTCCATGTATATCTCCTATATTCTTGTTGTATCTTGTATAAGTACTTGTTTAATAATCAATAATATTCAAGGTGAACAATTATCACTTTCTCACATGGTATCAGCCTTCTCACGTTCCTAACCCTAAATCGCCCATCTTCTTCCTTGCTTCTCGCCAATGGCTTCTTCTGACAGTACCATCTCCCTTAATACCCTCATCCACATGCTAACCATTAAGCTAAATTCTTCTAATTACCTCCTCTGGAGAAATCAGATTACACCTCTCCTTCTTCATCAAAGATGGATGAGTCATGTTGATGGTTCCGCTACCATCCCGCCATCCACCATCACTGTTGACGGAAAAGACGCTCCCAACCCAGCCCATGACGCTTGGGTAGAACTTGATCAAAAGGTCCTTTTGATCCTTCAATCGTCCCTCTCTGAAGAATCCATGGCCGAAGTTCTTGGTCTTTCCACCCCTCGTGAAGTGTGGACTACCTTGGAATCTGCCTACAGCCACGATTCCCAGGAACGATCTCAGAATCTTAAAGACTCTTTACGTCAACGGTAATCTCTCTGTCTCTGATTATGCTAAGCAATTTAAGGCCATCTGTGATCAGTTGCAGGCTATTGGAAAACCAGTTGCAGGCTATTGGAAAACCAGTTTCTAATGATGATAAAAGTCACTGGTTCCTGTGTGGTTTGGGACCAAATTTTGAAACTTTTTCCACTGCTCACCGCGCTCTCCCTACGCGTCCCTCTTTTCGTGATTTGGTCTCTCACGCTGAAGGCCACGAGCTTTTTCTCTCTTCCTTGCATGAATCGACACCTCCTCCTGCTGCTTTTAATGCAAATACCTCTCGTGGAAGGGGCCGCTCGGGTCCTTCAAACAACCGTGGGAACTCTTCCAATCGTGGCAGAGGCCGGTCTGGTCGACGACCTCCTCACTGCCAGCTATGTCGCACGGAGGGGCATTATGCGAGTGCCTGTCCAGATCTCATCACCTATGCTAACCGATCCTCCCCTTCTGCCGCCAATCTTGCTCAAGCTTTTCATGCGGACTGCAAGATCAATGAATCTACTGCGGACTGGTATGTAGATTCAGGTGCGACTGCCCATATGGCTCCCTCTTCGGCTAATCTTGACTCCTCCGCTCCTTATCATGGCAACGACAAGGTTGTTGTTGGAAACGGTAATATGCTTCCCATCTCTCATACTGGTACTTTATCTCTTGCTCCAAACTTAAAATTGCGAGATGTTCTTGTCGTTCCTCATCTCAAAAAGAAGCTTTTATCTGTAAGCAAGTTAACTAATGATTACCCGGTTGATTTTCTATTGTCTCGGTCTTCCTTTGCCATTCAGGACAAACTCACCAAAAAGATCTTGGCAACCGGCAGGCATAAGGGTGGTCTATATGTGCTTCACTCCGCATCCCAAGCTTTAGTGGCATCCGTGGTCTCCTCTAAAGCGTCTTTTGATTTATGGCATAAAAGACTTGGTCATGTTGCTTATGATATTGTTTCTCTTCTTAATAAACATGGATATTTGAGTGTTACTTCTGCTTTACCAAGTTCTAATATATGTTCTTCTTGTGCACTTTCCAAGCAACATCGTTTACCCTTCAAGTTAAATGAAAAACGATCTTTACATGTGCTTGATTTAGTTCATTGTGATTTATGGGGACCTGCTCCGGTTATTTCTGTTGATGGTTATCGGTATTATGCCTTGTTTGTTGATGATCACTCTTTCTTGGTTTTATCCGCTTAAAAAGAAATCCGACTTTTATGAGGTTTTAGTCACATTTTTTACTTTTGTTCAAACCCAATTCTCTTGCAAAATTAAAACTTTTCAGAGTGATGGTGGTACTGAATTTCTTAATCATCGGGTTGCTAAATTATTTGCTGACAATGGCACCCACCACCAAATGTCATGTCCTTATGTTCCTCAGCAAAATGGTCGTGTTGAACGCAAGCATCGTCATCTCACCGAAACCGGCCTCGCCATGCTCTTTGGTGCTAATGTTCCTGCAGATCGTTGGGTAGAAGCTTTCACCTCTGCCACATATGTCATAAATCGATTGCCAACCAGGTTACTACTAAACAAATCTCCTTTCGAGATTCTCTTCAACGTTTTCCCTGATTACAACAACTTTAAGGCATTTGGTTGTCGGGTATTTCCCTACTTACGACCCTATGCGGAACATAAATTAGCACCACGAAGCATTGCATGCATATTTTTTGGCTATTGCACTCGGTACAAAGGATACAAGTGTTTTGATCCCATTACCACTAAAACCTTTATCACTCGACATGCCAAGTTTGACGAAACATTCTTCCCATTTACTGGTGGTCCATCATCTACAGACGAGCTCACTTTGTTTTTAAGCTCTTATTCGGATGACATACCTGCTATTGTACTCGATAAACCAGTAGCACCTGTGTCATCACCATCCTCAGCGTCGAGTTCTTCCCCAGCACCATGTATTACGTGTCTGCACGATGATCCCATTACTGCTGCTGCCGCACCACTGCCACCGCCATCTCCGGCTCCTACGCCTCCGTCTTCACCGCAGCCCTCTCCACTGCAGCCCTCACCACCGGCTCCGCCTTCCGCACCTGGGCATTCAATGCTCACTCGCGGGAAAGCCGGGTACTTTTAAACCACGCCATATTTTTAATCTCCTAGCAATTGCTCCGACACGTCTTCATGCCGCCTTATTTGCTGCTAAAGAACCTAAGGGTTTTAAATCCGCATCCAAACATGATCATTGGTGTCGTGCCATGAATGAAGAAATTCGAGCTCTACGGGATAATCATACCTGGACCATCGTACCACGGCCATCCAATGTCAACATTGTTGGATCAAAGTGGGTTTTTCGCACTAAATATCATGCCGATGGTTCTATTGATCGGCATAAAGCTCGTCTAGTTGCACAAGGGTTCACTCAAATTCCGGGTTTTGATTTTTCCCACACCTTTAGTCCAGTTGTCAAGGCCACAACTGTTCGCGTTGTTTTGTCCTTAGCTGTCACGAATCGATGGAATCTTCATCAACTTGATGTTAAAAATGCCTTTTTAAACGGTAATTTACGTGAAACAGTATATATGGAGCAACCTCCGGGGTATGTTGATCCTAAGCATCCCAATCATGTGTGTCGTCTCAACAAGGCTTTATATGGCCTTCGTCAAGCGCCAAGGGCTTGGTTTCAACGCCTTAGTTCCTTCCTAGTTGCTCAAGGCTTCAAATGTAGTCAAGCTGATACGTCTCTCTTCATTTTCCATCAAGGGTCATGCTTACTCTACCTCCTTGTTTATGTTGACGATATCATCTTGACTGGAAACCACTCCCCATCCATTGCACGCTTTATTAATCGCTTGAAAACTGAATTTGCCATTAAGGATCTAGGTAAATTGAGTTATTTTCTTGGCCTTGAAGTTACTTATACTTCGGACGGTTTGTTTCTCAATCAAAGTAAATATGCTCATGACATCTTAAGTCGTGCAGGTCTTCTTGATTCCAAACCTGTTAGTACTCCTCTTGCTACTAATGATGTCTTTACTACTGCTGGCACTCCTTTTCACGACACTACCTTATATCGATCCTTTGTTGGAGCCTTGCAATATTTGACGATTACACGACCTGATCTTTCTTATGCTGTCAATCAAGCAAGCCAGTTCCTTCATGCTCCTACTGTTGACCATTTTACCCTTGTTAAAAGGATTCTACGCTATGTCAAAGGCACTATAACTCATGGTCTTCATTTCTCGGCTCCTACAAAATCAAGGCTTATTGGTTATTCGGATGCAGATTGGGCTCGTTGTATTGAAACTCGACGCTCCACTTATGGCTACTCCATTTTCTTTGGTGGTAATCTTATTTCTTGGAGTGCTAAGAAACAACCTACTGTTTCTAGATCAAGTTGTGAATCTGAGTATCGTGCCATGGCGAATACTGCAGCAGAAATGATTTGGATTACACATCTGCTTCGTGATCTAAATGCTTTGCCACCATCTCGCCCTACCTTGCTTTGTGACAATCTAAGTGCCATTTTTCTGAGTCAAAATCCTGTTGCACACAAGCGGGCAAAACATATAGACATTGATCATCATTTTATTAGGGAACTTGTTCTATCCGGCAAACTGCATACTCAATTCGTTCCTACCAAGCTTCAAGTGGCCGACATCTTCACCAAACCTTTACCAAGACCGCTGTTTGAGATGTTCCGTGACCAGCTTCGAGTTCGCCCACCACCTGTGCGCTTGAGGGGGGGTATTGGAGATAAATCGCATATATAATTAGATTATTTGTTTACTATAGTTAGTTATAATATTCCATGTATATCTCCTATATTCTTGTTGTATCTTGTATAAGTACTTGTTTAATAATCAATAATATTCAAGGTGAACAATTATCACTTTCTCACAATATATATATATATATATATATATATATATATATATATATATATATATATATATATATATATATATATATATATATATATATATATATATATATATATATATATAGGGGTATGATATTGTTTTTCAAAACAACTTATTCACTTGTTATTTTTTAAATAGCCAACGTGTCTAAAAATGTTGGGCAAATACATAAGCAATTTTCATAAGTGTGTTTAAGTAAAAAACGCAGAGTAAATTTTGATAAGTTACAACCCCTATGATTTTAGAAAGTGCTTATGACGTATGCATATAAAAAAAAGACTCCACTACCCTCATATACAAGCCTCGTGCTTTTAGAAAGATCTTGTGTCCTTTTATGTCATATTTGTATATATAAGCTAGTCAAACTTCAAACACTTTTAAAAAAATGACTTATTAACATATAGTTTTTTGCAACCACATTAGGTAATACAAAAAACACTTTTTTAGAAACTTTTTTTTTTCAACACAAAAGCTAATTAATATTTATTTTTTTTTTAAAAATGCTTATTGGGTTAAATAAGCAATGACAAACACCCTTAATACAAACGATTAAATGAATCACTTAAACAATTGAAAAAAAAAGACTTGTTTGTTCATGCATATATGTGGAGATGTGTGCTGATTTGTAGATTCAAAAAGACACGTTTTTTTTACATATTAATTTTCATTGCCATTCTCTTAGACGTAGGTATTAGAGTAGATTGGTGGTGATCTTTTTAAATATTATCTAAAAAAAAAGTTCACAAGTTATTGGCGTTTTAAGATGTTATTTGATCTCAAACCAACAACCAAAGTAAATGGTGAACGAAGACATACCGCTATAGTGACAATAAAGAAATAGACGTCAGTCACTGTTGCTACCATGCACCGTGTAAATACACCGGCACGAAATGGTGATCCATCAACAATAAGCACATAAATAAAAGTTCCCAGCATTAAGCAGCCTAGCGCGGAAATGATTACTTTTGCAATTAGAATAGAATGCCCCTTCTTGTATCCCATGAAATCCCTAACCAAAATATATAAATAAAAAATTACAAGTATGTTCACACATTTTTAAGCGATTTTAAACAATTTATCATTAGACATGTTCCTCTAACAAAAATAAGACTTTGATGAAAGGATGTCAAAAATGGTATTATAAGAAAGCAAGTAAAGGGTGATTCTTACTTCTTTTGATGTCTCACCAACACAAAATATAATGGATCCGTTGATGATTCTTCTTCTGGCGACAACTTAAAGAACTGGACAGCGATGTATGCACTGGTAATAGGGCTATAAAAGGAAAGAATATTTTACTATAACACCAATTCATATATGTACCCATCAGTAGTATTAATTTCTGATCTCTACAAATTCGAAAAATGTAGTGCTTGAAAATAGTATGGAAGAATTAACATTGAAAATATTTAGGCTATATTTACCGAACCTACTGAATTATTAAGGTGGTCCCAAGATTAAGAACATGTCATCACTCTGGCCAGGAGGTGACTGTGTGTACATAACTAATTTTTTTTGTTAAAGCACATAGTAATTATGGATTTCCCAACAATATGAGTGAATTCCACCGTTCTCAAGTACAATGAAATTTTTACTCAAAACCTGTTACACTGCTAATTAATAGAAAGAAGTTTACCTTCCTGCGAATAGCATAACAGGTATTAATACAGCTCTCTTGATCCAGCTTGTTTCCTTGTAGACTATCCAAGCCTAATATTGCAAGCATAAAAAACACATATGAGTGTATGTTAATCCAAATATTACTCTGAATAAAGATGGATTTTTGGAGATAGAATGTTCACAGTCCTGAGGATTATGGGTTACTCAGTGTTCATCAAAAATCAAAAGGTACCGAGCTCGTGAAGTTACATATATATAAATGATTTAGTTGCAATAGCTAAAGTTTCAGACTATAAATTCCAAACAATTGTAAGTGAAAATAACTTTCTTACCAATATAACACCAAGATTTACGTAAAAGTCTACCAATGTCACTACCAGCCACCTGTAATTAATTTAACAATAAACTCATTAAAAAGGAAATCCTTTCCTTTTTGATTAAGAGTTAATAAAATCATCGATCATTAGCCTAAGTGTTCGAAGATTCTATCTTACGTTTGGAAAATCTTAATAGTGAAACAAAATGTTAACCGAAGAGCCCATCACCATGGTTCTCTTTTAAAATAGAGGATTAAAGTCTTCTTTGTTTGTTAGTGGCAAACATACCTACGCGTAGTAGGGAGCGAGAACATAGCATTTGATAACGATAACAGTAATACAGTGATCAAGTTACTATACCAAGTGCGAGTATCCTCTTTTAACTTTTAACAGAAAAGTAATTAAGAAGAGATGAAATTACATTTAATTACAAGGATAAAAACTTGTTCCGTTTGCTAAGAATTTTAACGAAACACTAAACATACGTATTCAAACAAAACACACACTAATAGGAAAACGAACCTCCAACATCTACAGGTAATCTTGCTACACAAATATTTAATTTGAGCTCGTAACTTACCTTGAGCTTAGGTCAACACAAGCATCGAATCCACGCGTTTCAATTGCCCAAATAGTTAGAGATGCCATCATTAAAGCCAATACGATAAACATCGTCTTCAATGCCAGTACAATCGATGCCGCCGCCATTATTGCTAGGATGATGTGTCACTGTGTGTAGAGGGAAGTATAATAGATGACGACTATGAGTATAATTGCAGTTATGAAACTTGTGTTTGATAGCTTTATGTAAAGTATGATACAACAAAATATTTGCCTATTTTAAAATTTTTGAGAAAGATTTTTATAAGCAATCAATTATTATTATTATTATTATTATTATTGAGCAACATATGAGATTTTATTATTTGATAAAAGTCGTTGTTTCCCGATTGCCATAATTTTGTAATAAATTCAATCACTAAGCGGAAGACACGAATATCAATACAAATTACATGCATATTATAAACTATGGATGTAACCCCAATGAGCATATATGATATAACCAAAGAAGTCCTGCCTGCGTATGATTAAGCATGAATTAAATAAATTAATACTTATTTTATGTTATCTTAAATTGGATCGTTTTCGTACCAGCTCAAATTAACACACATTGAAGAGATGGTGACATTTGATCGCATATAATTTGTGTTTGGTGATGATTCAATTACAGAGATATATTTGGACGATTTGTTAGAACCAGATCCTCTCGGTACTTGACAAAAATACAAAAGATGAACATCAAGATTCAACCCAAACTAACCATTGAATCCGACCAGACTGTGAAAGAAACTGAAGATGGTGATAAAGAGATGGCGACTATATACCTTCTTGAAGCTTCTGGTAATGAGCGTGGGATACCCAATATAGTGTCTGATGGTGATGGAGGTGACGATGAAGTTCCTGCCGGAGAAGATTGTGGGTTTCCGGTGGCTTTGTGTGACGGGTTGTGGGAGCTTGAAGATATGCTGCTAACTATTATGCTTTGTTTCACTCTGAGCTTATTATATAGTGGTTCTTAGTATTAATTAATTGTTTTTTTGGCTGGAATACACAACGGTCGACAGAGGCGATTGTGGGGGTGGAATGGTCGCGAGAGGCGGGCCGCCCTTATGGAAAAGATTTACTTCAAATATAATAATTTTTAGTGTAACGAGAATTTCTATATCAAAAATCATAAAATATTAATCAAATAATAATTTATAATATCGGTTTTGAAAGTGTCTAGCAATTAGTCGACGGTCAAACTAGAATCCAACGTGGGATCCTCAAGTTTCATTTTTTCAAGTTTCTTGTCTTTTGGTTTCAACAGATCAGATACATTCTTGACTTTCCTTGTATGATAAAAAATGTCAGGTAATATTTATTAGAACAGCCAATGACTTCCAGCTTAAAGGGCCGGTCCAAACATATTTTAGACCCGGGGTGAAAACAAAAATGGGGCCTCTAACTATTGATTATAAATTTTATATTGACAAAATATAGACTAGGTTTTAGGGGTGTTAGCTAAATACCAAAACCAATACAATGCAAAAGTGTGCAGAAAACCAGTGATGAACTAAAACCAAAAGTCGGGCCATAGTGAAAAACAAGTGGTTTGGTTTTAAAAAGACCGTTATTTATTTCAAATTCATTTTTTTTAATATAAAAACAGGAAATACAATAGCAACAAGGATTTTGATGCTCTTTCATGTATAACAAAAGAAATTGTATTTAAATGTTTGATTATATGTATACTTCGGTATTACTGCTTGACTTTGAATCAACTACAAAAATATTCTTACAAACAAAATATTATAGATGATGTTATAGTTACAATATTAAAAAGTTAAAGAAAACAGTAACCAATAATATTGAAGATCGTAGTGTAATATTTGGTTTAGGAGGTAAAAGATATCTAGGAGTAACGAAAAAATTATACAAAAAAAAAAATAGAAACAAAATAAAGCTATTGTAATATAACAACTTTTCCTAAATATGTATTAAGTTTACGCCTTTGTATATTACTTTTGAGTTAAAAGTTTCCAAAATGCATAGAAGGGGAATCGAACACTGCACAATCCATAGCAGAAAATGCATCATAACCGGATCATCTAGAGCTAATTTGAATACTACTGCAGCACAAGTTATATATATAGTATATAGCCGAATTAATTTGGGGCCCCAACCTGTCATGAGGCCCGGGGCCGTCGCCCAACTTGCCCTCCCTATTGGGCCGGGCCTGCCAGCTTAGCTGGGAAGAGGCATCGGGTTATATACCCATAGGGTGGAGGTCGTGAGTTCTACTCCGGCTAACACCCTTGTAGGGGATTTTCCCAGGCAAGGTGGTCAGGGGGGACGAAACGGAGGCGATTGTGGCCTGCCCGGTTACCGGATCCACTCTAACGTTCCGGAGTACTCCAAATTATTATCCGCCGGTTCTAAAAAAAATAATAAAGAAAAATATTTATTAGAACAGTTGGTAAAATTTATATTGGGATTTGGGCCCATGGAAATGTTACACACCTGTTATACATTCTTGACTTTCCCTATATAATAAAAAAATGGCAGGTAATATTTATTAGAAGAGTTGGTAAATTTTATATAGGGCCATGGAAATGTTACACACTTGTTAAAAGTTCGTGGTTGTGGAGACGCGTTTGTAGGTATTCATATGTGGCAAACCGAAAGTAGTATGAGGAAAGTCGTATTTGGTATTCGGAGAAATGTTGTGCCTCTACCAATCCATATAAGACGGGTCGTAATACATGTCACGGGGGGAACCGTGTGTTGGGATATAACAAAACAAGTTAGGCACTTCGAAAAATGATAAACGATTTCGGCAAAACACGCGGAAATAAAATGGAGAATAACGGCAAACTAAAATTGTAAAATCGGAACACAATATTTAACGTGGTTCGGTCACGGGATCACGACCTACGTCCACGGGCGAACGAGAGAGAGAGTTTTATTAATACCAAGAAAACACTACAATCATACAAGGCTAAACTGCACTTGTAGTCTGACCACTCACAAGAAAATATCACTCGCACTTTTGGCTGCCAAACTGGACTCTGCACAAAAGTCGAACTTACGAAACTGTGATATATCTATCTATGATTTTCTTTATGTGTTTGTGTGTTGTGTTGTTGGTGTGTTTCATTTGATGTGTAGCACCACCCTTTATATAGCCTTCAAAGTTACTAATTCTTCAACATTGGGTGGTAGCAAAAATATTTTATTTTGTTTTGCCTTTGACTAGGAAAGCCTCCATACCTAACAATCTCCCACTTGGAGGCTTCAACAACTTGGTTATTCTCTGCCATCCAATTCGTGCAACATTTCTTAATCACACACACTCTCTCTCTCGTTATCTGCCACGCCATCCTCTTCAAACTTCTGGAAGGCCAGTTGAAGTCATACAAAACTTCAACTTGTTTGTGGTAACCACCTTGGTGAACATATCTGCTGGATTATTCGTTCCAAGGATTTTCTTCAGATGTAGAGTACCATTATTGATTAACTCTCGAATGAAATGGTACCTCATCTGAATGTGTTTCGTTCTACTGTGAAACACCGGATTCTTTGCTAGGTGAACTGCACTTTGGTTGTCACAATGCAGTACACAATCCTCCTGCTGAAATCCAAGTTCTGATAAGAAGTTTTTTAACCATATAAGCTCCTTGGCTGCTTCTGCAATAGCCATATACTCTGCTTCTGTGGTTGAAAGAGCAACACTCTTCTGTAACCTAGACATCCAACTGATTGCGGTACCTCCGATTGTGAAAACGTACCCCGTTGTGCTTTTACCCGAATCCGCACATCCACCCAAATCTGCATCGGCAAACCCTTCTAAGACTACCCCCTTTCTTCTGAAACATAGGGCAATCTCAGCTGTTCCTTTCAAGTAGCGTAACAGCCACTTTACTCCTTCCCAATGCTCTTTTCCTGGATTTGACATAAACCTGCTTACTACTCCCACTGCATGAGCAATATCTGGTCTTGTGCATACCATAGCATACATCAAACTACCAACTGCAGATGCATAAGGAACTTTAGCCATATGTTCTCTGTCTTCTTCCGTCTTTGGGGATTGCTTCTTTGAGAGTTTCTGACTTCCCAAAGGTGTACTTCTTGCTTTAGCATCTGCCATGCTGAACTTTTCTAAAACTTTCTTGATGTACTTGGTTTGCGAAAGTTTTAATGTACCGGTAACTCTGTTCCTGGCTATGCTCATGCCCAATATCTGCTTAGCAGCCCCTAGGTCCTTCATCTCGAACTCTCTGGACAACTGCTTCTTAAGCTTGTTGATCTCATGCATGTTGGATCCAGCTATCAACATGTCATCAACATATAATAACAGGATGATGTAAGAGGAGCTGAATTTGTTCAAGTAACAGCAGTGATCCATCTCACATCTGCGATACCCACTCCTTTGCATGAAGCTATCAAACTTCAAGTACCACTGTCTTGGAGCTTGCTTCAAACCATACAGACTTTTCTTTAACTTGCACACCAGATTTTCCTTACCGACTGTGGGAAAACCTTCTGGCTGTACCATGTAGATGTCTTCTTCCAGGTCGCCATGGAGAAAAGCTGTTTTCACATCTAGCTGCTCTAGATGGAGATCTTCAGAGGCTACAATTCCCAAGACCATTCTGATTGTAGTCATCTTCACAACTGGGGAGAAGATCTCATTATAATCGACCCCTCGTTTATGTTGGAACCCTTTGACCACCAATCGTGCCTTGTATCTTTTACTGCCATCGATCTCATCCTTTACCCGGAGCACCCATTTGTTCTGCAGTGCTTTCTTCCCTGCTGGGAGCTTGACTAAGGACCAAGTCTGGTTCTTGTCAAGCGAGCTCAATTCGTCTTCCATAGCCTTCTTCCACTGTATGGAATCTTTCATCCTTAAGGCCTCTGGATAGGACTCAGGTTCACCATTCTCAGTCAACAACAAGTAATTAGCTGAAGGAGAATACCTAACTGGAGGTCTTGGTACTCTAGTAGATCTACGAACAGTGGGAGTTGAGGTCTCTGCATCATCTGCAACCCCGTCTTCAGAACTACTGTCATCTGTGCTCCCACTATCTCCATATACATCAGAGCTCCCACTGCTTCCTGAACTTTCACCTATCTCTGGAGTACTGATAGGTTTCACAACGTCATCTTCAGAGATCTCTTCAAACTCAACTTGATTTTCTGCTTTCTCTGGTTGTTTGTTTCTGCCTGAGCTCTCTGCAAGTTCATCTTTATATAGGACGTTCTCGTTGAACACCACATCCCGGCTTCTGATAACCCTTTTATTTTGGTTATCCCAGAAGCGGTACCCCATGTCGTCCAACCCATAGCCTATAAAAGTGCATTTCCTTGCTTTTGCCTCTAGCTTGTCTCTCTCTGAGTCTTTAACTTTGACATAAGAGACACAACCGAAAACTTTCAAGTGTTTGAGAGAAATTTCACGACCTTGCCATTCCTCTTCTGGAATCTTGAACCCTATGGGGACTGAGGGTCCTCTGTTGATTAGATACGCAGCTGTGTTGACCGCATCTGCCCAGAACATCTTGGGTAAACCTGCATGCAGTCTCATGCTCTTAGCCCTTTCGTTCAATGTACGGTTCATCCTCTCAGCTACTCCATTTTTCTGAGGTGTCTCTGGAACCGTCTTCTGCATTCTGATTCCTTGGTCAGCACAGTAATCAACAAATTCTTTGCTACTATATTCGCCCCCATTGTCTGATCTGAAACACTTGATCTTCAAGTCTGTTTCATTTTCCATAGTAGCTTTCCATTTCTTGAAAGTGCTGAAAACTTCAGACTTATGTTTCAAGAAATAAACCCAAACCTTCCTTGTGCAATCGTCTATGAACGTGACATAGTATCGGGATCCTCCCACTGAAGAAACTGAAGTGGGACCGTAGACATCTGAATGAACTAGCTCCAGCTTCACAGACTTGGGCTGATGACCCACCTTCTTGAAAGTGACTTTCTTCTGTTTGCCAAGAACACATGGCTCACAGAAATCGACTTTCACAGTCTTTAGCTCTGGTATTCTTCCTTTGGAGGCTAGCATCTTCATTCCCTTCTCACTCATATGCCCAAGTCTTTGGTGCCATAGAGTGGATGCCCCAACTTCTTCAACAGCGTGTGCTTCGGCATCAGAAACTTCCACCATATAAAGTGTACCCCGCTTCTGTCCTCTAGCAACGACTAAATTCCCCTTTGTCACCTTCCACTGATGATCACCAAATGTAACATGGTGACCTTCATCATCAAGCTGCCCCACGGATATTAACATCCTCTTCAACTCAGGAATGAACTTGACATTCTTCAAAGTCCAATATGTTCCTAAAGTTGTCTTGAGGACCACATCCCCAACACCTGTAATATCCAGGCTCTTGTTGTCTGCTAGTCTGACCTTTCCTTTGTACTGCCGGAAATTCTGCATTACTTCTCTGGAATGACTAGCATGGAACGACGCACCAGAATCCATGATCCAGGATTCTGTTGAGTTTTCAACACAGCAAATGAGGGCATCATCTTCAGAATCTACTGCCATATTGACTTCTTTCTTGCCTTTGTCTGCCGAAGGCTTTGGGCACTGATTTCTGAAATGACCATTCTCTTTGCAGTTCCAACAGGTAACATCATTCCTGTTTTTCTGACCACCTCTCTTTCTCGACTTCGATCTTCCTCTACCACCGCCTCCTTTGTTGGGCCTTCTTCCTCTGTCTTCTGTACTTAGGAGACTACTGGAAGATTCTCCGGCACTCCGTCTTCGCACATCCTCTCCAAGGATTAAGTCACGAATACCTTCGAATGACAGCTTAGCACCTCCGGCTGAACTGCTAACTGCTGTTACTGTACCGGACCAACTCTCAGGCAACGAAGATAATAACAGCAATGCCTGGACTTCGTCTTCGAATCCAATATCAACAGATATCAATCTTGATATTATTGAGTTGAATTCATTCACATGGTCTGTCACAGAGCCTCCTTCTTTCATCTTCAGATTCACCAACTGCCGAATCAAGAAAACCTTATTTGCCGCTGAAGGTTTTTCGTACATATTAGACAGCGCATTTATCAGATTGAAGGTTGTCTTTACACTGACAATATTGTATGCTACATTCTTTGCCAATGATAACCTTATAACTCCAAGTGCCTGCCGATCTAATAAGTCCCATTCTTCCTGGGCCATCGTTTCAGGTTTTATTCCGAACAGTGGTAGGTGTAATTTTTCTGGTAGAGATAATCTTCGATTTGCATTCTCCAAAATCCGAAATCGTGACCTTCGAATTTTTCGATCCTAACTTTCCCATCTTCAGCCATAGCTTGAAAAATAATATTTTATAAGGCCAATCGAAACCTCGTTTCTGATGTGGAAGATCAGACTAAGCTGCAACCACAGAGCATACGCGAGATACGACTTCCTTTAAACCCGGAGCTCTGATACCAGTTTGTTGGGATATAACAAAACAAGTTAGGCACTTCGAAAAATGATAAACGATTTCGGCAAAACACGCGGAAATAAAATGGAGAATAACGGCAAACTAAAATTGTAAAATCGGAACACAATATTTAACGTGGTTCGGTCACGGGATCACGACCTACGTCCACGGGCGAACGAGAGAGAGAGTTTTATTAATACCAAGAAAACACTACAATCATACAAGGCTAAACTGCACTTGTAGTCTGACCACTCACAAGAAAATATCACTCGCACTTTTGGCTGCCAAACTGGACTCTGCACAAAAGTCGAACTTACGAAACTGTGATATATCTATCTATGATTTTCTTTATGTGTTTGTGTGTTGTGTTGTTGGTGTGTTTCATTTGATGTGTAGCACCACCCTTTATATAGCCTTCAAAGTTACTAATTCTTCAACATTGGGTGGTAGCAAAAATATTTTATTTTGTTTTGCCTTTGACTAGGAAAGCCTCCATACCTAACACCGTGATGACACCTGGACCCCATCACGGCCGTGTACACCACTCTGGGTGCACCGTGATGGTGTGGTCGTTGTTGAATGTGATGGGGAGCACGGTTGATCACGACCAATCAATTTTTATTTTTTTTAAATTGTCACTTACATATATAACCAGCCAATAGCAACCTACTATTTTTATTATCATTGAATTAATTTTATTTGGAAAAGATGATGTGGTATGATGGGTATTTCTGGTGTGGTGTGATGATAATGTGATGGTGAGGTGGCGGTGATGTGACGCCCATCACATGTGATCATGTGATGGGTACTCCCATCAGCCTAATAGTATCATAGAAAACAGTTTTCATGCATGGTAGATCTGAAACTTCGGGGCATATATAGTTGTTGACACGACATCAGTGTCGGGGTCTAATGAGAGCATCGAAATGAGAGAGTTCTCGTAAATCACCCACTGTTTGGATACCGTTTCCCTATAGGAACAAAATATGTTACGTAAAATAAAGAAAATAAGGCATGAAGGTTTAAAGGGGAAGGGTGCGTACATGTTTGTCTACAAACAATAACAACATTCAGTTTTTTGGCCAGTTGCATCGCCAAATTTAAGATCAGAAAGCGGTCTACTATTCATTGTAGTTGGGCTATTACAAATGCAAATGCAGACAACAATGTAAGTATATCACTAAAATTTAAAAAGCATAACTATATGAAATTTATGTTATAGTAATGGTATGCGGAAAGTATTTTGCAATTACTTTACATTAATTGCAGTTTTCAATTAGGGTCAAAACTATATTTTAACAGATTTTACTTGTTGTCATATATAGTGACATTGTTAAAAAAAACTTTTTGGATTCGACTTTGGTTTCAATGTTGCTGGTATACATGAACTATTTTGCATATATTTGTATGTAGGTATATATACTTGTTGGATGTCAATTTCTTTTAAGAAATCAGAGAAGATAATATTTTTTGTTGTGTTCGGAAGATATTGTTCTAGTGGAATAATTAGAACTTTTAAGCCTTGAGGTGATGTTGCTCTAGAGAAAACAACGTATAGTTGCCCATGGCCAAATAGTAAATATTGCCTGAGGAACATAAACACCTAGCTATTTTATTTAATAATTGACATTGGGTTTTGTTTATGTGTTTTAGTGGAAATTGCTTTCTTTTGAAAACAAAAGGTAATTATTTATCATTATAATCAAAGGTAATGCAAGGTATATATACACAAGATGATCAGTTGTTGCTCCCGTGATGATTTTTTCCTCAATAACTTTCGGTAGCAATTGTGAAATTATTAATCTTGTTCCGTTGCAAAGTCCAGCAGTTTGGTTGATGTTGCAGAGCAAAATAACAGGAGATCAACTTAGATCGAGACGATGATAAGGGATCCCATTATATTCAGTAGATTTAGATATTCAGTTGGGTGAAGTATCTCAATATCGCCTTTATTATGTGCCAAAGAAATCAATAAGCCAACACTTAATGCCTTCAGGTATGCCCTCTCTCCTGAACTCACTTTTTGCCTGCCACCTCAGCATCCAGTCAGCATTTCTCTCTTTTCGCTTTACCCCCATAAATGTTCACCTCTCACTACCTCTTACTTTTTAATTTAAAAACTAAATTTAAATTAAAATAAAACTAATAATTTCTAAATAAAATAATTCATTAAAATATAAAAATTAAATACGAAAATTACATTAAAAATAAAACCTAAAAATTTAAAACACACATTAAACTTAAAATAAAAAAAATACATCTTTTATAAAAAAGTAGGATCGTCACTCCCATTCTTCCTCCTCGATATCGGGCACCGGCCCCGGCTCAACTCTAGCCCGATAGATATGCTCGACCAAATCCGCACGAAGGTTGTTATGGATTTCTTTGCTGTGAACCTCGTTTCTATTCTCTAGATATGCCGCCGATCCAATTGGTAGCGGCTCGTATGTTGGCAAAACTTCGTCCGGATCATACGTTCATATCGCTTTCCCCTCGTCTTACAAAATCATATTATGTAATATGATGCATGCGTATATAAGGTCTCGTATTCTCCTCGGATCCCAAGCCCGTGACGGGTATTTGATCATGTGAAAGCGCTGTCGAAGAACTCCAAACGCTCGCTCCACATCCTTCCTAGCCGCTTCTTGTGCGACCTTGAACATTTTACACTTTGGATCCATTGGACATGTGAATGACTTCACAAACACGACATAATCCCGATATATACCATCGGCTAGATAATACCCGTGTTTGTAGTACGCTCCGTTGACCTGAAACGGACAAAAAGGTATAACGCCTCTATAAATGTCGTTAAAAATCGGCGATTGGTCGAGCACGTTGAGGTCGTTGTTTGCACCCGAAACGCCAAAAAACGCATGCCAAATCCATAAATCGTGGGACGCCACTGCCTCGAAGATGATAGAAGGGTGCCGATGATCGCCTCGTGTGAATTGGCCACGCCATGCATTGGGGCAAGCGGCCCACTCCCAATGCATACAGTCGACGCTCCCAAGCATGCCGGGAAAACCATGTTTACTTTCATGCGCGACGTACAACGTTTGAATGTCGTTCGGCGTTGGTTTTCGCAAATAACGTTTGCCGTAAACATGGATGATAGTGAACGAGAACTCGTATATACTTTCACGAACTGTGCGCTCCGACATCTTCAAATACTCGTCCCATAAATCAAATGCGGTGCCGGTTGCAATTTGACGAATCGCAGCGGTACATTTTTGTTCCGCCGTGAAACCCCTTCTGTTCCTACCATCGTATTGCAATCGCAATATGGGATTGACTTCGCTCACATCACGAACTATACGCAAAAATAGTCCATTGTTCATCCGAAACCGACGCCTAAACTGGTACGTCGAGTACAATTGGTGTTCTGCTAAATAGTCGCGGACAATGAGATCGTGCGCAGCTTGACGATCTTTGTTTATTGTTGCCCGTCTTGTTAAAGGACGTTCATTTTGTGAACTTTCTGCGGCGTCGGCGGTTATTTGCACAGCTTGTCGAAGCAATGATGCCGCTTGAACGGTAGCTTCAAGCAACCAACTTTCGTCTTCAGACGAAGACGACGAATCGAAGAGCACCTCGAATCTAGGATCCATTTTTTTTTGTAGTATGTTGTGTATGTGTTGTGTATGTGTTGTGTATTTGAGAAATGAGTGAGATATATGTAAATATATATAGGTAAAATAATTTTTTTTTAATTGAAACGGCTATATAGTCGTTGAAAGTGCAACGGTCACAAAAGGTGAGACGTCGCACGACGCCCATACGCCGCACGAGCCCAAGACTGCGACGACGCCACATAGGGGGGCGGTGTTCACCGCGAGCTCGCACCAGCTCGGGCTCCCCCTCACACTGCACACCGGAAGGCCTAAGTATGTCATAGTTTTGTCGGGACTCGGGAGACATATTAAGGATTACATTATTGACTTTGTCAGCAATTTCTTTTACGACAGACGATGGTTTTGTCATAAAAATTTGCAATGGTGGGATTATAAAGGGTGTTTTCGTTATATATGAAGTGGATTCATGATACTGTATTACAATTTAAATGGTATTTCAATAATTTTTGTGTCGGTTCGGCTCTCTTTGTCAAGTACACCAATATGACACCATGATGAAGACTTTGCAATATCATATTTATTAGTGGAGTTCAAATTTGGATGAAGAAGACACATGATTTGAGTTAGTTTACAAATTTTAATATATTTCCTAAAGATGACTTGGAAAACGAAGCGGAAATGATGTTAATTTTTAAACCTTTAAGCTTAATTGGAAGTGTTTGTCAAAAATCACCATTGGGGAATATTGATTTTCCACCAAAAAGAAGATCTAGATTGTTAAGCACATCTTTTAAGTGTTTTATCTAGTGATTTAAAGCATCTATGGTCATTCATGGGCGCCTCATCCCAAATGACAAGAGATGTTTCAAAAAGTAATCTAGCAAGTTGTGTGTTTTTTGAATATGACAAATGGATTTGTCTGTTAGGTCTAAAGGGATTTTGAAATGAAAATGTGTTGTCCTTCTGGATGGAAGTAATAGTGAGGCAATCTCAAAAGTAGCAACAACCAAAACAACTTTACTGGTGGCTCGTAGTGCAGAAATGATGGTGGTCCATAGATATGTTTTTCCAGTGCCACCATGCCCATACGCGAATAAAAGCACCTACGTATTACTTGCATATATATTATTGTAAATATAAGTTTCTGTAATGCCAGTTTCCATACATAAAGTAAAGTACTTGTGTGTTAGTTGATGATGAGTGCATGACTAAATCATGGATTGATTGTGAAGTGCTTGGCACATGATTCCATGATCAATGGCTAACTTTTTTCCTATCGTAGTTCTTTTCTTCCTTCAGAACTCTATTTTTTAAACAGAAAGGAGCTCTGCACGCTGCACCGGTACCAAAACTTAGAAATGACAAAGATTTGGAGCTAGAGTTAAGTAAAACTTCAATTTCATATAAAACGGGTTCGTGTAGGTCGTTCTCATTAATGTGAAATGTTGGCGTATTTGTCATATTAGTGACCCTGGGTATCTTATCGTTGCTCATTCTTCGCCATTACTTTTTCCATAATGATAATAGGTTAGTGATTTCACAAAATAAGAGCATATGAGTAAACAATGCCCTTAACTCTAGAGATGTACCCCACACAGATTCCTCTTCAAATGCATACGTCCATTCTTTTTTGTCACCAAGCAAACCTAAGTTTTCACATGCTGATCAATATGTTGAATGAATAATAGCAACAACAGTTTGTAAGTCAACGAACGTTTCACAACCAGCAAATAGAAAACCTCACCACAGGTGTTATGTTTCTAATTTTGAGGGTCCAACCTTTACTAGTGGAATACCATTTATATTAAGAAAGTTAATCAGAGTGACGAAGATGTCGACCCATTTAGTCAACTTGGTTGTTATTTAACCATTTAATTAATGTTGTTCGCATTCCAGTCGTATTATCAAATATACTTTGTAGCGGTTATGCATCTTTAAATGTTATATTTTTCATGTTCTCTAAATGCATTGATAATACTTCTATCGGTGAATTTATATTATGAATAAGAAAGTTAAATATCCTTTATGTTGTGTCATGAGGGAAAATAAAGCATGCATCGACAAAATTTTTAATTTTATTTACATATGTTGTTGGGTTAGATTCAACCTCATCAAGAGTAAGTGGTGATTTTGAAATTTTAAATTGAACACGACCAGCTCCCTTTGAAATATACTTGAAAATATTTAATCATCATGCTCCAACCACAATATTCAACGTTGATGTGAGCCTCAAAATGTAGACAACGATATTTATTGTAAGGGACGACATATGCATTATCTAACATCACACCACATTTAGTAACAGACTGTTCATTTGATCTTCTATTGTAATGAACGTATCCATCTTTGGCAAATCGCGTTATTGGCACATATTTTTTAGGAAAATTATTGAGAAAACACCATTTGCATACATGGTGCAAAATTCTTGTACCATAAGAAGAACAACGTCAATTCAACCCAATATTCAAAGAAAGAAGCTTTGACAATATGGACAACAAGTACAATTGTAAGATTACATGCAACAACCTGACCAAAATGGGTGGCATATTTTAAATACCTGATGAAAGCTTCAACTTTAATTTGGAATTTGTTTTGTAATAATGTCTACCCGATCCTGCACTTTCACTGAAGGTGTTGCATGTACGTATCTTCTTATTTCAGACCATTGTACATTGCAAGTGAAAGTTATAAAGTACATTGCAAGTGGAAGTTATAAAGTACCGATGATTTCCATGAAGACTGCATATGGCTAAAGCATCTTAACAATGTTTATACATATAGTTAGGACATCCGGTGGAAGATGTTTGGCAAGATTGGTACTTTTCTAATATCATAGCCATCAGAATTACCTCTTAGCAATGCATCATGAATTTATTGGAGAGATTCGGTTCTAAAAAGATTTTGGTGCGAGTGAATATATCTAATATATTTTGCTTAATACAAATGTGTGTATCAACTAAATATTATTTGCAGAGCCTAACACCTCTCAACAACAATGTGTATACGTTCAGACGTTCATTAACTATAAAACATATTCATTGTCAATTACCTATCACGTGTATTGGGGTGAGGTAGTAGCCGAAGCTCAGACGACCAACCATGCTCTTCAAATAGAAATAACAATGGGAATTGCAATTTGTATTAGTAACTGAACAAATATCGGATTTCAGTGCAGAATTTTCACTATTATTGAAAAATGAAGTCTATTAGAAAGTTCATGCTCGGTATTATATATACATTCGTAGGAATCAGGGATTTTCATGTGAAGGTGGATATAAAGAACCTATCCAATCGCAAATTTGGCCTTCCACCTTGAAAACATACGGTATTTTCAAATAATTGTTTGAAAATTGGTGGAACTTTCAGATTTTGAATATTAACTCGACCTGGCTTACGACATTGGTTGTATTAGGACTTTGATTATGAGGAGAAGGCATGATATGTTCGATGTACCAGAAGCGTGCATCACTAAATTCGCAAACTTGATCGCAATCATCATATCAAAGTAAGTCGACGAAATAACACGCGGCTGGAATTTTTGGGGTAAAGCAGGTGTACTTGAAGTAGAGGACGTAGCAATATGAACACGTGATTGACAGTTGTCTTGATTGAGCACGTGATGGACTTACCAATAATTACTACTATTAATCACTTGCTCAATCAAGAGAACAGGCCGCGATACTTGCTACCAGAGTATATGACAGGAATAAGTTTGATGTTACTCATATTGTTACATCCTCTACTTCAAATACACCTACTTTACCCCAACAATTGCAGCCGTATGCTACTTCGTCGGCTTACTTTAAATGTGGTGATTGCAATAAAGTTTGCGAATTTTGTCATTCGCATTTCTGGTACGCCGAATGTATCATTCCTTCTCCTTAGAATCGAGGTCTAAATACAACCAATGTTGTAAGCCACGTCGAGTTGAAATTCAAAATCCAAAAGATCCATCGAAAATTTTCAAACAATAATTCGAAAATACCGACTTTATTAACAACATTGGTGTGTATAACTCAATTTTCGCAATGACTTCTTGTGGTGCAAATATAGATGAATCGGTTAATAATGGTTTGGATCCATATGTTTTCAAGGTGGAAGGCCATATTTGCCATTCGATAGGTTCTCTGCATGCACCTTCACAAGAAAATCCCCGATTTCTACAAATGTATATATAGGATACCGAGCATGAAATTTCTAATTGACTTCATTTTTCAATGATCGTGAAAATTTTGCACTGAAATTCGATATTAGTTAGGATACTAATACAAATATTGGACGACTTAAATGCGCTAGTCAACCTTTTCCGGATAGCCAGAGATCTTCAAGTTCTATTATTTTTTCAATGACCGTGAATATTTTGTACTGAAATATTGGACGACTTAAATGCGTTAGTCAAACTTAATATGTCAGAGGAATTACCAATTTCGTCCCTTTTACCACAAGTATTAGTCACTTCAAGTTCTATTATTTCACTCATTTCATTATTAACAAGAGTATTACTTTAACTAGTATTTTCACAATTTTTATACCATTAAGGCAAATCACAAACATTAACCTTGTATCTAGTATGTATTAAAGTCCAAATATACCAACATCAACATGCTTGCATAAACCCTATTTTAATGTCAAGTTTGACCAAGTCAAGGAAACCCAAACGAATTATTCATCATCTTTTACAAATTTAAGATTCATGATTTACATCTCGATGTATCTATACTTTGCACAATAATGACACCATTCCAATTGCAAAACACTCACTTTTGACAAATTTGTAACTTTCCTAGCACCAATATGCATCAAAACTTTACTACATCTAACTTTTGGAAAAAATTTCAATCCAAAAACTAAATATGTTAAACATAATTCTTAACGATAAGTATTATACCTTAAGAATTCCTCATTCTTTCAACCATTTGCAACATACATTCAATAATTCATGCCAAAACATCAAAACTACAAATCCATACATGTTCTTGAACCCATAATGAGACATAAACTCAGAAAAACAACTACAATCCATCATGCATTAAGGGTTTACAAGTTCAATAGATAGGGTTTCAAAAATCAAACTTCATATTCCAAACAAATTTGTCCCAAGTCTCAAAAATCTAAAATTGGAGATGTTTATGGCTTGAAATTGAACCCAAGGATGAATCTTGAACCCCCACCAACGTTGGAGTTCTTATCGTCGCTGTCGACCATCGTGGCCACCGTCTGAAGTAGTGTTTCTACCCAAAAACGCGACAACAGCAGGAGCTGATGTCTCTCAATCCCTCTGCCTCGTCGATCTTCTCTATCTCTTGCAATCTTTGATTCACGCAAACACACAATCGGTTTGTGTGTGTATGCATTTCCTTTTTCGTTTTTCTTTTTTTTGTGCTCCATTGTAAATCGTTGAGCACAATAAAAGAAAACAGGACCCTAGAATGCCTTGATTTTAACTTGGTCAATAGCATATGAAAATACCCAAAATTCCATTAAATTCAGTGCCTTAGAAAATTTTTCGGTATTTACCCTGCTTTTTCTCAAGCTTTACTATGGCATAACTTCCACATACGATATCAAATTTTTGTAAACGTTATAGTTTTAGAAAGGTGGGAAGGAGCTATACAGCTTTCCCTTACTGACTTAAGTCTGAATCCATACTGATTTCCTGATACATCCCCTCAAACATGGGAACTTAGCCATTGTTGTCACCCTTTGGTCATCTTTAAACCGTCATAACTTCTTCGTTATAACTCGAAATGACCCGAATATTTTTCCTATATCAAATATCAAATATACCTATATTTATGATAAAATTTATGTTTTTATCTTATATCAAAATTTAGGTCGTCACAAACACGGATCCAACAAATAGTCTTGTTGTTGATGTCGACAACCCTTGAAATAAGGAAGGTGTAGGTCTTCAATATTGTTGGGTTAGGTCGGGTTTTGGTCAGTCCTACACACTAGAACTCATCCACATATCTCCATTACCTTTTTTCAAGCTAATCATACTTCTTACGTTCAAATTCTAATCCATTTCACAAAGCATGAAAGGATGAAGAATCTAAAGGGTTAGTTTAGTTTCATTAACTAATGTTGTTGGGAATTAATTTTTTTTGGTTTAATCTTTTATTTATTAGGACTAAAATTGTAAAAGATATTAATTTTTTGGTTTTACTTGTAAAATCGGTGGGGGCCGAACAACCAAGGATTGTTCGGTTTTGGTCCTTTGGTCCACGCCTAATTTGGGGCTTCTGGATCGGTTCTGATGGGCCTAGGTCATTAGGTCATTAGGTCTAGAGTATTTAAGGTCTTTATGACATCATTTGTTGAGGTGGATTGCCTTGGAATTTTTGCTAAGCTAGAGAGAGAGAAATATTGTGTTGATATATCTCCTTGTGTACTAGTCTTTGATCAATACAAAGAATGCATTGAAGTTGATATATCTCCTTGTGTTCTTGATTGTTTGATTGATATCATTGTGTTATTGTGAGATCGTTGGACCTACAAATGTTATTGAATGCCATGTCTCCCAGGTATACCATCTACCTACTAAGTTTGCTTATTTTATGGTTTTTTTTACAAATCATGCACTACAAATTTTGGTTTGTATCTGTATTTTATCTAATCTTGTCGGCCATGGATTACCAATGCAAAAGTATTCACAAGATACTTAACGACAACACTTGTGACACCCTACATAAAGAGAAACTAACCTAGTGACTAGAGGTCAGAGCTCACATGCATCTATGCCATCGTTTTCACCATGTTCATTGCATATGTACATATAGATTTATAATCATACCAACACGCCTCATTATCACATCCTCCAATAACTTTAGAGATATATAAAACATTGAGGAGTTTTCAAATAGCTTGGAGGAAGCAGTGAAGGTAGTAAAAGATTAGCTTTCTAAGTTATAATCAAAGAAAGTCGATATTCTAGGATTCTCATTAGAGTTACAGATGCCTACATCGCATAAAACATAAAATTGTTTTTAGAAGCAAGTGATACATACAAGTAGAGACTTACTTCCCTTCAGCCAACATGAAAAATTAGCATTTGTACTTCAAATGTTTTTATCTTATTAATAATATACTTTCTTATCAACTATCTTTCAATCATTACTATTTTATTATAGCATTGTGCTTCATTTGTGATTGTTTCAAATAATAATAAAGCAAAATACCTATATCTGAAGGCTTCAAAAAGTCATTTACAGTCCGAAACAAGTACCTCGTGCCTAGTACATACACTTCGATAACTATATATCTACCCTTGGATTTAAGAGAAGTAAATTTAATAGTTCTTTGTTTATATTTCATCTTGCTTGTGATACGATATATCTTCTTCTTTATGTTGATGATATCATTCTTATTGCCCATATCATTCCTTGATCACCGTGATCATTACTCTAATTTGGTCTGATTTTTCAGTGTTGGACTTCTTTCCTTTTTTCTTCTTTTTTCTCGACATTGTTGCCTTACAAAATGCATGTGGCCTCTTTCTCGGCATTGTTGGACTTATTTCCTTTTTCCTTGATCTACGTGCAATATGTGTAGCACATTGCCAAACACAAAGCCAAGCGTTCCTTTGAAGGGAATCCTATATCCGAACCCACTCTTTATCAAAGTCTTTTTGAGGAAATACACTATCTAGCTTTTATCCACCTACCTATATATATATATATATATATATATATATATATATATATATATATATATATATATATATATATATATATATATATATATATATATATATATATATATATATATATATATATATATATATATATATATATATCATTTGGGGTTTAACAATTCTTTTACTTTCTTTCCCTCAAGCACATCCTCTACATCCTCTGATACATTTACGGTACTGTTTTGCATTGACTTCACCTCCATCTATCTTTAATTGATTGTTTGGTCAGTTATGTCGAAATTGATTATGATGGATTTCCTCATACATGCATGTTGAATTTTGGGTGACAATCTTGTATCCTGGTATTCCAAACCCCAACATGTTATCCCATGTCCATACCTGAAGCTGAGTACCTGGGTGGCTAATGTCGTAGCTGAATCTACTTGGCTTTGAAATCTTTTAGTTGAGTTGTCATTCCCTCTTTCTCGTACTACAATCGTTTTTTGTGGTAATGTTAGTGTCACATATTTATCTTGTAACCCACTTCAGCACTAAATGACCAAACATCTGAAAATTGATTTATATTTTGTTAGGAACATGTTGCTATCGGATATATACATGTTTTGCAGGTTCCATCTGCTCACAACTGTCAGATACTTTTACAAAGAAACTTTTTACACAATTATTTCTAGACTTTCGGTACAGTTAGGACATACAAGAGACTCCTGCTCCAACTATAGGGGAGTGTTAATTTATAGAATTGTATGATTTATCTTTAGTGGTTTTTTATGGTGTAGATCATTCTGTATAAATGATCTTTTAATTCATACATTGATAATAACGCAAATTTAACGTTAACAGGTTATCCACAATATGTTGGTTCTAAGTGCTTAAGAATCATTATTTGATGATAATTTCAATAACATGTGATCCTATAATTTCACACCAATAACAAATAGACACAAATTAGATATTTTAACTAGTGAGATTGATTCATGTTAAAATGCTATGACTCTTGTATTTATTATTCTATGAAAATAATATTTTATTTTATTTTTATTTATATGAAATGAATTAATATAGGTATGATTTTTATGTAATTTAAATGTTAAATGATGTAATAAATTTATATAACTTTTATTTAATTATAATGATAAGTTAAATAAAACATATATAATTCATATGGTATGAATTATATTTATATAAAAGGTTTATATCTTATTAAATGCAAGGTTTATATCTTATTAAATGCAAAACCTTATTCTATTAAGTGGTTTATGATAAAATATTAAAGGGTTAATTTTATAAAATATAAGAGTGTGTGGGACCCACTTGGAGAGAGACTCCCCTCTCTCCTCTCTCCCATTAGCGGTCGAAGACACCCTCTATGGGTGGTCTAATGAACAAAATCCAGCACAATATAAAATGATTTTATGTTGTTCAAAGTGCTCGCTTTCTGTTGCTATTATTTTTTATTTTAAAGTCCGTGTTTGAACAAAATCCAACACAATATTCAACGAATATGGTTTAGTTTATTGGGATTCCTCTATTTGTTTTTTGAATATCTTAAATCGGTAACTTTTGAAAATGGTAAATGTTGAATATGAGTTTTATGTTAAGAAAGTGAAGGCTTTCACTTTTGCTTTGTCAAAAAGGTGGGGAAGAAACGTGAGAAACATATGATATGTTCTCACTGCCATCACAGCCTTTTTTTATTTCTCAACTTAGTATTCACACTGAAATTTTTGTATATAAATAGGAGGTTTTGGCTGACAGAAAAAATTGCACCACACAAACACAAACACAAAGAAACACAAACACATAGATAGATATATCACGATTTTGTGAGATAGCCTTTTGTGCAGAGTCCAGTTTGGCAGCCAAAAGTGCGAGTGATATTTTATTGTGAGCGATCAGACTACAAGTGCAGTTTAGCCTTGTATGATTGTAATTTCTTGGTGTTAATAAAACCCTCTCTCTCTCGTTCGCCCGTGGACGTAGGTCGTGATCCCGTGACCGAACCACGTTAAATATTGTGTTCCGATTTTCAATTTTTTTTTAGTTTGCCGTTATTCTCCATTTTATTTCCGCGTGTTTTGCCGGAATCGTTTATCGTTTTTCGGAAGTGCCTAACTTGTTTTGTTATTCCTAACAAACTGGTATCAGAGCTCCGGGTTTAAAGGAAGTCGTATCTCGCGTATGCTCTGTGGTTGCAGCTTAGTCTGATCTTCCACATCAGAAACGAGGTTTCGATTGGCCTTATAAAATATTATATTTCGAGCTATGGCTGAAGATGGGAAAGTTAGGATCGAAAAATTCGAAGGTCACGATTTCGGATTTTGGAGAATGCAAATCGAAGATTATCTCTACCAGAAAAAATTACATCTACCATTGTTCGGAACAAAACCTGAAGCGATGGCGCAGGAAGAATGGGACTTATTAGATCGGCAGGCACTTGGAGTTATAAGGTTATCATTGGCAAAAAATGTAGCATACAATATTGTCAGTGTGAAGACAACCTACAATCTCATAAATGCGCTGTCTAATATGTACGAAAAACCTTCAGCGGCAAATAAGGTTTTCTTGATTCGGCAGTTGGTGAATTTGAAGATGAAAGAAGGCGGCTCGGTGACAGACCATGTGAATGAATTCAACTCAATAATATCAAGATTGATATCTGTTGATATTGGATTCGAAGATGAAGTACAGGCGTTGCTGTTATTATCTTCGTTGCCTGAGAGTTGGTCCGGTACAGTAACAGCAGTTAGCAGTTCAGCCGGAGGTGCTAAGCTGTCATTCGAAGGTATTCGCGACTTAATCCTTGGAGAGGATGTGCGAAGACGGAGTGCCGGAGAATCTTCCAGTAGTCTCCTAAGTACAGAAGACAGAGGAAGAAGGTCCAACAAAGGAGGCGGTGGTAGAGGAAGATCGAAGTCGAGAAAGAGAGGTGGTCAGAAAAACAGGACTGATGTTACCTGTTGGAACTGCAAAGAGAATGGTCATTTCAGAAATCAGTACCCAAAGCCTTCGACAGACAAAGGCAAGAAGGAAGTCAATATGGTAGTAGATTCTGAAGATGATGCCCTCATTTGCTGTGTTGAAAACTCAACAGAATCCTGGATCATGGATTCTGGTGCGTCGTTCCATGCTAGTCATTCCAGAGAAGTAATGCAGAATTTCCGGCACTACAAAGGAAAGGTCAGACTAGCAGACAACAAGAGCCTGGATATTACAGGTGTTGGGGATGTGGTCCTCAAGACAACTTTAGGAACAGATTGGACTTTGAAGAATGTCAAGTTCATTCCTGACTTGAAGAGGATGTTGATATCCGTGGGGCAGCTTGATGATGAAGGTCACCATGTTACATTTGGTGATCATCAGTGGAAGGTGACAAAGGGGAATCTAGTTGTTGCTAGAGGACAGAAGCGGGGTACACTTTATATGGTGAAATTTTCTGATGCCGAAGCACACGCTGTTGAAGAAGTTGGGGCATCTACTCTATGGCACCAAAGACTTGGGCATATGAGTGAGAAGGGAATGAAGATGCTAGTTTCCAAAGGAAGAATACCAGAGCTGAAGACTGTGAAAGTCGATTTCTGTGAGCCATGTGTTCTTGGCAAACAGAAGAAAGTCACTTTCAAAAAGGTGGGTCATCAGCCCAAGTCCGTGAAGCTGGAACTAGTTTATTCAGATGTCTACGGTCCCACTTCAGTTTCTTCAGTGGGAGGATCCCGATACTATGTCACGTTCATAGACGATTGCACAATGAAGGTTTGGGTTTATTTCTTGAAGCATAAATCTGAAGTTTTCAGCACTTTCAAGAAATGGAAGGCTACTGTGGAAAATGAAACAGACTTGAAGATTAAGTGTTTCAGATCTGATAATGGGGGCGAATATAGTAGCAAAGAATTTGTTGATTACTGTGCTGACCAAGGAATCAGAATGCAGAAGACGGTTCCAGAGACACCTCAGCAGAATGGAGTAGCTGAGAGGATGAACCGTACGTTGAACGAAAGGGCTAAGAGCATGAGACTGCATGCAGGTTTACCCAAGATGTTCTGGGCAGATGCGGTCAACACAGCGGCATATTTAATCAACAGAGGACCCTCAGTCCCCATAGGGTTCAAGATTCCAGAAGAGGAATGGCAAGGTCGTGAGATTACACTCAAACACTTGAAGGTTTTCGGTTGTGTCTCTTATGTCAAAGTTAAGGACTCAGACAGAGACAAGCTTGAGGCCAAGGCAAGAAAATGCACTTTTATAGGCTATGGGTTGGATGACATGGGGTACCGTTTCTGGGATAACCAAAATAAAAGGGTTATCAGAAGCCGGGATGTGGTGTTCAACGAGAACGTCCTATATAAAGATGAACTTGCAGAGAGCTCAGGCAGAAACAAGCAACCAGAGAAAGCAGAAAATCAAGTTGAGTTTGAAGAGATCTCTGAAGATGACATTGTGAAACCTATCAGTACTCCAGAGATAGGTGAAAGTTCAGGAAGCAGTGGGAGCTCTGATGTATATGGAGATAGTGGGAGCACAGATGACAGTAGTTCTGAAGACGGGGTTGCAGATGATGCAGAGACCTCAACTCCTACTGTTCGTAGATCCACTAGAGTACGAAGACCTCCAGTTAGGTATTCTCCATCAGCTAATTACTTGTTATTGACGGAAAATGGTGAACCTGAGTCCTATCCAGAGGCCTTGAGGATGAAAGATTCCATACAGTGGAAGAAGGCTATGGAAGAAGAATTGAGCTCACTTGACAAGAACCATACTTGGTCCTTGGTCAAGCTCCCAGCAGGGAAGAAAGCATTGCAGAACAAGTGGGTGTTCCGGGTAAAGGATGAGATCGATGGCAGTAAAAGATACAAGGCACGATTAGTGGTCAAGGGGTTCCAACAGAAAAGAGGGGTCGATTATAATGAGATCTTCTCTCCAGTTGTGAAGATGACTACAATCAGAATGGTCTTGGGTATTGTAGCCTCTGAAGATCTCCATCTAGAGCAGCTAGATGTGAAAACAGCTTTTCTCCATGGCGACTTGGAAGAAGACATCTACATGGTACAACCAGAAGGTTTTCCCATAGTCTATAAGGAAAATCTGGTGTGTAAACTAAAGAAAAGTCTGTATGGATTGAAGCAAGCTCCAAGACAGTGGTACTTGAAGTTTGATAGCTTCATGCAGAGGAGTGGGTATCACAGATGTGAGATGGATCACTGTTGCTACTTGAAGAAATTCAGCTCCTCTTACATCATCCTGTTATTATATGTTGATGACATGTTGATAGCTGGATCCGACATGCAGGAGATCAACAAGCTTAAGAAGCAGTTGTCCAGAGAGTTTGAGATGAAGGACCTAGGGGCTGCTAAGCAGATATTGGGCATGAGCATAGCCAGGAACAGAGTTACCGGTACATTAAAACTTTCGCAAACAAAGTACATCAAGAAAGTTTTAGAAAAGTTCAGCATGGCAGATGCCAAGGCCAGAAGTACACCTTTGGGAAGTCAGTTAAAACTCTCAAAGAAGCAATCCCCAAAGACGGAAGAAGACAAAGAACAGATGGCTAAAGTTCCTTATGCATCTGCAGTTGGTAGTTTGATGTATGCAATGGTATGCACAAGACCAGATATTGCTCATGCAGTGGGAGTAGTGAGCAGGTTCATGTCAAATCCAGGAAAAGAGCATTGGGAAGGAGTAAAGTGGCTGTTACGCTACTTGAAAGGAACAATTGAGATTGCCCTATGTTTCAGGAGAAAGGGGGTAGTCTTAGAAGGGTTTGCCGATGCAGATTTGGGTGGATGTGTGGATTCGGGTAAGAGCACAACAGGTTATGTGTTCACAATCGGAGGTACGACAATCAGTTGGATGTCCAGGTTACAGAAGAGTGTTGCTCTTTCAACCACAGAAGCAGAGTACATGGCTATTGCAGAAGCAGCCAAGGAGCTTATATGGTTGAAGAACTTTCTATCAGAACTTGGAATGCAACAGGAGGATTGTGTACTGCATTGTGACAACCAGAGTGCAGTTCACCTGGCAAAGAATCCGGTGTTTCACAATAGAACGAAACACATTCAGATGAGGAACCATTTCATTCGAGAGTTAATCAATGATGGAACTCTGAATCTGAAGAAAATCCTTGGAACGAAGAATCCAGCAGATATGTTCACCAAGGTAGTTACCACAGAGAAGTTGAAGTTTTGTATAACTTCAACTGGCCTTTCAGAAGTTTGAGGAAAGGGGCGTAAACGAGAGAGAGTGTTTGTTTAAGGATCAAGTTGAATGGTAGAATTGTTCAAGCCTTCAAGTGGGAGATTGTTAAGAAAGTGAAGGCTTTCACTCTTGCTTTGTCAAAAAGGTGGGGAAGAAACGTGGGAAACATATGATATGTTCTCACTGCCATCACAGCCTTTTTTTATTTCTCAACTTAGCATTCACACTGAAATTTTTGTATATAAATAGGAGGTTTTGGCTGACAGAAAAAATTGCACCACACAAACACAAACACAAAGAAACACAAACACATAGATAGATATATCACGATTTTGTGAGATAGCCTTTTGTGCAGAGTCCAGTTTGGCAGCCAAAAGTGCGAGTGATATTTTCTTGTGAGCGATCAGACTACAAGTGCAGTTTAGCCTTGTATGATTGTAATTTCTTGGTGTTAATAAAACCCTCTCTCTCTCGTTCGCCCGTGGACGTAGGTCGTGATCCCGTGACCGAACCACGTTAAATATTGTGTTCCGATTTTCAGTTTTTTTTTAGTTTGCCGTTATTCTCCATTTTATTTCCGCGTGTTTTGCCGGAATCGTTTATCGTTTTTCGGAAGTGCCTAACTTGTTTTGTTATTCCTAACATTTTATGTAGCAGAGGATTATCAAGGTGGACAAAATCTACATAAAGCTCTTTCAGAAAATTTTGGTTTTGGTTTTATGGAAAATGTTTTAACAAATTTTCAATTACAAACAATAAAACAGACAATTCTGCTAATTCATTTTTTACAGCCATCATTTATATGTTATATTTTGAATTCGTTTTGCTGTAGTTGAGGAAAATTAAACTTTTGAATTGCAACGGCCTCAAAATAATTGGTAATGATATTGTCGTAGTATGGAGAATGCCAAATAAGTACACATCATTGCTTATGTCAATCTATTTTTGTGGAAGAATATATACAAAAATATAATAGACCATCACTATTAGGGGTTAGCAGAGTTGTGACCGGGAATTATAATAATCACATATGAAGAACATCTTTATTGACATTGTTGAATATATTTTTTCATTTAATGAATTTTTATAGGCAGCGGCCGGTGTTCGTGGAACATTTTACAATCCCACAGTTATGACTAAAGTATTCAAACTCAAATCCTTCCTATATGCAGAAAAAAAACCCATAAACTATAGTAATTTTCAAGAATTTATTGTTGAAAAAGATTGCCAAGAAACTTAATTTTTGCTTCAAATCTTGATAGTGATATCAAAGAATTTATTTTTGGCTTCAAATTTTGTAAAGGGTATAAAAAAGTTGATATTTTGAAAGCTTGAAAAGGGTATCAAAGAACGTGATTTTTTTGCTTCAAATCTTGATGGTGGCATCAGAGAAATTAATTTTTTCTTCAAGTTTTGTAAAGGGCATAAAAAACTTGACTATTATTTTCAAAACTTGAAAAGGGTATTACAGAACTTGATTTTTGGTTCAAATATTGAAAGGTATCAAATAACTTGATTTTTGCTTCAAATAGTCGATAGATAATTAAATTTACTTTTTGCTATCTCCCTTATTTTTCTTCTTTCTTTTGATTGAACTGCAGATATTGTTCAAGCAACTCCATAGCTGTCGTCTATATATGTTCTTCTTCCAATGCTTCATAGCTTCATTTTCATTGTTCTAATTATCCACAGCTTTTAAATAAGCTGCCTTCTCAATTTCATACTTCTCCTCATGATCGTGAGCATCATTAGAACCCAATAACTACTTTCTCATTTGGTAAAGCTATAGAATCAGCCTGTATTGCTTTTTATGTAATCTTGGTCTCACTTCATATTCAAATTGGTTCCCAAACGAATGAAAATTAGGTGCTGTTCATCTTAATTAACCCTTCTTTCCCTCTTTTGTTTGAAATGACGAACAGATCGCTAAAGGTCGTTCGGTTTTGATTTCTTTCAAGCCAGGGTTTTGTAAATCATCTCCATCTCAACTATCTATCCAGATAAGTTTATCACAATCAATTCAAATTGAAAAAAGTATACAGCTTCGATTTTGTACTCATCCATCACAGCTTCGATTTTGTACTCTTTTCTAAACTTCTAGATGATGAGACTCATGAGAGGGTCAAGACGTCAAAGTTGAACAAAACTCTAAACTATTAACTATTTTTATTTTTGTCTTTTTTTTGATTGGTTGATAGATTTTTATAGATAGAAAAAAAATTACACAATGTTAAAATCGATTTTTTTTAAAAGTTAGTTTTTTTTTTGTTGGAATTTGTCTTATATTGTTTAAAAGTATAAATACGTCTTTTTACGCTTGTAAAACTATAGATACATTTTAAGAAGTATATATATACACGTATTTTTATGCTTTTAAAAATATGGATACATTTTATTTTGCATATAAACATATATATATATATATATATATATATATATATATATATATATATATATGTATATATATATATATATATATATATATATATATATATACATATATATATATATATACATATATATGTATATATATATATATACATATATATATATATATATATATATATATATATATATATATATATATATATATATATATATATATATATATATATATATATATATAAGACGTATTATAAAACGAGTTCAAACATCTTTCTAAATATTTTTTCCATTATAAACGTGATTTTAATTGATACGATACATGATTATATGCAAAACAAAATGTAATTATATTTCTAAAAACATAAAAATAAGTATTTGTACTTCTAAAAAATATATCTTTAATATTAAAAAACATAAAATATGTGTTTATACTTAAAAAAAATATTTATACTCTTGAAAGATGTATGTAAACTTCTAAAAACATAAAAAATTATATTAATATTTCTAAAAAACATATTTTAACATATAAAATAATATATTTGTACTTCTAGAAAACATGCAAATATTTCTATGCTTCTAAAAAAACATAAAAATATATATTCATACTTCTAAAGACGTAAAAGTACGTATTTATACTTTGGAAAATATATTATACTTCTAACCGAACGAACTTAGACCAACATAAAAATATGTATTTATAGTATTTCTAAATTAACAAACATACACGAACGAACTTAAACCAACATAATGGAACGAACATAAACAAACAAACATAAATTAACAAACAAATACTTACTTTTGTGTTTTTAGAAATATAAAATATGTTCTGTTTTGCATATAATCACGTATAGTATCAATAAAAAACATGTTTATAATGGAAAAATATTGAGAAAGAGCTTGAACTCGTTTTATAATACGTCTTTTATTGATATATACATATTTATATGCAAAAAAACGTATTTATATTTTTAAAAGCATAAATATATATATATATATATATATATATATATATATATATATATATATATATATATATATATATATATATATATATATATATATATATATACTTCTAAAAATGTATCTATACTTCTAAATATATAAAAATACGTATTTATATATGTAAATAATATATCTATACTACTAAAAACGTAAAAAGACGTATTTATACTTTTAAAATATATATGACAAATTTCAAAAAAAATTCGATTTGACACTATTTTATCTTTTTTCAATTAAGTCACTAAGTTTTCAAAATTTTTCAATTAAGTCGCTATATTTTCAATTTTGACACTTGGGTGTCACACCAACATGTCATGTTAGCGTCGCGTTACCAAAGACTGACAGATCATCATATCATATCAGCTGACAACCAATTTGCCGATCAAATTGAAAACATAGTGACTTAATTGGAAAAAATTGAAAATTAAGTAACTTAATTGAAAAAAGAGTAAATTACACAGATGGTCCCGATGGTTTGGGGTAGTTTACGCATTTTGTCCCTAACTTTTCTTTTTAGCTCAGTCCATCCCTACCGATTGTTTTTGTTGCGCGCTTGGTCCCTGATGGACATAAAAAGACAGTTTTACCCTTAATTATTTTCTTTTTTAATTTCTTTTTATTGTTTATTATTTTTGAATTAAAGAAAAGAAAATAATTCAAATGATTTTCCTTTTATTATTTCTTTTTTAGTTTTCTCTTTCAAACGTCCCCTTCTCCTTCCGGTTCTGTTGTCGAACCAGGTCTGCCGGAGAAGGACCACCAGTCACGAGGGTTCTCCCAAACTGCCGGAGAAAGGACCACAAGTAACGAGGGTTCAATCAGATGCAATCGTCGGCCACCATCCCATCTTTTCCTCTGTCCACGGCTCCATGTTAAGAGATCTTTGATTCCGGCCGGCAACCACCATTAACAATCATACATGCGGTAATCAAAACCCACCATTAGTATCCGACCAGTAATCAAAATATCAAACCAAAATCAAAATCAAAATCATATTCAGAAACAATGTAGAACAAAACCAACCCCGATGAAAACAAAACCGATATCAAACCGATTTCAGAATCAATTTGTAGAAAATTCCGATTTCAGAAACGATTTGTAATCAAAATCGAATTGGACTCGAGAGGAACAAGAACATTGATCGTAATCAACCTCAAATCCAAATGGAAAATCGCAGAATATAGAGTCATTTAACGACAGAGGGGTTTGAAATTCTCACCGAAACCGGTGGGTTTGAAACTACCGGCGAAGATGATCCACATCGGAGGGGAAGTGGCGAAGATGGTGAGGCTTCCGCCAAACCCATCATCTCTTCAAACTTGGCTTCACTGGTGGTGCAGATTGGGGGTGCGAGTTTCCAACGACGGAGGTTTAACAGGCGGCGGAGATAGGGCAACAGTGGTCAGTGATTCCCGACGGCGGAAGGAGGGTGGCGGTAATAGAGGGTCGCCGACGATTGAAGAAAGTAAGGGAGATAAGAGCCGTCGATTTTGATAGGGAAGAAAGGAAATGGGGGAAGACAGGGGATTGCCGGTGGGTTAGGTTAGAGAAAGAAACGTAGAGGATGAAGAAAGTCAGACTCAAAAGGGTAATAAGAGTTTTTCTTTTTTTTTAAAGTTGGAAATAATAATTAAATAACAAAAAATTGAAAAAGAAATAATGAAGGGTAAAATAGTCATTTTAAGTTAGTCAGGGACCAAGCACGTAATAAATCAAATAGTAGGGATGGTCCGAGTTACAAAATAAAGTTAGGGACCAAACACGCAAATTACCCAAACCACTGGAACGATCCATGTAATTTACTTTTGAAAAAAACACATTGTCAAATTTGAAATTTTTTGAAAACTTTTTTTTTTTTTTTTTTTTGGAATTTTCCCTTATTTATTTATAGCAACAAGGACATAGAAATCCGTCTTTTGCATTGATTCCATAATTGTTATCGAATATGGGACTAAGCTTGAAAATAAATTTATGGAACTAGGATAAACTGTCAACAAATCTTCAAGCTTATGTGATCTCATGTTCTGGTTGAGGTTGACTTCCTTGCATTGGCTTAAAGTGAGGCAATAATTATTTTCATATGTTAGTTTGTAAGCTGTATTTTTTTTCTTTATTCACAAAAATGACTTCAAATATTCATTTAGGTCGGTGGTTTTGTGCTAGGGTCAAAATGAAAAAAGTTGAGTTACTTGATTATAGGTGGAGAATATCTCTACAAGTACTACCAAGTAATACTCATGGAGCCTTGAAAATCTTCAGAAGTTTTTTTTTTTTTTTTTTTTTTTTTTCCTTCTTTTCTTCTGAAATCATATATAGATCTTCGTTGTCTATAACATGAATCGGTTGAAATGGGATCTTCGTTAAGAAACAACAGATCCTTCAAGGCACCTTAGGAAAGTATGGTATGTTTAAGAAAATACAAGTAGATACGAGCTTTAGACCATGATAACGTGTTTTGACATTAACATATTTACGCGTTATTTAACTATGTTTTAGCTGTTTTATCTTTATAAAATAATAATATACGCTCACTTTTGGTGGAAGTCGCTTTGGGTAGAATTTGTGTTAAAGTACAGGGTTTAGAGTGGAAATTAGAATAAGATAAGAACAAAAAGGCGTAAAGATAAGACCTGGAGGAGTTAGCGTCACTATCTCTTACGAGATAGCGCTGCTATCTGAAGATAAATGTGTAATCCGGTTTAATTCAAATTTCAAAACGCGAGAATCGGGGGGATCAGGAGATAGCGACGCTATCTCGAAAATTTTCAACTATAAATAACAGCTCTCAATCTGGTTTAAATACCTTTTCTTCACTCCCGGACGACGATGCGAGATCACCGAATTACAAGAGGCTTTTTTCCGAACTGGCTACCAGAGACATCGAGGTAGCGCCATCCTTGGATTGGAGTTTCCATGTAGCATGCATGTTACAGCCTCGGTTAGCACCATATTTGGTCAAGATGTGGACTAGTGCTGACCGAGCTCATAGCTCCACCTGCGAGGGATGAAGCAGGCTGATCCTTGTTGGAGAGATCATTTATAGGGAGCTTATGTTGGAGTTTCACTCCACCTGCACTTTCTGGCCCGCACACCCAGATCCATTACGATGCAGGATGCGCTTCCAGATAGGAGGAGTCAGCCGGGAGTGTTTAGTCAAGGAGTTCGCACGAAGAACTAATATTTACACGCAAGAAGGGATAGCTGGTATTCACTTCCCTTCATTCATTATTGCATGTCACACACATCCACCCGAGGGAGTCACCGATGTAACCATCTTCGCTGCAATCAGCGGTATCTAGTACGTACCCATGGATAACTGCGAGCTTATGATTCGTTCTCCGATTTTCCGCCTTTTACATCGGATTGTTACTTACACTGTTGCTCATCGCAAGGGCGGTAACAAGGTGCCGACGAGTGACATGTTCTTCCTCTGGGTATCACCAACCCTACCGATTCCTACATCTTCCCTACCCGTTGGCAGATTTTCTGATCAACAGGGGTAAGGGAATACGCGGTCCTAGCATACTTACCGGAGGTCACTACATTACAACGCTAGCACACTCGTACACCATTCTGACGGGCGAGGCGACGGGGTCGATGACCCCGCACCAGTCACGGGTAATGGGGTCATCCTATCTCGAGACGATGCGGGTGGTTGTACCCTTTGGTATCGGCCACTACATTGTCGCATCAGATGAGGCAGCCGGTGCGGCAGACAAAGAGGACGAGGTGATGGAGGGAGCTGTGCAGGGGGCAGATATCCCAGAGCCAGAGCCACATATCCATGTTTAGAGGCGACGGAAGAAGCAGAGAGCAAAGGAGCAGGAGCCTGAGCCTCTAGACGTCCAGGCCACCCTAAGAGATCTAGTGGCCGGTCAAGTGAGACTTGAGGTTACCTAGGCTAGACATGAGGTTAGGATGGAGGCCCAACAGCGGTGGTTGGCAGAGAGTACGTGCTTATGCTACATTTTCGGATGGAGCCACCACCACCATTTGTGACCACTAGAGCCGAACATGCCAGTCCTTCAGACACTCATGATGATGATAAGCAGTGATGTTTCTGTACCTTTTTATTTCTTCTTTTATTTTTGTCCTTATTTTTTTAGTTTTAAATGTCTGTAATCAAACTACTGTTTGCATCTAAAACTTAATTTGTGGTATGAGTTGTTATTTTTAATTAGCAAGAGAATCAACCAAACTTGTGATGTGATCATGTTCTACAGTTGTAGAGGACCGCCCATAAATTTTGGAGATTGGCATTAACGCAAGTGTGGGATAAGTGCATCCCTACACTTAGATTATGTCTGGCATGTTCACTGCTGCACCTGAGTCTCTAAATAGCTATCAATGCAATGTAAATATGCAGATCAGCCCTGAAATACATACTGATTCCGTTCGTCAAGTAATTTGTCATCCAAATGGGTACACTATTTTCTCCATTGTTTTGAATTTTTTATATACAATGGGGACATTGTATGTTTTAAAGTATGAGGTGGGAACGGTCGATAAAATTGAAAAAGACAGCGTTTTTACGAAAAATTAAAACTTCTTTTTCAATTTTTTTTTTTGAGAAATTTTATCTTAGGAAATAAACAAATTTGAAAATTCTTAGCAAGTTGGTATTTTTCGAGAAATACTATTTAGTAGTTTTGATGCTAGTCTAGGTTAAAATAAGTTGGCTTTTTAATGGTTATTATGTGGTATGCATGCGTTGTCCATGAAGTACGATGGTGAAGTGGGCAATGTATACATATGTAAGTTATGTCCATGAAGTACAATGATGAGGTGGACAAGGCTGACCATGAAGCACGATGGTGAAGTGGTTTGGCTGGCTGGTCACGAAGTACCGATAGGAGAAGTGGCCAGTGCATAAGAGTTGTTACCAACAATATGTGTTTATGATAATGTGATGATGTTATGTTATGTTAAGTTATGTTATATGTTTGTGCATGTATAAAAAGTGGTACACGAATATATGTGATTGGTATAATATACGAGTACTGTGTTTCTCACTAAGCGTTTCTGCTTACTCGTTGAATATTCTAACATTTCAAGTTTAAGGAATATTTTTCGAAAAGGACACGGCATGATCGCTCCGAACTCGTATCAAGTTAAATGAAGGGACCAATATGAGTAATTTATTAAACTAAGTCTTCCGCTTGTGTTTTAAGTTTTCGTTCAAAGTTTTTTACTGTTGGAAAAAGATTTATGGAAGTAAAACGCCAATTTATATAAATGTTTTGTTAAGTTAACATTAATTGAGTCAAAAGGTTTTCCGAAAAGTTCTAACACCTATACTCTGATAAAGTCTTATTTAAGTTTTATGAAAGTATTTTCATGGATGAATTTAGAGGTTTTTATTATTTAGTATTTTTTTTTAAATAGGGTGTTACACATATCATACATTTAGTGACAAATATTTTTCTCAATTCCATCTGATTTTTAATGCATCTGTTTCTTGGTTCTGGTATTTATGAAAAAATTTGGTTTTTAGGCCTTTTGATCATTTGAACTATTATCATCACATTAAGTTTGTTACTCCAGGATTAATTCGATTTTTTATTTAATGTTTTGTTTGAGGATTTCATTATATTTTTGAGTCATGGAGAAAGTATGAGGTTTTGTTTGCAACAATTAGAGCAAAAATAGACGTATATGAATGTGAAAAGGTATGTTCCATTTCGCTTTTGTAGATCCATGCTCTTATGTACAATGTACAATATCAACTACAATATAAAGATAAATCAAGAACTCTGAAATAGAGAAGTATTGCCAAAATACTTGCATTACAAACAAGAATTGTAAAAAAGGAGTTTCTTTTTGTTTGAAACTATAGACTGTTATATCTCAAGAAAAGAAAGAATACATCTCCCCTACATTTCTTTTTAGTCTTTCTAATTTCACGCTTATTTTTCTTCACTTTGTAATGCAAATTTCAGTGTTAGAGATGGAAAAGCTTCAAGTTTGCAGGATTTTGATACCGTTACAGAATTACAAACACAAAAAGACAATATGAAGAGGTTTGACTTCATGAGACGATGGTCATTATTCGGTGGAGATGGTTTTTTTGTTATATATGTTGTCATTTTATTCTTTAATCGGTTCATTGGTTATCTTCACCCTGTTCTGTTTTCTTTGGTGATTTCTGGGATTTTGCAATATAAACAAAAAACAATAAAGTCGTAGTATTTAAGAATTAAGATCATGTTTTCCGATAAATTTCAAGTTGGTGGATAAGATTAATAAATCATTCGGACAAGATCCTAATTCAAAATGTTTGATTAAGTACAACATGTGGCAACCAAGCACATGTCGTATTCCCTCCATTTCAAATATGTTATTAAAATTTTGACTTTGAAAAACCATGGTCATTATTTTTGTCTCAATTTCATCATATACATGCGACTTTGAGCAATTTTTGCATTAACTTTGCTAATGAGGAACTCCAGCAACATTTTAACCAGGTATATAATTGTCTAAACTTTCTTTTACTTGAATGATATTTATCTTAAAAAGTATATCAGGAAAAAAAAAAGAATATAACATCTGATATGTTGAGGCAAAAAGGAGGAAAATGTATATATCTCAAAAAGTAGAGGAAAAAATAATATAAAGTATGATGTGTTAAGGAAAAAAAGTGGACATGGTATTTATCTTAAAAAGTATTTTAATAATTTCATTTGTTTTTTTTTTTTTTTTTTGAGAAATCATGCTATCTTAGACAAATGAAAGTACATTGCTATTCTTGCGATGTATTTAGCCTAATCAGTGGATAAATCTCAAGAAATAGCACTGTACTTTTATTTTTGTTTAAATTAACATTTTCCTTGACTTCTATTTCATAATTATGCTAATTTTATTTTTTATTTTCAGTAATTAATTATTTTTTTTTTATTTTAAAAAAGCATGCTATCTTAGACAAATGAAATTATGTTGCTATTCTTGTGATGCGTTAAGCCTAATCCGAGGCTAAACAGCAAGAAATAACAATGCACTTTCATTTTTCTTTAAATTACTGTTTTTCTTTAATTTCCATTTCATAATTATGCTAATTTTATTTTTTTAATTTCATAATTTCACCTTTTTTAAATTTAAAAAAAATGCTCTCTAAGACAAAAAAAAAGCACATTGCCATTCTTGTAATGCATTTAGCGCAACAAGGGGCTAAGTTACAAGAAATAGCAATGCATTTTCATTTTTGTTTAAATTACCGTTTTGTTTTAATTTCTATTTCATGATTATGCTAATTTTATTTTTTAATTTTAGTAATTTTTTTTTAAGAAAGCATGCTATCTAAGAGAAATGAAAATACATTACTATGTACTTTCATTTGTGAGAAACATTTACTTTTTTTTTTCTTTAAAGGTAAACTTGATAAACATCTATTTTTGTGTGTGTATATATATGTAACTCAGCCACCTCAGAAAAAAGTGCCCCTATCCACCTACATGAAGCTGAGAATCAAACAATGAAGAATCAAAGTAATTACGATTAATCTTAATTTCGTAATGCTAACAGGAAACCAGTATAAATAAGATATACAATTACAGACCTTATGAGATTCTGCATGCTACAATTCTTCAAAAGCACGTGTCAAACGTTTAACTAAAGCTGATCTAACTTTTTTGAATATTGTGGATAAGACATGTCTTCCATATGAGCCCTAACTCCTTAAATTAAGAATTTTGGGTGTAGAACTTCTGTAAGTTATGAGACAACATAGACTCAATACGTTATAGAACGCGTAGTATAAACAAGATGTCAAGATTAATTGCTTTACTTGTGACCCTTCTTTCAGAAAAGGAATGTTGAAGAGACGAAAATTAAACAAGTTCAGCACAATCTTCGATTTACAAGATGATGAAAATAGCCCTAGTTTTTCTTTCATGTGATAAAAACAAAAGAAAATAATCAGATGGCCATTTCCCTTACTCACAAACAAATTCCGAATTAGAAAACTATAAATATGGAAGAAAAACAAGGAAAATTACGATGGCGAAACTTAAGAAGCCCTAATTTTCGCTGAATTAAATAAAAAATATAAATTAAAGCTCTTAAAACATCACTTACCTTTAGGGATTTGATACTTGACACAAAATCCATGCCTTTCATTCTAGAATGACGATATCTGATGGTGTCAATTGTAGAAGAAGACCGGCGTTATGCAACAATTTATATATGTGATAAAGTAACACTGGCAAACGATTTCTTGTAATCAACGGGTAACCTCTATTGATTTTGCGGCCTGAATGAAAGAGTATAAATGAATCTAACTGGTGGTACGATCGTCCTTCTGGTGTGGGGGTTGATTGAAGGCGGCACAGAAGCAACGACCGATGGTGAAGAAGTTTGGTGGTGGTGGTGGTGGGAGAAGGGGGCGTTTTAGGGATCGGAGAAAGTAAAGCAATCGTATGTCTAGGTTAAGGAAAACGAAGCGATAGTGGCGTATCGGAAAGGTGCGCATGAATACATGATTGAACTGAGGAGCAGGAACGGCAATGGAACGGGTAACGGTGATCTTAGTCTCATGCTCTATTATAAAACCATATTTTAAATTTGGTTCCGTCCCGTCGGGTACTCGAGTAGTAAATAACTAAAGGGTTCGTGGTTATACAAACGGGTATCTGGTATCCCGATCTATGATAATTATAAGTTGAACTTTATCAATTGGAATTTCTATTATAAAACTCGATCTCGATCTCAGGCTGAGATTCTCAGCCAAATAATTACTTGAATTTTTTAATAATTCCAATTTCCAAAAACATCAACAAATTTGATATCTATGGTATGTGTATTTTAGTATCAACATCAATAAAGTCTTAAAATTCAAATTTCATAATAACTTAATCGAAATTATAAAACTAACTACAAAAATATTATGATAAATCTCTCATCATCTATTATATTATTCCCATATAATCACCACTTCATCATTATATCAATGTTGCATACATGTCAAAGCATACAAGAAGGAAATCGATGCTTAATAAGATGAAAGAAAGTGGCGATACATGATGACTAATAGAATAATGAGATATCATCAATAGAGATGTATGCATAGTAACGAGTTAATGAATTGAATGAGGGGACACGAGAATTGGAAAACTATATATGGCATACATTATACCATATAGAAGTTTTTGTAAGTAATGATTAGATAACGGAAGAAATGGCAAATAGTAATCACAAAATAATAAACTCTATATAATGTCAAAGTATCGATTTGCAATCTCATATATAAATAATAAAATTATAAATATATAAAAACATATGGTTCGGAGTCGGGTATATGTGATCGGGTATGGGATCGGGTAATCGGGCGGGTATCACCTCAATACCAAAACCATCACATACTCGCGAAATTTTGCTATAAAAATATCATACCCAGTCCCATAACCATTTACCCGATTCAAAACTCGTCCCAAAGTTTCAGGTTTGGTTTTTCCTATCGGGTTCCAGTATTTTTGCCATCCCTACTGAGGAAAGAAAGAAGACGTAAGTCTCACGAAGCAAAAACGTTTAGGGAAGAAACGACGTTTCAGAATATAAATACGTGGCGGGATGAAAATTCTATGTAACGGACGATATATATATATATATATATATATATATATATATATATATATATATATATATATATATATATATATATATATATATATATATATATATATATATATATATATAGTGAATATGTGGCTGTTATATACCTAAGCTTACGTGTAGTATATATATATATATATAACAGCCACATATTCACTATAGTATATATATATATATATATATATATATATATATATATATATATATATATATATATATATATATATATATATATATATATATATATATATATATATATATATATATACTATAATGAATATGTGGCTGTTATATACCTAAGCTTACATGTAGAACCACTCAAACAACCAATTTTTAACAAAAATAAAAGCCCAAACAACTTAATTTCTTCTAAATCGTCGTACACAATTGGTTGTTCCATTAAATTCAACTTGTTTACGTGCTATTTTAGTGATGTTTATTCTTACCGCCAACTTTTATGTTATCGACACACGCAGGTGTAATACTTTTAATCACTAAATTGTATGACTCATACCATACTTTTTCATCCATTTATTAACAATCACATGTATTACGTATATTAAAGAAAATAAAAATGCATGCTTTTCCTAAGAAAACTAATAAATTTTAATGGTTCAACACTTAAGCTTAGGGGTGTGTGTGTGTGTGTGTGTGTATATATATATATATATATATATATATATATATATATATATATATATATATATATATATATATATATATATATATATATATATATAGGATCAGGTGAGGACTCAAATTTCGGTGAGTACTGTGAGGACAATTCTGGACCTTTAATCTTGAAAAATGGGTGGCTAATATTCAATGTGAAAAAATTGACACATTTTAAATGCTTGGGGGCTAGTTGTCTAAAAATCAAAACTAGTGGGTGGATAAGACAAATTAAGAAGGGTAAATCGGTAATCTGAACGAGTACCACACCCCCATTGCGACACTTGTCACTAGGGATTGGAGGTTTGTACCGGGAATCGAACCGACCCGGTTACCCGCCCCAAAATCGGACCGACCCGGATCTTCTATACCTTAAACGGGACGGTTCTCGGTTCCTATGTGTGCGAAAAACGGGTTATCAGTTCCTCGGGTTCGGTCCAAATGGGACTATTGCAATTAACCGACCCGAACCGGATGTAGCAATTGAAAAGCCATTTATTGGGTTCATGCAAAATAGCGGCCCTTATGTCCCATTTACGAATTACGTGAAGTCGTAAACGTAAACGGTAAACCCCAAAAAAACCCTCGTATTCCTTCTTCATCGCCTCTACTGCAGTCTAATTTGCCTTAGATCCTTATCCCCTCCCCCGAAAAACTGAAATCGATCACGTGGAAACATCAAAGCCGGTTCAATGGTGATACAGAATTGGGTTCATTACCCCTCAAATGTTGAGCAAGTAACCGTGAATTCAAGAACTGATCGTATCTCAATGTTTTATCTGTTGTTTGAATCGATTCTAGGTTTTTGATTACCTTAATATTCTTTTATCCAATATGTTAACTATTTGATTAATTGTGATGAATTAAGTGTGATGAATGTCCACATAGAACAACTTTTCGTTTCTTTTTTTGAGCAGAATTGGGTATCCCTTTTTTCGTTTCACAAACATTAGCAGCAGGTTTAGTATAGTGGGCCGATTAATGTCAAAGAACCCAAATTCACAAATGATGACATATAATGTTTATGAACCCAAATTCAACCCAAAGTTGACATCCAATTTCTTTGGCAGATTATATATGAAATTGTATTAAACTATTAGTCATAGTTTTATACTAGGAGGATTATATATGAACTAGAAGAATTATAGTGGTTTACAATATGTGGCCGAATTATAATTATATGTTTTATGTTTATTATTGATTTGCAAATTGGGTTTGTCAATTAATTAATGTTTTGTTGTTCTTTTTGTTAGAATGATGATGAAGATGATGATGTGCTGTTTGTAGACTCTACAAATGATGCAAATACCCAAGAGGAAGATGTCGAAAACTTAGAGAAGGAACCAGATGTTCCACCGCAACCGAAGAAAAGGAAACAAGTTTTCTAAGAGTAGCAAGCTAACATCTCCATGTTGGAACACTTTTACAGTGATATGGAAGGAGGATGAAGATGGAGTCACAAAGAGGCACAGTAAATGTAATTTTTGTGCAAAAGTTTTAAGAGCGGATGTCGTAAAAAAACAGCACTTCTAGTTTAACGAAACATAGTAAAAAGTGCCAAAGCAATCTGGAAAATAGGAAAGATAAAGATACACAAACAACGTTACAATTTAAAAAAGAATCATGTGGGGAGGGTAATGTGGTGACATGGAAACATGATGAAGTAAGGATTAAGAAAGCATTATTAAATATTTTTGTAGTCGGCGAGCTTCCTTTCAAATTTGTTGAAAATGAGGCGTTTGTTGAGTACACGAATGCACTCAACGGGAGGGTTAAATTGCCTTGTAGACAAAAAATAAGTAAGGAAGTAGGCACTTTTTTATAGAAGAAAGAAAATAATTGTATGCTTTTTTTAGTAACCCAAATAATACCGTACATTTGACTACCGACACGTGGACCTCTTCATGTCAAAGAAAGAATTACATGGTAGTTACGGGTCATTTTATAGATGACGCTTGGGTTATGTGACAACGCCTAGTGATATCAAGTATTTTAGGCGTTGTTGAGCCCTGTTCTTGGTAAAATTATATCAAATATGCATGGGTATTCTCACTTTTCGTGCCAGGACTTGTCTGGAGAAAAAGAGTAAAAAACAGGGACTAAAGGTGTACAAAAGGAAAAAGTATGGAAAGAATGGAAAATCAAGAGAAGTCGTACGCGCGCCGCGGATTTCTCTTCTGCGCGACGCGGGCGTAAGGCGGTGGAACACATTTGAATGACGAAAAAACGGGGAACGGATAAGTACGCGCACCGCGGATTTCACTTCTGCGCGGCGCGGTCACGGGAAATTTGCAACTATAAATAGAGGCATTTCCAGCCGAAAACCCTAGCAAAGACCGGGTGTAAACATCGACCTAGAAGCTCTTTGACTCGAGGATTCATTTCAGCAAGCTCATAATTGGTATTTCATGTTTTTGGATTTAATTTCCTTTTTAGTAGCAAGTAGTTTTGTAGTTAAAGTCTTTGGGAGTGACAACCACTGACTTTGAGCAGTTAGGTTTCTGATTTTGAAACATTTTGGTTACTGATTTGATGTTTGGATATTGGTTTTGGTGAATGAAATCATTCGGTTACATTTAATATTAGTTTTTCGATATTTTGGATGCTTGTTTGTGTTTCGATTATTTGATTGTGTTTGGATTGTGTTTGTGACTCGGTTGGAACTGTTTTCCTTTGCTGAAAACAGTAGCTAACTTGGTTAGGTTGAGCATTAAATCTTGGCTAGTAATTGTTCAAGTAGAACTTTAGTTATTAGCTAGTTTATGCTATGCTTGGTTTTGCTAGTTTGAATGTCTTCAATTGCTTCTGATTCAGAGATGTACTTCTGAGTTCAGAAAGTAACTAGGTCATTTGGACATAGCTAAGCTTGGCTTGAGTGTTTGAATATTGTTTCGAGGTAGAAAGATAGAAATTAGTTCCTCCGACTATAGCTGTGACACTATTAGTTGGTAATATCTCATCTAGTCTAACCACGTAGCTCCTGTGGATCGACCCTGACTCCACTATACTAGTGAATGTTAGGTATTTCTCTTATTTTTGACCGCATGACGACCTCTGCGTGCACGTCAAATTTTGGCGCCGTTGCCGGGGAGCTGTGCGCTTAGGTTAGGTGAGTAGTAGGAACTCGTTTCTTATTTTTATGTTTGATTTTTGTTTGCTGATTTTTGGTATGTGTACATCCTTATAATGGGTGATTACATGTACCCGGATCAGTATTATGAAGATTATGAAAATCCGGCCGACACCTATTACGAGGATGATTGCTACAATGGATCACCCAATGACGATGGATGGCGGACCGAGGAGTCATCTCAGCTTGAGAATTCTGTAACTTGGGCCCAACTTTGGGTATTCATGTATAACAACTACCATGAGCAGAAGGACCAGGCTGAAGCTCTTGAAAAATTGCAAGCTTCTTTAGATAGGTTAGAGGAAAGTTGGAAATGTTCACCACCTTCGCCAGAACCGGAGGTGAGTGATTTTTATACCAATGATAATGTGTGTGAACTTGCAGCACCTGAATATGTGATGGAAGGGCATGCACTGTGGGAAAAACAAGAGACCATTGAGATGGTCGAAAATGTTGTTGAGGAAGAGGTTGTAGGTGACAATGCTACCTTTGACTCAACAGCTTTTGATGTTTTTGAAGGTTTTGAGAATGTTGAGCTGGTGATGAGTGAATCTGTACCATCATCAGACAATTTGGTTGATAAGGATGTTGTGGAGGGGACTGTAAGTGACAGTACAGATCCCAGCCCAACAATTCCTGAATTTGTTGAAATTGTTGATGTTTTTGAGGAAGGGGGTGTAGATGACAATACTACCCCCAAACCTGTAATTTTTGAAAATTTTGAGAAAGTTGAAAGCAAGGATCTGATGATGGGTGACTTTGTACCACCATCAGATCAAACCGGTCGCTCACTCTTGGTTCCGATCCACCTGTTGGACGATGATCAAGAAGTTGATGCTGACGAGTTAATTTTTGAAAATAATAAAAAACATGATTTTATCACCACTCATGATCCATTCATGAATGGAAAATTAGATGTGATCAATACCATCGATGAGGACATATGGAAGCATCCCGATATGTTGCCTTCCGATCCCATTCGATTGGAAAATTTTTATTGGTACTGCAAGCCGAAATTGCAAACTGGAAATAACACGCTATATGAGAGCAACAAACGAGACACAACACAACTACTGGGAGCGGCACTGGGCGCGCTTCACGTCAAGCCAGTGATTTTGAAGAGGTGTAGAAGAAAGGACCGAGCTTGGAGGTTCAAAGCCACCTCTAAGCATTCACGGGAGTTAATCAGAAAGCAGCAACTGGGCAGCAACAGGAGAACCAACAAGCCATTCGACCCAGGAAAGTTTGAGGGGCAGTGGGTCAGCGAAAGGACGGTGGAAGTAGAAATGCAGCAGAAACAAATGGCATATGATCCACCATAGCTGTAGTAGGAACAGTACGTCTGGCTGAAGACGTTAAACTTAGCGCTTGTTGGGAGGCAACCCATCGTGTCATAGGTAGGTTTTATATTTCTTAGGATTAATTTAGAAAATACATCAATCTTTTACAGGTATTAGTGGTCTGAAGCAAGTGTGGGGTCGTGTGAAAAGTTTTTGAAATCTTCAAGACCGCGCCGCGGATTTTTGAATTGCGCGACGCGGGTTCGAAACTCAACCCGATGCGCAGGGGTTGATTTGGCGACCACGGGAAACGATCAGACGGTTTTTGCCTTTATACGGTGAGCCGCGGCTCACAACTCAATTCACACGACTCGGAGCTCTGGTGATCAAAAATTTCTTGCATTTTTTCTTGCTTATTGTGTTTCTACTACCAAGGTACGCTCTTTTAACTATCTATCAGCTGTTTAAACTAATTATTAGGTAGTTAATTTTAGGGTTTTAGTCCAAAAAGTTCAAAAACTTAGAATCACTAATGCTAGCTCATCGGGTGTTTGTTTTGCCAAATGGACACACTAGATGAGCTAGTCGGCACTTAGGCTACCTTGTGGTATGATTAAAATGAGATGTAGCAGGTTAAAATGGGGATTTGATCCCGGGTTTTCAAAACAGTCGTACGTCGCGCCGCGCCCTTGCTCTTGGGCCGCGCCACGGTGCGGCTAGGAAGACAAGGACTGATTTTGCAAATAATTTTGTTTGGTGCTATGTGTTTTCTTTTTGCAGATGATGTTCAGATTGGACCACGCTTTCCTTCAGTTTCCCGCGGGACTTGACAGTTCAGTGGAGTATATTTCGCGAAGGGATGCACTGACCAGTCGCCGGGTTCTCGAGGCGACTGTTATAGACCGGGACATCCTGAGGGATGCAGGGCTTTGGGGCGCGATTGAGCCGTTTTTGCATCGCACCTGGACCCACGAGGAGGCATCGTTTACCTGCCGTGGTTGGGACAGGATTATGGCCACGGACGAGGACGTGGTCTACACGGAGTTGCTACTGGAGTTCATCTCCACTATCCAGTTCGCACCACGGGCGGGGGACCCACGCTCCAGGCTGGTGCGTTTTCGTTTGGGAGGTGTGCACAGGGAGTGCAACCTCCGGGAGTTCGGGAGGCGCACAGGCATCTACACTGAGCAGGACCTCCAGCATCGTTACTTCACCCGGTTCTTCGGGTCTTGCATTCAGGGGGAGCCAGAACGCCCTCCCAACATGGAGGTTTGGACACCGCTGTCCAATGTGATGTACGAGGCAGGGACTTCGAGGGAGAGCCACCTCCGTGACCCACTTCACCGCCTCATGCACCGGATCGTCTCCACCTCCATCATGCATCGGGAGGGGGGCGAGAATGTGTCGGGCGACGACATGACATATTTGTGGATCCTCCTCGACCCGTCCCGATTCCTCCATCTTCCCTACGCCCTTGCGATTGCTCTCTCCACCCACGCGACTGGCGCCTCCACCAGCAGTCCACTAGCCAGGGGTACTTCATTACCAGGCTGGCCCGATCTTATGGCATTCTTACTGCCCCCGTGGCAGCCTCCTTGACCGCTCTGCCTCCATCACGCACTACAGCACGCACTTTGGAGAGGATGCGGCTCATTGAGCTGCAGCGCCCAGGGCAGTACATCCGGGCACCGGCCGAGCTTCCTCAGGCACCCCAGCCTGCATACGCCCAGCCCGGCAGGAGACGCCGGAGACAGGAGCCACCAGCACCAGAGCCGGCACAGCCGCAGCCACAGCAGGATGACTCACCAGCCCTCAGCCGGCTGGAGGCCAGAGTCACGCGGATCGAGGACCAGCTCGAGTGGATCGGGGAGGTACTTATACAGCTTGCATCAGCACAGGGTAGACGCCCCCGACCATTCCCAGCCAGGTCCCACGATCACGAGGCTGGACCCTCCAGGCCACCGGGTAGCGATTAATGTACTTTTTTCTTTCTTTCTTTCTTTTTATATTTTTGGGATATATGTATAAACTTATGACACTTCTATTTGTATAATTGTTTGTTCATGATTTCTTTCTGTCATGTATGTTTCTAATTTGTTTGTTAAGTGATGCATGATATACCAATCTGAGAAGGAGTTGTCTCAGACAAGTGTGGGGTCACCGTGCCCCCTCCACTTGTCTTGACCACCGGCGTGTCTTACTGTAGCGCTACAACTCCAGAATATGAACTCAAGGATCCATTCGTACGCATTATACCTGTGATATTGAGCACCAAGCAGTCTACCGTCCAAAAAGGGGTAACTCTTTCTCCCTTGTTTTGAATTAATTTTTGTACAACGGGGACGTTGTACGGTTTTAAGTGTGGGGTGTGGACGGTCGAAAGAGATATTTTTGAAATTTTTGCAGAAATGATCAATTTTTCAATTTTTAGCAATATTTTTCAAAATTTTTAATGAATTGCAATTTTGAAATGAATGGTTTGTGATTGTGATAGCACTAGTATTCTTCAAGAAATACTGTTTAGTTGTGATCATGCTATTAGTTAGTCAAATAAGTTGAGTTTTACGAGTTTAGAAGATTGAGCCGTTTTAGGATTGGAATTTAGGAAGGAAAAGTCAATCTGTGGCCTTTGTTGTTCGAGCCGGTAGGTCTAAAATGGGTGGACCTTACGCACCTTACCACCTAAGATCGTCTGGTCTGGGATGGTATTTCTGAAAGCTCGCTACACGGACAACATCGAAAGTCATGGACAATTCCTTAATGGCCTTTAGAATCTGAACGAGTAAGTACACTTCATTGTGGACAGAAAGTTTGTAATCAAGGGTTCTCTAGAAAGCCATGAATTCCAAAGAACAACTCAATTATGTTTTCACGAACTATTCCATTCTAACTCGAAGAGCAATAAACTTTGAAACTAAACACAGTCAAAAATTGTTCGATTCTCTATTATAATTCGTTAGAAACTCTCTTGCTTGGGGACAAGCAAGGCACAAGTGTGGGGTGTTTGACAACGCCTAGTGATATCAAGTATTTTAGGCGTTGTTGAGCCCTGTTCTTGGTAAAATTATATCAAATATGCATGGGTATTCTCACTTTTCGTGCCAGGACTTGTCTGGAGAAAAAGAGTAAAAAACAGAGACTAAAGGTGTACAAAAGGAAAAAGTATGGAAAGAATGGAAAATCAAGAGAAGTCGTACGCGCGCCGCGGATTTCTCTTCTGCGCGACGCGGGCGTAAGGCGGTGGAACACATTTGAATGACGAAAAAACGGGGAACGGATAAGTACGCGCACCGCGGATTTCACTTCTGCGCGGCGCGGTCACGGGAAATTTGCAACTATAAATAGAGGCATTTCCAGCCGAAAACCCTAGCAAAGACCGGGTGTAAACATCGACCTAGAAGCTCTTTGACTCGAGGATTCATTTCAGCAAGCTCATAATTGGTATTTCATGTTTTTGGATTTAATTTCCTTTTTAGTAGCAAGTAGTTTTGTAGTTAAAGTCTTTGGGAGTGACAACCACTGACTTTGAGCAGTTAGGTTTCTGATTTTGAAACATTTTGGTTACTGATTTGATGTTTGGATATTGGTTTTGGTGAATGAAATCATTCGGTTACATTTAATATTAGTTTTTCGATATTTTGGATGCTTGTTTGTGTTTCGATTATTTGATTGTGTTTGGATTGTGTTTGTGACTCGGTTGGAACTGTTTTCCTTTGCTGAAAACAGTAGCTAACTTGGTTAGGTTGAGCATTAAATCTTGGCTAGTAATTGTTCAAGTAGAACTTTAGTTATTAGCTAGTTTATGCTATGCTTGGTTTTGCTAGTTTGAATGCCTTCAATTGCTTCTGATTCAGAGATGTACTTCTGAGTTCAGAAAGTAACTAGGTCATTTGGACATAGCTAAGCTTGGCTTGAGTGTTTGAATATTGTTTCGAGGTAGAAAGATAGAAATTAGTTCCTCCGACTATAGCTGTGACACTATTAGTTGGTAATCTCTCATCTAGTCTAACCACGTAGCTCCTGTGGATCGACCCTGACTCCACTATACGAGTGAATGTTAGGTATTTCTCTTATTTTTGACCGTATGACGACCTCTGCGTGCACGTCATTATGCACAAAAGAATTTTAAACTTTAGGTCCATTGAGAGTCACAAATGTGAGGATGTGGGACGGTTGTTACTCGATTGCATTCATGGATGAGGAATAAAGAATGTAATGACCATGAGTGTGGACAACGCCACCTCAAATGATGCGACCCTTGACTTTTTAGTTAAAAAATTACCCGACTTGTATGAAGATGGAAAACAATTCCAATTTAGGTGTATGACACATATTTTGAATCTCATTGTCAAGGACGGCCTTAAAGCATATAATAACCACGTGGAGTGTGTGCAAAAAGCGGTTAAGTGTATTAGAAATTCAACTGCAAGAATTGAGAGGTTCAAGAGGTGCATGAAGGAATGTGGACTCGAGTCCAAACCATTCTTATGCAGGGATTGTCCAACACGTTGGAATTCGACGTATGAGTTGTTGCATTCGGCGTATGTTTTGCGTAACGCTTTTCCCGCGTACGAACTAGAAGGTATATTTTGAACCTTATTTTTCTATGTTATAAAAAAAAACAGCTTTAAAATCTTGGAAAAAACTGTTTTTGGTCGTTTTTTAAAAAAACCCAGCTTTAAAAATTATTAAAAAACGGTTTTTAGACGTTTTTAAAAAAGCCGCAGCTTAAAAAAACTTAAAAACAGTTTTTAGAAGGTTAAAAAAACGCAACTTTAATAAGTTGGAAAAAAAACTGTTTTTGGATGTTTTTAAAAAAACGCAGCTTTAAAAATTATTAAAAAACTTTTTTTATGTATTCTTATGTTGTATTTTTTTTAAATTTTGTAGAGACTACGTATATACGGGATCTAAGTGGAAGAACACCGGAGCGTGAGGATTTTGAAGTCGTGAAACAAGTAATCGGTTTTCTTGAAAAGTTTAAAGCAAAAACCGATCTCATATCATCATCCACGAAACCGATGATCCATTTGTTTTTACGAGAGGTGTTAGATGTAGATAAACATCTAAGAGAGTGGGAAGTAAGACCAAAGTTTACCAAATTTTGTAGGGATATGCAGAAAAATATGACAAATATTGGGGTTCTTTTGACAAAATGAATGATTTTGTATATTTCGCGGTGTTGCTAGATCCTCAATTCAAGTCCTCGCTACTGTCATATTCGTTTACGCAAATGGTAACCAACAACATGTCGGCGACAAATCCTATGACTAAGTCCGAAATACAATTAAAGGTGATGGCAATGGTGCGCGAAGTGAAAAACAAGATGGATAATTTATTTACATTCTATAAAAATAAATTCGACCATCTTGGATCGTCTCAATAAGAAAGTCGTGACAAAGGAGGGGCTTCCGATGAAAATGATGAAAACGGATTCTTGGGTGATTTTCTTAGCATGCAAGGTGTGAGATCGGCTTCAATTGACACGGAATTTAGACGATATTTGAATGAGCAAAATGAGGTGTACAATAAAGTGTTCGATATTCTAAAGTATTGGAAGAAAAATGCGGTGCGTTTCCCTATTATGGCTCATATGACCAAAGGTAAAAAAATTTACTTTAATGTTTATTTATTGATTTTTAATACATATTTGGAAAATTATTAACGATATTCTTTTAGATATTTTGTCCATACAAGTGTCGACCGTGGCATCCGAGTCGGCGTTTAGTACTTGTAGAAGAATATTAGATGAGTATCGAACTAATTTGGCAACCTATAGTAGAAGCCTTGGTTTGCACCCAAGATTGGGTAAGAAAATCAAGAAAACCAATAATAGACGACCCCGAAGATATATTAAAAGATGATGCCGTTGGTTTGGGTACGTTTGTTTTATTTTTATAAAACTTTTATAAATGTCTAATTTCAATTATGACATAGTTACGTTTGTTTTCTTTCTTAATAGAAATTGAAGAAACAATTCAAGGACTCGACGGGAAAGATAGAGGAAAAACATTTGTTTAGATTATTTATGTTTATTGGGTACATTTGTTTTATTTTGGTCATTTGGTGTGTAGCACTAACAAATTTGAGTTATTTAAGTTTATTGGTTTGTGTTTTTCTTTTTTGATGACAATTTATTACAATACATAATATCAAAATTAGAGCAAAATGAGGTGTAGAATAATGATAAAAAGTAAAATGACCAAATTGCAGTTGATTTATAAAAAATAGTGTTTAATTCAATAGCTAAAAGTGATTAAATTTTATAGAAAGTTTAAGATGGTAATATCATATTTTTCACAAAAACTGAAAACTGTACATGACAAAAAAGTGTATATTAGTTTCATTTGAAACTAGGTGGCCCAAGCATAAATGACAGCCCATATGAATGACAGCACATGGTCTGGTTCCTAGATAAGCCCAAAATTACCGGCCCAAGCTAAATCGGTTCTACCCGTTCCGGAACCGGAACCGGAACTGGAACTGGAACTGGGGAAAAACCGAAACCGAGTGTACCCTATATGGTCTGGTTCTCGGTTCTAATTCTCACTTTAAATCGGTTCGGTTCCGTTGTCGGGTCGGTCCGGATCCGGCTGGAAACCCATCCCTACTTGTCATGATCTCGTTTGCTGGTTTTTTTTATTCCACAAATTTTGTTTTTGGGACATAATTTTTTTTCTTTGTAAAAACAATTCTAAAAATACCAAGGTTCTTAAAATATAATTCTCTACAAAACAAGCACCATCATAAAAATTTGAAAAAAATTATTTTTTACTTTTATAAAAAACCAAAAAATAAAAAAATTCTCCAAAAATTATGAAAATTTAAAGGATCATTGTAAATATTATATTAGTAAGTTTGCAATAAAAAATTTTGAAAAAATGTTTTTTTAAGTGTTTATTTTTTTATTTTTAAGTAAAAAACCCAACAAATTAACAAAAAAATATACATGATCCAAAAATATTAAGAACCAAAATATGTTTTATGATTCAAACCGTGATGATCCAAAACTTATGATCTAACATTCAAATTTTGTTATAATCCAAGATCCAAAAATATACAAAACTTCTTATGATTGAAGATAAAAACTTGTTATGAATATTAAGTCTAATAATTCAAAACGTGTTAAAAAATATACGAGTTTTAAACGTAAAAAGTAAAAAAAAAAAAAAACTGAAAAATCAGACGAAAAAAGAAAAAAAAAAAGAAAAAACGACAAAAAATTGAAAAGAAAAAGATAATGTAAAAAAACTAAAAAATATAAAAAAACTGAAAAAAATAAAAATCGAGTTTATTAAAAGCTAAAAAAAATTAAAAAAATAAAATAGTAAAAAATAAAAAATGAAATAAAAATAAAAAACCCAGCTAAATTATGTTGTACGGACGTGCGTAACATGTGATTATATTCTTGAATCCGTATTACGTTTCATGGACGAGCGCTACATGCGATTACGTCAAATCTAATAATTACGTTTGACATTAATGTCCTTGACGAAATGAGTGGACGAGAATTGTCCTCGCAGTCCTCACCGAAATTGGAGTCATCACCGGATCCGAACGATATATATATATATATATATATATATATATATATATATATATATATATATATATATATATATATATATATATATATATACACACATACATACATACATACATACATACATACACATACACATACACATACACATACACACACACCCTACAATCAATATGTTACTATGGTTTTAGATCATTCTATTACATTCAAACTATGCATGCCTCTACAAATTATGCAACTTTTACATATAGGCATTCAGGTCACTCTAACTCATAGTTTCTTCTGATGGCGTCTCTAATTGACGTGGTCCCTTCTATAAAAGGAAACTTCCTAATAATCATCTGACACTATATTCCGAGATATAGTAAAGCTCATGATTTAAATGCATACAAGTGGACCAAAGAGAGTCATTTCAATGATAACAAAATTTTCTTCATCCAAATCCACAAACAACAAGCAATTTGACCGAAACTGATTCATTCCCAGATTTTACGTGAGTCTTACAAAAATTTCATAATTTCCTTGCATCTACCCTCACTAATTAAATGACTTATTGTCGAGTTCAATATTTGGAAGAAAAAAATTATTTTGCTTAGTACAAAAAGTCTTCTAATATTATATTATATATATATATATATATATATATATATATATATATATATATATATATATATATATATATATATATATATATATATATATATATATATATATATATATATATATATATATATATTGTTGCCTTGAATGAACAGTGCATATACAAGTTTACCATTATTACAATTTTGATCCCTGTAGTTTTAATTTTTATAATTACAATTTTAGTCTCTATAGTTTTTAATTTGTGTTAGTTACAGTTTTGGTCCCTATAGTTTTTTTGCCAGTTTAACATTATTACAGTTCTGATCCTTGTAGTTTTAATTTGTATAATTACAGTTTTAGTCTCTATAGACTTTAACTTATATTAACTATATTTTTGGTCCCTATAATTTTTAATGTATGATAATTAATTTTGTAGCCCCTGTAATTTTTTTTTAATTTTATTAAACTACATTTTTTGTCCCCATACTTTTCTATTTTAGTACTTTTAGTTTTTGTATCTGTAATTTTTACTTTGCATTAATTACAGTTTTAATTGTTTTGTAGCTTTCAAAGTAGCCACCAAAAAATTTATTTGTTTCCAATTTTAGCCTCGAAACTATAAATATTTTCGAATTGTTCCCTACTATAAATACTAAAATTTGTTGCTTTCAATTTTGCCACCAAAATTTTTGCTATTTTCAATTTTGGCCTCAAAAATTTCAATGCTTTTTAGTTTTGGCCAACAATAGTAAACTTTCATTGTTTTCAATTTTGTCCACAAAAAATTCGTTGTTTTCAATTTTGCCACTAAAACTTTTAATTATTTTAATTTTGTTACCATTTTATTCACTTCATTAACCGCAGCAACGCGCGGCTCCCTTTCGCTCGTATATATACAATTGTTGCCTTGAATGAACAGTGCATATACAAGTTTACCATTATTACAATTTTGATCCCTGTAGTTTTAATTTTTATAATTACAATTTTAGTCTCTATAGTTTTTAATTTGTGTTAGTTACAGTTTTGGTCCTTATAGTTTTTTTGCCAGTTTAACATTATTACAGTTCTAATCCTTGTAGTTTTAATTTGTATAATTACAGTTTTAGTCCCTATAGACTTTAACTTATATTAACTACAGTTTTGGTCCCTATAATTTTTAATGTATGATAATTAATTTTGTAGCCCCTGTAATTTTTTTTAATTTTATTAAACTACAATTTTTGTCCCCATACTTTTCTGTTTTAATAATTTCAGTTTTTGTATCTGTAATTTTTACTTTGCATTAATTATAGTTTTAATTGTTTTGTAGCTTTCAAAGTTGCCACCAAAAAATTTATTTGTTTCCAATTTTAGCCTTGAAACTATAAATATTTTCGAATTGTTCCCTACTATAAATACTAAAATTTGTTGCTTTCAATTTTGCCACCAAAATTTTTGCTATTTTCAATTTTGGCCTCAAAAATTTCAATGCTTTTTAGTTTTGGCCAACAATAGTAAACTTTCATTGTTTTCAATTTTGTCCACAAAAAATTCGTTGTTTTCAATTTTGCAACTAAAAATTTTAATTATTTTAATTTTGTTACCATTTTATTGACTTCCTTAACCGCAGCAACGCGCGGCTCCCTTTCGCTCGTTTTCTACTAATGGGATGATAGTCGCAACCACAAGTTTAATTCTTGTTGTTCTTATGTTAACGCATCTCCAAAACTTCATTAGAGAGTACCCAAGTGTCACTACCGGAAAACAGGGGCATTTCAATTGCCAAATCGGTTTGTAATCCGGTGGAATCCCCTTTACTAACGGAATGCTGACGGAATAGAGTCCGTTGGAAAAATGCATGTTTAAATTTTATGACAGACATTTGATGAATTTTGTTACATTAATGACCAAAATATACGTCGTTAATTACTGAGGGACCTGTTTTCGTGACTTTAGTAACAAAATTCCAATGGAATAGTTTTACCTAAAGATTCTTTCGAGTATGTTTTTGTGATTTTCTAACGGTTTTCCGAAACGAATCGCCGAAGGGAACTTGTAACTGCCGACATCTATCACAAAACTAATCTGAAAATTACAAAAGCTGCAAAATCCTCTCAGATCTTTTACGTTTCACAACTTGTGCATTTGCCTTACTTTTGGTCTTGCTATGTGGAGCTTTGACATGAGATTGTTGAGTAGGTACTTCCTCACTTATGCAGACATTTGTGATGCCCCATTGTTACAAGTTGCTTTGTTGTGACCTAGCCCTTACATAAACTACACCAAACAGTTTTACCAACCTTAAAAACCGTATGTCTACCAGATGACTCTAAAACATCTCTTTTCCTTTTTATTGTAGGTCAACCTGACATCCTCCTCATCAGTGGTGGTAAGGGAGGAGTTGACACGCCTATGTTGTTATGCGGTCAAAAATAGAAAATAAAACCTTACACGCAAACTAGTATAGTAGCAGCAAGGGTCGATCCGCGGGAGTTTGGTGATTAAGATATAGTGCCAGAATAACCAACTACAATGTCACGCTATAGTTGGCGGCGTTTCTTTCACTTCTCAAAAACCGATAAAATTGAATACCGAAAACTAAAACTTACATTAACTAAACTAAACAACTCCAAACTTCAAACCAAACTTACTTACTGATTCCAGAAGTATACTCCAGAAAAATCAAAAGCATTAAACAATCCAAAATCATCCACAAGCATTTAAACAAATACCGAAAACATGCAATTTAACTGAAACAGAATTATTAACATTAACTAAAACCAAATCCAGAAGCCACAAGGTACTGACTTCGAAAATATCACAAACTAAACTTGTTCTAACATATTCTGCAATCCAGAATCGAAGGAATCAAACAAATAACTAAAACTATTAAATACTAAAAATAAATGAAAAACATAAAAATACCAATTGAAGCTACTGAAATCCGAAATCTTGAGTCAAAGAAGCCTAGGTTCCACCTTTGGGTCGTTTCTTCGCTCCCGAAACTCGACCTAGATGCCTCTATTTATAGTTGAGAAATCGAGCTGATCGCGTCGCGCATGGCTAAAAACCGCGGCGCGTCTTATCCTTATTCCTGTTTTCCGCACTTTGAATTTCAACTCATTGCCTGATCTTTGACTATCCGCGACGCGCGTGTCTTCTGCTCGCGGCGCACATACGTTTTCGACTGAAAGTAGACTTTATCCAGAACTTCTTCATTTTGTCCGTGTTTAATCCCTGTTTTTACATTTTCTTACACAAAAGCACTAAGCACAAAAGTGAGTAATACCATGATTTATACGGTATTATTTCACTAAGAATAGGGCCTAACAACGACTAAAATACTTGATATTGAGTAGGCGTTGTCAAACACCCCACACTTGTGCCTTGCTTGTCCCCAAACAAGAGAGTTTTTAACAAATTATAACTAAGATTCAAATATTTTTGAATGCTTTCAGTTTCAAAGTTTGTTGTTTCAAAAGTTAGACTAAAGATGATTTTGAGAAAATGACCGAAATACCCTTTGGAATTTACGACTTTCTAAAGAACCGTTGATTACAAATTTTCAGTTCACAAAAAGTGTACAAACTCATTCAGATTCTAAAGGCCGTTAAAGAAATGTCCATGACTTTCGATGTTGTCCGTGTAACGAGCTTTCAGAAATACTATCCCAGACCAGACGATCTTAGGTAGTAAGGTGCATAAGTACCCCTTCGGGGTCACCCTTTTCGGACCTACTGACTCGAACAACAAAGGCCACAGATTGACATTTCCCTCTTAAATTCCAATCCTAAAAATATTCTAAATCTAAAATTTTCTAAATCCTAAAAACTCAACTTATTTTAACTCCATAATAGCATGCTAACAACTAAACGGTATCTCTTGAAAAATACCAATGTTATAACACTCAAAAGCTATTTGTTTCAAAATTACATGACTTCTTAAAATTGTTAAAAAATTGCTAAAAGTTTTAAAAATTACTCATTTTCCACAAAAATTCAAAAATAAATTCTTTCGGCCGTCCACACCCCACACTTAAAATCGTACAACGTCCCCGTTGTACATAAAAATATTTCAGAACAAGAGAGAAAGAGTTACCCCTTTACGAATGTAGATTGCTTGTTGGAACTAGTTGTCACAGGATAAAAATTTGCGTACATCCTGATTCAGATTTCCGGAGTTGTGGCGCAACAGTGAACACGCCGGTGGATGACAAGTGTATGGGTACAATGACCTCACACTTTCGTGAAACCACTCCTCAGTAGATTCCATTGGTACTTACATGCAACACAAACACTTACAAACAAATTAAACGCAAAAGAAAAACAAACAAAAGATAAAAACTATACAACCTAGATGAGCTATAGACTACCGCGGCGCGTGGGTTTGATGCGCGCATCGCGGTAATTACGAATTATTTCTTCTATGTGATATCAGAAACGACCGCGACGCGTTTCCAAGTAAAGCCGCATCGCGGTAATTTTAGAATTTAGAACCAATTTCAAACAACCATTGCAACTCATTTAACAACTTATTACCTAAATTTTACCTTTTATTACTACTGTCCACTGACTTATTTAATACCTAAAACATTTAATTCCTAAATTTTATCAAAAAGAATAACCTAAAGCATAAAAATTCAAAAACACTAAATAATTACAAAGCAACCCTTAGTTGTGAACCGTATCTTCATCCTCTCTTTCAGTTGGCTCCACTTCTTTCTCGGGGTCTTCTTCTGGTTCTTCTTCATCTTCAATCAACACCGGTTGATCCCGTGGCAGATCACACTTAAAATCGTCCATATACTTTTTCATACAATCCGCTATCCATAATACCTGATTCTGTATGTTCTGAGAGTAGCGGATCGTTTCCTGGATCTCCACGGACAGGGCACTGCACTCGTATCTCTGCGACTTCATAGTTTGATGAATGGATTTCATCTCCTTTTCTAAGTAGCGAAGGTCGGGATTCGCGGGTTTGGTTAATGTTGAGAGGCTATCCGATGTGCGAGACCTTTTCTTTGATGCCGGTGGCTCATGGCGGAGGACCGGAAATGGTGAGCATCGAACTGACATAATACCATCATCTATGTACACAACCTCCCTCGAGGTTGTGGTAGGCGGGCTGAACGGGACCGCAGGAATCACGGTGAACGGGCAGATATTGGCGGGTGCTAGCAACCCATAGCAATGCGCCAGGCGCATAACAAAGTGGCCTCCCCCGACTGCAATAAAATCCAAAGGCGCACTGGTTACTCTTTTGAAGTAATCAGCGATGAGATACGACACATTGCAAGTTTCCAGCTTCGAAACCAATGACCACATGAAGTAGAGGTCATGGTAAGTAACCTCATCAGCATCGGCTCGCAGCCAAAACATAGTCGAGATGAGGCGATGAAGCATCCCATGTGACGGTAGATGGATATGGCCCTCTAAAACCGTGTTCTCGTGGTAACGTGTAGATGAAATCGACCCCCAAAAGTCGGCATATTAAAGAGACTCGCTCGGGGCTTTTGCAGCCCTCCTCAAGAATGGTGCGAAACCAACCCCATCAACCTCGGCTTGAGTATAAATACCCAGACGGACCCCGAATTCCGTGAGACTACACGTCCGATTCATGTTCCCTAGACGGAACATGATAGTGTCAGGGTCGTCAATACCCAACGGCTCCTGGTCAAAATCGAAAGAAGCGAGAAATTCGAGAAGCGCCTCGCGGTACACGGGCTCATATATGCGAAACACTGCCTCAAATGCCCGGCAGGTAAATGTGAGCTCATTATCCTCGTACCCCTCCTGAATCAACCACTGCTCCAAGTTCTCCGGAATTCCCGACTCGCGGGTCAACTCCCAGTTGACCACTTGAGCCGATAAGATGCGCTTGCGAGAAAAAACCGCGATTCGGTCTTGGAACTTGCGACGATCGAAGCCAGTGACAAATACTGGCAAAGCAAGCCAATCGATGTCACTAGAACTGTCATGAGAAGACATTGTCCTGCACAATTCAACCAAAATTTCCGAAATTAGGTACTGTTTAGCGTCACCCGCGGCACGGTAATTGCTCCCCGTGTCGCGAGTTATGAATGTTAATCCTCTGCGTCACGCGTTATGATCCAACGCGACGTGGCGTATGAAACTCAGAACATATTCCATCAATTAACACGTCTACAGCCTAAATTCGTACTTCTGACTATTGGGTTATGCTGCAAATGATGTTATATATCGTTTAGCAATACAAATTAGTATCCAGAAACATCAAATTGCAATTCAGAAGTGATTCTATGAACTTCAAGAAAAATTGAGAAAGAAGAGGAAAATTGGCACACTTACTTGAGTTGGAGACTAGAAGATTGAAGCAAATAAAATCGAGAGGTTGCTTGGAGACAGATTACGGTGAAAAATCGAAGAGTTTCAGCACTTTAATTTTTATACATGTGTGAAGGTATTGGGTTGTTTTTCAAATTCTGTTTTGTGATTATCTTGAAATTTGAATTTAGATAAGCCCGCGGTGGGGTTTAATACCCTCCGCGGTGCGAGTAACAAATTCAGACTTATCTTAAATCGTAAATCACATTCTCACGCTGTGCGGATTTAAGGACCCCACGTCGCGTGCTTATAACATTCCCAAAAGGACCCCACACTTGTTCTTTTCTTACCGTAATGGATCAAACATTATTCAAATGTTATAATACAAAATTTACAAAAGATCGGGTTGCTTCTCGACAAGCGCTAAGTTTAACATCTTCAGCCGGACGTGCTTCATTTCATTCCCCCTTTGGTACGAGCTTTCTCATTTCGGGCGCGAAATCATGAATCAATGTTGCAAGCAGCGTCGTGAGTTGCGTCATCCAATCACTCACATGACTGATCCATTGCTGCTGAGCATCTAAAAGCTGAAACACATTTGCTTCCCTATTCCTTGTATCTCTTGCATACTCTTGGTGTTTACGTTCCATGGTTTCCATCATATCAAAGATTTGTTGCTTATCAGCTATTGTCAGCAAGTGTCCTTGCGTTTTCCAAAGGATTTCCTCATCCCCACTTTCACTTTCGTTCTCCTTCTTTCGATTTCCACCCTTATCATTCACTCTTGGCACCATCAATGGTTTGCTGTTCAAATACTGATTGTCATACCTTGGTGGCAAAGTCATTGGACACCCAAACATATTCAATCTTCGTTTCCTAGTGCCGAAAGTGATGTCCATATCCCTAGTCTTGCAATCCATCACAGCCCCAACTATTTCCAAAAACAGACGTCCTAAAATCAGTGCCGACGCATCTTCTTGACTTTCATATTCCATTACTAAAAAGTCCACTCGGTAGAAAAAGTCGCCCACCTTGACAATCACCTTCGTCAACTTGCCCCGTGAGACTTTTGTGGATTGGTCTGCCAATTGTAAGACTGTTTTCGTAGGCTCCAACTCTTCATTCTTGTATTTGTCATAAAGATACCCAGGCAAAACATTTACACTCGCCCCCAAATCCAATAATGTGTCTCGAATAATCACGTCACCTACAGTGACACTAATTAATGGTAAACCGGGATCTTTTTCCTTTTAGGCAATGTTCCCAACAAAGCATCACTCGCCTTGACAGTAAGTCGCACTGTTTCTGGTGTTGGCATCTTGATTTGTTCGTTTCTTTTACACATTTCCTTGAGAATTCTCGTATCTTCTGGCGCATTCCTTAATTCATCCCATAGCGGTTGATTAATTGATTGTCCACTCGGCACACTTTGCTTCTTTTTGGCCTTTGTGACTTTCTTTTTCTGCTTTATGCTAGCTACGGTTGACTGTTCTTCTTTTTGGACACCTTTTTCATCCTTATTTTCACTCTCCTTTCCTACCAATTCTTCCATTGTTACCTTCCTCCATTTTGTGTCCACTGCGTTGACATGCTCCTTACCAGCCCTTTGAGTATGGTTTGGGTTCACCTCTGTGTTACTTGGTAGCTTCCAATTATCTCTCATTCTTTGATCTTCAGCCATTTATGCAATTTGCCTCTGCATATTAGCATTTGCCTTAGCATTTTCATGTGTCTGCTGTTGCACAAGTTCATATAATTTTGCCGCCATATTCTCCTGATTCTCCAGGGCATTGTGAGTATTGCTTGTATTAGTTGCCCCTGTTGTTGTTGTTATTGTTTCCACTGGGACCATTGTTGTTCATAGCTTGGAACTGTCTTGGTTGGTTAGAAGGCGATCCTTGATAGTTGTTTTGACGGTTGTTGTAGGGCTGATTGTTGTTGTAGTTCTGATTCCCTTGGTTATAGGGTCTGTATGGTCGTCCATTATTGTTGTATTGACCTTGTCCATAGACCTGGTTGACATCCTGGGTCCTCTGCCCTTGCTGATTACCTTGTGGTTAAAACTTTAGCAGTCCTTGTTGAAGAGTTGCCATCAGCCTATCAAACTTCCTATTCAAATCTCCTATATCCTTCTTAACCTCCTTTTTCCAATCATTGTCGGTTCCAACTGCTGCTGCGGTACTAACTGGCTTTCTTGTAGAATAATTTGCTTTAGATCCATTGCTCAATTGCTCCAAAAACCTCCAGGCATCATCTGGATCCTGCACCAAACTAAACTTGTTCTAAAAGATTCTACAATCCAGAATCGAAGGAATCAAGCAAATAACTAAAACTATTAAAAATTAAAAATAAATGAAAAACATAAAAATACCAATTGAAGCTACTGAAATCCAAAATCTTGAGTCAAAGAAGCCTAGGTTCCACCTTTGGGTCGTTTCTTCGCTCCCGAAACTCGACCTAGATGCCTCTATTTATAGTTGAGAAATCGAGCTGATTGCGTCGCACATGGCTAAAAACCGCGGCGCGTCTTATCCTTATCCCCGTTTTCCGCACTTTGAATTTCAACTCATCGCCTGACCTTTGACTATCCGCAACGTGCGTGTCTTCTGCTCGCGGCGCGTATATATTTTCGATTGAAAGTAGACTTTATCCAGAACTTCTTCATTTTGTCCGTGTTTAGTCCCTATTTTTACCTTTTCTTACACAAAAGCACTAAGCACAAAAGTGAGTAATATCATGATTTATACGGTATAATTTCACTAAGAATAGGGCCTAGCAATGACTAAAATATTTGATATTGATAGTTGTTAGGAGTGGCTTCTGATTTTGGCCACATGTTGCTACCATTCATTCCTACTAAAGGGAACTTGTAACTGCCTTTGAAAAATGCTGCAAAGAAAAATGGGTCAACATACACATCTACAGACCGGTTAACAAATGAGATGCTCGCCACTGAATGCACATACACATACCCATTTAACTGCCATAGTCTACAAGTGCATTTTTATTCTTCAGGTCTACTGCATAGGATTCTACTAAGTTGCTTATCTCAATCTGATTTAACGCACTGGGCAGTACTTGCCAATGCATGTGGATAATAAATTAATTAAGCCTATGATCTAAATAATTATAACATCTAAAATGCTAAAATTACTTATTTTACTATAACTTTGAAGCTCTTTCAGATCATTAAGCTTCTTTCTGATGGTAGGACAAACAAGGTAATCAACCCAATTGCTACCTTTTATGTGCATCTTGTACAACCTTTCCATAGTATACAGTCGTATGTTTTCCAGCACACTGATAATAGGCTTCTATAGACAAACTATTGAAACTTTTAGATAAACTAGCCGTTCTCAACAGCATCACAACAAGTCCCAATCCTAAAAAATGCTCTACAACATGTCTTTTGATCTCTTTCTAAAAGGTAGTCATATGCTGCAGGGTTAAGCAACTGGATTTCCTTCATTTCTTGGTTGAATAGTGACTCCATGGTTGACTTGCTAGCTTTCCAAAACAGATTTTCAAAATGTGCTCCGGAAAATGTCTTTTTGAAGTTCGTATAGATATGCCTATCACACTACCTATGTTCTGCAGTAGGTAACACCTCCTTCTCTGCCTCCAACAGGCCCTACAAATATTACCATATGCAGAAGGTTAAAAATAAGAAGAAAGTGTAAGCTTAAGATAAAGATTGCATACCTTGTGTTAATCAGACATTAATGTCAAATTATAACATTTGTGAAGTTCTAAATCATCTTTTAGTAACTCTAAAAACCACTTCCAATTCTCTTTATTCTCCACACACACCGCTAGGGGTGGACTTGGTACAGTACCGAGTCTTTTTCCTCTATACCATGTACTGTACCAACTATAATTGGTAGAGGAACTCAATTACTAGTACCGTACCGAGTATACTTGGTACCAACTTCTTTGGCTACCAACAAGTTTGGTTGGTACATGTTGGTATTGGTATATACCAAAAACTTTATTGAATTTATATTTTTATGTATTCCTTAAGATAAACATGAACGTGAGTAGTCTCTTTTAATATTGATTGTCGTAAAAAAAACTGGTCGTCACTTACTCGCTTGTGTTAGTAGTTTGATATTAATATCTGGTGCTGTTTGAAAAAACAATTAGTATATTTAACAGTTGTTTTAGTAATTAATTTCTAAGTGTGACTTATTAGTTAACTCCTAATTATATATATATATATATATATATATATATATATATATATATATATATATATATATATATATATTACTCTTAATTAAAACATAAAAATATGAATTGGTTAGTACGATACAACCGTGATATTCAAATTTTGTATCGTTATCGTATCAAGACTGCTTAATTGGTATAGTACTACCAGCCAAACATATTGGCTACCAAATATGTTGGTTACCAATTTGTTGGTAGGGTTGGTAATATGTTGGTTGGTTCTCCGTGGTACATATTTTCTAGGAATGGCATTGGGGCGGGTAACGGTATACCCGTCCCCGAACCCGAAAATGGCTTTTGTACCCATACCCGCCCCAATACCCGTCGGGGATCTTATCGGGGCGCCCCATCGGGGCTGAAGATCTCCCCATACCCGACCCTAAACCCGAAAATTACCCGATACCCGACCCGATACTGGACCCGATACCCAACCCGAAACCTTGTAAATAGTTACTTGCAAAAAACTACAAAACAGTTGCAGAAATTGATAATAAGCAACTCTGAAAATAAAAATGGTGTGTTTTAGAACAACCAAATGTCAAATAAAGTCTAAAAGCTACAAATAACTAATAGTCGCATACGTTAACATAACAAAAACCAAATATTAAATGTCATATCCATCAAAATACTACATCAATTTTAGAATAAACAATAAAACGCCAATTCAATCCAAATCAACGAAAGTTGTTCCGCTTCCGCTTCCGCTTCCGCCTCCACTTCCACTTCCATCCTCCTTAGTAACTCCCTACAAATTGTTAAAGAATGTATTAATAAAAAACATTATATAAAAGTAATATTTCTATAAACTTTATTTACCTCTTCCACATCATAATCATAGTCAATAGAACGACAATATGCCTCGCTCTCGTCCGAACAAGTTTCTGTAAAAAAAACATAAATATTATTTATACGTAAAAGTGATTTGTATAATTACATAAAATACTTTATTACCTCGAATTTCATTTAACAACCAACTCTGAGCACACATTAAAGCTTCCAATGTCTTTGGGTGAAGTCGACTACGATGAGGACTAATTAATCTTCCACTAGTGCTAAAGGCAGATTCTGAGGCAACTGTAGAAATTGGAACCGCTAATATATATTTAGCTATCCTTTGTAGTGTCGGGTACTTAAACCCATTTGTCTTCCACCACACCAACAAATCAAGTTCCATGTCTTTAGGCAATAATTTTTCCTTCAAGTAATTATCCAACTCGGTCATACCTCCTGATTCATCATGAGTACTCGTAATAGAAGCAATTTTTGATAAGAGTTTTTTGAATCCATCACGATGACCAGAAGACAACCCCACATCAAAGGAAGATGAACCACCACCTGATGTTTGTAACAAGAATGTAAATAAGTTAAATAAACTAATGTTTCATTTATTATATGTAAACAATATAATACCTGCATTGTCGCTTTTTGTTGATGGATTACTTGACTGATACTCTTTAAACAAATGTTTTACAAACTCCTCTAACTTCTGAAATTCTTCATTTGCCTTTTCTGCTTCATAAAGAACAGGCAATAACAACTCTACAAACTTTAACTTGTATCGCGGATCTAAAACTGCCGCCATTCCCATTATCCCATGAATGGCAGACCAATATTTATTGAATTTAATAAGCATCTGGGAAGCCATATCCTTGATTATATCAAAAGTAGAATCCATCCATTCACATAAAGAGTATCCAATCTCACATATCAAAGGGAAAAAGACATTGGCTGTAGGATACTTTGAACCAGAAAACATAACAGTCACCTCATAAAACAACTGTAATCTTTCACATACCTCCTTCGCTAACTCCCAATCAAGCTCACTTGAAAAGGATGTATACCTTGACTCCCTTGGATATAAGCGCCTGAATACATCTTCGTAAGGTATAGCAACACTCAACATAAAAAAAGTAGAGTTCCACCGTGTCTTGCAATCAAGTATCAATTTTTTTTGTATGATATTCCCAACTGACGGGCAGCATCCTCAAATCTTTGCTCCCTCTTAGGTGTTGCTGTCCAAAATGAAACACTATCTCTTATCCTTTCAATCCCCTCTCCAATAATAGACAAGCCATCCTGAACTATTAAGTTCAGAATGTGTGCACAACAACGCATGTGAAACAATTCTCCTTTCTTCATGAGAGATCTCAGTGGAATCTTTTCTAACAATGTCCTGATAATTGCATCATTCGTTGTGCAATTATCAACAGTAAGAGTTGATAACTTCCTATCAATGTTCCAGTCACATAAAGAATCGTAGAGCACTTCTGCTAGAGCATCAGCTGTATGTGGACAAGGCACATAAATAAACCTGTTTAACAATTATTATGTTAGTAATAGTGTATAAATAATAATGAATAAATATTAAGTGTGTGTATATGTATACCTCATGATTCGGCTTTACATGTTCCAATTTTGATCTATAAAATGTGCCATGATTGCCATAAACCCTTTCTTTTGATGGCTAGCGGTCCACATATCAGTTGTAATCGCTACCCTACTTGTGTTCTTTGACAACAACATCAAAGTTTTTTCCTTTTCATATTCATAAATATTTAGTATATCACTTTTGATGGTGTTCCGAGAAGGTACCTTAAATAAAGGTTGAAGACCGCCCACAAATTTTCTGAAACCATGGTGCTCTACAATTGACAATGGATACTCATGCACAATAATCATTTCAGCTAAATCTTTTCGTGAAGTGTCAACATTAAAAGTATAGTTGGAGAGATAGGCAGAAGTACCATCTACTTTCTTTTGCTCACGTACCAATATATGCTGACGTATATCTGAAACCGGTTATTTGTTGCAACGTTTATAATGAACAAGTAAATGCTTTGTCCTGTTTTTACTATTTGCTCCCAACCTACTATGAGAATATTTACACTCCGCTTTATCTTCACCATTCACTTTGAGTTTTTTGAAATGGGCCCATGCAGGAGAACGTTGTGCCCTTTTCCTACCGACAACATCCTTGGCTTCATTGAAAGTATCAGCAACTCCTTCTCCTTCTGGTTCAGAATTTGTAGGTGTTGCTTCATTGAAATCTTCTCCTCATTGAGTACTTCCAATTGGACTTTGACTACTTCCAATTGGACTTCTAATTGGACTTTGACTACTTGCAACCAGACTTTCTTCTTGTGAACCCATATCACCTGAAATGTAACAAGTGAAATTACATCAGAAACACTTGATTACATCACAAATCAGAAACACTTGATTACATCAGAAATCAGAAACATATGATTACAGAGGAACATGTGAAATTAAAAACAAACCAAGTGGAAATTAGATAGCAATCAGTTAAAGCAAACTCGAAATTAGATAGCAATCAGTTAAAGCATATCAGTTAAAGCAATCAGTTAAAGCAAACTCGAAATTAGATAGCAATCAGTTAAAGCATATCAGTTAAAGCAATCAGTTAAAGCAAACTCGAAATTAGATAGCAATCAGTTAAAGCAAACTCGATCTCGATGGTACAAACCTAAAGAGTGAAGTCGTGAATGCTGAATCGGCATTCGGAAGGGCGGAAGTCTGAATCGGAGGGCTTGTCGCTATGACTCCGGCTGTCGATGTGATTCTGGCTTGCCGCTTCTCCCGTGATTCCGAGTTCCGGCAACGCAGCAATTGGTTATTGGTCGTGGTCTCGTGGAGGCGCAGGTGGGATTCGGGAGAGACAAAGACAGAAATGAGCAAACGTTTAGATTAGGGCACTGAAATTGTATACCCTAAATTCACTGCCCCGAACCCGAAAAATTACCCGATAAGCACCCCGATACCCGACCCGATACCCGATAATGTATACCCGATCCGACCCGAAATGCCCGGGTTTCGGGTTTCCCCATCGGGTTCGGGTTTTCATTGCCATTCCTAATATTTGCCAGCCCTACACACCACAGCCCAAGCAAATTGGGAAGCGTTGGTTGTTAGAATCCCTACCAACTGCATTTAACAATTCCCCACTACAAATCCCCTTTAGAAAACATTCATCTAAGTTTATCACCCTTCTACACCCTTCTAACCACTCTTTCTTTAGAGCTTAGAAATAAACATGGAGCTTACTAAAGTAAGTTTTCCCATTTGGCATTAGGTTTACACTTATTTGCATGGTGGAACCTCGGTTGGACTTCTGATCTCTTCTCCGTATGACCATAGTTTGGCATAGTTTTCAACTAATATACCATCAATAAGAGTAAGTGCATGTGCCTTCGTTCTCCTACATTGACTCATACTTACCTCACTACCGAATTTCATTTTCTCCTGCTCTCTAAGCATTCTAAAACTCATTTTCTGCTTTTCCAAAAATTCATTAGTGTAGTGACTCCCTATCCACCTATAGTTGATTATGGAACCTACTTTGAAGTTTCTAGCACAACTATGCACATCTTTTAATGCTTAATTTGAAAAGATTTATCATCACTTATACATGAACCCCACAGCCTAAAGGTGCATTCTCCATCACGACATCTAACAAGTAGCCTTCTGTTATCATTTTTCTTGTAACATAGCAACTGCATAATTGCATAGCATGTGTTTTAATTGTTTCGAATTCTCAAACCGCATGCCTAGTATAGGTTTTTGCTTCTTCCGATCAACATCTTCAGTGAAGGTTGTGTGGGTGTGTTCCAAATCAGGATCAATTTCAGCACTGTCATTATTCGAGTCAATAATCTGAAATTCTAAATTGCCGGTTCTTTTTGGCATAACTTACTCAAAAAAACATCATATGTGGTGCTGATTACTGCAGCAGGAAGTCATTGAATTCCTTCTCGACCTCATCTTCTGTTGACAATTCTCCTACCCCTGAGATGTTTTCCTTCACACTTGCAACTGGATGTTGGTAATCGTTTGCTAACTCCACAATATCTACTCCTAAATGATCAACATACAAGGTTATGGCGCACCTATAATGGTAGGAAACCTCGATAAAGTCTGCATACTCTAACTCATTTGAAATTAGCCTTAATCCTTCGGGTATCTTGAACTCTGCAAGCAAAAATAGAGTTTCTCACATTATTGTTCTGTAAATCGTTCAATAAACGATTTACACTCATCAACATCCACCATAACGAAATCAATGTTATCAAACAGATGTCTTACACCATCAACGTATCTAAACGGCCGGCTTAGAAACATACCTTGGAAATTAAGTTCGATCGGGATGTGCAATGCCAATGCTACCTTGCCAATTGTTGTCTCCATCGAAAGGGTTTTGGAGGGAATCGAACGAAATACAGGCTCCAAAATAAGATTCCCTTCGTTTTAATGCAACTATCTAACCGTGACCTGGATCAACCTCCCCACCTGGACAAACACGTGACAAGTTTTTTGTAGCTTTTTTTCCATATTACTGCCTTACCGTGCCACTCGCCACCGAGTGACCAAGTAAACATGTATTTCCAAACCATGAGCCTTAAAGAGCAAGAAAAAAACACAGGGGCCAAATTGTTTCAAAATGAAAACTACGAGAGGAGGGGTTACTGTAGCATTAACCTTATTTTGTATTACGTTGTGCTTGTTATCATAAATGTTTGGGATTCAACAACACTATTTTCATTTTATTAAAATAAGATAAAAATACTTAACGTTGGTTGATCTGATTAATTAGTGTTTGTAAGCCTTAAATGTTTCTTTTCGATGTAGATTATGTTAATTTCCGCATTTTCCACTCGCCTTTGCTAGACATACAATAAGTTATTGTTTCAAGGATATATATATATATATATATATATATATATATATATACATATATATATATATATATATATATATATATATATATATATATATATATATATATATATATATATATATATATAGGAAAGGGTTCAAATGAGAACCACTAAAAGGTTATGAACCATGAGAACCGATATTCACACATTAATAAACATGTTTTTTTCGTTTTTTTTTTGTTTTTTTCACACTTGTGTATTATGTGAAAATAGATTAAACTTAATAAATTTTATTATTTTTAATACGTTTTACACTATTCACAGTATAATAAAATTTCTAGTTATTAAACTGTGAATATTAAAACGTAAATTTTTTTTCTTTAAAACACATCAATATTGATATCTAATAACAAAGGAAGGATAATTATATATGTTTATGTGTTTGGTAATTTTATTTTGATAAAAAAACAAGTGTTAAAAATAAAAATATAACGTTATTAAACTGTGAATTAGTAGTTCTCACGGTTCTTAACTTTTTATTGGTTCTCATTTGAACCCTTCCCTATATATATATATATATATATATATATATATATATATATATATATATATATATATATATATATATATATATATATATGTATGAAGTGTACAGTTTTCATTTTTTATATTATTATAATATATTAGATGTTAATTACTAAATTAAATGTATTGGCATAATTTGTACTTTATTTTAGCTTTCAAATAAATCATTGCAGATAATTGAAATGTTAAATACTTATAATTATCATATTTTTTATTTGGTGTTCATTTACAAATAAACGATACAATGTAAAAGAAGTGAGAAGAAAATGTGGCCTTGTTTTGTTTATAAATTCTTTTCTGTAGCATAGATTTTTAAAAGATAAGATGAGATACAATATTAGAAGGGTCATCGAGGAGAATGTAACTAAACGTCAATAACTTAACATTATTATAAAAAGGCAGCACGCGTTAAGTGGTCAAAACTTGTCCTAAAGCTCACTCCGTTTCCTGTATAATTTCTCAGGTCGACCATGGACGCCCTTCGTCAACCAACAGACCTTCTTTTATGTCAAGATCAAACTAGAAACCCTAATTCTTCGCCTTCATCGTTGAACTATTCATTCTCCATTAGAGATGATCAAATCAACCAATTCGACTTTTATGATATGTTGTGTAATAACCATAATCAGTGTCCTACTCATAACCCTAACCCTAATCCTCATATGCTCATCCGTCCAACAAGTTATCAAGAATCTAGTTCTTCAAATCTCCGACCATATTTCAGTACAAATGACCAGACTCCAGTCTTGCTTGAAATGACCACAGCTGCAAATACTTCCGAAATCTCAAACAATTCTGTTTATGCCACTTGCATGCCAGAAGCAAACAATTTTCACAGGCAAGTGTTTGTTTGGTGTGTATTTTTTTATTACTTATAAGTTTTTTGATTGTTAGTTAATGAATTATACGTGACAAAGTAAAGTGTCACTTGCAATGATAGATACCTTTGTTTACGTTCGTTTTTAACCTGTTACATTTGCATATTAATTTCACTTTATTTGTTTGCAAATTATACAGTGATATGTGCAGAGCAGAGAGGGTGCATGATGGCACAACTATTGGTTTTCGTATAAGAACCCAACTTGAGGTGTTGGATGATGGCTATAGATGGAGGAAGTATGGCAAGAAGAAAGTTAAAAGCAGTCCAAATCCAAGGTAATTTTCATCCAAAAGGTTATCATGGACTTCATATATGTATATGGTCTGATGGAACTCGACGTTATGAAGCCCTTTGTGTTAAGTTTGTATCTTTTGAACTTCGTTTATGTGCATGTGTGAGCTTTCATACAAGAAAATCGCAAAAGTACCAGAAGTAATTAGATTACTTCTATACAATACAATAATATAGTAAAAGATATCTACATGTTTCACGATCGACCAGGAAATTTGGGTCTAATTAAACTAAAAAAATTTTCAAATGACCACTTGTCTATTTTATTTTGTGTGTGATTTGCTTCGAAATATTGGTGGTCAATTATGACTCATCTCGGATATGATAGTTAACATGTTTTATCTATTGCTTGGGGAGTTAATCATTAAACACGTACAAGCGTCAGCCTTCTTTTGCGTTCTGGTCTACTAGGATCCCATGAGTTTGTAACTTCACTGGTAGTCATTTGGCCATGAAAGCTTGATGATTAAAATCCAGGACGTTAGCTCTTTAGATCAAATTAGGTTTTTTTGTTCATTTGTTTCATCGGTTGACTTGGCTCAAACGATGACCGATTTAATTTCGGTACTAATTTATACCTTTGCGGATGTTCACCTCGAGTGGAGTATACTTAATTATGAGAATCCTAAATTTAGTCCTTCCTTTTTGGCCTAGCAATTTAACCATATTAACTGTTGCATGCATCCTCCATTATTAAATAGCAAATAATAAATATCAAAATAGTTGGTCAGAAACAACACGTAGCTATCTTTTTGCCCTAGCAATTTAAAGGGGAAGACTCTTGCGTCAATGTTCAGTTTTGTAAACCAAAATCTGATGGTGTCATGAATTGCTAAATGTATTCGTACGACTCCAGCAAAAAGGCAACACGAAAATACACAAATAAAACTAATAGATTAAAGGTTGTTATCGCTCATATCACCCTCGTAGTATCAGTTAAAATCATCGATCTTTTATTTTAAAAAATATTTCAATTCCTTTTGCTACGTGTCAGATGGGGATGGGGGAGTTGATGCACCCATTTTGACTTCGAGTTGACATTAATAAATGAGTGTACAAAAACAAACTTATAAATCATATTAGCTCACATCCAATAAATATTGATGACTAAAGCCATCTTTAATGCATTTAAGTCTTTAAGAGTTCAATGAAATGCGAAATAGAAGAGTCAAATAAATTGAGTTGACTTTTGATTTAATAAAAGTTAAAGTTTACACTATCATTTCATTAAACTCTATTTATAGAGTTCAATGAGGATTGAAGTCTAAGTATACATGCCATCATCTCTCACCTATATGAAATTTCTGCAGTTTAAAAAAAAAAAAATCATCTCTATCCTATATTAAACACAATTTAATTCTATTAAACTCTCCATTGAACACCTATTGGAGATAGTGTAAGTAAACTTAGTAAAAGATTTTATTAATTTATGTAACTGTGACATATATATAATTAGAGAAATCATATATCTTTTTACATTTTTCTCTTACTCATCCTTCTACCTATGCTATATGATCGATGTCAAGTGTCACATTTAATAAAATTAAGAATATTTTAAAACACTTATCACCATTTAATAAGGATAGGAGGATGGTTAGAAAGAAATATATAATGATATTTATTTTCTCATCTAATTAAAATCAGAGGGTCTGAATTAACCATCACTTAACAAGGAGTAATTCCATCGAGGTTAAAATTTAAAACCATGATCCTATACTCACATGGGAAAAAATAATGATTAAATGTTTTTAAATAAGTGCATCTCGATAATGTTTTTTAAATTTAAAACCATGATCCATACATAACAAGTTTTTTCCATATACAACAAAAATACACTTTTTATGCATAATATACAACTTATTTAAAGCATAAATTGTTGTGTATGACAAAAAATTGTTGTGTATAAATCAACTCCTCTCCATAATAATTTGTTTTAGACCTTCATATTATTTAAAATTACTACTATAAAATTTATTATCATCAAAAAATTGATTAATATTTTTTCAACAACAGTTTATTATATATTAAATACTTAAATTGATTTTATGATTTCTTTTCTATCAACCATCTATTATATATTAAAAATACTTGAATTGGTTTTATGTTTTTGTACACTTAATGCCACGCATTTTAACAATTAATACTGCATTGTATCCTCCTAATAATATTTAAATTTCAAATGTATATTTTATCTTCACTAATTCATTTATTTCATTAAATAATTTATTTGAAGATATCTATGTCAAGTAATATATCTTAAATAGAAAAAAAAATGGAATACTTCATGCAACTATTAACCTTTTTTCAATTTCAATCCTTTTCTTTTTGGTATACAGGAGGTCCGTGAATTTTTCTTTTTTCAGCTTGATTCTTTTTACAAAGTACACCGTTTTCAACTAAAAAAGTAAAAGTATAGAAATGGTTCATATGAAAATTTTCTAACGAGCTTGGCTCTAAGTTTGTCATTTGTTACAAATTTTGCCCCTAATTACTTGTTTTACATTTTTCTGATTTATATACATAACTCTGGTTACTTGTTTTACCCTTTTCTGATTTATATACATAATTATGAGACTAAACTACAGAAATTGTTCTTTTGTTAATATTTTTATTTCATTTGTAGTCTAAGTTTTTTTTCTAACTATATAAAATGATTAAAATGCCCTTGTTTGTTTTTTTAATATTTTTTCTATTTTCATGTTAAATGTGGGCCCGCTCTCACCCCATCTGGACCCCATCTTTTTCATCGCCTCACCCTCTCTTTGTCCTCTCTCCCCCACTCACAGTTTCTCTCTTTGTCCTCTCTTTGAGTATGAATTATGCATTTCACTTTCTTGGTCGCTTCTATCGGTCTTCTCCTTTATATATATATATATATATAATATGTATATAGACATCCATGCATATACATCGTGGATCTTCTTTGTGCTATCTACATTACTTCTTTTATTATTATTGGGTGACTTATTATCTCACTAATCATCTATGCTAAGCTTGTGGATACAACATCAACTGTAGAAACAAATATATCAAATTTAACACTCAATAACAACTAGAACTTCATTTATGATTAAACATCAATGTTTGACATTTAACCACATGCATCATGAAACTCATATGCATACGTACAACTAGTTCCTAATATTCCATTTGACCACCATCAGAATAGTCTTTCAACTAAACAGCAATGTTTGACACTTAAGCCCGATAACTCACACTTTCATGACAAAATGGTCATTGGCTAAGTCTAGACTAATGACCACAAGTTTGACCTAGGTGTCTCATTTAGTTTCTATTCTATAAATTTTTTAAATCGACTTTTAAAGCATTGCCAACATTGGAAAATCCATTAAAACTTAAAATTATAAAGTTCTATAACATTTAAGTCCTTCAACTTAGCTAAATATTGGCCATATATTTGTTTCTCAAATTAACAAATTTAGCCTTTTTCACATAAATCTTCTCCTTATCTAGGTGCTTATGCTAGTACTTAAAGTGAAAACTTTCGGCCCGAAAAAAATTTTCTCATGTTCTCACGCATCTATGTGTGCGTGTGTGTGTGTGTGTGTATATATATATATATATATATATATATATATATATGTATGTATGTATGTATGTATGTATGTATGTATGTATGTATGTATGTATGTATGTATGTATGTATGTATGTATATATATATATATATATATATATATATATATATATATATATATATATATATATATATATATATATATATATTGTATAGGGTCGAGTTATAGGGAAAACCTAGGAATTTTTTTCCACACAATATTTTCAACAAAAAATTGCACCCAATTTTTTTTATCTCGTGCGTCTAAGAGAATTTAAAAAAAAATTCTAAAAATCAATTTTTATATATTTATATTCATATGCATATAAAAATTCACCTGTATATACATATATTCATATATAATTATTTTCCAAAACAAAATACTTCAATGTAACGTATATATAATAGTTAATAGTTTTAAAAAAAATAAAAAAATAACTTTTTGCATATGCATATTTTATGAATATGCATATGCATATTCAAAACAAAGATTAAAAAATGATTTTTTTAAATATCTTAATCGCATAATATAAAAAATAGGGTACATATATTTTTAAATACTGTGTAGAAAAAAAGTTCATAAAATGGGTTCTTAGGTTCACACACACACACACACACACACACACACACACACATATATATATATATATATATATATATATATATATGTTAATAACATAAAAACCACTATAGTTTGGCCACGTTGTGAGTACGTAAAGCGTCCAAGTTAATCCACAAAAAATTTAATTTAACGAGGGTGAGAAGTTCACCGAGTTGACGACATATGATCGGGATTTTTATTTGTTATAGTGATCGTAGTAGATATTTTTGAAAATTTGAGTGGTATTTATAGAACAAAATAAAAATATAGTGGCTAAACCGGATTTTGGTCAAACTACAGTGGTTTTGTTTCATTAACCATATATATATATATATATATATATATATATATATATATATATATATATATATATATATATATATATATATATATATATATATATATATATATATATATATATATATATATATATATATATAGAGAGAGAGAGAGAGAGAGAGAGAGAGAGAGAGAGAGAGAGAGAAAGAGTTAGGATCCGCCGAGAACCCTTTTTTTCGTGAGATCATGAGAACCTTTTGACTGAATATATTTTTTAAAATCACTTAATACACTAAGTCGCTCATATTTAAGACATTTTGTAAATAAATTGAAAAAAATATGCATATAGCAAATGTGTATTTTTTTTATGTTCATATGTTTACGTTCTGTGCATATGTGCACATTTTGTATATGTTTTTTTTTATTAACAAAAAATCTTAAATATAAGCGATTTAGTGTATGAAGTCATTTTTTTAAAAGAAAAATTCGGTCAAAAGGTTCTCATGATCTCATGAAAAAAAAAGGGTTCTTATTGGATCCTAACTATATATATATATATATATATATATATATATATATATATATATATATATATATATATATATATATATATATATATATATATATATATATGCATTTTTTTACAATAAATATTAAATATAAACGATTTAGTATATTAAGCCTTTTTTTAAAAGAGAAAAGGTTCTCTTGATCTCATAAAAAAAAGGGTTCTCATTGTATATATATATATATATATATATATATATATATATATATATATATATATATATATATATATATATATATATATATATATATATATATATATATATATATATATATAATGCTTAATTAAACAAATACGTATACCAAAAAAAATCAAAATAATAAACCAATAAACAAATGAGAGGACATCTTACTAAATAATATGTCGTGCATTGCAGGCAACATATTTTGTTTGCATGCAAGTTTCATTTTCACGACTCGATGGTTGAGCTTTTAGACCATATGTTTTTTTTTGCAATCGATATTCTTTATCTATTTTCTTTTAGATATTAGGAAATATGCACGGGTCATACAGGAGAACTTGGAATCTAATAAAACCACATTAGGACATTTTAAGTTTTTATGATAAAATCATAATATGTTATTCATCTTGAATTAATCTTGGTGTTGTTTCTTAACATTTTAATCAACTTATCAGTATGATCACTAAAAACTGTTAGAATTACATGTTATACACTGTAGTGAGAGTCTAGCTTATTTATGAACAAGTGTATATAAGGACAGTGTTTTGAGTTTAACGCGGAACAAGCAAAACACATCTACGTCATGTCATGGGATGGAGACGAATGTTTTACTTGTATTATATGCAACTATAATAGAACCTTTCTAATGTTTTATCGATATTGATTATAGTGATAATAGTTTTTTGCAATATATGATTGTGATTGATATATGGTTCAAAATAAAGATACTTGTAATGGGTTAATTCTTAACATCCAAAAATCCGTGTAGTCTAAATGATCTTTAATTACTTCGATTTGTCTATTTCTTTTTTTTTCTTTATTTCGACACTCTTACGATTTTTCTTGTCGAATCCTCTTATTTCAATTTCATATCAGTTAACCCCAAAATTAGATAGAGTTATTGATCACATGACCTCATAAACAGGAACTACTACAAATGCTCGACAGCTGGATGCATGGTCAAGAAAAGATTAGAGCGTGATCGGAATGATTCAAGCTCCGTGATTGTAACCTACATTGGGAGGCATAATCACCATGTTCCATCCACGATCCCTTGCGACACCATGCACCCTATGGCATATGGACATTGCAATTTAGGCGACGAAAGCCGCATCCATTCATGATAAATTGCAAACATATGGTAATTATTGTGTTTACATACTATGTTGTAATTTATTACGATAAATGATAGGAAGTATTGTGAACTTTGAATAAAGTTTGACGGTATCTTCACTGTGTTATGATTGAGGTCGGATTTCTTAACTTGCCGTTTCACGGGAAGATGAACTATTTGGTGTTCTGAAATATATTGTGATGTTAAGTTAAATGTTTTCAATTAATTCCTTATAGCTCTTATTATATGATACGGGTCCTAGTGTGTAGGCTCGGACCTTTATATTTCTAGAGGCCAAGAATCATGTGACAAAAAAACTTCACGGAAATAGCCATAATTTTGGCTACAACGTTCTGTTTTGGGCATGCTACCAGCGTAATCGAAGTTTGGAGCGTTTGGCCCATGGTTCTTTTTAGGCCCGTTTAAATTCCAGCTTCTTATTTAGGGTTTGGTTGTGTGCCCTAGCTAACTGTTCAGACTTGATTTTTATGAAACTTGAATTTTTTTTTGTTAATCAACATGATTTATCGGCAAATCTGTGTTTGTACCCTGCATCATTATGTTCTTTAAACATTTTGTATTTTATGAAATTAGCATGAATCTTTTTCCTTCCGAAACGGCCATTAGATTGTAATGACATATTTCCTGTTTTTTGCCGGAAGTATGTTTCAATTAGAAACAAACCAGGAGATGTTGGAGAAACGCAAACACACATTAGTTTGATACAGCCACTCCTACACCACCCAACATAATAGATACACCATTTAATCTATATAAATTTGAAGAGTCACAACACCCGAAGGAGAATATATACTTAAATTGGTTACCAAACCAAGATCGTATGAAGCAACACCAAATTTAATCACCTAGCTTTTAAAGATTGTCTTATTTGAACATGTTTGCCAATGCCCTTTTGGTCAAATGGTAAAGGCGTCGTCCTCTCTCTTTCAGGTTGAAGGTTCAAGTCTCGCAAGAGACATAGGTGGATCCAGGAGTAGTTTAGGAACATGAGTATGATAGATTTGCCGTCGTAAAGGTTGGTGTTGTTGCTTTATCATTCTCGACTATTTCTGGGTGCGAAGAAAATGTATGTTTGCTAATATCAAATCGGCTAAGGGTGAAGTTAATGGGATGTCAATTATAACTTTATAAAATTTATTGATATGGGTAATATGTTTGGATATGATATGTCAGGCACTGAGGCTGATCTAGCTAAGTAACTAAATAGCATGGGTGATGTGATGGCTGATCAATGGATATTCTTTCTCTTAATTGTTATGGATTGGGGAACCATGTGAAATGTCATCCTATTTTTAATCTTTGTTCTATGTATGGGGCAAACTTATTGGTTTTGCAAGAGACTTGGATGGCACAGATGGATATTTTGAAGTTAAAAAGGGCGAGGGGTAATTATTAGTTTCAGTATACTGCTACTAGTGCACGTGGGAAGTTTGGCGGTATAATATCTATGTGCGATGCTTCACTTTTTGTTAAGACTCAGATTATTTCTACTGATTTAGTTCTTATTGTAGAGGAAGACTAGGTTTGCTATAATTTGAAATGTTTCATGATAAATGCTTATATGGTGTATTGTGTATGGTGTATGGTGTTTGGGGATTTTGTAAAACCCATTTTCTTTTGATATGCTTATTAAGGTAAGTAGAGTTATTACATTATAGTTGGTGCGGTTCTAGCTATGAGTTGTTTAGAGTAAGGGTGTGGCAATCTTTTGTGATTGTTGTTGAGTTATGAGTTGTTTGATGAGTGAAAAGAGGTTGAACCCTTTCTTATGTACTAATCTTGTTGCAATAGAGATTAGTTAGGTTGTTGCATGAGTTTGGGTGGTTAAAATCCCATTTGGAAGAAGGTTGAGCTTGAAAAATGCTAAAAAAAGGTTACACGTGTCGTGTAGGGTCACACAGGTCATGTAATGAGGCTTAGAAACATGTCCGGGACTGTTTTGGACGAACACGGGTCGTGTGGATCTACACGGGTCATGTAGAAGTGAGCAGGGGAAGGCAGTAGCTTCACACGGGTTGTTTTTACGAGTATGGGTCGTGCAGGCCACAGTAGCGGTGCTAATGTGAGACATTAGCGGCGCTAATGTGAGACATTAACGGCGCTAATGTCGTGCAGACCCCTTTATCTTGTTGAAAACCCTCATTTCGGAAGAAAACACCTAAAACTCAATATTAGAGCATATTCAGGCGTTTTTGTGTCAAATCGAGCCTGGAGATTTGTAGGGAAGCATAAAGAGACTCGAATCTAACCCTGTAAACACGTTCTTGTTTCCTAAATCATCGAGGTGAGTAATTTGTCGGTTTTGGGGTTTTGAAACCCCAGCCTTCAATTTAGTGTTTTTGCTATAAATTGTTGCATATATTGTTAGTAGCTTTTGATTTGGGTGTACTTTGTATGAGAAACCGGGCGTTACAATTTGGTATCAGAGCATGATTTAAGTGAACTAGGTCTTTGAGTGTAGAGTCCTAGACTTGAACCTAGGAAAGAGAGAGCCCCTATCACATGCTTGGAAAAGATACTGTTGCAGATGTTAGTGTATGAGTTAAGTATAACTTTTCTATTATAATTATTATTTGATATATTCTGTGTGTGAATATAGATATGGAGTCAGATGAAGGATGAGTTGAGGAATTAGTCACAACCAGTAAGACCAATAGTGGATGATGAGACGAGATTTTGGCTGATATGAGATATCAACCAAGGAGGAGACGAGAAACTCAGATAATTATAAGATGTCAGCTGAATATGAGACGAGATCTCGTTGATGGCGAAATTCCAGATGATGATAAGATGAGATTCCAATTTAGGCAATATTCCAACTGATGATGAGAACGAGTATGTGTATGAGCATGAGTTGAGCGTGAGCTAAGAGTTGAGGTATGCGAGTAACTTTATTTAACATCTTAGTTGTAACGTATTGTGTATGCTTAATTGTTGATAATACATGTGGTAGAATATGTGTAAACTTTGTGGACACATAAAGGATAAAATATGATTATATGTGTTAGAGAATTGTGGTTATAAAGTGTAGTAACCGGCATTGAGATGAGAATCTCGTGTCCACTCGAGGTAAGGTTTACATATCACATAACGAGTGCTTTGTGATTATATATAACTGAGATTATTAATGGTTTGCTGGACAAGTACATAACAACCATGGAGAAGTGTGCATAATGAGTATGTGCATGGTGAGAAAAATATATAAATTATGATATTGTATATATAGTGCTTGCTGTTTCACTGATGTGACGGGATTTATGTGTACGAGTACTTTATAGTTGAGACCACATATTCTGTGGGGCCACATAAGTAGTACTTATGGTGGATTACAATGAATAACTAAGATGGCCAAAAGAGTATGAGTTGAGAAAGACGGTGAGTGTGTAGTTGATTACACACTATAGCTGATTATGAGTTGACATGCTGAGTGTTGACTTTTGTGGTTTGGAGTTGTCACATAATGAGATATTTGTGACAGAGATATCGGAGGACATCTGTGTAACCACATAAAGAGTACCTTGTGGTTATAATTGAGAAAACCTAGAGTGGTTCATGTAGGCCTTATTGGCATAGAGAGTAAGTTAATTGCTAAATAGAGTGGTCCATGTAGGCCTTTTTGGGACCACATAACGAGTAGATGTAACCGAGACCACATGTTTTGTGGGATGGCATAACGACTAGATGTGACCGAGACCACATATTTTGTGGGGCCACATAACGAGTAGATGTGACCGAGACCACATAGTTTTTGGGGCCGCATAACGAGTAGATTTGGTTGAGACCACATATTATGTGGGGCCACATAATAAGTAGTTTATAGTTGAGACCACATATTCTTTGGGGCCACATAATTAGTATCTTGTAGATGAAACCACATAACGAGTACCTTGTGGTTATAGTTGCGAGGACCTTTGTGGTTCATATAAAAGAAGGAGTGACGATGAGTCTATATGGCTCGAGATCGTAGGGGAGACCCGCTAGAGTCAAAGAGGAGATGGATTGAAATCAGAGAAATGGTACAAGGTACCATGATTTGATCGAAGGACAGTATGAGATACCGTGACACAGGGTTGAGTGGTGAAACCAGAGGATGGTACGGGATACCATGAGCTGAGGTAGGGTGGTGTCGCGGTGTTATGCTTGTGTGTAGACAGGCATGTACTTTATGGTGATGTGGAGTAATGAGACATGTACTATTCTTACGTGTGGATAGATATGAACATAACGGTAAGCTTGTGTCGCTTTAAACCTTGCGTGTTGAGGAGAGGACGAATTAGAGGCTGAGTAATAGTACGAAGGTACCGTGAGATAATACCGTGAGTAATGCTGTTGGGAAGTGTTGTTGTGAGTAGGTGTGTGTGTCATGTAACTGGTTTGTGAATATGTGCGGTTTCTTGCATGTCGAGTGATGTAGAGTTGTATAAACTACATGATGAGAATATATGAGTTAAAAAGAGGAGGAAAGTAATTGTAATTATGATTGATAGGATTTTTCCTTAACAATCAAACCAATTACTGCCAATGAGAGAAATGTGTGAATGTCTAAATGACAATACTATTTACTCTTATGAGGTGTGTATGATATTATTTTCTTTATGAGTCGTGTGTAGATATTACGGTGAGCCGTATACATGATTTATTTTGTGTCATCCTTATGGATTAGAGATTGAGATGATAATGACGGAGAAATGGCGAGAGGAAAATCCTTACTGATGGTGTGTCAGGAGAAATATATGCGGTTGTATAGAGAATTTATTTGATGATAAAATTGTTGAGTCTGATAGAGCTACTGATTGAGTGAGAATGTGATGTGGATTATCCACATAAGAGAGGATGTAATGAGTGAGTTCATCGAGAGAAACAACATGAGGTATGTTGTTAAACTGAGATGAAGAGGAGCCATTCTTGTTGGAGGATTGTTAGTTGTATATTGGTTGAAAACCTAATATGTGTGCTGAGGTGGGAGTAGAGATAAATAAGCTTTTGGAGAAGTTGTAATCAGTTGTGGTGAAGAGACAACTAAAAGGGTCTTGTGTGACCAAAGTATCGAGAGTTAAATACCAAGTCCAGAAGAGACGCAAAGGAAACTTGAGATAATTTCCAATATTCTGATTACTTCTGGATTTATATACTAGTGTTGATGAGTTGTGTAACGTGAGTGAGACATTTACATGTCTGTGTCTTTCATGTTGTATGAGTGTTTCTCCTACCTTGCTCGATGAAAATGTGCAAGTAGGAGAAATCGTAACTGGCATGTTGCGATTGGAGGAGTAAATTGAGAGAGAGTATGAGCATTGAATCGGCGAAACCGTTTTCCTTATTGAGTTAGAGTAAACCATTTCAAGGAGATTTGAAATGGAGGTTGAATCCCAAATAGTTATTTGAGATTAGTATTATAGAGAAAGTGGATGGTACGCAAAGATTGTGGCTCGATATGTGCCATAGATATGAGTGTATGTAAATGATGAAAGTGGTTGGAGTATCACTTGAGGAGTGAGGTGAGATACCTTGGTATCGACAAAGCTATAACGAAGGGTGTGCCGTGAAAGAGTGAGTATTTGCCGACGTGACAATGATGATAGCCAATATGGCTATAGAGATCATCTTATGAGGATGATGGCGGGCGTTAGCTATATTATGAGTAAATAAGATGTGACAACATGTACATGTCATATGAGAAGACTAGATGATAACATCAATTATTGTATATGATGTGTGACTATAGTGGTGAGGTAGTTGTATAGACCATACATATTCTAAGAGATTTCGAGGATGGAATGTTTTGAAAGAGGAGAGAACTTGTAAGACCCATTTTCTTTTGAGATGCTTATTAAGGTAAGCAGAGTTATTACCTTATAGTTGGTGTCGTTCTAGCTATGAGTTGTTTAAAGTAAAGGTGTAGCAATCTTTTGTGAATGCCTTTGAGTTTTGAGTTGTTTGATGAGTGAGAAGAGGTTGAACCATTTCTTATGTACTAATCTTGTTGTAATAAAGATTAGCTAGGTTGTTGTATGAGTTTGGGTGGTTAGAATCCCATTTGGAAGAAGTTTGAGCTTGAAAAATGCTAAAAAGAGGTTACATGGGTCGTGTAGGGTGAAGGGTTTTCTAGCAAACAATGAACACAAAAAACCTATGGTTCACATGCAACCCTAATAAGATCTATTTTTTCTTCTATGAAGATAATAAACTAAAACCTAAAGGCCAACAATAATTACTAAAGTTTAAATCAGAAGAACCAACCTTTGAATCTTGTTCTTGAAGCTAGCAGCAAAAGTATCCTGCCTCAAATGCAAGTCACACCCAAAGCAATGGAGAAGACAGTCCAGCAGAGTTTGTCTGGTGAAAGTGGCGCAGGTTTTAGGGTGGCCAGGTGCCTCCTTTTATAGCCTCCAAGGGTTACAGCTGAAACCCTAAGGAGCCTCCAAATGGGCAAGCCTGCAAACCAATTGGACCAAGCCCTTTTCTAAACCCTAATTAGGGTTTCGCCATTTTGAGGAACCCTCCTCAATTGGCGCCATTTATGGCCCCTGTCCACTGGCCAGTCTTTTATTCAACTATTGAATAATTACAAAACCAGTCCCTGCACTTTTAATTAATTAATTTAATCACTGAATTAAATCCAATTAATTCTAGATTAAATCTTAATTAATTATTATAGTTTCTATTTAATATATTAACACTTAAATATATTAATAAACTATTTAATTAATTCTATTGATTTATTAAGCAATTAATAAATCAACCTTTTACTCTACTGAACTTTATCCTGACCTCCAGCTTTGAGGGCAACCCAAATGGACTTTGCTTCAATTAACAAGATAAATATAGTTGTAAAGTCATGGCTTAGACACCTAATCCAACAGTCTCCCACTTGGATAAGTCTATGACTTTAATTTATCTTCTGATTAATAAACAACCTGCAGCTTGCAAGAAATTGCTGCCGAACTCTGACCCAGTCAGTTCCGTCCAAAGATAAGTGATCATATGATCCTTCGTCCAACAAGATATTTCTAGACACGAGACATGGATTGAGATCAATCTCTGTCCGATACTCTGTTTCCCGATTTCCGATTCTGCTTATGACTTTCAGTCTTCTAATTGAACACATCAATTTAGTCCTGGCTGGCCAGCACTTTAGTCAACTTCAAAATCATCGAGCGGCCTACAGATATCTGTTTCCCATCATGGTCAAGGAACGAATAAGCTTTGACTCATATGGTTGTGTCTTTTACTTATCAAATCGTACACAACAATGCGTTTTATAACATCGAGTTACCGATGCGTTTCGTATTATCAATGCACAGCCGACTCGTAAATTTCAACTCATATGTCTCCGCTTCAAGATCATACGATATTATCGTCTCAACATTGCTCGTGATGTAATCCATGAAGCAATCTGTTGAGCGCGGGTTTATCCAATACTCAAATCTCTATTTCTAAGTACTCATGAACGTTGTATCAGTCTTACTGCAATGTCTAACTCCTTAGACAATCTACAAATCAATTCACGACAGTCTTTGTTCATACTTACTCCCGAAAAGTATGAGCGACTGTGGACTTTTGAATAATCAAATTATTCGGGAAGTGAAACATGCAAAATTGAAACTTAAAATCTGACTGGTGGCTACTATTGCCTAATTACCAAGTCTCCACGAGGTAATCACCAAGTCGGATTTTACATAAACTATTATCGGTTTCTAGATTCCTTTTAAACTGTTTAATTCGTGTTATGTATCTATGTCTACTTGACCTTTCACTCTTTCTATGTATTCAAATGTTACACATTTATACACTTTATCCGATCGGATATCCTTCCGATGATATTTCAATTTCGGTCATACCGTCAATCTTACTAACAACTCCATTCTATGTACTGTGACTTTCCATGGTTCTCAGGATCTTTAGTCCACATGACTGCACCCTAAGACTATTTCAAGGTGTTACGATGTGCCGGTGAGCCACACGCGCTCCATCGGAATGCCAACGAAATTCTTTAACCATTAAGTCCTTATTTGAAAACTCTTTTCAAATTGTTATCAACATTCACCCCTAATCATTTTCCAATGATTTCTCATGTATGTACAAAATCCATTAAGTGTTCTCAGCCAGGTCATATCCTGAATCTGACTCACTATGCTCTAAGCATTAAGTCATCAAGACATGTTCATGACACTTCTGATCGATCCAAGAAACTTGTTGGATTCGATCTAGTCCTATTCCAAACCCTTTTGGAATCTTAGGATTACTTATAATCCTTGTGTAACGACTTTTAATAACTATTTCCTTTCGGAGACTTTTTCTCATGCATCTTGAATCTTATCAGGATCATGCTTACAATGGCCAGTTCTATACTGATGACAACATCTATCTGATAAGTGTCTATGGATTATATGAGTATGCTGCACCTTCTTTATATCTCTCATGCCAAATCATTACACTTTGCAATGATAGGAAACTATTTCCTAGGGCAATGCATCTTGAGTCTCATCAAGATCATTTTGGCAGAGCTTCAATCTTTCTCATAGACGTTTGCAACCACCCGAGCATGCTGTATCTTTATTAAGTCTTTCATAGTGATCCGTCTCTTAACACCAAGTCATTACACTTTGTAATGAAAAGAGACGTTTCCTAGAAACAGTATGTAACACACATATTGAGATAGATAACAGCAATACTCCCACTGGCTTTAACACGGTTATGGACTATTCTCAAAATCCAGAGCTTATGGCACATTTTGAGAATCCAAACCTTTCTGACATCTTAATGGAAATCTTTCAGCCCATTCTCAAAATCCAATCCTTTGGCATATTTCGAGAATCTGAATATCCTTTCTTGCGAGATGCCCGCGGGGAAATACCGGGCCCATGTACCTTTATACTGGCATATTCTTTGTGAGTCCTCATTAGTGTGCCGGTGATCCACCCGTGCTCCACTAACGACTTACATTATGTAGTATCCTTTCGGATTTCATCTTCTATTGAGAGCGCTTCTCTCAAAGTCAATTACATGACTTTGAGTATCGTCTCACTCAACCAGATGTTCTGAAGGTACGTTTCTGTCCATGTTGGTTTCTTTTGATGATTACTCCCATTGGTTTTAAGACCAGTTGCAAAATCAATCAAACTGTCACATAGACTGTATCTCATCCTAAAGTTCTCTTAATTGGCAGCAACCGGGCTCACCAATGCTTCCAAGTAGTCGGATTGAAAATCCGTACCAACTATAGTGATTTACCACTATTCGGTATGTCACCTCGATCATAATTACTTATGACGGTGATCAATACTACTGGTCAAGAGAAGACTATGTCAGTATTAAAACAGAAATATGATTTCTGCTCTAAGCCTAGTGGTGACTAAAGGTTCTTTCACTTGGCTAATCCTGAACTCATTCAGGACTGTCCCAACTCCCACTGTTTCCTTAGAAACTGAGTTCTTTCTAAAAGAGCTCTTTCTCTTTCAGGTACAGCGGGATAGCCAGTGAAATGACATTTCTGATTAGGTTCAGGACAGTCATGAGGTTCGGATGAACACTACAAGACCCTGGACCTTTGATGTACAAGTGGGACAATCCCAGCTTTACATTTCAGACAGTGTCTGCAAAAACCTACTTAGTCGAAGGATGTGGTTGAAATATGGTCTGACTGGTTTAGTATTCAATGTATCGGAAACTAATTTGCAATGTATCTCATACATTGAGGATCAAACTGTTTCGACCAATGCTTCATCATCTTCCCTAAGACACATTATAACTATAAATGTTCTTGGAAGGAAATAAACTGTGAAACATTTTCCCAGTTTATGTTGTCACTCAGGTTCTGTGGGTCTTGTACTTCCTTTGAAGTCCTTGAACTGTTCAAGGATTCAATCCAATCGCTTATTCTGATAAGCGAGGTCACATTCGTCATACCGACTGACAAATATTGTGGAGTACAACCAATTGTGTTCAATTTTGAAGATTCGAGCAATACACAACAACCGATGTGTTCGCTGCTCCTAATCTTAATGTCTTTTACATCTCTATGTAAACTTATGACTTTGTTAATTTTGTTCAAGACTTGCAATCTTCAGTTGACTCTGAGTCAACTGATTCCAAAATCCTATACTCTGGATCTTTGGGTGATTCATTTCTTGCCACATGTGCTTTATAAAGAACTTAATCATCATCTGACTCTAAGTCAAATGATTCCAAAGTCCTGTCCAACTGGATCTTTGGTTGATTCATTTCTTTACACATTAAGAACTCAATTCATCATGTGACTCTAAGTCAAATGATTCCAAAGTCCTGTCCAACTGGACCTTTGGTTGAATTGATTCTTACAACATTTATCTTAACAATCATAAGGGACACAATTCTAAAATCCAAACACTTTGGATGCATTCAACATTCAAGTTATTACTAATCATGCATTCAACACATTCATATAACATTTCAAGGATATTTCAAACAATAGGTGTTAAAAGAAAACTACAATTTTATTAAAACAAAAAATCCTTGAACAATGTACTATATGAAAGACAATGTCACACACATCTAAAAGATAATAACATGATTTAATATCTAGCTAAACTTCAAAACTGCATGAGCTGGAAATCCAATCCAAATGTGCTCCTATGCACCAGAGTCCCGTACCTTACTGATTCCCTGAGATTTCAAAAGAGTTTGACTTTGGAGCGTCTTTCAATCTTTCCGCGACTGTATCTGATTCTGTGGATTTCCAGCTTAAGACATATCCAGACGATCTGGATCGTTTCCTGCTGTGTCTTTCCACTGGACTTAATCCAGAAGTAGCTGAACCATTGGAGCTATTCCTTTTCAAAAGTGACTCGTATAAAGTCAACAGTGGACGCATTTCCATTAAGGTATTTTTCTGTTCTTCCTTTCTATACGTCTGAATGAACAGATCGTACTTACTAGTTAGTGAAGAGAGTAGAGTGTTAACACTCGACTCCTGACTCATGGTATAACCAAGTTTGTACAATTCGCCTATGTATGCTTCAATCTGAAGAACATGTGAATCGATGCTACTTCCTTCTTTTAACTTACACTCTGCAAGTCTTTTGAAGATCCTAGCTCGTTCCTCTTCGACCAGTTTTTGGAACCTTTCCTCAACGGATTGCATTAACTCATATGGCCCCAAGGATTCAAAATCCTTGCGGAACTCGGGGTCAATGGTCAATAGCATGAGGTCACGAATCTTTTTGGATTCATCAACTAATAAGTCATGCTTATCATAAAGGCTCTTTATGATTACTTGTTTCGGTGGAACCGGGATCGGATACTCGGTGAGATGTAGCTTGCCAGCAATTCCGAGAGCCTGTCTCCAATTGCGAAGCCATTCCTTACAGTTAGGGCCAGTCAGCCTTTCCATATTTAGCAGGTGCTTTCTGATGCTCTCAGAAATGGGTGAAGGAGGAGAGGGAGGAGAATAGACACTTGATTCAGACATCTACAATAAACAGAATTTTATTAGTTTAATTAATGCTTTTAAATAATTACCCAATATATTATTTATTAAGGCTAGGACCCAAAATACCCCTACTATGGTGTGAAGATGGATTCCGTAATCACAACATAATGGTCATTAAGGTAGATAATACACTTATCAATTTCATCTTATGAAATTCCTAGAACTGTTGAGACACATTTAACTATTCAATGGCATGTTTAGTCTCGGATGTGCCCCACTGTTTGTGACTGGGATGCCGAGGATCACAAACCGGGTGTGAATAACCATGCAAATATGCTCGGTACTCTCGAAGTCAATTGTCATCTCTAATTAACGTGCCGGTTAACCACACACGCTCTGTTAATAATGACAAAATCGAGAAACCCATTGCAAGTCTTTGTGAACTCCTATTGGTGTGCCGGTTAACCACACACGCTCCACCAATGTTTCACAAATTGCAATGTGCAATTTCATGGATTAGCACCAATTCACATTTTTAAACCTAAAGTAACTAGATTGGGATTTATTTGAGGTTCTAGTTCTATCAAACCCGTTCGGCTAACGACACTCGACTGACCAGGAGAGCGGTGGGTAAGAGTGGATACCCATTAGACTAACATTTTATAGTCAGTCGCCTTATACCCTCTTTATAGGACAGTTTTGTGAATGGGGCCTACTTGCGGTAAGACTAACCAATTTTCTTATATATAAATAATTAACTTTTAATCATAAATATATAAGATATATTTTAATCTTATTAAAATATTTTAGATTTAATTTTCTAAGAATTTTCATGAATTTATTTTTCGAAAATTTTAATTAAATCTTTAAGCTGATTTAATTTATTTTTTAATTAACAATTCATTAAATTTAATTAAATCTAAGATAGATATTATAAATTAATCAAATTAATTTTCTATCTAGAAACCTAGTAGGTCGAAATTTGCATGCAAGGAAATTAGGGTTCCAGTTATTCAATTTAGTAAACTACCAAAAATAACAACCAACTAAACAAGGCAAGCAAATCAAACTGGGAAACAAGGGTGGCGGCTAGGGTTAGGAAACCCTAGCCATGATTTCGACCAAAAGCCATTCCAAGAAGTGTTTTTCGCAAAAACACTCATGGCACAAACAATTTATGCAGTTTATATCAAACACAAGAAAACAAGCCATAGCTCTAATACCACTGAAGGGTTTTCTAGCAAACAATGAACACAAAAAACCTATGGTTCACATGCAAGCCTAATAAGATCTATGTTTTCTTCTATAAAGATAATAAACTAAAACCTAAAGGCCAACAATAATTACTAAAGTTTAAATCAGAAGAACCAACCTTTGAATCTTGTTCTTGAAGCTAGCAGCAAAAGTATCCTGCCTCAAATGCAAGTCACACCCAAAGCAATGGAGAATACAGTCCAGCAGAGTTTGTCTGGTGAAAGTGGCGCAGGTTTTAGGGTGGCCAGGTGCCTCCTTTTATAGCCTCCAACGGTTACAGCTGAAACCCTAAGGAGCCTCCAAATGGGCAAGCCTGCAAACCAATTGGACCAAGCCCTTTTCTAAACCCTAATTAGGGTTTCGCCATTTTGAGGAACCCTCCTCAATTGGCGCAATTTATGGACCCTGTCCACGAGCCAATCTTTTATTCAACTATTGAATAATTACAAAACCAGTCCCTGCACTTTTAATTAATTAATTTAATCACTGAATTAAATCCAATTAATTCTAGATTAAATCTTAATTAATTATTATAGTTTCTAATTAATATATTAACACTTAAATATATTAATAAACTATTTAATTAATTCTATTGATTTATTAAGCAATTAATAAATCAACCTTTTACTCTACTGAACTCTATCATGACCTCCAGCTATAAGGGCAACCCAAATGGACTTTGCTTCAATTAACAAGATAAATATAGTTGTAAAGTCATGGCTTAGACATCTAATCCAACATAGGGTCACACAGGTTGTGTAATGAGGCTTAGAAACCTATCCGGGACTGTTTTAGACCAACACGGGTCGTGTGGACTACACGGGTCATGTAGAAGTGAGCAGGGGCAGGCAGTAGCTTCACACGAGTCGTTTTCACGAGGACAGGTCGTGCAAGCCACATTAGCAGTGCTAATATGAGACATTAGCGGCGCTAATGTCGTGCAGACCCTTTATCTTGTTAAAAACCCTCATTTCGGAAGAAAACACCTAAAACTCAATATCATAGCATATTAAGGGAATTTTGTGTCAAATCGAGCCTGGAGATTTGTAGGGAAGCATAAAGAGACTCGTATCTAACCCCGTAAACGCATTCTTGATTCCTAAATCATCGAGGTGACTAATTTGTCGGTTTTGTGGTTTTGAAACCCTAGCTTTCGATTTATTGTTTTAGCTATAAATTGTTGCATATATTGTTAGTGGATGATTCCTTGAGTTATTGATGTGATTATTGTCAAGTTTCAACGGTTGAATGAGTAGAACCGCGGATTTAGGGGTTTCGGTAAATATATCATTGTTATTACCGGTTATACTCCTTTTTCCTCTTTCAATTTCTACATCTTTTGAGCTAGATGTTGTTGAGATGATTATGGATGTTCGAGAATTGATTTAGATTGTGGTGATACAACTGAGTCTAGTGAACAGGAGCCCGGTACGCGTAAATTAGGGATTTCACATACTAAGGTGATATCAGGTGAGTACTTTCTAGTACTTGAGTAGAGTTACACTTGCTTTATGTAGAGTATATATGTTTGTATATGTATATCTATGTGTTATGTTGTTATTATGAAGAATGAGTAGTGGAGTAATATTGTTATCTGTGGATAATAAATGATGAGTTAGGTATAAACATTGAGTAATAGAGATGAGTATATGTTAGCATGACTGAGGTAAAGCGTTCTTGTGTTTGATTATTATAACCATGAGGGTTGTTATAATTGAGTATATTCGATTGTGGGATGAGTATACGTGAGTGTGTGATTGAGTTTATAAATAGTATCGGTTCTGATACTTATTATCGAGTTGATGTTGCTAATAATTAGCTGGTGTTTGTAAAGCTAATATGTTACAGGTTTCAGAGTTAAGAGAAAGTGAATACTTGCTAATGAGATTAGCAAGAGCGAATAAAGAGAAAGTATACTGATAGAGATTTGTTAAATGTGTTTGAGATTACTCACTAAGCTTTTTTATAAGCTTACACTTGAGTGTTATGTTGTTTTTGTAGGTATCTGTAGCTGTGATAGGGGAAGGCATGTGATAAAGAGTGATGGACAAGTTTAGAGCCTGTCTGTTAGTTGTGTTAGATTTATTTGTAATGCCTGGTCATATTTGTAAGGACCTTTTGTGTAATTATTTATGTTGATAACATCTTGTTTCCATGGTTTGAGTACAAGTATGCCCATTTTGATCTATTATTGTTTGAAAAATTTTGGGTGTACTTTGTATGAGATACTGAGCGTTACAAGTTGGTATTAGAGCATTGTTTAAGTGAACTAGGTATTTGAGTGTAGAGTCCTAGACTTGAACCGAGGAGAGAGAGACCTCTATCACATGCTTGGAAAAGATACTGTTGCAGATGTTAGTGTATGAGTTGAGTATAAATTTTTTGTTATAATTATTATTTGTTATATTCTGTGTGTGAATATAGATATGGATTCAGATGAAGGATGAGTTGAGGAATTGGTCACAGCCGGTTGGACTAATAGTGCATGATGAGACGAGATTTTGGCTGATACGAGATATCATCCAACGAGGAGACGAGAAACTCAGATAATTATGAGATATCAGCTGAATATGAGATGAGATCCCCTTGATGGCGAAATTTCAGATGATGATATGGTGATAAGATGAGATTCCAGTTGAGGCAAGATTCCAACTGATGATGAGAACGAGTATGAGTATGAGCATGAGTTGAGCGTGATATAATAATCAGCAGAGAGTATGTCATCCAATGCAACCGCCGAACTATGTTCAAAATCATGAGATGAGCCTGACGCCTTGTTCTCGAGATTTTTTAAGGAGAGAAAGGGAAGGAAAGGGGAAGAAAATCGTGTTCTCCGGTTTTTTTAAAGAAGGAAAAGGGAGGAGGAAAAAGAAAGTGCGTTCTCGAGCTTTTTTAAGGAGGGGAAAGGAAGGGAAGGGTGGGGGAAGAAAGTGTGTTCTCTAGTATGATCTTCATGCTTGGTCCGCGTCAAAGTCTTAGTGAAACGATCAGCCTTATGCTCTTCCGATGATACCCTCTTCACTAGGATGTCTCAGCTCGATTCCTAAACACAGCAACACTCCCTGAGTGTATGCTCCAACTTCTCACGGTCCTCGGGTTCCATAGTAAAGGTGACTGCACCCTCAGTATTTCAGAAGATTTAAAGGAGTTCATTGATGTTGAGGACAACACCAATAATACCAACGAAATCCTTCAACCATGTAGTCTTCTTCACAACATCACTAGCTGTTATATACTCGGACTTGCATTGATTTCAACTTGGATCTTTTTCAAGTTATTACTTCGTTCTTTAACAGGAACATCTACCCTGATTGTAAGCTAGATACATCTCTGGCATTATTATGACCAGTTACTCTTAGCTCTTCCTTTTCTCCATAAACCAATAATAGATTCCTTGTTATCTAAGAATGTCCTTCATCACTATCCAATGACTTTCGCCAGGGATGTCTTGAAATTGGCTCACTATGCTCCAAGCATACGAGATATTAGGTCAAGTACATGTCATGGCATACATGATCGATCCCATAGCATAAGCATATGGGACTCGACTCATTTCGTCCAGTTCTTCTCTAGTACTGGGACATTGATTTCTAATCTATTTTATGCCATGGGCAGAACCCCTTTCTTGGAGTCATGCATCTTGAATTTCTTCAACATCATACTCAGAAATGTACTTTGGCTAAGTCCTTCTAGACATCGCGATCTATCTCTATAGATCCTTATTCCGCGTATGAATATTGTATCTCCTAGGTTCTTCATAGTGAAACATTTTTAAAGCCAAGTCATTACACGTTGTAAAAATGAGAAATCGTTTCCTACAGGCTACAAGTAGTATGTCATCTACATACAATACAGGAAGAGTACAATACTCCCACTAGCTTTGACATAAAAACAGGACTCATCCTTGCTTCTTGAAAATCCAAAGTCTTTTGACCTTTGCTAACAGCAAGTCAACCGACTATTCTACATATCCTTCATTTATTCGAGTTTTTGGTTGAGATAAAGTAACAATGCCACACATTACAAAAAGGACAATATTCATGTTGCAATCTCTCTCTCTCTCTCTATGGTATAAAAATTCTACTACACGCCAACTGCTATGTACGTTTCTCTTTCTTACACGGTACAACATGCCTACATCTACAATTACTCTACACTGATTATTAATTAGTTGCAATTTATAATTTTTTGTGATCGAACTGATAGATGTCTTTTTCTACCACAGGTACCCATGGGGTATGGTCATTGCGGATATCAAGTATAAGTATATGTTAACTGTATTTCTTAGAATCGAGGATCATATTCGTCCCACCCATCCAACAAAGGATAGTAGCACACCTACACCATGTAGGGGTAATATTATTTATTTTTAAGCAATGATTTAAGCATAACTATATTTTCTAATATTGTGATATCTTAATTTGATAGATCTGAATATTGGAGGTGTTCACTTTTTTGTAAGACTCTTGCTAACTTAATACCAGGTGTGATCGCTCAAGCCTTTGCATAAAGCATTGGCATTTACTTTTGGCCGATTGCATAAGGCCATTGACGTTTTTGAAAGCCACAATTGTAATGTAACAACCCATTATGTTGGGGTTGGGGTGGGGGGGGGGGGGGGGTACTATGGGGTTTTTTTTAATATGTTCAACTTTGGTCGGTTTTAAACAATTTATAGTCCCACTTCCTACTTATATGTGGCATATCATAAGCGATTTATGAAGATAGTATGGGGAACACCTCCTATTTAGACATTTGTGTTTATTTAATTTATACATATGTGATTATTTGTTGTGGTATTTATTTTATAGCTTATGTTAATGTGAAATTTACGGTTGGTTTAACTTATGTTTATGTGAACATTTGGGTTTGATTAACACACCCACCACCTAACTATCAAATAAATATGAAATGCAAGTTTAAAAATATCCATGCATTTCATTAACATGAAGGACCATTAAATATGATTATAATACAAAAATTCCCTATCTTCAACGTTTTTTAACTGAAATACTAGAAATTTGTATAATAACTTTACTTTCTCTCCATCAACCGCCTAATTGTTAACCCCACTCATATTCTTCATAACTCCTAAAAGTGGAACTCTATAAACTCAATCTTATGTTTAGATTTTTTCCATTATTCAGTGTCCTAACTTCTTATTTTGATGTCAAATATCCACTTTTTTCTTCAATAGCTCCTATCCCCTTTCTTTGTGGACGGATTCTCTTCAAAGAAACTTTTGTCTTTTCATAGTCCACTTCTTTGGGCAAGTGCAATTTTTATCATTTCTTCGTGTATCATCGGCAGACTAAGCTCATTGGAGGAGTGGGATGTATGGTTAGATTTGAGGATGAATTTTAATAAGTTAGAAGACATTATGGAAGCGACAATGTTATGATTTTGATTTAATCTAAAGAATAAATTACTTAAGTGATTCTGGTATGAATATTGTTCTATTTTTAACATGTATAAATAGATGTTTGATAAGGTGGTAACTGGAAATTCATGTCAATTCATAAAGAGTTAGTTGGGTACTGGTCTATTTATAAGACGGTAATAGCGATAAGGTGTTTGGTGTGAGTTAGATTGTTCCATCAATATTAGTGTTAGGTGGGTGTAATTGTATTCATAAGTTGGTGTATTAGATGGAAATGAAATATTTTTAGTGTCATTGTCATTCGTTCAACTATATTAGCTTTATCAACGTATTGCATATCAACTTAAAAATATTTCACTTAAACATTTAGCAGGGAAAAACATTAAGTATTGCTTTTTTTGGAATCTTACATGCTAATTAATCCGGAATCCAAACTTGCTATCCAAAACGTCTATCTAGGATTCAGTGATTGTTTTGGTAAATGTCAAAAGATGGATATATATATATATATATATATATATATATATATATATATATATATATATATATATATATATATATATATATATATATATATATATATATATATATATATATATAGAGAGAGAGAGAGAGAGAGAGAGAGAGAGAGAGAGAGAGAGAGAGAGAGAGAGAGAGATAGGTTCAATGCAGAACCAAAAATATATTACCTAACTGCAGAACCACCCTTATAACCGTTAGATCATTATTTCAGTGGATTAGATTAAAAGGGGTACACCATAAAAATTATACCCATTTACAGTAAATCATATCCAATAAAGGGCAATTTCGGTATTGATTCATTCCGAAAATAAAGGAGCCATCTCCAGATAGCGATTACGGGATTCAAAAAACGAAAGAGGGTTTGGTTCTCGTCATCTGTGGGCTTTCGTTTCTTCTCCATTGCGCACCTAGGGTTAATCAAGCCGCAAACTGAAGCAATTAACATCACCTACCGTCCTCGAGTCCGCTAATCTGTTCATTGATGAACATGATGTTCATCAGTGAACATAAACATGTTATTCGTAATTTTGATTCAGTTTCCATATCATTGGAATTTTCGATTGAATAATTGACCAAATTGGATTCATCTTTAGCGATTAAGGATTAAGAATCAACCATTTGAAGATTAGCAACTGTATTAGAAGATTTGTTATTCAATTTCTCAATCGGAATAATCAATTCGCGAACAGTAATGAACATGTTCATTGATGAACATCATGTTCATTGATGAACATATCGATGTTCATTGATGAACATATGTTTATTGATGAACATATGTTCGTAATTTTGATTCAGTTTCCATATCATTGGAATTTTCGATTGAACAATTGACCAAATTGGATTCATCTTTAGCGATTAAGGATTCAGAATCAACTATTTGAAGATTAGCAACTGTATTAGAAGATTTGTTATTCAATTTCTCAATAGAAACTTCCTTTATCGATAATCAATTCACGAACAGTAATTAACATATGTTTATTGATGAACATCTTGTTCATTGATGAACATCATGTTCATTGATGAACATATCGATGGTGGGGTTAAGTTTTTGAGCGAGAGACAGAGGAGAAGTAAATTCGAATGCCATTCCTAATCAACGAACAAAATCAAGCGATATCAATTCCCAGAAAATTATACATCTTTGTGCAGTTCTAACCTAGACGGTGATGTTTTTGACGTTATCAATTCCCAGATCTTTGATTTCCCATCGTACCCTTAATTAAGTAATCAAATCTAACGGTTAATAACATGATTCTGCAGTTAGGTGATTTAATTTGGTTCTGCATTGAACCCAACCCTATATATATATATATATATATATATATATATATATATATATATATATATATATATATATATATATATATATATATATATATATATATATATAACCATTTATAATGATCAATTTTCTAATATCCCTAACATATATTGACCGTATAAAAGTCCCATCATCATGTACTTGTACTAGAAAACAATGCAAATCAACTCACGTGTGTGGAATCCTACTTTTACATAAATGAAACGGAAAAATGAGGAATTAATGAACAGTTAATGTGCTCTCTTATAATAACAAAAAATGGCCAAAAATCTATCTATACCACTAGGGTAAAGTTTGAAAATTCTGAATACACTTGATCAAAATTAATTACATCAATTAAACAATCAAATATCCAAAGTCTCTTTTTTCTAAATGTTTCAATTTATTTATTAAATTGAGTATAAATAAGAGCAACAAAAGCCCTGATGAGGAAATCTGCATATCACTTATCAGTTCACACATGAACCTACATATGATGACTAAAGTCGTCATCGATGGTGATAAAGTACTTGTGGCCGTCAATAGATAAACTTTAGAAGCTCCATCTACATCAACAATAATTATTCTTTTAAAAAAGAGATAATTTTTGGAAAATACAAAAATGGTGTTATCTTTAAAGCAGGTGACCCAATAATTAGTTGAGGAACCATGGCAATTTGGTCACAAGAGTAAATGACGTTGAAGCTTATTTAAAGGAATATGATCAAAGTTTGTACTAGAGTTTGTACTTGATATAATGGAATTAGAAAGATTTTGTGAGTTGAGTACAGAGAAATTAAAAAATAAAGTAGCTTTTTTATGGATATGACCAAAGACACATAAATCATCGACTCTTTTACCAAATATGCCAAGTGGAAGTTCATTCCTCAATAAAGGGTCGCACTGAGACAAGTTTCAACAATAAAAACGAAAATGTTTCGATATGTCAATCTGCTTAGGATCGAGATTTGAGAGATTGTGGTGATAGTGAGGTGTCAGAGCCTCAATGAGATGATAGATGTAGCTCGAACTAGGGAGCTGGAGTTGGAAACTAATACTAGAAAAAGGAAATAGACGCAGACTCCGACATCACATTCGAATGCCAAGAGGTGTAAGCAAACCGGGGGAAAGTTGAGAACAGGAAGGGATCTATGTTGTGCAGTAAATGTAGGAGGAACCACCCATGCAAGTGTTGGTTAGGAATTGAACCATGTTTCAAGTGCGGGAAGTCGGGATATATGAGTAGAGATTGTAAGAAAACACTGAAGTTATGCTTTGGTTGTCATTTGTTAGGGCATATTCAGGCCAATTATCCCATATACACAGGTGGGATGGTTCATGCCCCTTCTCCCGTTATGTTGAGGATTACTGGTGGAGGGACAAGAAACATTGAGGTCCCGAAGGCATATGGTAGAGACGTAGAGTGTTACAACTTACTACCGAGGAGGCTAAGGCGATATCAGGTGTGGTTGCAGGTACTATTCATCCTAATGTAACTACACAACTAATAAGTTGTTATGTTCCTACATTAGTAAATTAAGGGTTGCCAGGTACTTTCAATGTTAATTTTGTACCTGTTTTAGTTCTGTTTGACTCGCAGGCGAGTCATTCCTTTGTATCACATGCCCTTAGTTGGAAAGGCTAGTCTCTAAAGGCTTTGGCTTTACTGAAAGAAACGACTTGATCACAGGAATTATACAATTATGGTGAGAGGCCTAAAGTCTTTCACGTTGACCCGACCCGACATGACGTTTGGTGTGACTCAAGTCTTTCAGTTTATGCATGATTTCTTATGAAGTCTTACAACGAATGTGAGCTTAACAACCCTCGGGCCATGCCCAAGCCCTTACCTTCTCTCTATACCAAAAGATATTAGTTCATTGATCAACTACCACTTGATCCCTTGAATTAGAAGTAGTAGATCAGCCTCTAGTAGTGCAGATCACTGATGGTAAAGCGATCATTATATCCAAGATTTATAGGAGTTGTGGTGTCGAGATTCATAGTATGGAATTCGCTACAGACCTTATTATGACACCGATGAGAGAGATTTGCTTCGTTGTGGGTATAGACTACTTTAGGCAGCAAGATGCCCTAAGAGACTGTAGGGAGCATTTAGTCTGTATTTGAACCCAAGTAAGGGAGAACCAATCATCTATAGAGAACGAAAGACAAAGGAAGATAATGTGTCAAATTCGTTTTATGTAACCACATACGAAAGGATCCACCCAAGATTATGAGGAGTAAATTCCATTATGACATGATCAGTGTGATGAAGCACACTAAGAATAAATAGTATGGTCCGTATAAGAACGCAACAATGTTGAAGCAGTAAGCTGCAAAAATGATAAGGATGTGGACAGAGGTATGACTCTAGTTCGATTAAGAACTTGAATGGGAGTAGTAGAAGAGTCAAGATACGTTATAAGCATGGGGTAAAACCTCCAGAGAAATTATAAAAAAGTGGGAGAAAAAGGGTAAAATCCTAGTTGTCAGTACACCCATACATGCCTAATATAGGAAGTTTTAAGGACGAGTGTTATAGATTTTGCAATGGATTGTTAAGGACGAGATGAGATGTATGAAATGTGGAATGTGTCGGATAAGGATAATGAGGCACATAGGTTAGGGCAAGCTTTGATGATCATAATACCACTATGAACTTCCGATTTCCCAGTGTTCCATGAAAGTATGGACCGAAAGCCGAGCCAGGGTGACTCATGGAGATGGAATGAACATGTTGCACCGACGATTATGCCAAGAAAAGAAACGTGAAGTTTGAACACTATAAGTAAAGTTATTGCATTAGAAGTAATAGGTGTTTGGAAGTATACAAAGTAATAAAATCGATAAGATTTTGTAATAACGACTGTAACGAAATATGTGTATTCTGCATAACAAGTGATTTTAGGGAGAATGCAAGAGGAGATAATAGATTAGAAACTTCCTAGCATGGATCGACATGTGTGTAAGGTTTTAAGCAAACTATGAACTAGAAATTCTAAGTTCACATGCAACCTAATAATGAGGATCTATGTTTTTCTTCTAATGAACATATAACAAATTCTAGAGGCCAACAATAATTTCTAAAGATCAAAAATAAGAAAACCCAACCTTTGATTATTCTTCTTGAATCTAGTAGCAAAAGTATCCTACCTCAAATGGAGTCACACCCAAGCAATGGAGGAGAAAACAGTAGAGTTCTAGAGAGACATATAAAATGGCGTAGATATGAGGGTGGCCAGGAGGTTCCTTTTATAGCCTCCAAGGGTTACAGTCAAAACCCTAGAGGAGCCTCCTTAATGGGCAAGCCTGTTGACCATTTGGACCAAGGCTTCTAAACCCTAATTAGGGCTTCGCCAACTATGGAGGTGGCCTCCATATTGAAGGGTTTTCTAGCAATAAATGAACACATAATAACTTATGGTTCACATGCAACCCTAAGATGATCTATGTTTTCTTCTATGAAGATTTTAAACTAAAACATAAGGCCAACAATAATTTCTAAAGATCAAATCAAGAATAACCAACCTTTTGATATTGTTCTTGAAGTTAGCAGCAAAATGATCCTGCCTCAAATGCAAGTCACACCCAAAGCAATGGAGAAGACAGTCCAGCAGAGTAATCATAGTGAAAATGGCGCAGGTTTTAGGGTGCCCAGGTGCCTCCTTTTATAGCCTCCAAGGGTTACAGCTGAAACCCTAAGGAACCTCCAAATGGGCAAGCCTGTTGACTAAATGGACCAAGCCTTTTCTAAACCCTAATAGGGTTTCGCCAACCATGGAGAAGCCTCCATGGTGTCGCCACTTTTGGCCCCTGTCCACTGGCCAGTAATTTATCCAACTATTGAATAAATACAAACCAGTCCCTGCACTTTTAATTAATTTAAATTAATCACTAAATTAATCCAATTAATTCCAGATTAATTTCTAATTAGTTATTATAGTTTCTAATTAATATATTAACACTTAAATATATTAATAACCATTTAATTAATTCTATTGATTTATTAAACAATTAATAAATCAACCTTTTACTCTACTGAACTCTATCCTAACCTCCAGCTATGAGGGCAACCCAAATGGACTTTGCTTCAATTAACAAGATAAATACAATTATAAGTCATGGCTTAGACACCTAATCCAACAGTCTCCCACTTGGATAAGTCTATGACTTTAATTTTCTGTTTACCTTCTGATTAATATCAATTTCCCAGAAACTGTCCTGAACTCTGACCTAGTCAGTTCTGTCCAAAGATAAGTGATCATATGATCCTTCGTCCAACAAGATATTTCCAGACACGAGACATGGATTGAGATCAATCTCTGTCTGATACTCTGTTTCCCGATCTCCGATTCTGCTTATGACTTTTAGACTTCTAATTGAACACATCAATTTAGTCCTGGCTGGCCAGCACTTTAGTCAACTTCAAAATCATCGAGAGGCCTACATATATCTGTTTCCCTATCAGGGTCAAGGAACGAATAAGCTTTGACTCATATGCTTGTGTCTTTTACTTGTCAAAATCATACACAACAATGCGTTTTATAACATCAAGTTACCGATGCGTTTACGCAATATCAATGCACAACCGACTCGCAAATTTCAACTCATATGTCTTCGCTTTAAGTTCATAGGATATTATCGTCTCAATCATTACTCGTGATGTAATCCATGAAGCAATCTATTGAGCGCGGGTTTATCCAATACTCAAATCTCTATTTCTAAGTACTCGTGAACGTTGTAGCAGTCTTACTGCAATGTCTAACTCCTTAGAAAATCTACAAACTAACTCACGACAGTCTTCGTTCATACTTACTCCCGAAAAGTATGAGCGACTGTGGACTTTTGAATAATCAAATTATTCGGGAAGTGAAACATGCAAAAACGAAACTTAAAATCTGACTGGTAGCTACTCTTGCCTAATTACCAGGTCTCCACGAGGTAATCACCAAGTCGGATTTTTTATAAAACTATTATCGGTTTCAAGATTCTATTTTAAACCTTTTAATTCATGTTATGTATCTATGTTTGGATGACCTTTCACTCTTTATATGTATCCAAATGTCATACATTTATACACTTTATCCGATCGGATATCCTTCAGATGATATTTCAATTGTGGTCATTCCGTCATTCTCACTAACAACTCCATTCTATGTACTGTGACTTTCCATGGTTCTTGGGATCTTTAGTCCACATGAATGCACCCTAAGACTATTTCGAGGTGTTACGATGTGCCGGTGACCCACACGCGCTCCGTCGGAATGCCAACAAAACTCTTTAACCAGTGAGTCCTTTTATTTGAAACTCTTTTCAAATTACTATCAACATTCACCTTAATCATTTTCCAATGATTTTTTCACGGATATCCTTCCGATGATATTTCAATTTTGGTCATACCGTCATTCTCACTAACAACTCCATTCTATGTACTGTGACTTTCCAAGGTTCTCGGGATCTTTAGTCCACATGACTGCACCCTAAGACTATTTCGAGGTGTTACGATGTGCCGGTGACCCACACGCGCTCCATCGGAATGCCAATTAATCTCTTTAACCATTAAGTCCTTTTATTTGAAACTCTTTTCAAATTACTATCAACATTCACCTTAATCATTTTCCAATGATTTTTTCACGTATATACAGAATCCATTAAGTATTCCTAGCCAGGTCATATCCTGAATCTGACTCAGTATGCTCTAAGCATAAAGTCATCAGGACATGTTCATGACACTTCTCATACATCTTGGATCATGTTTACTGTGGCTAGGTCTATACTGATGACAACACCTTTCTGATAGATGTCTATGGATTATGTGAGTGTGCTGCACCTTCTTTATATATCTCATGCCAAATCATTACACTTTGCAATGATAGGAAACTCCTTTCCTGAGCTATGCATCTTGAGTCTCATCAAGATCATCTTGGCAGAGTTTCGATCTATCTCATAGACGTTTATAACCACCTGAGTATGTCGTATCTTTATTAACTCTTTCATAGTGATCCGTCTCTTAACACCAAGTCATTAAACTTTGTAATGAAAAGAGACGTTTCCTAGAAACTGTATGTAACCTACATATGGAGACAACAACGACACTCCCACTAGCTTTGACACGGTTATGGACTATTCTCAAAATCCAGAACTTTTGGCACATTTTGAGAATCCAAACTTTCTGACATCTTAATGGAAATATTTCAGCCCTTTCTCAAAATCCAATCCTTTGACATATATTGAGAATCTGAATATCCTTTCTTGCGAGACGCCTGTGAGGTAATCCCGGGTCCATATACCTTTGTACTGGGACACTCTTTGTGAGTCCTTATTAGTGTGTCGGTGATCCACACGCGCTCCAATAATGACTTACAATGTGCCATGCAGAATCCTCTCAGATTTCATCTTCTATTGAGAGTGCTTCTCTCAGAATCAATTACTTGACTCTGAGTATCATCTCACTCAACTAGATGTTCTGAAGGAATGTTTCTGTCCATTTTTCTTTCGTTTGATGATTCAATTACTCCCACTGGTTTTTAGACCAGGTGTAAGATCAATCAAAAATGCCACATAGACTGTATCTCGTTCTAAGGTTCTCTTAATTTGCAGCAAACGGGCTCACCAATGCTTCCAAGTAGTTGGATTGTAAATCCGTACCATCTATAATGTTTCACCATGATTCGGTATGTCACCCTAATCATAACAACTTATGATGGTGATCAGTACTACTGGTCAAGAGAAGATTATGTCAGTGTTGAAACAGAAATCTGATTTCTGCTCTAAGCCTAGTGATGACTAAAGGTTCTTTCACTTGGCTAATCCTGAACTCATTCAGGACTGTCCCAACTCCCACTATTCCCTTAGAACATCTTTCTAAAAGAGCTCTTTCTTTTTCAGGTACAGCGGGATAGCCAGTGAAATGACAACGCTGATCTGGTTCAGGCTAGTCATGAGGTTCGGACAAACGCTACATGACCCTGGACTTTCAATGTACAAGTGGGACAATCCCAGCTTTACATTTCAGACAGTGTCTACAAAACCTACTTAGTCTAAGATGCGGTCGGAATATGGTTTATATGGTCTGACTGGTTTAGTGTTTAAATTACCAGAAATTTATTGACAATGTATCTCATACATTGGGGATCGAACTGTTTTGACCAATGCTCCATCATCTTCCCTAAGACACATTATAGCTATTAATGTTCTTGGAAGAGGATGAACTGTGAAACATTTTCTCAGTTTATGTTGTCACTCGGGTTCTGTGGATCTTGTACTTCCTTTGAAGTCCTTGAACTGTTCAAGGTTTCAATTCAATCGCTTATTCTGATAAGCGAAGCCATATTCGTTATATCGAATGACAAATATTGTTAAGTACAAACAATTGTGTTCTATTTGAAGACTCGAGCAATACACAGCAACTGATGTGTCCGTTGCTCCTAATCTCAATGCCTTTTACATCTCTATGTAAACTTATGACTTTGTTAATTCTGTTCAAGACTTGCAATCTTCAGTTAACTCTAAGTCAACTGATTCCAAAATCCTATCATCTGGATCTTTGGGTGATTCATTTCTTGCCATATACGCTTAATAAATAACTTAATCATCATCTGACTCTAAGTCAAATGATTCCAAAGTCCTGTCCAACTGGATCTTTGGGTGATTCATTTCTTGACACATTAAGAACTTAATTCGACTCTAAGTCAAATGATTCCAAAGTCCTGTCCAACTGGACCTTTGGTTGAACTGATTCTTACAACATTTATCTTAACAATCATAAGGGACACAATTCCTAAATCCAAACACTTTGGATCAATATTCAAGTTATTACTAATCATGCATTCAACACAATCATACAACATTTCAAGGATATTTCAAAGAACATGTGTTAAAAGAAAATTGACAATTTTATTAAAACAAAATCCTTGAACAATGTATTATATGATAGACAATGTCATACGCATCTAATAAGCTAATAACATGATTTCAACATCTAACTAAACTCTAAAACTGTTGGATTAGGTGTCTAAGCCATGACTTTATATTTGTATTTATTTTGTTAATTGAAGCAAAGTCCATTTGAGTTGCCCTCATAGCAGGAGGATTGATGTAGAAGTCAGTAGAGAGAAAGGTTGATTTATTAATTGTTTAATAAATCAATAGAAATAAATAAATAGTTTATTAATATATTTAAGTGTTAATATATTAATTAGAAACTATAATAATTAATTAGAAATTAATCTGGAATTAATTAGATTTAATTTGAAGATTAATTTAATTAATTAAAAGTGCAGGGACTGGTTCTGTAATTATTCAATAGTTGAATATTGACTGGCCAGTGGATAATAGTGGAAGGTGGCGAGTGTTGGTGGTGACACCACAAATCTCGAAACCCTAATTAGGGTTTAATAAAGCCTTGTCCAATTGGCAAAAGGCTTGCCAAAGTTGGGCTCTAGGGTTTTAAGCTGTGCCACCTGATACTATAAATAGGGAACCCCTGGGGAACCCTAAACCTGCGCCAACTCTCTCTCTGTGGATACTTTGCTGTCTTCTCTCCTCCATTGCTTGGGTGTGACTTGCATTTGAGGCAGGACACTTCTGCTGCTAGCTTCAAGAACAAGATTCAAAGGTTGGTAATTCTTGTTTTAAACTTTAGAAATTATTGTTGGCCTTTAGATATTAGTTTATTATCTTCATAGAAGAAACATAGATCTTTCTAGGGTTGCATGTGAACCATAGGAATTTTTGTGTTCATTGTTTGCTAGAAAACCCTTTAGTGGTATCAGAGCATAGGCTGTTTTCTTGTGAAATTGATATAAACTGCTTGAATGTTTTTTGCCTTGAGTGTTTTTGCGAAAAACTCTCTTGGAATGGCCTAAATTTCGTGGCCTAGGCTAGGGTTTCCTAACCCTAGCCGCCACCCCTTGGAATTAAATATATGGTTTGTTAATATATTAAAGTGATAATATATTAATTAAAAACTATATTAATTAATTAGAAATTAATGTGGAATTAATTGGATTTAATTTGGTGATTGATTTAATTAATTAAAGGTGCAGGGACTGAAACTGTAATTATTCAATAGTTAAGTAAGTGTCAGTTATAGTAAACCAAGTGACCACGAAATTATGTATGGGATAATACATAATTTCGATGATAATAAGTTAGGATAAATAGATTTGAATTGTAAGATAAAGGCTTATCTTATTTGAATTCGAAAAGGTTTATCTCTAAAGGCTTATCTGGTTATCGGTTGGATCCTATAAATAGGGAGCCCCATGCACACCAATTGGCACAACTTTTGAAAGTACTAGAATTCAAAAAGGTTTACCGCTAAGCCTCTTAAAAGTATAATGCTATAATTGAAAGTACTAGAACCTTAATCAAAACCCAATCTAGTTACTTTAGGTTAAAAATGTGAATTGGTACTAATCCATGCAATTGCACATTGCACTTTGTGGAACGTTGGTAGAGCGTGTGTGGTTTACCGACACGCCAACTGGGGTCCGCAAATACTTGCAATGAGTTTCTCGATTTTGTCATTTTTAACGGAGCGTGTGTGGTTAACCGGCACGTTAATTAGAGATGGCAATCGACTTCGAGAGTACCAAGCGAATTTGCATGGTTATTCACACCCGGTTTGTGATCCTCTGCATCCCAGTCACAAACAGTGGGGCACATCCGAGACTAAACATGCCATTGAACAGTTCAATGTGTCTCAACAGATCTAGGAATTTCATAAGATGAAATTGATAAGTGTATTATCTACCTTAATGACCATTATGTTGTGATTACGGCATCCCTCTTAACACCATAGTTGGGGTATTTTGGGTCCTAGCCTTAATAAATAATATATTGGGTAATTATTTAAAAGGATAAATTAAACTAATAAAATTCTGTTTATTGTAGATGTCTGAATCAAGTGTCTGTTCTTTTCCCTCTCCTCCTTCACCCATTTCTGAGAGCATCAGAAAGCACCTGCTAAATATAGAAAGGCTGACTGGCCTTAAGTATATGGTATGGCTTCATAAATAGAGAATAGTTCTCTGTTTTGCTGGCAAGCCATATCTGACTGAGTGTCTGCTCCCCAAAGCATGACATCACACGGTAACTTGTGATGAGCATGACTCCTTGATTGTTAAGTCAAGGAAAGTTCGTTGCCTAATACTATTGATCATTGACCCCAAGTTCCGCAGGAATTTAGAATTCCTGGGGTCAGACAAGTTAACACAGCTAGTTGTGGAAAGGTTCCATGAACTGGTTGAGAAAGGAAGAGCTAAGATCTTCAAAGAGTTTGAAGTGTACAGGAAGTAGCACCAGTTCACATGTTCTCAAGACTGAAAGACACATAGGTGAACTGTATAAATTTGGTTCCCCTTTTTTGATCAGGAGTTAAAGCATTAACTCGGCTCGCTGATCCGTTCATTCTGATTTACAGAAAGGGAAACCAGATAAGACAATCGTGGATATGCATTCAATGTTGACTCTGTATGAGTCGTTCATAGAGAAGCATAGTTCCATTGATTCAGCTGCTTCGGGATTGAGTCCAGTAATAGGACACATCAAGAAATAATCCAGATCGTCTGGACCAGTTCCTCGATGTTTCAAACTGGGAATCCACAGGGTGGGACACAGTCACGGAAAGATTGGAAAATGCTCTGAAGCCAAACAGTTTGGCAACTCAGGAATATCTTAAAACTCAGAACACCTGATCCTTAATTCATTGATACATGATGTGTTTCTCACATTTGCTCTGTATGCATGGACTCTGTAGGATGTGGGATGGTATCGCATAGGAGCATATTCAGATTGGATCTGAAGCTCATGCAGTTTTAGAGTTTAGTTCGATGTTGAAATCATGTTATTAGCTTATTAGATGCGCATGACATTGTCTATCATATAATACATTGTTCAAGGATTTTGTTTTAATAAAATTGTCAATTTTCTTTTAACACATGTTGTTTGAAATATCCTTGAAATGTTGTATGATTGTGTTGAATGCATGATTAGTAATAACCTGAATATTGATACATCCAAAGTGTTTGGATTTAGGAATTGTGTCCCTTATGATTGTTAATATTATAAGAATCAATTCAACCAAAGGTCCAGTTAGACAGGACTTTGGAATCATTTGACTTAGAGTCTCATGATGAATTGAGTTCTTAATGTGTCAAGAAGTGAATCAACCAAAGATCCAGTTGGACAGGACTTTGGAATCATTTGACTTAGAGTCAGATGATGATTAAGTTCTTTATAAAGCACATGTAGCAAGAAATGAATCACCCAAAGATCCAAAGGATAGGATTTTGGAATCAGTTGACTTAGAGTCAAATGAAGATTGCAAGTCTTGAACAGAATTAACAAAGTCATAAGTTTACATAGAGATGTAAAAGATATTCAGATTAGGAGCAACGAACACATCAGTTGCTGTGTATTGCTCGAATCCTCAAATAGAACACAATTGGTTGTACTCTGCGATATTTGTGAATCAGTATGACGAATATGGCTTCGCTTATCAGAATAAGCGATTGGATTGAAACGTTGAACAGTTCAAGGACTTCAAAGGAAGTACGAGATCTACAGAACCTGAGTGACAACATAAACTGGGACAATTTTTCACAGTTATTCTCTTCCAAGAACATTAATAGTTATAATATGTCTTAGGGAAGATGATGGAGCATTGGTCGAAACAGTTCGATCCTCAATGTATGAGATACATTGCCAATTAGTTTCCGATACATTGAATACTAAACCAGTCAGACCATATTCCAACCACATCCTTCGACTAAGTAGGTTTTGGAGACACTGTCTGAAATGTAAAGCTGGGATTGTCCCACTTGTACATTAAAAGTCCAGGGTCTCGTTGTGTTCGTCCTAACCACATGACTAGCCTGAACCTAATCAGAAATGTCGTTTCACTAGCTATCCCGCTGTACCTGGAAAAGAAAGAGCTCTTTTAGAAAGAACTCATGTCCTGAGGAAACAGTGGGAGTTGGGACAGTCCTGAATGAGTTCAGGATTAGCCAAGTGAAATAACCTTTAGTCATCACTAGGCTTAGAGCAGAAATCAGATTTTTGTTTTAAATTCTGACATTATCTTCTCTTGACCAGTAGTACTAATCACCATCATAAGTAGTTATGATCAGGGTGACATACCGATTAGTGGTAAAACACTATAGTTGGTACGGATTTTCAATCCGACTACTTGGAAGCATTGGTGAGCCCGGTTGCTTCTAATTAAGAGAACCTTAGGACGAGATACGGTCCATGTGACAGTTTGATTGATTTTACACCTGGTCTAAAAACCAGTGGGAGTAATTGAATCATCAAAGGAAAGCAACATGGACAGAAACGTACCTTCAGAACATCTGGTTGAGTGAGACGATACTCAGAGTTAAGTAATTGATTCTGAGAGAAGCACTCTCAATAGAAGATGAAATCCGAGAGGATTCTGTATGGAACATTGTAAGTCATTAGTGTAGCGCGTGTGGATCACCGGCACACTAATAGGGACTCACAAAGAGTGTCCCAGTACAAAGGTATATGGGCCCGGGATTACCTCACGGGCGTCTCGCAAGAAAGGATATTCAGATTCTCAAAATATGCCAAAGGATTGGATTTTGAGAAAGGGTTGAAAGATTTCCATTAAAATGTCAGAAAGGTTTGGATTCTGAAAATATGCCATAAGCTCTGGATTTTGTGAATAGTCCATAACCGTGTCAAAGCCAGTGGGAGTGTTGCTGTTATCTATCTCCATATGTGTGTTACATAATGTTTTAGGAAACGTCTCTTTTCATTACAAAGTGTAATGAATTGGTGTTAAGAGACGGATCGCTATGAAAGACTTAATAATGACACGGCAAGCTCGGGTGGTGACACGCGCAGAGGTCGTCATGTGGTCAAAAATAAGAGAAAACCTAACACACACACTAGTATAGCGGTAGTCAGGGTCGATCCACAGGAGCTTCGTGGTTAGACTAGATGAGAGATTACCAACTAATAGTGTCACAGCTATAGTCGGAGGATCTGGTTTCTATTTTCCTAATCACTAGCAAATGAAACAATAATCAAACACACCAAAGCCAAGCTAAGCTATGCTCAAATGACCTAGTCACTTTCTGAAATCAGAAGTACATCTCTGAATCAGAAGCAATCAAAGGCATACAAACTAGCAAAACCAAGCACAGCATAAACTAGCTACTAACTAAAGTCCTATTGAACAGTTACTAGCCTAGATTTAATGCTTACCAAATAACCTAATTAGCTACTGAATTCAACTAAGGAAAACAGTCCCAATAAGGTCCAATACACAATTCAACAATCACAACCAAACACAAACATCCAAAAACACCGAAATGTTAACATAAAATGTAACCGAATGATTCCATTCACCAAATCCGAATTCCAAATACAAAATCAGTAACCAAATGTTTCTAGAACAGAAACCTAAGTGCTCAAAGTCAGTGGTTGTCACTTCCAAAGACTTTAGCTACAAAACTACTTATTACTAAAAGGAAATTAAAAAAAAAATCATAAAATACCAATTATGAGCTTGCTGAAATGAAATCCTGGAGTCAAAGAGCTTCAAGGTCGATTTTACACCTGGTCTTTGCTAGGGTTTTCGGCTGGAAATGCATCTATTTATACTTGCAAATTTCCCGCAACCGCGCCGCGCAGAAGTGAAATCCGCGGCGTGCGTACTTATCTTTCCCCGTTTCTTCGGAATTTGAATGTGTTACACCGACTTAAGCCCGCGTCGCGCAGATCGCAGATCCGCGGCGTGCGTACGAGTTCTCCTGATTTTCCATTCTTTCCAAACTTCTTCCTTTTGCATGCTTTTAGTCCCTGTTTCTATGCTTTTTCTCCAGACAAGTCCTGGCACGAAAAGTGAGAATACCCAGACATATTTGATATAATTTTATCAAGAACAGGGCTCAACAACGCCTAAAATGCCTGATATCACTAGGCGTTGTCAAACACCCCACACTTGTGCCTTGCTTGTCCCCAAGCAAGAGAGTTTTTAACAAATTATAATGAAGAATCAAACGATTTTTGACTGTGTTCAGTTTCAAAGTTTATTGCTCTTTGAGTTAGAATGGAATAGTTTGCGAAAACATAATTGAATTGTTCTTTGGAATTCATGGCTTTCTAGAGAACCCTTGATTACAAACTTTCTGTCCACAATGAAGTGTACTTACTCATTCAGATTCTAAAGGCCATTAAGGAATTGTCCATGACTTTCGATGTTGTCCGTGTAGCGAGCTTTCAGAAATACCATCCCAGACCAGACGATCTTAGGTGGTAAGGTGCATAAGGCCCACCCATTTTAGACCTACCGGCTCGAACAACAAAGGTCACAGATTGACTTTTCCTTCTTAAATTCCAATCCTAAAACAGCTCAATCTTCTAAACTCGTAAAACTCAACTTATTTGACTAACTAATAGCATGATCACAACTAAACAGTATTCCTTGAAAAATACTAATTCTATCACAATCACAAACCATTCATTTCAAAATTGCAATTCATTAAAAATTTTGAAAAATATTGCTAAAAATTGAAAAATCGATCATTTCTGCAAAAATTTCAAAAAATCTCTTTCGACCGTCACACCCCACACTTAAAACCGTACAACGTCCCCGTTGTACAAAAATTATTTCAAAACAAGGGAGAAAGAGTTACCCCTTTTTGGATGGTAGACTTGCTTGGTGCTCAATATCACAGGTATAATTGCGTACAAATGGATCCTCGATTTCATATTCTGGAGTTGTAGCGCTACAGTGAACACGCCGGTGGTCAAGACAAGTGGAGGGGGCACAGTGACCCCACACTTGTCTGAGACAACTCCTTCTCAAATTGGTATATCATGCATCACTTAACAAACAAATTAAAAACAAACAAACAAAATGAAATATACACAAAAATATACAGATGGATGTGTCATAAGTTTATACATATATTATAAAAAGAAGAAAGAAAGAAAAAGGTACATCAATCACTGCCAGGCGGCCTGGAGGGTCCGGCCTCATGATCGTGGGCCCGGGCTGGGAATGGTCGGGGACGTCGGCCCTGCTCAGTGACCAACTCAAAAAGTACCTTCCCGATCCACTCGAGCTGCTCCTCCATCCTTGCAACTCGGGCCTCCAATCGATGGATGGCGGCTGGATCCTCCTGTGGCTGTGTCGGGGCTGCGGGCTCTGGCACTGGCTCTGGCCTCCTGCGTCTCCTGCCAGGCTGGGCATACGCGGGCTGGGGTGCCTCAGGAGGCTCGATCGGGGCCCGGATGTACTGCCCCGGGCGCTGCAGCTCAATGAACCGCATCCTCTCCAACGTGCGTGCTGTAGTGCGCGATGGAGGCAAAGCAGTCAAAGAAGCTGTCACGGGGGCAGTAAGGATGCCATAGGAACGGGCCAGGTAGGTAATGAAGTACCCCCTGGCTAGTGGGCTGCTGGAGGAGGCGCCGGTCGAGTGGGTGGAGAGGGCAACCGCAAGGGCGTAGGGGAGATGGAGGAATCGGGACGGGTCGAGGAGGACCCACAAATACGTCATGTCGACGCCCGACACCTTCTCGCCCCCTCCCGATGCATGATGGAGGTGGAGACGATCCGGTGCATGAGGCGGTGAAGTGGGTCGCGAAGGTGGCTCTCCCTCGAAGTCCCTGCCTCGTACATCACGTTGGACAGTGGTGTCCAAATCTCCATGTTGGGAGCCCGCTCCGGCTCCCCCTGAATGCACAACCCGAAGAACCGGGTGAAATATCGGTGCTGGAGGTCCGCGGCAGTGTAAATGCCTGTGCGCCTCCCAAACTCCCGGAGGTTGCACTCCCTGTGCTCACCTCCCAACCGAAAGCGTACCAGCCTGGAACGTGGGTCCCCCGCCCGAGGTGCGAACTGGACAGTGGATATGAACTCCAGTAGCAGCTCCGTGTAGACCACGTCCTCGTCCGTGGCCATAATCCTGTCCCAGCCACGACATGTAAATGATGCCTCCTCATGGGTCCAGGTGCGATGTAAGAACGGCTCGATCGCACCCCAGAGCCCTGCATCCCTCAAGATGTCTCGGTCTATAACTGTCGCCTCGAGAACCCGGCGACTAGTCAATGCATCCCTCCGCGAGGTATACTCCACTGAACTGGCAAGCTCCGCGGGGAACTGAAGGAAGGGGTGGTCCAATCTGAACATCATCTGCAAAAGAAAACACATAGCACAAAACAAAAAAATTTGCAAAATTAGTCCTTTTCTTCCCCACCGCACCGCGGCGCGGCCCAAGAGCAAGGGCGCGGCACGGCGTGCGGCTGTTTCAAAAGCCTGAATCAAATTCTCATTTTAACCTGCTAAATCTCAATTTAATCATACCACAAGGTAGCCTTGGTACCTACTAGCTCATCTAGGGTCTCCATTTGGCAAAACAAACACCCTATAAGCTAGCATTAGTGATTCTAAGTTTTGAACTATTTGGGGCAAATCACTAAAATTAACTACCTAATCGCTAGTTTTAACGAGTAATAGATAGTTAGAATGGCATACCTTGGTAGTGGGAACAAAATGAGCAAGAAAAATTGCAAGAAAATTTCAATCACCAGAGCTCCGAGTCGCGTGTGGGTCATGTGAGCCGCGGTTCACCCTATAAAGGAGGAAACCGACTGATCGTTTACCGCGTCGTGGGTTTGCACTTTGCGCGTCGCGCGTGTTACCAAATCAACCCCTGCGCATCGGGTTGGTTTACGATCCCGCGTCGCGTAATTCAAATACCCACGGCGCGGACTTCAAAAATTTCAAAATTTCAATTGACCCCACACTTATTTCAAACCACTAGTACCTGCAAAGAGATTGATGTATTTTGTATTTTATTCTACGAAATATATCCTAACTTATGACACGATGGGTTGCCTCCCAACAAGCGCTAAGTTTAACGTCTTCAGCCAGATGTACAGTCCTTCTACAGCTACGGTGGATCGTATGCCTTCTTCCTTCGCTGATTTTCGGTCACCACCGCCCCTTTGTTGACCCACTGCTCCACAACTTTCCTGGATCGAATGGCTTGTTGGTTCTCCTGTTGCTGCCCAGTTGCTGCTTTCTGATTAACTCCCGTGAATGCTTGGAGGTAGCTTTGAACCTCCAAGCTCGGTCCTTCCTTCTGCATTTCTTCAAATTCAAAGGCTTGACATGAAGCGCGCCCAGTGCCGCTCCGAGTAGTTGTTTTATAGATCTCATTTTGTCAGTGTCCCGCATGCTATCTTCAGGTTGCAATTTTGGTTTGCAGTACCAATAAAAATTTTCCAATCGAATGGAATCGGAAGGCAACATATCAAGATGCTTCCATATGTCCTCATCGATGGTATTGATCACATCTAATTTTCCATTCATGAATGGATCATGAGTGGTGATAAAATTATGTTTATTATTTTCAAAAATCAACTCGTCAGCATCAACTTCTTGATCCTCATCCAACAGATGGATCGGAACCAAGAGTGAACGACTTGTTTGATCTGATGGTGGTACAAAGTCACCCATCATCGGATCCTTACTTTCAAGTTTCTCAAAATTTTCAAAAATTACAGGGTCGGGGGTAGTATTGTCATTTACACCTCCTTCCCCAATAGTATCAAAAATTTCAACAATTTCAGGACTTGTTGGGCTGGGATCTGTACTGTCACTTACAGCCCCCTCCACAACATCCTCATCAACCAAATTGTCTGGTGATGGTACAGATTTACACATCACCAGATCAACAATTTCAAAAACATCAAAAGCTGTTGAGTCAGAGGTAGCATTGTCACCTACAACGTCTTCCTCAATAACATTTTCGACCATCTCGGTGGTCTCTTGATTTTTCCATAGTGCATGCCCTTCCATCACATATTCAGGTGATGCAAGTTCACACACATTATCATTGGTATAAAAATCACTCACCTCCAGTTCTGGCGAAGGTGGTGAACATTTCCAATTTTCCTCCATCTTATCTAAAGAAGCTTGCAATTTTTCAAGAGCTTCAGCCTGGTCCTTCTGCTCGTGGTAGTTGTTATACATGAATACCCAAAGTTGGGCCCAAGTTACAGAATTCTCAGGCTGAGATGACTCCTCGGTCCGCCATCCATTGTCATCGGGTGATCCATTGTAGCAATCATCCTCGTAATAGGTGTCGGCCGGATTTTCATAATCTTCATACACTGATTCGGGTACATGTAATCACCCATTATAAGGATGTACACATACCAAAAATCAGCAAACTAAAATCAAACATCAAAAATCAGAAACTCAGTCCTACAAATCACCTAATCTAAGCACACAGCTCCCCGGCAACGGCGCCAAAATTTGACACGCGCAGAGGTCGTCGTGCGGTCAAAAATAAGAGAAACCCTAACACACACACACTAGTATAGCGGTAGTCAGGGTCGATCCACAGGAGCTTCGTGGTTAGACTAGATGAGAGATTACCAACTAATAGTGTCACAGCTATAGTCGGAGGATCTGATTTCAATTTTCCTAATCACTAGCAAATGAAACAATAATCAAACACACCAAAGCCAAGCTAAGCTATGCTCAAATGACCTAGTCACTTTCTGAAATCAGAAGTACATCTCTGAATCAGAAGCAATCAAAGGCATCCAAACTAGCAAAACCAAGCACAACATAAACTAGCTACTAACTAAAGTCCTATTGAACAGTTACTAGCCTAGATTTAATGCTTACCAAATAACCTAATTAGCTACTGAATTCAACTAAGGAAAACAGTCCCAATAAGGTCCAATACACAATTCAACAATCACAACCAAACACAAATATCCAAAAACACCGAAATGTTAACATAAAATGTAACCGAATGATTCCATTCACCAAATCCAAATTCCAATTACAAAATCAGTAACCAAATGTTTCTAGAACAGAAACCTAAGTGCTCAAAGTCAGTGGTTGTCACTTCCAAAGACTTTAGCTACAAAACTACTTATTACTAAAAGGAAATTAAAAAAAATCATAAAATACCAATTGTGAGCTTGCTGAAATGAAATCCTGGAGTCAAAGAGCTTCATGGTCGATTTTACACCTGGTCTTTGCTAGGGTTTTCGGCTGGAAATGCACTTATTTATACTTTCAAATTTCCCGCAACCGCGACGCGCAGAAGTGAAATCTGCGGCGCGCGTACTTATCTTTCCCCGTTTCTTCGGAATTTGAATGTGTTCCACCGACTTAAGCCCACGTCGCGCAGATCGCAGATCCGCGGCGCAGATCTTATTGTACAAGTTCTCCTGATTTTCCATTCTTTCCAAACTTCTTCCTTTTGCACGCTTTTAGTCCCTGTTTCTATTCTTTTTCTCCAGACAAGTCCTGGCACGAAAAGTGAGAATACCCAGACATATTTGATATAATTTTATCAAGAACAGGGCTCAACAACGCCTAAAATGCCTGATATCAATAGGCGTTGTCAGGTGGTTATAAACGTCTATGAGATAGATCGAAACTCTGCCAAAATGATCTTGATGAGACTCAAGATGCATTGCCCTAGGAAATAGTTTTCTGTCATTGCAAAGTGTAATGATTTGGCATGAGAGATATAAAAGGTGCAACATACTCACATAATCCATTAACATATATCAGATAGATGATGTCATCAGTATAGACCTGGCCATAGTAAGCATGACCTTGATAAGATTCAAGATGCATGGAAAAGAGTCTCCGAAAGGAAATAGTTATTGAAAATCATGACACAAGGATTATAAGTAATCCTTAGATTCCAAAAGAGTTTGCAATAGGACTGGATCGAATCCAACAAGGTTCTTGGATCGATCAGAAGTGTCATGAACATGTCTTGATGACTTAATGCTTAGAGCATAGTGAGTCAGATTCAGGATATGACTTGGCTGAGAATACTTAATGGATTTTGTACATACGTGAGAAATCATTGGAAAATGATTATGGGTAAATGTTGATAACAATTTGAAAAAAGTTTTTTAAAATAGGGACTTAATGGTTAAAAAATTTCGTTGGCATTCTGATGGAGCGCGTGTGGCTCACCGGCACATCGTAACACCTCGAAATAGTCTAAGGGTGCAGTCATGTGGACTAAAGATCCCGAGAACCATGGAAAGTCACAATACATAGAATGGAGTTGTTAGTGAGAATGACGGTATGACCAAAATTGAAATATCATCGGAAGGATATCCAATCGGATAAAGTGTATAAATGTATAACATTTGAATACATAGAAAGAGTGAAAGGTCATCCAGACATAGATACATAACACAATTAAATACTTTAAAAGGAATCTAGAAACCGATAATAGTTTTATGTAAAATCCGACTTGGTAATTACCTCGTGGAAACTTGGTAATTAGGCAAGAGTATGATATTGCCTCATTTATACATATATTTCGGGCAATATCAAGTGCTTAAAATTGTGTTTTTGGTTTAATTTCACGATAAAAGGTACTTAATCATTTTAAATAACCAAAACACAGGAAAAATTGCTTGATTGAGAAGAAGGAGCTGAATTCAAGCCTTGGAATGAAGAAAATGGAGTAAAATATCTATCGGGGGAAAAAGAGCCAAAAAGAGCGTATTCGGGACGAAAAAGCGAAGAAATTAGTCAGTCAGACGATAGATCGCGACCCTATCTCCATAGGGATCGCGACCCTATCTCCTGACGAAAGCGTGACAGTTGCTGACCAAAGGATCGCGACTAGAAGCTTGAAATCGCGACCTTACAGAGATCGCGACCCGATCTCCTAAAGATCGCGACCGACCTGCGCCCAACCACTCCACTCAGTCGGGATCGTGGCCGACGTAGCTGCGCACTACATTGAAGATCGCGACCCGACCCATAGAAGATCGCGACCCGATGGTCCCTGTCCAGCACTATAAATAGAGACTTAATCTTGTTATTTTAGACACACAATTCAGATTATAAACTCTCTACCTGGAGAAACACCCTCTATCTCCCTGTTCTCGACCTCTCTTCATCAAGGTTTGAAGCTCGGCTAAGCGGAAGTCACGACAAACGATCAAGAACACCATTGCTCGGATATTCGGTTTGCTTACTATGTTTAGCTTTCTTATATATTCAGTGTGCTGTTTGTCTTTGATTATGGAGTAATTCCATTTTGCTTTTACTTAGACTAGATGAAACTTATAATTATGTTTTGATTGATATAAATTCGGATATTGCAAGTTTAATAATTTACTTTGCATGTTTATTTAACCGACTAATGTATATTAAGAATCTATCTTTGAAACTTATAACTGAATTATATTTAGTATAGATGACCATTCTTGCTAAATTAATTTGTATCATAATATATATATTTCATGTATATATTTATGACTAGTGATTGACCAAATCCTAGGTTAAGTTAAAAAGAAAGAATCTTATATGCATTTGTTTTAATTGTATTAGTGGACCAAACTATACATCTTATTTTGATTTTCATGACCATTGATATCAAAAGAAACAAATAAATCATGCAGAGTATGAATAAATAGAATGATTAATTGGAGTAATTAATTTACAGGACCAATGGGATTAATAACCCTTCTTAATCATAGAATTGGATTGTTGGACCAAGACATCTAATTAACTTAGAAATCAGTATTTAACTTGTTAATATCCATTGCACATTATTATCAATCAGAATATTGTTATAAGGAGTAATCACCTCTGAGTAAAAGCATATTTGTCAAACTATCCTTTCGGCTTAACTTCAAACCTTGTTACCATTTATTTACTTATTCTTTATTTATTTGATGATACAATCTCTTCACAATTACACGAAACCCCCCCTTTTTATCTCTTTTGTTATTATTATAAATTGTTAATTGATAATTGGTTTTCTTCAACTTAAACAAATTCCCTTGGGTTCAACCCGGACTTACCATTGCTATATTACAACCGATTAGGTGCACTTGCCTAGTTGTGTTGTTTTCATTCATGGTATCTCCCTGTTATAAATTCAAAACTTATGAAAAGACATTACAAAGACAATATTGATCCTCAGAATTCCAAAAATAAGTGATATCATTTTGGGTATATAAAATATGTATGTCTGAAAACACATCAAGTTTTTGGCGCCGTTGCCGGGGAATACGGTTTAAAGTAAAGAAATTCATTTATTAATTTAATTCATTTATAATTTATTCTTGATCTCACCATTCTGTTCCTCAGATAGTGTATGACCAGGAGTTCAAATTCTCCTTTGACTCCACAGTTTCAAGAACCGGAACGAGAATTTCGCAGACGACGGAGACACGCAAGACTAATGGCAGACATTGCAAATCTTTCTTTGGAAGAATATGCAAGTCGCACACAAGAAGAAACAGGCCAAGGACTAGTTCGTCCCACAATTCCTGATGGGACGCATTTTGAAATAAAAGGCCAATTTTTACATCTTCTAAGGGAAACTTTGTTCACAGGAAAAGATGCAGAAGATGCCAACCAGCATGTTGAATCCGTCCTAGAAATAGCCGATTACTTTCATATTCCTGGAGTCACAAAAGATGCTGTCATGTTACGAGTATTTCCAATAACACTCCAGGGAGCAGCGAAGAGATGGTTAAAGGCTGAACCCCCAAGAACCATAAAAACTTGGGAAGAACTAAAAACAAAATTTATTAAACAGTTTAGCCTACCTTCTAAAATCGCTAAAATGAAAGCAAAAATCCAAAATTTTCAACAGATGGATGATGAAACACTTTATGATGCATGGGACCGTTATAAAGAAATGCTACAAAATTGCCCACAACATGATCTTAATCCACATCAAGTTGTGCAAACCTTTTATAATGGAATTAATGTAACAACTCGTCAAATGGTTGATTCACAGGGGCCAATTCCAAAGAAAACTCCAGCAGACGGGTATGCATTAATCGAAGAATTAGCCCAACACTCGCATCAGTGGCATCCTTCAAGAGACTCTTCCCTGAGAAAAAAGCCATCAGATGATCAAGCCGATGGATTAGCAGCCCTAAATGCCAAACTAGACGCTTTGGGGCGGGACATGAAAAAGGTAAACCAAACAATCCATGCCATACAGGTCGGCTGTGATAACTGTAGTGGACCACATCTTACAAAAGATTGTCCACTAGATGAAGATGGGAAAAGAAAAGAAAGTGTTTGCTATTCCTCTGGAGACAGATTTGATGAAAGAAGGCCGCGAAACAGCAACTGGAAGCCTTATGAAGAGTATAAAAAAGATCAAGCTGAAAAGTATAAGCAAAGTGGGCAAGGATATTACCAAAGAGAACCAACCTTTGATCCACAAAGTCAACCAGAAAAGAAACAGAGTTTTGAAGAAATGATGTCTAGATTTGCAGAAGCTTCAGACAAAAGACACAGAGCAACCGAAGAACTAGTGAAGAAAATAGGAGTAACTACAGAATCTTCACTCCGAAACCAACAAGCTTCAATTTTAAATATTGAAACCCAAATTGGTCAAATTGCTCGAGTCTTACATGAAAGATTCCCTGGAACTTTACCAAGCAACACAGAACAAAATCCTAACGCGCAAGTCAATGCAATTTCAACCAGAAGCGGTAAGGTTTTAGAACCGTCAATTCCCATAAACACTAACTCTTCGTCTAAAACACAGGAATATGAGAAGCTACCGGAAAAGAATGAAGAAGAAGCTGAAGAAAGACCACCGCCAACACCCGTGAAAAGTTATAAACCACCAGTTCCATACCCACAGCGTCTGAAAAAGGAAAAACAAGAAGAAGAGTATAAGAAATTCTTAGAACACATTAAATCATTGCATATTAATATACCTTTTGTTGAGGCTGTTGCACAAATGCCTAAATATGCAAAGTTTTTAAAAGATCTTCTTTCAAATCGAAAGAAACTTGAAGAAGTATCTAATGTGATTCTAAATGAACAATGCTCAGCAGCAATGTTGAACAAAATACCTAAAAAATTGACCGATCCAGGAAGTTTTACCATACCATGCCAATTTGGTAATTTAACTCTCAGTCATGCTTTAGCGGATTCAGGTGCAAGTATTAATCTCATGCCATATTCATTTTACTCTAAGCTTGACTTGCCCGAACCCAAACCAACAAGAATGGCAATCCACTTGGCAAACAAATCAGTAACACACCCAAGGGGAATAGTGGAAGATTTATTGGTAAAGATTGATAAATTTGTTTTTCCTGCAGATTTTGTTGTACTAGACATGGAGGAAGATGAACAGGTTCCAATCATTTTGGGAAGACCATTCCTAAATACGGCAAGAGCTTTAGTGGACATTCATGAATCTAAGCTAACACTTAGAGTCGGAAGTGATGCAATAACCTTTGGAATCGATCAATCAATGAAACACTCAAAAACATGTGATAATGCTGTATACTTTGTTGATACTATTGAAACTAATCTGAAAATGAATTACAGGAACTGGAAAGAGGAAATTGGGAAAGCATGATACAACTAGACAAGAACGACGAAAGCTTCAAGGTAAACGGACACCGGATGAAGCATTACGAACAAGGAGTCCGTTGTGAAGAAGGAGAGGATGTACCCCTCTCAAACATTTAAAAATTTAAAAGCAGGGGTACGGGTCTGAGCTTTCGACCCAGATAAGGAAAGCAGTGTGAGAAAAAGACAGTGATTTTTTTTCGATTTGGTTGTAATAAATTTAAGACAATTTAATTTTATGTTGTGTGCTTAATAAATAATAAATAATAAAAATAAAACACAAAAAATAAAGGTCATCAACGAAAAAACAGGAAAAGAAAAACGCTACAGGCCAAAGATCGCGATCCGATCCACAAGCCATAGGGACGCGATGTCTATCGGACAGCAAGGGCCCAAGCCCGCAATTTCAAAGATCGCGACCCGACCCAATGGGTATCGCGACCCGACGATGCGTAGAGGATTAAAAGCCGATCGGTCAAAAGGTTTCAAGTTTTACCCCACAATCGCATCCCGATCCTCACGGTAAATCGCGACCGAGCATTTTTCCAGTTTTTGTAGATCCGTAATCGTCAAACAAGGTATGTAATCCCTCGATTCCTTCTCGATTTACATTACGAATTGATAGATATTTGTGAAAAATTGAAATAAAATTAGGTTTTAAAATTGATTCTCGGTTTTTGAACGATTTGCCCATATAGATGTTAGATCTAACCGAGAATTAAGCAACTTAGTTAAAACCCTCTTAGATAGTAAAGATTTGGCTTGAAAAATGTTGAAAATCGCAAGTTTAGGGTCGGATGTTCATCGATCGCGACCCTATCTTTAAAACATGTTCATCGATCGCGACCCGATGTAAGAAATATGTTACATATGTTCAGCGATCGCATCCCGATCCTCGAGACTTTCTTAGGTCACGTCCCGATGTCTAAATGTCCCTAAAATCTGTTTGTCAATCGCGATCCGATCGATGATAGAGTTCCAAGATCGCGGCCCTACACTTGAATGTTACCGGACCGATTTTTCAGTCGCGTCCCTATAATCTCGTCCCTATGATCGACGATCGCGAACCAAAACCCGACCCATCCGAGGATCGCGACCCGATCCAAATGGCCATCGCGACCCGACCTCGACCAGACCCGAACTGATTGACCCGATCCAAATGGCCATCGCGACCCGACCACAGGTGGATCGCGACCCGATCTCTGATCAGGGGAAATTTTTGTTATTTGTCAAGCTAATTCTTTTCTATTTCTTCTTTTATTTCTTATTTCACAGATAAATGGCGGGAAGGGGAGAACAAAACCCACAAGCTGAGCAGTTGCCCTCGCATGCATTACTTCAATTTCCAACAACAATCAACAATGCGAGGAGACAACGATATTTGGGAGAACTAGCCAAGATTCACAAAAAAGACATTCATGTGCCTCCCTGTCTGGATTGGGAATACGCGGCCACAATCGGGTTGCACCACCGTATGGCACCATTCACAACAAAAATCCACGGTGCAACTGGATTTACATGCCACGCTTGGGATAGACTGTTCCATTTCCAGGAGCCGATCTTCAGAGAGCTCACTCTAGAATTCCTATCCACTGTACAGTTCGAGCAGTACAAGGAATTATCGGATAGGACGGCTCTCTCTTTCAGACTGGGAGGAGTCAGCCGGGAGTGCAGCGTGATGGAGCTGGGGTTACGCCTGGGGCTATATACACGGGAGGAGATCGCATTGCCTATTTTTTCTACTTTCTTCGAGGCATGCCTTAGGATCCCGCCCGCTGAGTTCCGCGTGGCAGATGTTTGGGGCACGTTGGCCAATGAGGTTTACGACTCACACACCGCGGTGGAGAGCATGCTACGCTCCCCTGTCCACCGTGTACTTCACAGACTCATCGCCTCTACGGTTAATCACCGTAAAGGAAGCGATAAGGTGCCCATTGATGATGTCTTCTATCTTTGGTGCCTGGTATCTGAGGGTGTGTGCCTCAACCTCCCGTATACACTGGCTGTCTTCCTTGCCAGAAAGGCCAAAGGGGCAAAGAAAAAGAGCCCCATTTCTGGAGGACATCTTATATCCAGACTGGCAGCGTCATACGACGTCTTCTCTTCTCCTCTCGTACGGGGACTCACCGTATCAGATCCTCGTCTTATGACCAGGAGTTACCTTTATCAGATGCGAGTGATCGACCAGGACGATCACATTCGTGAGGAGGACCCGGTTGAGCAGGAAGAAGACATGGACGCTCAGCCAGAGCCGCAGCCCGAGCCAGAGCCAGAGCCACAGCCGATTCCGCAGCCAGCCCCCGGTGCTCACCGTCGACGCCGGCAGAGATCTCCGGTACAGCAGGATATACCAGAACAGGAGATCGATCTACGCTACTTATCCCAGCAGATGAGTAGGATGGATTTGAGCCGAGAGCGCGACATGCGACGGATAGAGCACGACATGCAGAGGCTAGATCGCGATATTCTGAGGAGACAGGTACATGACCAGTGGGTATCGCGCAGTATGCAGGAGTTCTACGCTAGTCAGGGGTTCCAGCCATCTATTCCATACCCGACGTATGTTCCTCCTGTACCCACGTGGTTTGAGCCGCCAGATTTCCTGCACGACTACGGTGATGGCGGTGGCACCTCAGGTTCAGTTTTTGATGATACTGATGATTGATTTTATTTTATTTTTGTATTTAAATACATTTGGATTTTATTTTATATTAGTGTGGTGTGTTTGTTTTTATTTAATGGTGTGTTTTATTTTTGTGGTGTGGTTAATATTTTCTCCGAGCAGTGATACAGAATTTAGGTTCAAACAGACGCTGGCATTCAGTTCAGCAAACTTCTTCTATGGAATCTGTCCTTAAAACAGAATGACCCATTACCCAAGGGGAGTCCATTCCAATTAAACTCCTATTTGAATTAAAAAGATATATACAATAAGATTATTGTATAAAATAAGTGTAGGGTAAAAAGGTCAAAATGCAATTATTAACTAAGCCAAGTCAAAATTTTATCTTAAACATCTTTTCCAAAAATTGAACACTAAAAAGGTAATTGTTAAGAAAAATGTTTTGAAAATAAATTTGTAGGTTAAACTTAATTTTATGCTCTTATTTTCTAGTTTTTCATTATTTCATATAAAATTTAATTCCGTAAATGACAAGTAGTTAGAATGATAATTACAAAATGTTTTGCATAAATAACGAAATAGACCCGTTGAAAATCAGGATTTGTCAAAACAGGTTGAGTCAGTTTCCCTAATCGCGCGAATGCTATGACTAAATCGAGGAAAATAAGCCTCGTTAAAAGAACTTCAAATAAGAAAATTAATGAAATGAAAAGCGAGAATCAAGTAACGTTACACCATAAGATTGAGACTCAGGAAGGAAATTCAATCAGTGGCCTTTGACATTCGAGCAAGCAGACATAAAATGGGGCCCACGGGCATTCCTACTCCTTATTACCTAAAACCAACTGGTTTGGGATAATATTGTCGAAAGCTCGCTACACGGATGTCATCGAAAGTCATGGGATTTCCTTAGTGGCCTTTGGAATTTGAATTAGTAAACTCTGTACAGTTGTGAGTTGAAAATTTGTAATCAAGAGTTCCATAGAAAGTCACGAGTTTCAAAGGTGCGGTAAAAATAAAGAAAATAACTTAACTTGATAAACCTAGTCCAGCATAATTTTTGGGAAACTTGACAAAAAGATCTTGAGATAAGAGGAATTTTTAAAGGGTGTATTCAATGTTATGTAAAAATGAGTATTTTTCAATCTAAATATTTGTCATTAATAGAAATAGATTTTATGTAAAATTTTGGAAGGTTAGAAATACGCACATAAGACTAGGTATAATCTACTATGTTTATTTTTACAACCTTATTCTTAACATAGGTAAATAATGTTAACAGTTGGAAAGTTGTTTAGATATCAATTATCTTAGCTGGTTTTTAAATTATAGTTTGCTCGAGGACAAGCAAAATTCAAGTGTAGGGTATTTTTGATATTGCCTCATTTATACATATATTTCGGGCAATATCAAGTGCTTAAAATTGTGTTTTTGGTTTAATTTCACGATAAAAGGTACTTAATCATTTTAAATAACCAAAACACAGGAAAAATTGCTTGATTGAGAAGAAGGAGCTGAATTCAAGCCTTGGAATGAAGAAAATGGAGTAAAATATCTATCGGGGGAAAAAGAGCCAAAAAGAGCGTATTCGGGACGAAAAAGCGAAGAAATTAGTCAGTCAGACGATAGATCGCGACCCTATCTCCATAGGGATCGCGACCCTATCTCCTGACGAAAGCGTGACAGTTGCTGACCAAAGGATCGCGACTAGAAGCTTGAAATCGCGACCTTACAGAGATCGCGACCCGATCTCCTAAAGATCGCGACCCGACCTGCGCCCAACCACTCCACTCAGTCGGGATCGTGGCCGACGTAGCTGCGCACTACATTGAAGATCGCGACCCGACCCATAGAAGATCGCGACCCGATGGTCCCTGTCCAGCACTATAAATAGAGACTTAATCTTGTTATTTTAGACACACAATTCAGATTATAAAATCTCTACCTGGAGAAACACCCTCTATCTCCCTGTTCTCGACCTCTCTTCATCAAGGTTTGAAGCTCGGCTAAGCGGAAGTCACGACAAACGATCAAGAACACCATTGCTCGGATATTCGGTTTGCTTACTATGTTTAGCTTTCTTATATATTCAGTGTGCTGTTTGTCTTTGATTATGGAGTAATTCCATTTTGCTTTTACTTAGACTAGATGAAACTTATAATTATGTTTTGATTGATATAAATTCGGATATTGCAAGTTTAATAATTTACTTTGCATGTTTATTTAACCGACTAATGTATATTAAGAATCTATCTTTGAAACTTATAACTGAATTATATTTAGTATAGATGACCATTCTTGCTAAATTAATTTGTATCATAATATATATATTTCATGTATATATTTATGACTAGTGATTGACCAAATCCTAGGTTAAGTTAAAAAGAAAGAATCTTATATGCATTTGTTTTAATTGTATTAGTGGACCAAACTATACATCTTATTTTGATTTTCATGACCATTGATATCAAAAGAAACAAATAAATCATGCAGAGTATGAATAAATAGAATGATTAATTGGAGTAATTAATTTACAGGACCAATGGGATTAATAACCCTTCTTAATCATAGAATTGGATTGTTGGACCAAGACATCTAATTAACTTAGAAATCAGTATTTAACTTGTTAATATCCATTGCACATTATTATCAATCAGAATATTGTTATAAGGAGTAATCACCTCTGAGTAAAAGCATATTTGTCAAACTATCCTTTCGGCTTAACTTCAAACCTTGTTACCATTTATTTACTTATTCTTTATTTATTTGATGATACAATCTCTTCACAATTACACGAAACCCCCCCTTTTTATCTCTTTTGTTATTATTATAAATTGTTAATTGATAATTGGTTTTCTTCAACTTAAACAAATTCCTTGGGTTCGACCCGGACTTACCATTGCTATATTACAACCGATTAGGTGCACTTGCCTAGTTGTGTTGTTTTCATTCATGGTATCTCCCTGTTATAAATTCAAAACTTATGAAAAGACATTACAAAGACAATATTGATCCTCAGAATTCCAAAAATAAGTGATATCATTTTGGGTATATAAAATATGTATGTCTGAAAACACATCAGTAGCCACTGGTCAGATTTCATGTTTCAATTTTGCACGTTTCACTTCCCGAATAATTTGATTATTCAAAAGGTCCACAGTCGCTCATACTTTTCGGGAGTAAGTATGAACGAAGACTGTCGTGAATTGGTTTGTAGATTGTCTAAGGAGTTAGACATTGCAGTAAGACTGCTACAACGTTCATGAGTGCTTAGAAATAGAGATTTGAGTTATGGATAAACCCGCGCTCAATAGATTGCTTCATGGATTACATCACGAGCAATGTTGAGACGATAATATCATATGATCTTGAAGCGGAGACATATGAGTTGAAATTTACGAGTCGGTTGTGCATTGATAATACGTAAACACATCAGTAACTCGATGTTATAAAACGCATTTTTGTGTACGATTTTGACAAGTAAAAGACACAAACATATGAGTCAAAGCTTATTCGTTCCTTGACCCTGATGGGAAACAGATATCTGTAGGCCGCTCGATGATTTTGAAGTTGACTAAAGTGCTGGCCAGCCTGGACTAAATTGATGTGTTCAATTAGAAGTCCGAAAGTCATAAGTAGAATCAGAAATCGGGAAACAGAGTCTCGGACAGCCTGGACTAAAATATCTTGTTGGACGAAGGATCATATGATCACTTATCTATGGACAGAACTGACTGGGTCAGAGTTCGGCAGCAGTTTCTAGGAAGCTGCAGGTTGTTAATTAATCTAAGGATAAAAGAACAATTAAAGTCATAGACTTATCCAAGTGGGAGACTGTTGGATTAGGTGTCTAAGCCATGACTTTATATTTGTATTTATTTTGTTAATTGAAGCAAAGTCCATTTGGGTTGCCCTCATAGCAGGAGGATTGATGTAGAAGTCAGTAGAGAGAAAGGTTTATTTATTAATTGTTTAATAAATCAATAGAAATAAATAAATAGTTTATTAATATATTTAAGTGTTAATATGTTAATTAGAAACTATAATAATTAAATAGAAATTAATCTGGAATTAATTAGATTTAATTTGAAGATTAATTAAATTAATTAAAAGTACATGGACTGGTTCTGTAATTATTCAATAGTTGAATATTGACTGGCCAGTGGATAATAGTGGAAGGTGGCGAGATTTGGTGGTGACACCACAAATCTCGAAACCCTAATTAGGGTTTAATAAAGCCTTGTCCAATTGGCAAAAGGCTTGCCAAAGTTGGGCTCTAGGGTTTTAAGCTGTGCCACCTGATACTATAAATAGGGAACCCCTGGGGAACCCTAAACCTGCGCCAACTCTCTCTCTCTCTCTCTCTCTCTCTCTCTATGGATACTCAGCTGTCTTCTCTCTTCCATTGCTTGGGTGTGACTTGCATTTGAGGCAGGACACTTGTGCTGCTAGCTTCAAGAACAAGATTCAAAGGTTGGTAATTCTTGTTTTAAACTTTAGAAATTATTGTTGGCCTTTAGATATTAGTTTATTATCTTCATAGAAGAAAACATAGATCTTTCTAGGGTTGCATGTGAACCATAGGAATTTTTGTGTTCATTGTTTGCTAGAAAACCCTTCAGTGGTATCAGAGCATAGGCTGTTTTCTTGTGAAATTGATATAAACTGGTTGAATGTTTTTTGCCTTGAGTATTTTTGCGAAAAACTCTCTTGGAATGGCCTAAATTTTGTGGCCTAAGCTAGGGTTTCCTAACGCTAGCCGCCACCCCTTGGAATTAAATATATGGTTTGTTAATATATTAAAGTGATAATATATTAATTAGAAACTATATTAATTAATTAGAAATTAATCTGGAATTAATTGGATTTAATTTGGTGATTGATTTAATTAATTAAAGGTGCAGGGACTGAAACTGTAATTATTCAATAGTTGAGTAAGTGACAGTTATAGTAAACCAAGTGACCACGAAATTATGTATGGGATAATACATAATTTCGATGATAATAAGTTAGGATAAATAGATTTGAATTGTAAGATAAAGGCTTATCTTATTTGAATTCGAAAAGGTTTATCTCTAAAGGCTTATCTGGTTATCGGTTGGATCCTATAAATAGGGAGCCCCATGCACACCATTTGGCACGAATTTTGACTCTATTTTCTCTCTAAATTTCGTGACCTACCTCTCTAGCTTGGGTGTGATCTCATTTGAGGCAGGACACTTGTGCTGCTTAGCTTGCAAGAAACGACTAAAGGTTAGTTTTTCTGAATTTATTTCTTTAGCAATTTTCTTCTGGCCTTTTAGGAAATATTTATATGTTCAATAGTAGAAAACATAGATCCTCATAGATTGCATGTGAACTTAGGGTTTTGGTTCATAGATTTGCATAAAACCTTTCAGTGGTATCAAAGCGTTTTGGTTGTTTTCTTGTTGAATTGCTATAATTGTTTTCCTAAAAATTAGGGTTTAAAGCTTATAAACCCTAATTTAGCCAAATTGATTTTAGGGTTAGGGTTTTGGAAACCCTTGCCCCTCCCTCTATGATTTTCGATTTTCTCCTTAGGGTTTTAGAAGGCTTTCTATTTTTGGTAACTTTAATTATTTAAATGGATAACCTTAAACCCATTATTTATTAATTTCGAAAATTAGGGGGTTTAAGATAGGTTTAAATTAATTTGATTAATTTGTGATACCAATCTAGTTTTTAATTAATTTAATTAATTGTTTATAATTAATGGTCTAATTTAATTTTAAATTTAATAGTTTTAAATTTCGAAAAATTAAAAGATAAAACTAGGAATATTTTAAAAGTCTAAAATATTTGGATTTAATTAATTTAATTAATTGCTTAATTAAAAGATGAATTAAATCATTTAAAGGTTTAATTTTATTTTAAATTTAATAGTTTAAATTTCCAATAAATTAAAAGATAAACCAGGAATATTTTAAAAGGTTTAAAATACATCTTATATATATTATAATTAAAAGTTAATATTATATGTATAAGATAATTGGTCAGTGAAATCAATAGTAGGCCTCATTCAAGAAGCTGGTCTATAAGGAGGGTATAAGGAAACTGCCTATAAAATGGCGGTTGAATAGGTGTCCACTCTCACCCACCGCTCTCTTGATCAGTGGTGGGTCGTTAGCCGAACGGGTTTGATAGGACAACTTAATCTCATTAAAAGTATAATGTTATTAATGAAAGTACTAGAACAGTTTCATAAAATCCCAAATCTAGTTACTTTAGGAAAAATGTGAAAAGATGCTAACCCATGAAATTGCACATTACACTTTATGAGACATTAGTGGAGCGTGTGTGGTTAACCGGCACACTAGTAGGGGCTCATAAACAGTGGTAATGGGTTTCTCATGATTTATCATTGTTGATGGAGCGTGTGTGGTTAACCGGCACATCAATTAGAGATGATAAATGACATTGAGGTTACCAAGCTAATTTGCATGGTTATTCACATCTAGTTTGTGATCCTCGACATCCCAGTCACAAACAGTGCATATCCGAGATTAAACATGCCATTGAACAGTTCAATGAATCTCACAGATCTAGGAATTTCATAAGACTGAAATTGTTAAATGTTTATCTACATTAATGACCACTGTGTTGTGATTACGGCATCCCTCTTCACAGCATAGTTAGGGTATTTTGGATCCTAGCCTTGTTAAATAATATATTGGGTAATTGCTTAAAAGGATTAAAATTAAACTAATAAATTCAAATTTTATATATGTCTGAAGAAAGTGTCATTCTCCTCCTACTTCTCCTTCACCCATTTCTGAGAGTTTCAGAAAGCACCTATTACATATGGTAAGGCTGACTGGCCTGAACTATGTGGTATGGCTTCACAAATACAGAATGGTTCTTAGTTTTGCTGGCAAGTCATATCTTATTGAGTGTCCACTCCCCAAGCATGTCATCACACAGCAGCTTGTAATGATGTGACAATTGTAAATTTTGGTCAACAAAAGTCAACTGTAATCAAACGACGCGTACGTTAATTTATATGTTGAAAAGTTATTTTCCCTAACTTTTGCGATGAATTATTAATATTATAGTATTACGTATGCTAAATCAAAACAATTATCGATTAAAAATCGAAAATACGGACAGCAGACTACTGTAGCGTAGAAATTCGAAAATCGTACAATTATTATTTTGAAAATAATAATATTCATAAAACAATCTACTTGTAAATACGAAAGTTTCGATATATAGAACGTCGAAAACGGAGTTCGTATGTGAAAGTTATAGCGATTAAACCGCTGTGTACGGATAAATGTACACAGGGTTTGGAACCAAAATACAAAATGAGGTGCCTTAAACATCAAATATGAAATAACGATTCATATGATAAGTAACGTAATAATATCTAGTATTTGATTTCAAAGCTAAATGCATTTTCCGGTAAAATGCCGAAAATCGCGAAAACGGAAGAATACTGCGCTTAAACGCGTATTTCGACATCCAACGAGTTATGTTTCAAACAAAATTAATGTTTGGCAATGTTTTTATACAAAATAATTATTTAGAACTTCGTTTCGTCAAAAACGCATAAAAATTTCACTAAAACGTCTTACTATTTTATAAAAATTACACATTTTTATAAATACATTACTATTTTTATAAAAACCAACCCCGCCCCACCCCATACCCCCTATCCCATCGGCTGGAACTTGGAAGAAGCTATTCCCAATACACATGTCAATTCCCAAAGTCAAAGGCTATGGTTAGCTATGACTAATTTTCTTTTAAACTTAAAAATCTAATTAAACTTTAATAAGAAATCCAACACCACATCATTTGAAACAAAAGTTACCCAACTCTTTTCCTCTCTTCTCTTACTCTCGGCCAACATCATCTCCTCACCACCACACCCTTTTCAAACCATACCCACTTTAAAACACCACAAACCACCATCATCTTACACCATTTCAAGATTTAATCATTCCAAACTTGGTAAGCTAGCTTCTTTTAGTTATTTTAAACACTATTATACAAGTTTTATTCCATTTACACACACTAACATCAATGTAAAACAATTGGGTAATAGTTTTGTCCAAGGGTCCTCCGAGCTCCAAGGCTTGGATCTTTATTCCTACAACCGATCTTCCAAGGAATACCTAGTTTTTAAACCGAACACGCTACAAGGGTGAGTTCATACCCCACATTTTCATCTTTTCAAACCTTTTTGGGGGAGAATACAAGTTCTTTAACTATATATGTTGTTTATACAAGTTTATATGTGTTTAAATGATATATATGTTGATTTACACAAGTTTACTAGTTAGTATTTGGGTAAAAATACATTTGACATGAAATATAGGTAGATCTTTGTAAGATGTTCATAATGATACATAATATGCTTGTATAAAAGTTGCTAGATTATAATTATAGTTTGTAAAAATGTTAGATCTTGAACAAAAATGTTATAAATATGATTTTGACATGAAATATGAGTAGATCCTTGTATTTATGAACATTTTGACATATTAAGTTGTGTAAAAGTCACCAAACTACAAATAAAGTGTACAAAAACACTAGATCTTGGATAAAAACGTTATAAAAACGAAAACTAGTAAAAACTACGTTTTTATAAATAAATGCACTATTTTCTAGCAAAAATTGTTATAATCAAGGTATTATATTATTTTTGTGTGAAATATCTCAAAAGATAATATTTATAATCTTTGAACAAGTTATTTCGCTATTATTCACAAAAATAAGGTTATTACGACGCAACCACTAAGAATAGACTATTATTGGAATAGTTTTATGAACAAAAGGTTATTATGACATTCAAACATGATAAAAATAATTATATATAAAAATATATAATCATTATACTATACTATATTATCATTGGAAAAATGATAATGGACGATTACAAGAGTTTTTATATACAAATCGTACGTAAACAAGTTGATTGGAATACATACATTTTTGTGAGATGAATCTTCACAATACTTTTATAAGTACCTACTATAAGTCCTGAACATTTATATAACCAGAGTCTCGGTAAGAGAGCGTGATATTTGAGTATAGATCTATACGGGGATTGACAACCCCGCACCTGAGCTACTAGCTACAGCTTGACCGGTCTGAGGTGTCCAAATGTCTAACAATTCTGACGCCTGAAGAACGTCGCAGCAAGCCAACTAGTCACAGTATGGTTATATGGTATCTCACATGGGAAAATAATCAACTTAATATTTTTTATAAATTGTTTACGTGGAAACACACATTTCAAAGAAAGTACACGATGGTTTACATATTACATTTTAGTCTTTGGGATTTAAAGACTTGGAACATTTTATGAGAAAATATTGGATTTTCTTGGTTTTCAACACTATTGTTTACAAACAAAGGACATTTCTTATACAAAAATCTTATGAACTCACCAACTTAATTGTTTACACTTTTTCAACCACTTGTATTCTCAGGAAACTGATAAGGTAAATCAAGCGCTACAAGAAGAGACGTTACGACGTCGATTTTGCCTAATTTTGATATCATTATAATTGTATTTGAAACATACAACAGTTAAACTATGTAACATTTGCAATTATGTAATGATGGTTGTTTGCTTGGTTTTCACTATTGTGCAACTTTGTTATGATATTGTTTATGAAGTCATCCACCCTTAAACTTTTCCGCCAACACGGTTTGAGGGTGTGACAGATTGGTATCAGAGCATTGTTTATAGTGAACTAAGTATATCAATCCATTTAAAGATATACAACTATAAATACAATGGGACTAAAACTCTCGAAAACATTTTCGTACAAGTATACTTTTAAAATTACAACGATTAATTTTTATAAAAGTATAAGTACATGTATACATACTAGAACGATATCATAACGAAAACATACAAAAGTGGTACGATGAGTTGAACGCTACGGATAGGCCTAAGTGTTTGGTAATGATGTCTTGGATAAATAGAGCCTGATCAACTGTATTGATCCAAGATATGATTAAGGTATACTTAGGAATGGTCGTGGTGAACAACGAGTCCGAACACTTACCAGTAACCAAAGGAACTAAACATAAAAATTTAAAATACTATAGGAGTATTTTATGACACTATAAAACTAAACATGAAGTTAAAATACTATATGAATATTTTGTGTACATTACTTAGTTATATATATATATATATATATATATATATATATATATATATATATATATATATATATATATATATATATATATATATATATATATATATATATATATATATATGCGTGTATTTAAGATTTCCCCTTATTCATACTTCTCACACCTCAATCCTCGTATAGACGCTATGACAGGCTTTCACTTACCCGGAGATCCCTATTTCCCCGACGAGGGAAATAACGGATGGCTCAACGGAGATCCGGAAGAGGACTTCGAGGAAGATCTGGAAGAGGACTTCGAGGAGGATCCGGAAGAGGACTTCGAAGAGGATCTGGAAGAGGGCGAGGAGATGGAAGAAGAAGACCAGTGGGACGAGGAAGAGCCCGAAGATGAGCCGGAAGTCATCGATCCTCGCCACCCAGTCCGCAGCGTACACGCACCACCACCACCGCCACTATTTCAGGTATATCGCCACCCTGGTGGCCCGTTGTGGATGCGTACACCTCGAAAGAGGGTACTTCCCATTCACCGCCCTTTACTAATAGAAGAACCTCTTCAGGGCCCGACACCAGATTGGGCTGAGCAGATACGCGTTTGGAGCCATGAACAGGACTTGCGACCCCCATATCACTTGTTCTACGATCACTACGACCTCAGCAGGGGAGGCTACGCAGATCGAGGTCTACCCACCATGGTCGGACGCGTCAGGCGCCATGAGGAGCAGATTAGGGCGACGACCAGCCAGATTATGGACGTAGGGGCCGTCGTCGAGGTCAACTCAGCACGCCTCCGACGTTTAGACGAGCCCATGGCCACACCTCTAGACGAGTCGACCCCCTCGAGGAGGACATACAGACAGCCCTGGGGATGTGGCGCGAGGCGATTGTCCGAATATCCGAATCCGAGGAAAGGATTCACGAGGTAGAGCGGAGAGCCGAGAAGGCCGAGCGCGAGGCTGCTGAGCTCAGGGCGCTGGTGGACGCACTATGCAGGACGCACTATGCAGGACTAGGAGGTCAGGTTCATCATGAGTAGTACTTATATTACTCAAGTTTTGGTATAGACTAGGACATCTATGAGTACGCGTTATGTGCGACTCACTATTGTACGTAGGCACGGCTCTACAATCAAGTGACTACACTTTTTGTAAGCCGTTACGCTGTTTATTTTTATCACTCTGTAGGCCTCTGCGAAGGCCAAATTTTCATTTCAAAACTCATGTAACACCCCGTATTATTATGAATATGAAGAATATGTTTAATTTATAAGATGATATATGTGTGAATGATCAGTATGTTTGATATTAAATCATAGATACAACTTACGAAACGAAAGAAACAAGATGACAATAAGATACAAGCACCACATTCTAGTGATGATTTAATCATAACAATTCTTCCCAAAAACTAACCAACGTCGATCTTAAATCCTTGTGGCAGAATCATGCCACCTCGCCGAAGAATTAACAGACGCACACCCGTCGCGACACCTGAAGCCCCTATGATGGACTCAGCGACATTCCAAGCCGCTGTCATGGCAGCCGTGACCGCAGCTGTCGCCCATATTAACACCAACGGGACAAATGGAAATGGAAGTGGAAACGGCACCAACGATTCCACCAATGGGGAAACATCAAGCCATTCCCGAACGTGCACCTACAAAGATTTTGTCAGTTGCAAACCGATAACTTTCCACGGCACCGGTGGTGTCCTTTCCCTCACAAGGTGGATCGAGAAGACCGAGTCGATTTTCGATATCACTGCATGTTCAGAAGAAATGAAAGTCAAGTTCGCTGCCTGCACTTTCGTTGAGACGGCTATGTCTTGGTGGAAGGGCCATGTCAAGGCGATGACACTCCCAGTGGCAAACTCGATAGGCTGGGAGGGATTGAAGACAATGTTAATGAAGGAGTACTGCCCCCGAGGGGAAATGCAGAAGTTGGAACAAGAGCTGTGGAACCTCACAATGAAAGGTTCAGATCTAAACGCTTACACAAACCGATTCAACGACCTGGCGACCCTCTGCCCAGCCATGGTCATACCGGAGTCTGTAAAAGTGGAACGTTACATATGGGGACTATCATCCCAGATCCAAGGGAATGTGGAAGCCGCAAGTCCCGCCACTTTTGACATCGCCAAACGATTGGCCCAACGGTTAGTCGACCATGGGATACGCCAGGGAACCATGACCCAAAAGACCGAACAGCCAAAAGAAAGAGGTCACAAGAGGAAACCGTGGAATAGGGGGGAGAAACCAACCAAATCAAGATGGTGCGAAAAGACAACAAATTGTGGCAGTTCGTGCAGCCACTGTCCCGAACGCCCCAACTACCACCAAGCAATACATTGGGACGCTACCCAAGTGTAACAAGTGCAACTTCCACCATACCGGACCCTGTAGAGAAATGCACTGCTCGAACTGTAACAAGAAGGGCCACACTGCTCGATTCTGCAGGACGCCAACCCCACAAACCCCTCAAGCCGCTAATGTCGGGGTGAGTCAAGCCTGTTATGGTTGTGGTGAGACAGGGCATTTTAAACGTGATTGCCCAAAGACAAAGAATGTGGGGAGAAATGGAAGAGTCCTAGCCATGGGACGCGCTGAAGCGGTAGAGGATCCTACCGTGGTTACCGGTACGTTCCTCGTCAATAATTCATATGCTTGTATACTATTCGATAGCGGTGCGGAGAGGAGTTTCGTAAGCCACGAGTTTAAATATTTACTAAAACAAAAACCTCAACCACTCAATGAAACATTTACAGTAGAAATGGCTAATGGCAAAACAGAAAGCACAAACAACATATACATAGGCTGTACACTTACCCTGGATGATCACTCTTTTCAAATCGATTTAATGCCCGTTAAAATAGGAAGTTTTGACGTGATTGTTGGTATGGATTGGCTAATTCCCCACCATGCCGACATCATGTGTTACGAACGAGGAATCCGACTACATCTGCCAGATGACAAGACCCTTGTTGTCTACGGTGATACACCCAGTACCAGCCTCCGAATCGTATCTTGCATCAAAGCCCGAAAATACCTACAGAAAAGATACCATGCCTTCTTAGCCCACGTTGTTGACGAAAAGAAAGAAGTAAAGTGAAAGGTTTTCTAGCAAACAATGAACACAAAATACCTATGGTTCACATGCAACCCTAGAAAGATCTATGTTTTCTTTTATGAAGATAATAAACTAAAACCTAATGGCCAACAATTAATTCTAAAGTTTAAATCAGAAGAACCAACCTTTGAATCTTGTTCTTGAAGCTAGCAGCAAAAGTATCCTGCCTCAGATGCAAGTCATACCCACAGTAATGGAGAAGACAGTCCAGCAGAGTAATCTTGGTTGAAGTTGGCGTGAATAATGGGGAGCCAGAGGGTTCCTTTTATAGCCTCCTAGGGTTACACCTGAAACCCTAAGGAGCCTCCAAGTGGGCAAGCCTGTTGACCACTTGGACCAGATCCCTAAACCCTAATTAGGGTTTTCGCCAACGCTAGAGAAGCCTCCAAGGGTGGCGCCACTTTTGGCCCCTAGACTTCTCTTTGCCAGTTATTCAACTATTGAATAAATACAAACTAGTCCTCACACTTTTAATTAATTAATTTAATCACTAAATTAAATCCAATTAATTCTAGATTAAATCTCAATTAATTATTATAGTTTCTAATTAATATATTAACACTTAAATATATTAATAAACCATTTAATTAATTCTATTGATTTATTACACAATTAATAAATCAACCTTTTACTCTATTGAACTATATCCTGACCTCCAGCTATGAGGGCAACCCAAATGGACTTTGCTTCAATTAACAAGATAAATATAGTTGTAAAGTCATGGCTTAGACACCTAATCCAACAGTCTCCCACTTGGATAAGTCTATGACTTTAATTTATCTTCTGATTAATAAACAACCTGCAGCTTCCTAGAAACTGCTGCCGAACTCTGACCTAGTCAGTTCCGTCCAAAGATAAGTGATCATATGATCCTTCGTCCAACAAGATATTTCCAGACACGAGACATGGATTGAGATCAATCTGTGTCCGATACTCTGTTTCCCGATTTCCGATTCTGCTTATGACTTTCAGACTTCAATTGAACACATCAATTTAGTCCCGGCTGGCCAGCACCTTAGTCAACTTCAAAATCATCGAGCGGCCTACAGATATCTGTTTCCCATCAGGGTCATGGAACGAATAAGCTTTGACTCATATGGTTGTGTCTTTTACTTATCAACTCGTACACAACAATGCGTTTTATAACATCGAGTTACCGATGCGTTTCGCATCATCAATGCACAACCGACTCGTAAATTTCAACTCATATGTCTCCGCTTCAAGATCATACGATATTATCGTCTCAACATCGCTCGTGATGTAATCCATGAAGCAATCTATTGAGCGCGGGTTTATCCAATACTCAAATCTCTATTTCTAAGTACTCATGAACGTTGTAGCAGTCTTACTGCAATGTCTAACTCCTTAGACAATCTACAAACCAATTCACGACAGTCTTTTTTCATACTTACTCCCGAAAAGTATGAGCGACTGTGGACTTTTGAATAATCAAATTATTCGGGAAGTGAAACATGCAAAATTGAAACTTAAAATCTGACTGGTGGCTACTATTGCCTAATTACCAAGTCTCCACGAGGTAATCACCAAGTCGGATTTTACATAAACTATTATCGGTTTCTAGATTCCTATTAAACTTTTAATTCGAGTTATGTATCTATGTCTACTTGACCTTTCACTCTTTCTGTGTATCCAAATGTTATACATTAATACACTTTATCCGATCGGATATCCTTCCGATGATATTTCAATTTGGCCATACTGTCATTCTCACTAACAACTCCATTCTATGTACTGTGACTTTCCATGGTTCTCGGGATATTTAGTCCACATGACTGCTCCCTAAGACTATTTCGAGGTGTTTCGATGTGCCGGTGAGCCACACGCGCTCCATCGGAATGCCAAGGAAATTCTTTAACCATTAAGTCCTTATTTGAAAAACTTTTTTCAAATTGTTATCAACATTCACCCCTAATCATTTTCCAATGATTTCTCATGTATGTACAAGATCCATTAAGTATTCCCAGCCAGGTCATATCCTGAATCAGTATGCTCTAAGCATTAAGTCATCAAGACATGTTCATGACACTTCTGATCGATCCATGAAACTTGTTGGATTCGATCCAGTCCTATTCCAAACCCTTTTGGAATCTTAGGATTACTTATAATCCTTGTGTCATGATTTCCTTTTGGAGACTTTTTCTCATGCATCTTGAATCTTATCAAGATCATGCTTATTAAGGCCAGGTCAATACTGATGACAACATCTATGTGATAGATGTCTATGTGTTATGTGAGTATGCTGCACCTTCTTTGTATGCCAAATCATTACACCTTGCAATGATAGGAAACTATTTTCCTGAGCTATGCATCTTGAGTCTCATCAAGATCATCTTGGCAGAGTTTTGATCTATCTCATAGACGTTTATAACCACCTGAGTATGTCGTATCTCTTATTAAGTCTTTCATAGTGATCCGTCTCTTATCACCAAGTCATTACACTTTGTAATGAAAAGAGACGTTTCCTAGAAACAGTATGTAACACACATATTGAGATAGATAACAGCAATACTCCCACTGACTTTGACACGGTTATGGACTATTCACAAAATCCAGAGCTTATGGCACATTTTGAGAATCCAAACCTTTCTGACATCTTAATGGATATCTTTCAGCCCCTTTTCAAAATCTAATCCTTTGGCATATTTTGAGAATCTGAATATCCTTTCTTGCGAGATGCCCGCGGGGAAATCCCGGGCCCATGTACCTCTATACTGGCATATTCTTTGTGAGTCCCTATTAGTGTGCCGGTGATCCACACGCGCTCCACTAACAACTTACAATATGCAGTATCCTTTCGGATTTCATCTTCTATTGAGAGTGCTTCTCTCGGAGTCAATTACTTGACTCTGAGTATCGTCTCACTCAACCAGATGTTCTGAAGGTACGTTTCTGTCCATGCTGCTTTCTTTTGATGATTCAATTACTCCCACTGGTTTTTAGACCATGTGTAAAATCAATCAAAATGCCACATAGACTGTATCTCGTCCTAAGGTTCTCTTAATTGACAGCAACCGGGCTCACCAATGCTTCCAAGTAGTCGGATTGTAAATCCGTACCAACTATAGTATTTTACCACTATTCGGTATGTCACCCCGATCATAACTACTTATGACGGTGATCAGTACTACTGGTCAAGAGAAGGCTATGTCAGTATTAAAACAGAAATCTGATTTCTGCTTTACGCCTAGTGATGACTAAAGGTTATTTCACTTGGCTAATCCTAAACTCATTCAGGACTGTCCCAACTCCCACTGTCTCCTTAGAATATGAGTTCTTTTTAAAAGAGCTCTTTCTTTTCCAGGTACAGCGGGATAGCCAGTGAAATGACATTTCTGATTAGGTTCAGGCCAGTCTTGAGGTTCGGACGAACACTACAAGACCCTAGACCTTTAATGTACAAGTGGGACAATCCTAACTTTACATTTCAGACAGTGTCTGCAAAACCTACTTAGTCGAAGATGTGGTTGGAATATGGTCTGACTGGTTTTAGTATTCAATGTATCGGAAACTAATTTGCAATGTATCTCATACATCGAGGATCGAACTGTTTCGACCAATGCTCCATGATCTTCCCTAAGACACATTATAACTATTAATGTTCTTGGAAGAGAATAACTGTGAAACATTTTCCCAGTTTATGTTGTCACTCAGGTTCTGTGGATTTCGTACTTCCTTTGATGTCCTTGAACTGTTCAAAGATTCAATCCAATCGCTTATTCTGATAAGCGAGGTCATATTCGTCATACCGATTGACAAATATTGTGAAGTACAAACAATTGTGTTCTATTCGGAGATTCGAGCAATACACAACAACTGATGTGTTCGTTGCTTCTAATCTCAATCTCTTTACATCTCTATGTAAACTTCTAACTTTGTTAATTCTGTTCAAGACTTGCAATCTTCAGTTGACTTCAAGTTAACTGATTCCAAAATCCTATCCTTTGGATCTTTGGGTGATTCATTTCTTGCCACATGTGCTTTATAAAGAACTTAATCATCATCTGACTCTAAGTCAAATGATTCCAAAGTCCTGTCCAACTGGATCTTTGGTTGATTCATTTCTTAACACATTAAGAACTCAATTCATCATGTGACTCTAAGTCAAATGATTCCAAAGTCCTGTCCAACTAGACCTTTGGTTGAATTGATTCTTATAATATTTATCTTAACAATCATAAGGGACACAATTCCTAAATCCAAATACTTTAGATGTATCAATATTCAAGTTATTACTAATCATGCATTCAACACAATCATACAACATTTCAAGGATATTTCAAAAAACATGTGTTAAAAGAAAATTGACAATTTTATTAAAACAAAATCCTTGAACAATGTATAATATGATAGACAATGTCATACGCATCTAATAAGCTAATAACATGATTTCAACATCTAACTAAAATCTAAAACGGCATGAGCTTCAGATCCAATCTGAATATGCTCCTATGCAACAATATCCCATATCCTACTGAGTCCATGCATACAGAGCAAATGTGAGAAACACATCCTGTATCAAGGAATTAAGGATCAAGTGTTCTGAGTTTTAAGATATTCCTGAGTTGCCAAACTGTTTGGCTTCGGAGCATTTTCCAATCTTTCCGTGACTATGTCCTACCCTGTGGATTCCCAGTTTGAAACATCGAGGAACCGGTCCAGACGATCTGGATCATTTCTTGATGTGTCCTATTACTGGACTCAATCCCGAAGCAGCTGAATCAATGGAACTATGTTTCTCAATGAACGACTCATACAGAGTCAACATTGAATGCATATCCACGATTGTCTTGTCTGGTTTCCCTTCTTGTACATCAGGATGAACGGATCAGCGAGTCGAGCTAATGCTACTTCGTGCACACTTCAAACTCTTTGAAGATCTTAGCTCGTCCTTTCTCAACCAGTTCATGGAACCTTTCCATAACTAGCTGTGTTAACTTATCTGACCCCAGGAATTCTAAATTCCTGCGGAAATCGGGGTCAATGATCAATAGTATTAGGTAACGAACTTTCCTTGACTTAACAATCAAGGAGTCATGCTCATCACAAGTTACTGTGTGATGTCATGCTTTGGGGAGCAGACACTTAGTCAGATATGGCTTGCCAGCAAAACAGAGAACTATTCTCTATTTATGAAGCCATCCCATACAGTTGAGGCCAGTCTGCCTTTCCATATTTAGCAGGTGCTTTCTGATGCTCTCAGAAATGGGTGAAGGAGGAGAGGGAGGAGAATAGACACTTGATTCAAACATCTACAATAAACAGAATTTATTAGTTTAGTTTTTCCTTTTAAATAATTACCCAATAAATTATTTATTAAGGCTAGGACCCAAAATACCCCAACTATGGTGTGAAGAGGGATGCCGTAATCACAACATAATGGTCATTAAGGTAGATAATACACTTATTAATTTCATCTTATGAAATTCCTAGATCTGTTGAGACACATTGAACTGTTCAATGGCATGTTTAGTCTGGGATGTGCCCCACTGTTTGTGACTGGGATGCCGAGGATCACAAACTGGGTGTGAATAACCATGCGAATTAGCTCGGTACTCTCGAAGTCAATTGTCATCTCTAATTAACGTGCCGGTTAACCACACACGCTCCATTAATAATGACAAAATCGAGAAACCTATTGCAAGTCTTTGTGGACCCCAGTTGGCGTGCCGGTAAACCACACACGCTCCACCAACGTTCCACAAAGTGCAATGTGCAATTCCATGGGTTAGCACCAATTCACATTTTTAACCTAAAGTAACTAGATTGGGTTTTCTTCAAGATTCTAGTACTTTCAATTATAGCATTATACTTTTAAGAGGCTTAGCGGTTCTATCAAACCCGTTCAGCTAACGACACTCGACTGACCAGGAGAGCGGTGGGTAAGAGTAGATACCCATTAGACTAACATTTTATAGTCAGTCGCCTTATACCCTCTTTATAGGACAGTTTTGCGAATGAGGCCTACTTGCGGTAAGACTAACCAATTTTCTTATATATAAATAATTAACTTTTAATCATAAATATACAAGATATATTTTAATCTTATTAAAATATTTTAGATTTAATTTTAATATAATTTTCGCAAATTTTTAAGGATTTTTTGAAAATTTAAATTAAATCTTTAAGCTGATTTAATTGATCTTTTAATTAAACAATTAATTAAACTAATTAAATCAGGTAAGGGCAAGCACAAAATTAATCCAATTAATTTCCTAACCTTTCCATTAATTTCGAGATTTAGCAAGCAAAGGAAAGAGTTCCAGTTATTTAAGTAAGCAGCAATTACCAAAAATAACAACCTACTTCCAAAAAGGCATGCAAATCGAAAAAGGAAAGGGAGGGAGGCTAGGGTTTTGAAACCCTAGCCACCATGAACGAAATTGGCCTCCTCAAGGGGTTAATATCGAAAACCCCATGATCAAATCAAGCAATTATATCAAATTCACAAGAAAACAGCCAAGCTCTGATACCACTGAAGGGTTTTCTAGCAAACAATGAACACAAAATACCTATGGTTCACATGCAACCCTAGAAAGATCTATGTTTTCTTCTATGAAGATAATAAACTAAAACCTAAAGGCCAACAATTAATTCTAAAGTTTAAATCAGAAGAACCAACCTTTGAATCTTGTTCTTGAAGCTAGCAGCAAAAGTATCCTGCCTCAGATGCAAGTCATACCCACAGCAATGGAGAAGACAGTCCAGCAGAGTAATATTGGTTGAAGTTGGCGTGAATAATGGGGAGCCAGAGGGTTCCTTTTATAGCCTCCTAGGGTTACACCTAAAACCCTAAGGAGCCTCCAAGTGGGCAAGCCTGTTGACCACTTGGACCAGATCCCTAAACCCTAATTAGGGTTTTCGCCAACCCTAGAGAAGCCTCCAAGGGTGGCGCCACTTTTGGCCCCTAGACTTCTCTTTGCTAGTTATTCAACTATTGAATAAATACAAACTAGTCCTCACACTTTTAATTAATTAATTTAATCACTAAATTAAACCCAATTAATTCTAGATTAAATCTCAATTAATTATTATAGTTTCTAATTAATATATTAACACTTAAATATATTAATAAACCATTTAATTAATTCTATTGATTTATTACACAATTAATAAATCAACCTTTTACTCTACTGAACTATATCCTGACCTCCAGCTATGAGGGCAACCCAAATGGACTTTGCTTCAATTAACAAGATAAATATAGTTGTAAAGTCATGGCTTAGACACCTAATCCAACATAAAGAACATCAAAGAAATCCCCGAAGTCTGTGACTTTTCCGATGTGTTCCCAGAAGATCTTCTAGGAGTACCACCCGCACGACAAGTCGAGTTCAGAATCGATTTGATTGCAGGAGCCACCCCGGTAGCAAAAGCACCTTACCGATTAGCCCCGGCAGAAATGCAAGAATTATCCAGCCAACTAAACGAACTGCTAAGTAAAGGGTTCATCAGGCCGAGCTTCTCACCTTGGGGAGCGCCGGTCTTGTTCGTAAAGAAAAAGGATGGATCATTCCGTATGTGTATTGACTATCGGGAGTTGAACAAGCTCACTATCAAAAATCGATACCCGCTACCCCGAATTGACGACCTGTTTGATCAACTCCAAGGAGCGAGCTATTTCTCGAAAATCGATCTGAGGTCGGGATATCACCAACTCAAGGTTCAAGAAGAAGATGTTCCTAAAACGGCATTCAGAACTCGCTACGGCCATTATGAATTCGTTGTGATGCCCTTCGGATTAACCAATGCGCCCGCAGTATTCATGGATCTGATGAACCGAGTATGCCGACCTTATCTGGATAAATTCGTGATAGTATTCATTGACGACATACTTATTTATTCACGAAGCAAGGAAGAACATAGCCAACACTTACGACAAGTTTTGGAGACGTTAAGAGCGGAGAAGCTGTATGCGAAATTTTCGAAATGCGAATTTTGGCTTCGAAAGGTGGACTTCCTAGGCCACGTAGTCAGCAAAGAAGGGATACATGTGGATCCCTCCAAAATCAAAGCCATCGAAAGCTGGAAAGCACCAAGAACTCCGACAGAAATCCGTCAGTTTTTGGGCCTTGCTGGCTATTACCGAAGATTCATACAGAATTTCTCCAAAATTGCAAAGCCACTTACCACCCTGACACAGAAGGGTGTGACATTCAAGTGGGGAGATAACCAAGACGCCGCCTTCCAGACCCTAAAGAAAGCTTTATGCAGCGCTCCTATTCTGTCCCTTCCAGAAGGAACAGAAGACTTTGTGGTCTATTGCGACGCATCGAACCAGGGTCTGGGCTGTGTACTCATGCAGAGAGGAAAGGTCATTGCTTACGCTTCAAGGCAGCTTAAAACCCACGAGGTCAACTACACTACACATGACCTCGAGTTGGGAGCAGTAGTGTTCGCATTGAAAATCTGGAGACACTACCTATACGGCACAGAATGTACGGTATACACCGACCATAAGAGTCTCCAGCATATCCTCAACCAAAAAGAACTCAATATGAGGCAACGACGATGGGTGGAGCTACTAAGTGACTATGAATGTGAAATTCGTTATCACCCAGGGAAGGCCAACGTGGTAGCTGATGCCCTCAGTCGAAAGGAATACACGGGCCGCCGAGTGAAATCATTAACAATGACGATCCATTCCCAGTTACCCACTCAAATTAAAGAGGTGCAGCTAGAAGCCTTAAAACCTGAAAACGTCGCAAATGAGGCCTTGCGAGGGATGGATAAAAACCTTGAAGTTAAGGATGACGGAGCTCGTTACCTCATGAACCGAATCTGGACACCAAAATTCGGCGGATACAGAGACATTATCATGAATGAAGCTCACAAGACTAGATACTCCGTTCATCCCGGGTCCGACAAGATGTACCAGGACCTCAAGAAACTGTATTGGTGGCCAAACATGAAGGCAGAAATCGCTACTTACGTGGGCAAGTGCCTGACTTGCGCCAAAGTTAAAGTAGAATACCAAAAGCCCTCGGGTTTGCTAGTTCAACCACCAATATCCGAGTGGAAGTGGGAGCGGATAACAATGGACTTCATAACCAAATTACCAAAGACAACCGGTGGGTTAGATACTATATGGGTAATTGTCGATAGGTTAACCAAATCTGCTCACTTCCTGCCAATCAAGGAGAGTGATAGGACGGATAAGCTAGCAAGGCTCTACCTCAAGGATATTGTAAAATTGCATGGTGTGCCGAGATCAATCATCTCGGATAGAGATAGCCGGTTCACTTCAAACTTTTGGCAATCATTACAAAAGGCTATGGGAACCAGGCTTGACATAAGCACAGCTTACCATCCGCAGACGGATGGCCAAAGTGAAAGAACCATCCAAACGCTGGAAGATATGTTGAGAGCCTGTGTGATAGACTTCGGTAAGGCGTGGGATACCCACTTACCGCTCATTGAATTCTCATACAACAACAGCTACCACACTAGCATCAAAGCTGCTCCATTTGAAGCTCTATATGGACGCATGTGTAGATCCCCTCTGTGCTGGGCCGAAGTGGGTGATACTCAACTAGCCAGAGGCCAAACACCTAACAGCGCTCTCACCGGTCCGGAAATCATACGAGAGACAACTGAGAAAATCGTTCAGATCCGCAAACGATTGAAAGCATCTCGTGACAGACAAAAGAGCTACGCAGACAAGCGACGAAAGCCTTTGGAATTCCAGGTTGGTGACCGAGTGTTGTTAAAGGTCTCGCCATGGAAAGGAATGATATGCTTTGGAAAGCGTGGGAAGCTGAACCCCAGATACATTGGGCCCTTTGAGATCCTCGCTAGGATCGACCCAGTAGCCTACAGACTTCGATTACCGCAGGAGCTCAGCAATGTCCATCCCACCTTTCACGTGTCCAACTTGAAGAAATGCCTGTCCGATGAAACTCTTGTCATTCCGCTCGACGAGATCGAGGTGAACGAGAACCTTCTTTTTGTGGAAGAACCCGTATAGATCATGGACAGAGAAATCAAGAGGACGAAACAGAGCCGCATACCGATAGTCAAGGTCCGTTGGAGTGCCAAGCGAGGACCAGAATTCACTTGGGAACGTGAAGACCAGATGAAGCAAAAGTATCCACATCTCTTCCCAAACCCTTGAGAGCCCACTCAAGAGTTAAATTTCGGGACGAAATTCTCTCTAACGGGTAGATGATGTGACAATTGTAAATTTTGGTCAACAAAAGTCAACTGTAATCAAACGACGCGTACGTTAATTTATATGTTGAAAAGTTATTTTCCCTAACTTTTGCGATGAATTATTAATATTATAGTATTACGTATGCTAAATCAAAACAATTATCGATTAAAAATCGAAAATACGGACAGCAGACTACTGTAGCGTAGAAATTCGAAAATCGTACAATTATTATTTTGAAAATAATAATATTCATAAAACAATCTACTTGTAAATACGAAAGTTTTGATATATAGAACGTCGAAAACGGAGTTCGTATGTGAAAGTTATAACGATTAAACCGCTGTGTATGGATAAATGTACACAGGGTTTGGAACCAAAATACAAAATGAGGTGCCTTAAACATCAAATATGAAATAACGATTCATATGATAAGTAACGTAATAATATCTAGTATTTGATTTCAAAGCTAAATGCATTTTCCGGTAAAATGCCGAAAATCGCGAAAACGGAAGAATACTGCTCTTAAACGCGTATTTCGACATCCAACGAGTTATGTTTCAAACAAAATTAATGTTTGGCAATGTTTTTATACAAAATAATTATTTAGAACTTCGTTTCGTCAAAAACGCATAAAAATTTCACTAAAACGTCTTACTATTTTATAAAAATTACACATTTTTATAAATACATTACTATTTTTATAAAAACCAACCCCACCCCACCCCATACCCCCTATCCCATCGGCTGGAACTTGGAAGAAGCTATTCCCAATACACATGTCAATTCCCAAAGTCAAAGGCTATGGTTAGCTATGACTAATTTTCTTTTAAACTTAAAAATCTAATTAAACTTTAATAAGAAATCCAACACCACATCATTTGAAACAAAAGTTACCCAACTCTTTTCCTCTCTTCTCTTACTCTCGGCCAACATCATCTCCTCACCACCACACCCTTTTCAAACCATACCCACTTTAAAACACCACAAACCACCATCATCTTACACCATTTCAAGATTTAATCATTCCAAACTTGGTAAGCTAGTTTCTTTTAGTTATTTTAAACACTATTATACAAGTTTTATTCCATTTACACACACTAACATCAATGTAAAACTATTGGGTAATAGTTTTGTCCAAGGGTCCTCCGAGCTCCAAGGCTTGGATCTTTATTCCTACCACCGATCTTCCAAGGAATACCTAGTTTTTAAACCGAACATGCTACAAGGGTGAGTTCATACCCCACATTTTCATCTTTTCAAACCTTTTTGGGGGAGAATACAAGTTCTTTAACTATATATGTTGTTTATACAAGTTTATATGTGTTTAAATGATATATATGTTGATTTACACAAGTTTACTACTTAGTATTTGGGTAAAAATACCTTTGACATGAAATATGGTAGATCTTTGTAAGATGTTCATAATGATACATAATATGCATGTATAAAAGTTGCTAGATTATAATTATAGTATGTAAAAATGTTAGATCTTGAACAAAAATGTTATAAATATGATTTTGACATGAAATATGAGTAGATCCTTGTATTTATGAACATTTTGACATATTAAGTTGTGTAAAAGTCACCAAACTACAAATAAAGTGTACAAAAACACTAGATCTTGGATAAAAACGTTATAAAAACGAAAAGTAGTAAAAACTACGTTTTTATAAATAAAGGCACTATTTTCTAGCAAAAATTGTTATAATCAAGGTATTATATTATTTTTGTGTGAAATATCTCAAAAGATAATATTTATAATCTTTGAACAAGTTATTTCGCTATTATTCACAAAAATAAGGTTATTACGACGCAACCACTAAGAATAGACTATTATTGGAATAGTTTTATGAACAAAAGGTTATTATGACATTCAAACATGATAAAAATAATTATATAAAAATATATAATTATTATACTATACTATATTATCATGGGAAAAATGATAATGGACGATTACAAGAGTTTTTATATACAAATCGTACGTAAACAAGTTGATTGGAATACATACATTTTTGTGAGATGAATCTTCACAGTACTTTTATAAGTACCTACTATAAGTCCTGAACATTTATATAACCAGAGTCTCGGTAAAGAGCGTGATATTTGAGTATAGATCTATACGGGGATTGACAACCCCGCACCTGAGCTGCTAGCTACAGCTTGACCGGCAGGTCTGAGGTGTCCAAATGTCTAACAATTCCGACGCCTGAAGAACGTCGCAGCAGGCCAACTAGTCACAGTATGGTTATATGGTATCTCACTTGGGAAAATAATCAACTTAATATTTTTTATAAATTGTTTACGTGGAAACACACATTTCAAAGAAAGTACACGATGGTTTACATATTACATTTTAGTCTTTGGGATTTAAAGACTTGGAACATTTTATGAGAAAATATTGGATTTTCTTGGTTTTCAACACTATTGTTTACAAACAAAGGACATTTCTTATACAAAAATCTTATGAACTCACCAACTTAATTGTTGACACTTTTTCAACCACTTGTATTCTCAGGAAACTGATAAGGTAAATCAAGCGCTACAAGAAGAGACGTTACGACGTCGATTTTGCCTACTTTTGATATCATTATAATTGTATTTGAAACATACAATAGTTAAACTATGTAACATTTGCAATTATGTAATGATGGTTGTTTGCTTGGTTTTCACTATTGTGCAACTTTGTTATGATATTGTTCATGAAGTCATCCACCCTTAAACTTTTCCGCCAACACGGTTTGAGGGTGTGACAAATGAGCATGACCCCTTGACCATTAAGTCCAAGGAAGTTCGTTGCCTCATGCTATTGATCATTGACCCCAAGTTTCACAAGGATTTAAAATTCCTGGGGTCAGATAAGTTAGCACAACTGGTTGAGGAAAGGTTCTGAGAACCGGTTGAATAGGGACGAGCTAAGTTTTTCAAAAGGCTTGAAGTATGCAGGAAGTAGCACTAGTTCACATGTTCTCAAGATAGAGAGAACATAGGTGAACTGTATAAATTTGGTCACCCTTTAATTGGGAGTTGAGCATTAACTCGACTTGCTGGTTTGTTCACCCAGATGGATAGGAAGGGTAGCCAGATAAGACAATCATGGAAATGTATTCAATGTCGACTCTGTATGAGTCGTTCATGGAGAAGCATAGTTCCATTGATTCAACTACTTCAGGATTGAGTCCCGTAATAAGGCACATCAAGAAATGATCCAGATCGTCTGGACTAGCTCTTCGATGTATCAAACTGGGAATCCACAAGGTGGGACATAGTCATAGAAAGATTGGAAAAATGCTCCAAAGCCGAATGGTTTGGAAACTCAGGAATATCTTAAAACTCAGAACTCCTGATACTTAATTCCTTGATACATGATGTGTTTATCATATTTGCTATGTATGCATGGACTCGGTAGGATACGAGATTTTGTTGCAAAGGAGCACATTCGGATTGGATCTGAAGCTCATGTGGTTTTGGAGTTTAGCTAGATACTATGACCTTGTTATTAGCTTATTAGATGCGTGCGACATTACCTGTCATATAGTACATTGCTCAAGGATATTTTGGTTTTATAAAATGTTGATTTTCTTTTAATACATATTTGTTTAAATTATCCTTGAAATGTTGTATGAGTATGTTAATTTGCATGAATGGCAATAACTTGAATGTTGATACATCCAAAATGTTTGGATTCATGAATTGTGTATTCTATGATTGTTAAAGTATCTTTATAAAGATCAATTCAACCAAAGGTCCAGTTGGACAGGACTTTGGAATCATTTGACTTAGAGTCACATGCTGAATTGAGTTCTTAATAAAATCATTTGTGGCAAGAAATGAATCACCCAAGGATCCAGTGGATAGGATTTTGGAATCAGTTGACTTAGAGTCAGGTGATAATTGCATATCTTGAACAAAATTAACAAATCATACATTTACATAGAGATGTAAAAGATATTAAGATTTTGAGCAACGAACACATAAGTTACTATGTATTGCTCGAATCTTCGAACACCACACAATTAGTTATACTTCATGATATTTGCCAATTAGTATGACAAATATGGCTTCGCTTATCAAAATAAGTGATTGATTGAAACCTTGAAATGTTCAAGGATTTCAAAGGAAGTATAAGATCAACTGAACCTGAGTGACAACATAGACTAAGAAAATGTTTCACAGTTTATCCCCTTCCACGAACATTAACGGTTATAATGTGTCTTAGGGAAGATGATGGAGCATTGGTCGAAATAGTTCGATCCTCAATGTATAAGATACATTTCCGATTAATATTTCAATGAATTAAATATTCAACCAGTCAGACCGCAGAAACCATATTCCGACCATATCTTAGACTAAGTAGGTTATGCCGACACTGTCTGAAATGTAAAGCTGGGATCATCCCACTAGTACATAGAAAGTCCAGGGTCATGTAGCATTCATCTGAATCTCATGACAAGCCTGAAACTGATCAGCGATGTCGTTTCATTGGCCATCCCGGTTATCCTTTGAAAGAAGAGTCCTTTTAGAAAGAGCTCATGTTCTAAGGAAACAATGGGAGTAAGAATAATCCTGAAGGAGTTCAAGGATTAGCCAAGTGAAAGAACCTTTAGTCACCACTGGGCCTTGACCAGGAATCGGATTCCTGTTAAACCTGACATACCCTCTCTTTGCTTGACCTGTAGTTTTGGTCACCGCCATAAGGAGTTATGATCTGGGTGACATACCGATTAGTGGTAAAACAATAAAGATGGTACGGATAAGTAATCCGACTACTAGGAAGCATTGGTGAGCCCGGTTGCTGCCAAATAAGAGAACCTTAGCGCGAGAAACAGTCTATGTGATAGTTTGATTGATTTTACAACTGGTCTAGGAACCAGTGGGAGTAATTGAATCATCAAAAGAATGGAACATAGAAATGTACTTACAGAACATCTGGTTGAATGAGTCATCACCTGGGGTCAAGCAATTGATTCCGAGAGAGGCACTCTCAATAGAAGATAAAATCCGAGAGGATTCTGCATGGCATAGTGTGAGTCGTTAGTGGAGCGTGTGTGGTTTACTGGCACACTAGTAGGGACTCACATAGAGCATGCCATTACAAAAGGTACATGGCCCCGGGATTCGTCCCATGGGCATCTCACAAGAAATGATATTCGGATTCTCAAAATAGGCCAAAAGGTTTGGATTTTGTGAATAGCCTGGAAGATTTCCTTTAATATGTCGGAAAGGTTTGGATTTTGGTTTCGCAAAATGTGCCAAAAGTTCTGGATTTTGTGAATAATCTGAAAAAGTCATATAACCGTATCAAATCCAGTGGGAGTATCATTGTTATCTACTATCACATGTATGTGGGTTACATACTGGTTCTAGGAAACGTCTCTTATCATTACAAAGTGTAATGACTTGGTGTTAAGAAACGGTTCGCTATGAAAGACTTTAAGAGATACAACATACTTAGGTAGTCGTGAACATCTATTAGATAGATTGAAATTCTGCCAATATGATCTTGATAAGATTCAAGATGCATAAACCGAGGAAAAGAGTTTCCCATCATTGTAAAGTGTGATGACTTGGCATGAAAGAAATAAAGAAGGTGCAACATACTCACATAGTTCACAGACATCTATTGGATAGATGAAATTGACAGTATAGACTTAGCCATTGAGAATATGGTCTTGATGAGGTTCAAGATGCATAAGAAAGAGTCTCCGAAAGGAAATGGTTTCCGGAAGTCATGACACAAGGATTATTAGTAATCTTTGGATTCTGAAAGGGTTTAGGATGAGATTTCATCAGGTTCCACGAGATTCCTGGACCGATCAGAAGTGTTATAAACATATCCTTATGACTTGATGCTTAGAGCATAGTAAGTTGGATTCAGGATATGACATGGCTGAGAATACTAAATGGATTTTGAACACGCGTGAGAAATCATTGGGTAATGATTAGGGTGAATGTTTTAAAAGGAGTTTCAAATCAGTAATTGTTTACATCAGGACGTGGTGCTGTAGGACTTCATGGTTAAAGAGTTTCGTTGGTTTCTGATGGAGCGCGTGTGGTTCACCGGCACATCATGATGCCTCGAAATAGTCTCAGGGTGTAGTCATGTAGACTAAAGACCCCGAGAACCATGGGCAGTCACGGTACACATCACCGGAATGGAGTTGTGAGTGAGAAAGACAGAATGACAAATTGAGATATTATTGGAAGACTATCCGATTGGATTTCAATAAAGTGTATACGTGTTAGACACTTGGATACATAGAAAGAGTGAAAAGGTCATTGAGTTAAAATAGACATAGATATAAAAGTCTTGAATTGAAAGTTTAAAAGAGAATAAGAAACCAATAATAGTTATGATAAATCCGACTTGGTAATTACCTCGTGGAGACTTGGTAAAAAGCAGGAGTAGCTGCCATTCAGATTTTATGTTTCGCTTTCGTATGTTTTACTTCCTGAATAATTAGATTATTCAAATATCCACAATCGCTCATACTTTTAGGGAGTAAGTATGAAGGAAGACTATCATGAATTGGTTTGTAGATTGTCTAAGGAGTTAGACATAGCAATAAGATTGCTGCAACGTTCATGAGTACTTGGAAATGGAGATTTGAGTATTGGATAAACCCATGCTCAATACATTGCTTCATGGATTACATCACGAGCAATGTTGAGACGATAATATCTTATGGTCTTGAAGTGGAGAGATATGAGTTATAAATTTACGAGGCGGTTGTTCAATGATAGTACGAAAACGCATCGGTAACTCGGTGTTATAAAACGTGCTGTTGTGAATGATTTGTCTGGTAAAAGATATAAGCATATGAGTCGAAGCTTATTCATCCATTAACCCTGACGGGAAACAGATATCTGTAGGCCTCTCGATGATTTTGAAGTTGACTAAAGTGCTGGCCAGCCAGGACTCAATTGATATGTTCAATTAGAAGTCTTATGTCATATACAAAATCGGAAATCGGGAAACAGTGTGTCAGATAGAGATTGATCTCAATCCATGTCTCATGTCTGAAAATATCTTGTTGGACGGAGGATCATCTGATCACTTATCTATGGACAGAACTGACTAGGTCAGAGTTCGGCAGCAGTTTGTAGGAAGCTACAATTTGCTGATTAATAAGAGGTTAAATTGGTAATTATAGTCATAAACTTATCCAAGTGGGAGACTGTTGGATTAGGTGTCTAAGCCATGACTAATAATTTGTATTTGCCTAATTAATAGTAGCAAAGTCCATTTGGGTTGCCCTCATAGCCGGAGGTTTGGTAGAAAGTTCAGTAGAGAGAAAGGCTGATTTATTATGTGATTAATAAATCAACGGGAATTAAATATATGGTTTGTTAATATATTAAAGTGATAATATATTAATTAGAAACTATATTAATTAATTAGAAATTAATCTGGAATTAATTGGATTTAATTTGGTGATTGATTTAATTAATTAAAGGTGTAGAGACTGAAACTGTAATTATTCAATAGTTGAGTAAGTGACAGTTATAGTAAACCAAGTGACCACGAAATTATGTATGGGATAATACATAATTTCGATGATAATAAGTTAGGATAAATAGATTTGAATTGTAAGATAAAGGCTTATCTTATTTGAATTCGAAAAGGTTTATCTCTAAAGGCTTATCTGGTTATCGGTTGGATCCTATAAATAGGGAGCCCCATGCACACCATTTGGCACGACTTTTGACTCTATTTTCTCTCTAAATTTCGTGACCTACCTCTCTAGCTTGGGTGCGATCTCATTTGAGGCAGGACACTTGTGCTGCTTAGCTTGCAAGAAACGACTAAAGGTTAGTTTTTATGAATTTATTTCTTTAGCAATTTTCTTCTGGCCTTTTAGGAAATATTTATATGTTCAATAGTAGAAAACATAGATCCTCATAGGTTGCATGTGAACTTAGGGTTTTAGTTCATAGATTTGCATTAAACCTTTCAGTAATCACAACATAATGGTCATTAAGGTAGATAAAACACTTATCAATTTCATCTTATGAAATTCCTAGGTCTGTTGAGATTCATTGAACTGTTCAATGGCATGTTTAATCTCGGATATGCTCCACTGTTTGTGTCTGGGATGCCGAGGACCACAAACTGGATGTGAATAACCATGCAAATATGCTCGGTAACCTCAATGTCATTTATCATCTCTAATTGATGTGCCGGTTACCCATACACGCTCCATCAACAATGATAAATCATGAGAAACCCATTACCACTCTTTATGAGCCCCTATTAGTGTGCCGGTTAACCACACACGTTCCACTAATGTCTCATAAAGTGTAATATGCAATTTCATGGGTTAGCATCTTTTCACATTTTTCCTAAAGTAACTAGATATGGATTTTTAAGAATTGTTCTAATACTTTCAATTACATCATTTTACTTTTAATGAGAACTAAGCGGTTCTATCAAACCCGTTTGGCTAACGACACTAGACTGACCAGGAGAGCGGTGGGTGAGAATGGACACCCATTAGATTGCCATTTTATAGGCAGTCACCTTATACCCTCTTTATAGGACAGTTTTCTGAATGAGGCCTACTAACAGTAAGACTAACCAATTTTATCTTATATATAAAATACTAACTGTTAATAATAAAATATATAATATGTATTTTAAACCTTTTAAAATATTTTAGATTTAATCTTTTAATTTTCTAAAATTAACTCTTTAATTTAAAATTAAATTTAAACCTTAAATGATTTAATTTATCTTTTTAATTAAAAGTATTAATTAAATTAATTAAATCTAGATAGGCATCACAAATTAATCACATTAATTTAATCCTATCTAATCCCCTAATTTTCGAAAAAGGCAAGCGATGAGATTAGGGTTTCTATTTATTAAATTGATCACAATTACCAAAAATAAGAAACCTACTTTCCAAAGCAAGCAAAATCGCCAAAAGGGGGAAGGAGGCTAGGGTTTCCAAAACCCTAGCCACCAAATCGATGTGGCCTCCCAAAGGGTTAATATTTTTGCAAAAACCCTATGGCACAAACCAGTTATAGCAATTCACAAGAAAAACAAGCCTATGCTCTGATACCGCTGTAAGGTTTTAAGCAAACTATGAACTAGAAATCCTAAGTTCACATGCAACCTAATAATGTGGATCTATGTTTTTCTTCTAATGAACATATAACAAATTCTAAAAGCCAACAATAATTTCTAAAGATCAAAAATAAGAAAAACCAACCTTTGATTATTCTTCTTAAAGCTAGCAGCAAAAGTATCCTGCCTCAAATGGAGTCACACCCAAGCAATGGAGGAGAAAACAGCAGAGTTCCAGAGAGACAGATAAAATGGCGTAGATATGAGGGTGGCCAGGAGGTTCCTTTTATAGCCTCCAAGGGTTACAGTCAAAACCCTAGAGGAGCCTCCTTAATAGGCAAGCCTGTTGACCATTTGGACCAAGGCTTCTAAACCTTAATTAGGGCTTCGCCAACTATGGAGGTGGCCTCCATATTGGCACCAACTTTGGCCCCTGCCACTGGCCAGCCAGTTATTCAACTATTGAATAAATACAAACCAGTCCCTACACTTTTAATTAATTAAATTAATCACCAAATTAAATCCCATTAATTCTAGATTAATTTCTAATTAATTATTATAGTTTCTAATTAATATATTATCACTCTAATATATTAATAAACTATTTATTTTATTTCTAATTGATTTATTAAACAATTAATAAATCAACCTTCCTCTCTACTGAACTTTCTGCCAAACCTCCAGCTATGAGGGCAACCCAAATGGACTTTGCTTCAATTAATAAGATAAATACAATTTATAGTCATGGCTTAGACACCTAATCCAACAATGTGAACTTCAAGGCTATATGTAGATCCTCTAAAGACAAAGCATGGCTAAGTGAAGCTAGAGTTACTGGTTCTTAGAATGAATTTTACGCTCTCGAGTCAGCTAAGGATAATAAGATATAGAATAATGTTGAAGTTAAATATAAAAGAGAACAAGTATGTAGCTAAAATGTTTTCTGTTATATGATGAGTGTTAGATCAACCAAACTCATCATAGTTAACCAGAAATATTCCAGTGAGATGAAGGGTATAGAAATCTTCTTGGAAGATTATGCAGAGATGCAAAAGAAGTACTATCAAACTAAGACACTTGGGTTAAAAACCTCACAAAGGATTGGAGACGGAGGAACAAGAATGGGTAAACACTTGTATACGTAAAGGAATAAGTATTAAGTATTTGAGGATAATGTGGGGCACAAACTTAAGATCCAGAACATGTTTTGATGCTAATGGGGAAAAAGCCATGAAAAGATGGATTTAGAGACGAAATTCTGGTAAGTAGGGGAGAGTTGTAACGCTTATTTCCATATTTTAGTTTTTATTGTGCTTTCGTCCTTTTGACATAGAATTATGTTTATAACGATAATAATAAGGATATATTAATTACATTAAAAACTGTCATCAAACAACTAAAATAAAGGTGTAAATACGTTAAGGGGGTATAGAGTCTTTTTTGGAAACTTGATACGTTGATCCTTAAAGCTTGAGGGGTGTATATTGCCATTATGAGAACTAGAGGGACTAGTTTATGCCTTTTCCAGTTTGTTTTTCATGTAACCAACAAGAGCGATAGGGAAGGCCATCGACTTGGATTTAACTCTCACCATAAACTTTTTTTATTCTTCATTAAGCCTCACCCTTTTGCTTCCATTTTTCTTGTTCTTTTGTTCCAAAACCAACAAAGAGAGAGAGAGAGAGAGAGAGTGTGTGTGTGTGTGTGTGTATGTGTATGTTTCTGTGTGTGTGTGTGTGAATCTATGTCAAGAGAGAGTGAGAGAGAGTGTGTGTGTATATATGTGTGTGTTTTTAAGTAAGTGAGTTTGTGTATGTGTGTGTGTGTATTTTTTTAACAGATAGAGCTTGAGGTATATAGGAGCTTAGTAACAAGAAGGGAGAAGAAGATGGCAGGAAAAATGTTATTGTTGCAAAGAAGAAGAGCAAGTTGAAGAGAAGATGAAAGATATTTATGAGCTCTTTCCATTTTCTTGTTTCAAGGCTACATTCTTCACCATGAGACCACCATCAAACCACCACAACACCACCATGTGATGTGGTTGTATTTAAAATATGTAACTAGACCATGAGGATGAGTTTTCATTGTGATTATTGTTGTCCAAGCTTGAAATACACATTATATGCACTTAAAAGTTCAAAATAGCAAGATATAGTGTTCTTGTAGACTGTTTTATGAAAAAATTGAAGCCAAAATATAGAAAATTAACACTAATGGAAGTTGTGGGAAATTAAACCTAGTTTCTGGGAATAATTTGCTCATCGCATTTGGAGTTACATTTAAAAGGTTATGACTAAAATACTGGTCAGTGGTCTAAAGCGCCTTTCTTGAGGAAGTTCATGAAATGGCTCTATTAAGTCCTTAATGCTTGAAGACATAATGAATAAGATATTTTGGAATATGGGACATGAAATGGCTCTAGGAAGTTAGTAAGGATATTGGATGGTTGTATAAGTACGAACTTTGAAAGGAATCAAGACAGTAAAAATAAAGTACGATTTTATGTGAAGTTTGTTGTAATCGTTTATTCAAATCTTTATTTTTTTAATTATTAAAGAAGGTCTCAATATGTATTTTAACATCGCTAATCAGACCTAATACCATTAATAACATGATGGGTGTTTTATTAAGTGGATGGCTAAGAAACATCTTTAAGATGTAAGAAAAATATATTAAAATTCGTAACAACAAACTTCACTTATCTTGTAAGAATGAAAATTAGGTCAGAATCATGAAAAATCATGGGAGACAAGTAGTGTATAAAATCAAGTCTAGTTTCAAGAAAGGTATAGAAAATGTCATTGGGAGTTACGTTTCAGAAGTTATGGACCAGAATAATGGACAGTGGTCTAAAAGGACTTAATATGGAAACTTTATAAAAACGGTATTATGAGCTTTTGTGCACAAAACCTTCAAAGTACATATAAAAAGGGCCTTAATTTGACTTTATAACATCATAAAGCTTTTGAACTAATACCACTGGTTAAGGGCTTAACAAGTAGATAAAAGAGAATTGAAAGTATGATTAATTAAAGAATGACAAGTAGTGAATTAAGTTGACTTTTACAAAAAGGATATTACCATTATTGTAGATTGTTCCATATGAGCTTTTCCTAATCCTTCTAAGTTTTGATACATGGACAATTTCTAAAGTGAGTTACAGTAACTTACTTATTATGTTAACGATGCATGCGTGTGTAAATCATTGTCCATGAAGCACCCAAGAGAAGGAGTGGAACAACATGATATGTTGTATGTGGTAGGTATGTTGTATGTAGTTTGACTGACCATTAGGATCCGGGTGGAAATTTTTTTTGATCATGCTGGTTACAAAGTATTGGGGGAGGGAGAAGTGGCGAGTGGCAGAGGAACCGGTTCGAGGAACTGGCCTACGTATAGGAGTTCGTACAAACAATATGTGGTTAAGTATTGTGGGTTAGCTTGATGTGTTATGTGATTTTGTGGATATGATATGTATGCATGTGATTGGTATAATACGGAAGTAATGTGTATGCTTACTAATTATTTTTCCGATCACCCATTGTTGATTTATATTTTTAGGACCCTTAGGGGTTGCAAGGGGAAAGAACCGATTGATCATAGCCAACACGGATTCCTTAAACTCTTATATATAGAATTATGGTTTTATTTATTCAGACTTTGTAATGTTACCTAGGTTTTGACTTCCGTTTAATTTTAAATTTTAGACAAATACTTTCATTGTGGATTTTATGACTTGTTATTTTTAAGAAATGAAAGAAGGAAATGACTATTTAAAAACAGTGTGGGACGTTACATTATCATACATTGAAAGTCAATTTCCATAATCCAAAATTTGTAGTTTTCAAAACCTATAGTTTCACTTATTCTCTTACATTTTCTCTATGGAATAACTGTTATGCATTATAGGCATGTGTATTTTCATATTATAATCAGATATAAGATTCACTAAAGCATTCATTCCACTAAATAGGATCATTGATTTTTAAGGTTCTACAACCCTTTTTTTCATACAATTTGGTTCCTAATGCTTCTATGAGACGATTTGGTTAGTTTTCCTCTTTCACATGTTACGAAGAAATGTATCAATGTCAAGACATAACAATGGTGGTCCACGAACAAGGTCTTCACTGATCAACTTATTGATATACCCAAATTTTAGATGAGAAACACCACTATGCAATAGCCAACTAATGTTTAAAGAGGCTTTTAATAGCACATAGATGCTTGGTTGAGGATATATGAGATCTATGTTAAGTGGATACATGTTCCCTTCATGCTTGAATGTAATGAGTACGACCAAATTGGTATCTAACATATAGCTTTGTTTATCAGCGAACACGACTTAGTATTTGTTATCACACAATTGAGCAACGCTCATGAGATTGTGCTTTAAGCCGTCAACATATCCAACATACTTAATAGTAAGTCTCTGGTTTTTAATGTCAAGATATCCTTTTAGCCATCTTATTGTTTCCAAATCTAACATCTTGATGTTTTTGTTGTTTCTTTGTAATACCATAAATATCCTCTGTTGCTTTGAGCAGACAATGTTGATATACCATGTAACATCATGTGGCTTTCCAACATGCCTTTTCTACAATTAAATAGAGATTTTGGGTACCAAAACCTGTTTAGATCCAACATGGTTAGCAGATTTAACATTAAAATTGGGTTCATTTTAAATAGGCTTCAGTACTTTCTTAACATAGTCCTTCTTGGTTTGAATTGAAGTTTTTAGTCTTGGGTTATTTTCTTGCTTGTGAATGAAAAGTTTGCGGTTGATATCACTGATTTGCTAAAAGGTTATTTGATTTTGAAAATCGTTTGACGAAAAGAAGCTTTGAGGACTTCAAAGAAAGTTTTTTTTTCAATGTAAGGTTTGAAGGAATGTTTTTTTTATAAATTTCTGCCATAAAAGTATCGAGTGCGATGATATGTTGGTCTTTGAAATACTCTTGGCTCATGAAACCCCTGAAAATGGTTTTGTTAATAGCTTTGAGTTTCAAACCTGAATTCATTTTGATTGTATTGCTGACTTTCTTTGAATCATAAATCATTGGCACTTTAAAAAATTTATTATAAATGACTCATGAGTTTTTTTCAAAATAATTTTATCTTAGAGGCATATTTTTTTTGGAAAGACGAGATTTTCTTGTGAACATATTGTTGTTTGGGAGTAGAATTGGAATTGGTTTTTGAACATTTTTCACGTCTTTATCTTTCAACTTTTGTGTAACAGTTTGTACGCGACGGTCGGTTTTTCAAGATTTTCTTTTGTATGGTTCAAAAATAACTATGGATTTAACAATGTTTTTTTTTCACTAAAATGGACTAATTTTCTTTTAAAATTGAAAGGATTTTACGAAAGATATTCCTTAGTATTTCTCATGTCTTTCATTCTTAGTCATATTAACATTTTGTTCTTAGATGTGATGAATAGGTTGTTTACTTGTTTATTCTTAGAGTACTTTTGGCTATGTTATGATTAGCATATATAAAAGGGTTAATAACATAAAAGCCACTGTAGCTCGGTCAAAATTCTGGTTTAACCACTATATTTTTTTTGTTCAATAAAAACCACTCATACTTTCAAAAAATCTCATATTGACCATTATTCATTTTATTTTATAACTTTTAATTAAGAATTATTTTTATCGAATGATTATATGAAAAGTTCCATATCGATATTTGAACAAAATATTGGAACTTCATTGCAGTGAAAATGATACATAAAATTGTCTACATGTGATTTTGGTATTCGTAAGTGTAACTCTTCGGCAACGTTATGAATGCATAGGATTTCCAAATGAATCCACTAAATTTTGAATGTGACAGGGGTAAGAAGTGTTCCGAATTGGCGGCATACAATTTTGACTTTTATTTGTTATAGTGGTCGCAATGTATCTTTTTGAAAATATGAGTGGTTTTTACGAATTTTTTTGAAAGTATGAGTGGTTTTTTAGAACAAAAAAATATAGTGCTTACGAATTTTGACTTATATAAAATAAGTCAAAATAGGAAGTTCTGCATCAGTATTCAGTAGACATACATCCAAACACAAAAATAGGTTATCGTCCGGTCCAAAAGGGAATTGATATTTTCACTTACGAAATTTATTCATCCACATGAAATATATGTTTTATTGACTTGTACGATAGCTGTAAATGTATTGTACATCATGTGGATGAATCAACTTTTCAAGTGTAAATATCACTTCCTAGTCCAAAAGGTAACTAAACATTTGGTTCCGTCAGATTCTTCCAATTCAATTTGTTTGACATTGTCAGTAATATAATTTTCAAAATCGGATTCAGAGTTAAAGACTGCTTAAAAGATTTCTTTGTAGCTTTGAAATATGTATTTTCTTGGTTACAGATAATGACAGTGTCATTGTCGGATTTTTCATTTATAGATGTGAAAAGGTCTTAATAAAAAGTTTCATCATAATTATTTTCTTCAAATTGACTTATCATGGAACATTTTAGCACAAATAAATTTGAAACGTCTGAGTTTAAAGCTAAATCTGGATGAGAATCTTTTGGAGGCGGCCTGCCAGCTATAAGTTTGCAATGGTCATCGATAAAGGTAGTTGCATTATTTAGTTTGACTACTTTATCTTCTCAGAGGTTTGGTAAGATTTAGATTTTGATTGTCTTTTTTTTAGGAAACAGCGAATAATATTAAAGGGCCACCCCTGCTCGCAAGGAGCAAGCAGGGAAAGGCCAACACAAGAGCAAAATTACAAAATAGTTAAAGGGGATAACAACCAATTCTCCCAATTCAAAGAACTAACACCGCCTCTATGTTTAATCCAAACAAAAACTAAAGATTTAACTGAATCCACCACTTTCGCCGGAGAACACATCTTGGAATTGAAAAGCCTGTCATTTCTGACTCGCCAAATGCACCAAAGAGCCCCATAAAAGATGGAAGCGATGATCTTCTTCCTTTTTTTAACACTACTGCCCCATTTGGCAGCATAATTTACCACCTCCCCCACGCTAAAGAGCTCGACATCCTGAAGATTACACCAATCAAAGATAGTATACCAAATCCTCCTAGCAAACGAGCAACCCACCAATAAGTGATAAGACGATTCCTCTTCATTAATGCACGTACTGCATAGCAATGATATAATCGGGACACCACGAATGGATAAAGCCAAAGCCGAGGGAATACGACCTAAACGGGCTCTCCAGACGAAACAGAGGACCTTAAGAGGGATCCAATTGACCCACTGGAAAAAACCATCACAAATTAAATGAGAGGAACGATCAATACGCTGTCTCAACATCGCCACACAAAATTTATCGTCTGCCATAAAATCAGAAACCCAACCGGAGCCATCTTCGTTAAGCCTGATCACCTCATTCTCGCATATATTGATTTTCTCCAGCTGCGATCTATTCTTTATAATATTACACCAAGCCCCAGACACATTTTTAGAGAACCATCTAGAGGCAATCGAGCTACCCGTGTTATGGAAGCCACCAATAATCAACGTCCACAGCGCCCCCTGTTTCATTTTGAAATTAACACGCCATTTAGTAAAAGACTCAAATTAAGAGCATTAATAGAGCCCAAACCAAGCCCACCACAAGCCTTAGGGGCTGTAATCTTCTCCCAAGAAACCCAATTAATTTTCTTATCACCCATGGCACCTCCCCAAATAAAATTCCTCCTGATTTTCTCCATCTCGTTAAGGACACCGATCGGGGCAGCAAAGATAGATAAAAAGTAAGTGGGTAGACTTCCTAAAACCGATTTAGCAAGGGTAAGACGGCCTCCGAAGCTAAGGGTTTTAGACTTCCACACGGATAATTTAGCATTAAGCTTATCAAAAACCGGCTTCCAAGACTTTTTGAGGTTCATGTTGGCTCCCACCGGGACACCAAGATAAGAAAACGGGAGGTTCGCCGGATCACAACCAAGAGGGGTCGCCCAACTCTCAATTTCATTTGTCTCCACACCTAAACCAAACACCTTGGATTTATTAAAGTTCACCTTTAAGCCAGAAGAAGCATAAAAGCATTTGAGAATTCTCGCGAGATTATCGATATTACTTTTAGACCATTCACTAATAAAAATAGCGTCATCTGCATAAAAAAGATGAGAAAGAGTGATGCTAGAGTTAGGAATACAAATGCCGTGAAAAACCCCTTTGGCGACCGCCTCCCTCATAACAATATTTAGACCTTCCATCACCAAAATGAATAAAAAAAGAGAAAGAGGATCTCCTTGTCTCACCCCTTTTTCTAAATAAAATTCAATTGTAGGGCTACCATTGACCAAAACCGAAGCTCTAGCCGACTCAAGGCATCCCCTAATCCAATTTCTCCATTTATGCCCGAAGTTCATTTGAATCATCATAGAATCAAGGAAATTCCAATTTACCGAATCAAAAGCCTTGTTGAAGTCGGCTTTAAATAGAAGCGCCTTTTTTCTTTTCGCCCGACACCAAGAACATAACTCATTTACAATAAGAGGCCCTTCAAGGATGTTCCTTCCTCCCACGAAAGCCGTTTGCACATCATCTATGACATCACCAATAACCGCCTTAAGTCTCAAAGCTAGCACTTTGGCAATTATCTTGTAAAGAGAACCAATGAGACTAATAGGCCTATAGTCCCCGAGCACAAGTGGGTCTTTAACTTTGGCAGCGAGCGTAATAAAAGAAGAGTTACAACCCCGAGATAACTTGCTAGTGGTCCCAAAGTGGAGGACACAAGCAAAAATGTCGTCTTTTAAGAGGTCCCAAAATCTTTTGAAAAACTTAAACGAAAAACCGTCGGGGCCCGGCGCTTTATCTCCACCACAATCCCAAACGGCTGATTTCACCTCTTCCATAGAGAAGTTAGATTCCAAAAAATCCCTATTAGAAGAAGAGAGCTTTTTAAACAGTGGGCTCTTGAACTCCGGTCTCTTTTTCCATTTTTCTTTGTATTTAGCCTCAAAGAATCTCACAACCTCATCCTTCATCTCTTGTGGATTACACGACCACACCCCCTCAATCAATAACCCGTGCATTCTATTTTTACGGTTCCTATTTGCCATATACCCATGGAAAAATCTAGAATTTTCATCTCCATCCATCGTCCATTTGATACGCGCCTTTTGTTTTGCATCTAGAACCACAATTCGTTCTAAATCAACAATTTTTTTCAAAACCTCCTCCCTTTTACAAATAATCGAATCAGGGGCACCTCCTACTTCAATCATGAAGTCAATATCCGCAAGATCCTTTCTCAATTTACCCACCTCTCCGGAAGACAAATTATTCTCCATAATTCTCCAGTGACGAATGCGAGCTTTTAAATGTTTCAATTTGTTAACAAACATAGAATCTGGCGCCCCATAACCTGTAAACTCAGCACAACTATTCACAATAATATCCAGAAAACCATCTTTCAGAAACAGGAGTTGAACATTCTGAAGGGGGTCGGTCCGAAATCAGCCGAGCGGAGATGAAGAAGAATGGGGGAGTGATCTGAAAGCTCCCGAGCGAGGGCAAGGGAAGAAGCGGAAGGGAAAATTCTCACAAAATTTTTACAGACAAGTATCCTGTCCAGTTTGCTCAATTTCGCCCCCTCTTGCTGGAAATACGTAAAACGAAAGCCACCCATTCTTAAATCTGTAAGCTCAGCTTCAGCAATGAAATCGTTAAATGCCCGCGCACTAGAAGAACAAAAAGCAGAGTTCATTCTTTCTTCCGCCCGACGCACTACGTTAAAATCGCCCGCCAAAATCCAAATTGCATCTCTGCTTCTCATTAGATCCAATAATTCTCCCCATAGTTTGCGCTTATCAGAAAGAAGTTTGGGACCGTAGATATTGATAACAGCAACAGGGGTGTTAATACCCCTACAACTCCCAATCGAGGCCAAAAAGTAGCGATTATGAACAGAAGACAAAAGGGAAAAAGAATCAGCATCCCAAATAGAAACAAGCCCACCTGATCTACCGATAGCCTCCACCGAATCGAACCCAAAGTTATCATTACCCCAACATTTCAGTAAATCCGCCCGATCAATCGACCCAGACAAGTGAGATTCTTGGATACAAGCAAAAGTAAAATTGTTTGAGGCTTTGAGTCTATGCAACCATTCAAGCTTCGGGTTCTCTCCCATCCCTCTAATATTCAGCGACAACAAATTCATGATAAACCATTATGCTCTCCGCTTTGTCCAACAGCCTCGACAAGAACAGCATCATCCTTGTTGACTTCGAATCCAAGCATCTGACCAATTTCAGCAGTTAGCTCAACCTCAGACAAAGGCAGAGCACCCTCAGGACTATGGGGGATTCGCAAGGGATCTCGATTAAGGTCAATCGAGGAAGAAGAAGGCTGAACAGGAATCCGTGACTCAATAACCGGGGGTAAATCAAAGGAAAAAGATGGAGATGATGAAGTGATATTCGAGAGATTTCTGTTAATTCTATTTCTCCTTCTTTTAATAAAAGACCCACTAAATTCCAAACCCCCCTCCTGGGCTAAATTTTGTTTACCCGACTCCACCCCACCAACAATGGGCTCAGATGGGGCTCCCAAATTAGGATTAAACGGAAACGGCCCAAAACAACCTTCAGGAAATCCATCTCTAATTTGATCGAAATTACAATGGTCACGCGCCTCAAACTCGGCGCTGGGTCCCACCCTAGGAATATCCGCCGAATTAACGTTAGGTTCAAATGAATAGTCATCGCCCCCAAGATTGTTCACCTGCGACTGTTGAGGTTCTCCATGCAGACGTTCATTCTCTCTAGGCAGATCATTATTGCCCTCCGTGTCACCGGAATTACCACCCGGTTCTGCCGCCAGCACCGGCGTCATCACCCGATCGAGCCCGTCGTTGGGAAAACAGGAGGATTCCTCGACTACCTCCACGTCCATATCTCCACCTGGGATTTCCCCATCTTCAAGGTCCACCGAGTTCACATCGATAGTATCCGAGATACCATCCTCATTATCTCCGTCTTCATCGTCCGAGCTCTCGCCAAAGTTACCAGTTTCTGATCGCGGTCTCACCCCAAACGGAGACCACACCTCGTCTGACTCAAAAACCACCACCATGGAAACTCTGTCTCCTATAGCGATCGCCACTTCTTCATTGATTTTCATGCGAGAACCCGATAATATACAAACTTTACCAAAGGCAAGATCCCTCGCCTCACAGAGGGTTTCGAAAGGGATGAGGACTCTTCCAAACTTCGAAGCAATCCTGTTGAAGTTTTCTTTCGACCAACTATTAACAGGAACCCCAACAATTTTAATGCACACCACTCTTTTGCATAACAACGGAGCTTGCCTTCCGTCACCAAGAGTATCAAACCAGTCACCCCAATTGTGACGAAAGTTGAGAAGATCCGATGAGTCACGGAACCTCATCGCAATTCTAAGACCTCCCAGATACTTCACCTCAACTACCGTTTCATCATCAATCCATTTTTCAGGCTGTAGGCTTCTCAAATGTTCCACACTTTTAACATCACCAACCAGAGTAAGGGCACTTCCAAACCAATCATCCATCGGAGAACCGTCCGATAGCTGAATAGGAGGGTTAGAGAGAGGGGCGGAGGAGGGGGAGGGGGTGGGGGAGGATTCGATGAACGCCCAGCCGCCACATCTGCGAAAGATATGTACCTCCGAAAGACATTGCCAAGAGACGACGGTTTAGCGGGAACCTTGGGGGGAACGAAGTTGTTATTCGGCATCGCCTTCCTATCGAACTTCGCAATATTCACCACAAGAACCCTGCCACCATATCTCAAACCTTGAATCTTAGATTCCAACGCTTTGACATTACGCACATTCCTGAATCTGAAAAAAGCAAAATTCTTTTTGGAAGAATCCTTCTTATAATCCACGAAAAATAGCCACGCAAATTTTGCGTGGCTAAATAGCCACGCAATTACAACGCATCAGTTACACAACCTGAGACCCCAATCTTAGCCACGCACTTGTAACGGAACTTTAACGCATAAGAAATTCGTGGCTGTTGCGTGGCTAAATAGCCACACAACAGCCACGAACAATGGGCTGGTGGCTATGGCGTGGCTAAATAGCCACGCATCTTCCACGAACAATGGTTTAAAGAATCAGGAAATGGGCTGGTGGCTATGGCGTGGCTAAATAGCCACGCATCTTCCACGAACAATGGTTTAAAGAATCAGGAAATGGGCTGGTGGCTATGGCGTGGCTAAATAGCCACGCATCTACCACGCACAATGGTTTAAAGAATCAGGAAATAAGTTGGTGGCTATGGCGTGGCTAAATAGCCACGCATCTTCCACGAACAATGTTTAAAGAATCAGGAAAAGGGCTGGTGGCTATGGCGTGGCTAAATAGCCACGCATCTACCACGCACAATGGTTTAAAGAATTAGGAAATACGTTGGTGGCTATGGCGTGGTTAAATATTGTTGCTATTATTATTATTATTATTATTAGTCTCATTATTATTATTATTATTTATTTCGTATTATTTTTTCTTTTTCGTTCAATATATCTCTTTCGTATAATTAATTATTGGTATTATTGTTATTATTATTATTATTATTATTATTATTATTATTAGTCTCATATTTTTATTATTATTGTTAATTTTATGAATATTACGTGTGTGTGTGTGTGTGTCTATGAGTATGTATGTATGCACATCAATGTGTTGGTGTATTCAAATCACAAGTGCTTATACACCTTGAAAACATAACGTTTGAAATGAACAACGGGTTTGGAAGGTGTACACGCTTGTGTGTAAGTCGAATTTACGTATAAACAGAGAAATATAAAGATAATAAAGTATAATAATGATGTACAAAAAATGAACCCAAAAAAATAATTTTTGGCCTTCAAAAAACAAAAAATACAAATACAGTCGTGGCTATTGCGTGGCTAATTAACCACGCAGTAACCACGCACTCTCTGGTTGTGTGGTAAATGTGTGGTTAATTAGCCACGCAATATCCACGACTGCATTTGTATTTTTCGTTTTTTGAAGGGTAAACATTATTTTTTTGGGTTCATTTTTTACACATCCTTATTATACTTTATTATCTTTATATTTTTCGGTTTATACGTGAATTCGAGTTACACACAAGCGTGTACACATTCCAAACTCATTGTTCATTTCAAATGTTATCCACGCTTTAGCCACCAAATGCAATTAAATGATTTTCCCGCTCAGGCATTAAGGTGTTGTATATTTTGCAGTAAATAAAATACCCCTGGCCGTTGTTATTGCGTGGTTAAACAACCACGCATTAACCACCGGATGGAATTAAAAACTTTTCCGCATACGTATTAAGGTATTGTACATTGTGCATTAAAGAAAATACCCCAGGCCGTTGTAATTGCGTGGCAAAACAGCCACGCTTTAGCCACCGGTTACGCTTTAATGACTTTTCCGCATACGTATTAAGGTATTGTACATTGTGCATTAAAGAAAATACACCAGGCCGTTGAAATTGCATGGCAAAACAGCCACGCTTTAGCCACCGGTTACGCTTTAATGATTTTTCCGCTCACGCATTAAGGTATTGTACATTGTGCATTAAAGAAAATACCCATGGCCGTGGTAATTGCGTGGCTAAACAGCCACACTTTAGCCACCGGGTAGGCTTTAATGACCAGCTCCAAGACTCACTCTCCAACCCGTCATCGAGCTTATTATTCCAAGCAAAAAAAAAATCCGAACGCTCTCTCCTCTCTTCCCTGTCGTCGCTGCGACGTTCCCCTCCGACGAGCAATCACCGCCACCGCCGCTGCTTCTTGTTCCTTTCCAACCGCCGGCCGAAGGTAACCACCGCCGCCGATGCTTCTTGTTCCTTTCCAACCGTCGCTGCCCTCGGTTCCTTTGCTCCTGTGACGGTTTTGTGCGCCCGACTACCACCGCTCCATCGCCCGACTACCACCGCCGGATGCTTCTTGTTCACTTCCCCCATCTTCTTTTCCTCAAGAAAGCTCCACATTCTTCCATTTTCACCCAAAAGGTAAAACCCTAGCTTTCAAATTTTTTTTGAATTTATTCAAACCCTAGCTTCTGCTGGAACTGGAGTCCTCAATGACACTGGAGTTCAATTTGTACGTCCCCATATTCATATGCATTGCACAAGATAGAGCTCAAGTAGTCTATTTTTTAGCACTGTACTAATAAATTTGTTTATGTGTGACAGTTAAATATCATTCGGATGTGGAAACAGTTAGAGTACTTCCAACAATATCAGGTCCGACTGACAGACCTTGTAGGACCAGATCGAGCTCATGAGATAGTCAGTAATGGGATTTCACTCATATCCCTTGGTGGGAACGACTTTGTGAACAACTACTACTTGATTCCATTCTCTGCTAGATCTCGGCAATATTCTCTACCAGATTATGTTCGTTATGTAGTTTCTGAGTACAGAAGCATTCTTTCGGTAAATTTCTTTGTTACTTTCAAATTTTGAAGTGCATTCTTACTATAGCAAGTAACTATCATCATTAGTTGCCAAATTGAAAGCATGTTGAGGCTACAAATCTAAGGGGATATTAGATATAATTCCACATTTTAATTTTGTGTGCGCGAGGTACTTTGTAGACTTTTGTCAAGACATTACATATTTATATATTGAACTATATGTTTGAATAGAAATTGCACCACATCATATCAACTACAAATGTTAGTCGAATTAACATATATCCATGACCAACCAACTAAATCAGAATAAATTTAGGTTTTCTAGAAATAAATGAATTGATGTTTATATTCCGTATTCAGTATTTTTAAATTAAATATAAATGATATTTATGGGGCATGGGTTTTAATGGAACATGATGGATTTAAAGGTGTATTGTGGTTGTTGGGAAGGTCAAGAATTGGTTATATTTCTTCATGTGCGTATTAATGCATTTGTACATACATCAATTATCAATTTATCATTGCTTTTCCCCTTCTCCATTTCAATAAGCTCTTGTTTCTTAATAAATTATTGATTTTTATTCTAAATGCACCATACTTGCCGATTTATCTTTAAATAGATTGATGTAGTACTACTTGATGAACCGGTTAAAAGAAGTTAGATTACATAATATAACTAAGGTGTTGGTGATGGGCACCGGACCAATGGGATGCGTGCCAGCTGAGTTAGCTCAACGGAGTAGAGCCGGAGAATGCTCAGTAGAGTTACAACGGGCAGCAAATTTGTTCAATCCTCAACTTGATGATTGATATTGCCTCATTTATACATATATTTCGGGCAATATCAAGTGCTTAAAAATGTGTTTTTGGTTTAATTTCACGATAAAAGGTACTTAATCATTTTAAATAACCAAAACCCAGGAAAAATTGCTTGATTGAGAAGAAGGAGCTGAATTCAAGCCTTGGAATGAAGAAAATGGAGTAAAATATCTATCGGGGGAAAAAGAGCCAAAAAGAACGTATTCGGGACGAAAAAGCGAAGAAATTAGTCAGTCAGACGATAGATCGCGACCCTATCTTCATAGGGATCGCGACCCTACCTCATGACGAAAGCGTGACAAATGGATGACCAAAGGATCGCGACTAGAAGGCAAAATCGCGACCTTACGGAGATCGCGACCCGATCTCCTAGGGATCGCGACCCGACCTTCGCCCTACCACTCCACTCAGTCGGGATCGTGGCCGACGGACCTACGCACTACATTGCAGATCGCGACCCGATCCATAGAGGATCGCGACCCTACGGTCCCTGTCCATCACTATAAATAGAGACTTAATCTTGATGTTTTAGACACACAAATTCAGATCATATACTCTCTACCTGGAGAAACACCCTCTATTTCCCTGTTCTAAACCTCTCTTCATCAAGGTTTGAAGCTCGGCTAAGCGGAAGTCACGACAAACGATCAAGATCACCATTGCTCGGATATTCGGTTTGCTTACTATGTTTAGCTTTCTTATATATTCAGTGTGCTGTTTGTCTTTGATTATGGAGTAATTCCATTTTGCTTTTACTTAGACTAGATGAAACTTATAATTATGTTTTGATTGATATAAATTCGGATATTGCAAGTTTAATAATTTACTTTGCATGTTTATTTAACAAACTATTGTATATTAAGAATCTATCTTTGAAACTTATAACTGAATTATATTTAGTATAGATGACCATTCTTGCTAAATTAATTTGTATCATAATATATATATTTCATGTATATATTTATGACTAGTGATTGACCAAATCCTAGGTTAAGTTACAAAGAAAGAATCTTATATGCATTTGTTTTAATTGTATTAGTGGACCAAACTATACAACTTATTTTGATTTTCATGACCATTGATATCAAAAGAAACAAATAAATCATGCAGAGTATGAATAAATAGAATGATTAATTGGAGTAATTAATTTACAGGACCAATGAGATTAATAACCCTTCTTAATCATAGAATTGGATTGTTGGACCAAGACATCTAATCAACTTAGAAATCAGTATTTAACTTGTTAATATCCATTGCACATTATTATCAATCAGACTATTGTTATAAGGAGTAATCACATCTGAGTAAAAGCATATTTTGTCAAACTATCCTTGCGGCTTAACTTCAAACCTTGCTACCATTTATTTACTTATTCTTTATTTATTTGATCATACAATCTCTTCACAATTACACAAAAACTCCCCCTTTTTATCTCTTTTTGTTATTATTATAAATTGTTAATTGATAATTGGATTTCTTAAACTTAAACAAATTCCCTTGGGTTCGACCCGGACTTATCATTGATATATTACAATCGATTAGGTACACTTGCCTAGTTGTGTTGTTTTCATTCAAGGTATTTCCCTGTTATAAATTCAAAACTTATGAAAAGACATTAAAAAGACAATATTGATCCTCAGTATTCCAAAAATAAGTGATATCATTTTTGTATATAAAATATGTATGTCTGAAAACACATCAAGTTTTTGGCGCCGTTGCCGGGGAATACGGTTTAAAGTAAAGAAATTCATTTATTAATTTAATTTATTTATAATTTATTCTAGATCTCACCATTCTATTCCTCAGATAGTGTATGACCAGGAGTTCAAATTCTCCTTTGACTCCACAGTTTCAAGAACCAGAAAGAGAATTCCGCAGAAGACGAAGGCACACAAAACTAATGGCAGACATTGCAAATCTTTCTTTAGAAGAATATGCAAGTCGTACACAAGAAGAAACTGGCCAAGGACTAGTTCGTCCCACAATTCCGGATGGGACGCATTTTGAAATAAAAGGCAAATTTTTACATCTTCTAAGAGAAACTTTGTTCACAGGAAAAGATGCTGAAGATGCCAACCAGCATGTTGAATCCGTCCTGGAAATAGCCGATTACTTTCATATTCCTGGAGTCACAAAAGATGCTGTCATGTTACGAGTATTTCCAATAACACTCCAGGGAGCAGCGAAGAGATGGTTAAAGGCTGAACCCCCAAGAACCATAAAAACTTAGGAAGAACTAAAAACAAAATTTATTAAACAGTTTAGCCCACCTTCTAAAATCGCTAAAATGAAAGCAAAAATCCAAAATTTTCAACAGATGGATGATGAAACACTTTATGATGCATGGGACCGTTATAAGGAAATGCTACAAAATTGCCCACAACATGATCTTAATCCACATCAAGTTGTGCAAACCTTTTATAACGGAATTAATGTAACAACTCGTCAAATGGTTGATTCACAGGGGCCAATTCCAAAGAAAACTCCAGCAGACGGGTATGCATTAATCGAAGAATTAGCCCAACACTCGCATCAGTGGCATTCTTCAAGAGACTCTTCCCTGAGAAAAAAGCCATCAGATGATCAAGCCGATGGATTAGCAGCCCTAAATGCCAAACTAGACGCTTTGGGCCGAGACATGAAAAAGGTAAATCAAACAATCCATGCCATACAGGTCGGCTGTGATAACTGTAGTGGACCACATCTTGCAAAAGATTGTCCACTAGACGAAGATGGGAAAAGAAAAGAAAGTGTTTGCTATTCCTCTGGAGACAGATTTGATGAAAGAAGGCCGCGAAACAGCAACTGGAAGCCTTATGAAGAGTATAAAAAAGATCAAGCCGAGAAGTATAAGCAAAGCGGGCAAGGATACTACCAAAGAGAACCAACCTTTGATCCACAAAGTCAACCAGAAAAGAAACAGAGTTTTGAAGAAATGATGTCTAGATTTGCAGAAGCTTCAGACAAAAGACACAGAGCAACCGAAGAACTAGTGAAGAAAATAGGAGTAACTACAGAATCTTCACTCCGAAACCAACAAGCTTCAATTTTAAATATTGAAACCCAAATTGGTCAAATTGCTCGAGTCTTACATGAAAGATTCCCTGGTACTTTACCAAGCAACACAGAGCAAAATCCTAACGCGCAAGTCAATGCAATTTCAACCAGAAGCGGTAAGATTTTAGAACCGTCAATTCCCATAAACACTAACTCTTCGTCTAAAACACAGGAATCTGAGAAGCTACCGGAAAAGAATGAAGAAGAAGCTGAAGAAAGACCACCACCAACACCCGTAAAAAGTTATAAACCACCAGTTCCATACCCACAGCGTCTGAAAAAGGAAAAACAAGAAGAAGAGTATAAGAAATTCTTAGAACACATTAAATCATTGCATATTAATATACCTTTTGTTGAGGCTATTGCACAAATGCCTAAATATGCAAAGTTTTTAAAAGATCTTCTTTCAAATCGAAAGAAACTTGAAGAAGTATCTAATGTGATTCTAAATGAACAATGCTCAGCAGCAATGTTGAACAAAATACCTAAAAAATTGACCGATCCAGGAAGTTTTACCATACCATGCCAATTTGGTAATTTAGCTCTCAGTCATGCTTTAGCGGATTCAGGTGCAAGTATTAATCTCATGCCATATTCATTTTACTCTAAGCTTGACTTGCCCGAACCCAAACCAACAAGAATGGCAATCCACTTGGCAAACAAATCAGTAACACACCCAAGGGGAATAGTGGAAGATTTATTGGTAAAGGTTGATAAATTTGTTTTTCCTGCAGATTTTGTTGTACTAGACATGGAGGAAGATGAACAGGTTCCAATCATTTTGGGAAGACCATTCCTAAATACGGCAAGAGCTTTAGTGGACATTCATGAATCTAAGCTAACACTTAGAGTCGGAAGTGATGCAATAACCTTTGGAATCGATCAATCAATGAAACACTCAAAAACATGTGATAATGCTGTATACTTTGTTGATACTATTGAAACTCATCTGAAAAATGAATTACAGGAACTGGAAAGAGGAAATTGGGAAAGCATGATACAACTAGACAAGAATGACGAAAGCTTCAAGGTAAACGGACACCGGATGAAGCATTACGAACAAGGAGTCCGTTGTGAAGAAGGAGAGGATGTACCCCTCTCAAACATTTAAAAAAATTTTTAAAAGAAGGGGTACGGGTTTAAGCTTTCAACCCAGGTAAGGAAAGCGGTGTGAGAAAAAGACATTAATTTTTATTCGATTGGGTTGTAATAATTTTAAGACAATTTAATTTTATGTTGTGTGTTTAATAAATAATAAATAATAAAAATAAAAACACAAAAATAAAAATCATCAACGGAAAACTAGAAAAGAAAAACGCCACAGCAGAGGATCGCGACCCGATCACAAGACCGTAGGGACCCGATCTCAAGCGAACCGGAAAAGCCCAAGCCCGCAAAATTCAACGATCGCGACCCGATCCAATGGGGATCGCGACCCGACGTCGCGCAGAAGGTTAAAAACCGATCGGTCACTTGGTTTCAAGTTTTACCCCACAATCGCATCCCGATCCTCACGGTAAATCGCGACCAAGCATTTTTCCAGATTTTTAGATCCGTAATCATCAAGCAAGGTATGTAACCCCTCGATCCCTTCTCGTTTTTCATTACGAATTGATAGATATTTTGTGAATATTGAAATAAAATTAGGTTTTAAAATTGATTCTCGGTTTTGAATGATTTGCCCATTTAGATGTTAGATCTAACCGAGAATCAAGTAAACTAGTTAAAACCCTCTAAGATAGTGTAGATTTAGCTTGAAAATCGTTGAAAATCGGAGAAGTTAGGTCGGGCATTCAAGGATCGCGACCCGATCCTTGATGATGTTCATAGATCGCGACCCTACGGTCGAAACCAAGATACAAAAATTCAAGGATCGCGACCCGATATTTGAACACGTTTACGTATTGCGACCCTATCCTTGAATGTCCCCGAACTGTTCGTCGATCGCGACCCGATAGATGAAAGGGTTCATTGATCGCGACCCTACCGTTGAATGTCACCGGACCTTAATCTCGTTCCTATCGCGATCCAGAACCCGACCCATCCAAGGATCGCGACCCGATCCGGATGCCATCGCGACCCTACAGCGACCAGGACCCGAACCAATTGTCCCGACCAAACCATGATCGCGACCCGACCCACAGGTCGATCGCGACCCGATCTCCGATCAGTGGCAAAAATTTTGTTTATTTCTCAAGCTAATTCTTTTTCTATTTAATTTTTATTCTTTATTTCACAGTTAAATGGCGGAAAGGGGAGAACAAAATCCACAAGCTGAGCAGTTGCCCTCGCATGCATTGCTTCAATTTCCAACAACTATCAGCAATGCGAGGAGACAACGATATATGGGAGAACTCGCCAAAATTCACAAAAAAGATATTCATGTGCCTCCCTGTCTGGATTGGGAATATGCAGCCACGATCGGGCTGCACCACCGTATGGCACCATTCACGACAAAAATCCACGGTGCCACTGGATTTACCTGCCACGCTTGGGATAGACTATTCCATTTCCACGAGCCGATCTTCAGAGAGCTCACTCTTGAATTCCTATCCACTGTTCAGTTCGAGCAGTACAAGGAATTATCGGATAGGACGGCTCTCTCTTTCCGACTGGGAGGAGTCAGCCGAGAGTGCAGCGTGATAGAGCTGGGATTACGTCTGGGGCTATATACACGGGAGGAGATTGCATTGCCTATTTTTTCTACTTTCTTCGAGGCATGCCTTAGGATCCCGCCCGCTGAGTTCCGCGTGGCAGATGTTTGGGGCGCGTTGGCCAATGAGGCCTACGATTCACACACCGCGGTGGAGAGCATGCTACGCTCCCCTGTCCACCGTGTACTTCATAGACTCATCGCCTCTACGGTTAATCAGCGTAAAGGAAGCGATAAGGTACCCGTTGATGATGTCTTCTACCTTTGGTGCCTAGTATCTGAGGGTGTGTGCCTCAACCTCCCGTATACACTGGCTGTCTTCCTTACCAGAAAGGCGAAAGGGGCAAAGAGAAAGAGCCCCATCTCTGGAGGGCACCTTATATCCAGATTGGCAGCGTCATATGACGTCTTCTCATCTCCTCTCGTACGGGGACTCACCGTATCAGATCCTCGTCTTTTGACCAGGAATTATCTTTATCAGATGCGAGTGATCGATCAGGACGATCACATTAGAGAGGAGGACCCGGTTGAGCAAGAAGAAGACATGGACGCTCAGCCCGAGCCACAGCCAGACCCAGAGCCAGAGCCAGAGCCAGAGCCACAGCCGATTCCGCAGCCAGCCCCCGGTGCTCACCGTCGACGTCGGCAGAGATCTCCGATACAGCAGGAGATACCAGAGCAGGAGATCAATCTACGCTACTTATCCCAGCAGATGAGTAGGATGGAGTTGAGCCGAGAGCGCGATATGCTGAGGAGACAGGTACATGACCAGTGGGTATCGCGCAGTATGCAGGAGTTCTACGCTAGTCAGGGGTTCCAGCCATCTATTCCATACCCGACGTATGTTCCTCCTGTACCCACGTGGTTTGAGCCGCCAGATTTCTTGCACGACTACGGTGATGGCGGTGGCACCTCAGGTTCAGTTTTTGATGATACTGATGATTGATTTTATTATATTTTTGTATTTAAATACATTTGGATTTTATTTTATATTAGTGTGATGTGTTTGTTTTTATTTAATGGTGTGTTTTATTTTTGTGGTGTGGTTAATATTTTCTCTGAGCAGTGATACAGAATTTAGGTTCAAACAGACGCTGGCATTCAGTTAAGCAAACTTCTTCTGTGGAATCTGTCCTTAAAACAGAACGACCCATTACCCAAGGGGAGTCCATTCCAATTAAACTCCTATTTGAATTAAAAAGATATATACAATAAGATTTTTGTATAAAATAAGTGTAGGGTAAAAAAAGGTCAAACTGCAATTATTAACTAAGTCAAGTCAAGATTTTATCTTAAACATCTCTTTCCAAAAATTGAACACTAAAAAGGTAATTGTTAAGAAAAATGTTTTGAAAATAAATTTGTAGGTTAAACTTAATTTTATGCTCTTATTTTCTTATTTTTCATTATTTCATATAAAATTTAATTCCGTAAATGACAAGTAGTTAGAATGATAATTACAAAATGTTTTGCATAAATAACGAAATAGACCCGTTGAAAATCAGGATTTGTCAAAACAGGTTGAGTCAGTTTCCCTAATCGCGCGAATGCTATGACTAAATCGAGGAAAATAAGCCTCGTTAAAAGAACTTCAAATGAGAAAATAAATGAAATGAAAAGCGAAGAATCAAGTAACGTTACACCATAAGATTGAGACTCAGGAAGGAAATTCAATCAGTGGCCTTTGACATTCGAGCAAGTAGACATAAAATGGGGCCCACGGGCATTCCTACTCCTTATTACCTAAAACCAACTGGTTTGGGATAATATTGTCAAAAGCTCGTTACACGGATGTCATCGAAAGTCATGGGATTTCCTTAGTGGCCTTTGGAATTTGAATTAGTAAACTCTGTACAGTTGTGAGTTGAAAATTTGTAATCAAGAGTTCCATAGAAAGTCACGAGTTTCAAAGGTGCGATAAAAATAAATAACCTAACTTGATAAATCTAGTCCAGCATAATTTTTGGGAAACTTGACAAAAAGATCTTGAGATGAGAAGAATTTTTAAAGGGTGTATTCAATGTTATGTAAAAATGAGTATTTTCAATCTAAATATTTGTCATTAATAGAAATAGATTTTATGTAAAATTTTGGAAGGTTAGAAATACGCACATAAGACTAGGCATAATCTACTATGTTTATTCTTACAACCTTATTCTTAACATAGGTAAATAATGTTAACAGTTGGAAAGTTGTTTGGATATCAATTGCCTTAGCTAGTTTTTAAATTATAGTTTGCTCGAGGACAAGCAAAATTCAAGTGTAGGGTATTTTGATATTGCCTCATTTATACATATATTTCGGGCAATATCAAGTGCTTAAAAATGTGTTTTTGGTTTAATTTCACGATAAAAGGTACTTAATCATTTTAAATAACCAAAACCCAGGAAAAATTGCTTGATTGAGAAGAAGGAGCTGAATTCAAGCCTTGGAATGAAGAAAATGGAGTAAAATATCTATCGGGGGAAAAAGAGCCAAAAAGAACGTATTCGGGACGAAAAAGCGAAGAAATTAGTCAGTCAGACGATAGATCGCGACCCTATCTTCATAGGGATCGCGACCCTACCTCATGACGAAAGCGTGACAAATGGATGACCAAAGGATCGCGACTAGAAGGCAAAATCGCGACCTTACGGAGATCGCGACCCGATCTCCTAGGGATCGCGACCCGACCTTCGCCCTACCACTCCACTCAGTCGGGATCGTGGCCGACGGACCTACGCACTACATTGCAGATCGCGACCCGATCCATAGAGGATCGCGACCCTACGGTCCCTGTCCAGCACTATAAATAGAGACTTAATCTTGATGTTTTAGACACACAAATTCAGATCATATACTCTCTACCTGGAGAAACACCCTCTATTTCCCTGTTCTAAACCTCTCTTCATCAAGGTTTGAAGCTCGGCTAAGCGGAAGTCACGACAAACGATCAAGATCACCATTGCTCGGATATTCGGTTTGCTTACTATGTTTAGCTTTCTTATATATTCAGTGTGCTGTTTGTCTTTGATTATGGAGTAATTCCATTTTGCTTTTACTTAGACTAGATGAAACTTATAATTATGTTTTGATTGATATAAATTCGGATATTGCAAGTTTAATAATTTACTTTGCATGTTTATTTAACAAACTATTGTATATTAAGAATCTATCTTTGAAACTTATAACTGAATTATATTTAGTATAGATGACCATTCTTGCTAAATTAATTTGTATCATAATATATATATTTCATGTATATATTTATGACTAGTGATTGACCAAATCCTAGGTTAAGTTACAAAGAAAGAATCTTATATGCATTTGTTTTAATTGTATTAGTGGACCAAACTATACAACTTATTTTGATTTTCATGACCATTGATATCAAAAGAAACAAATAAATCATGCAGAGTATGAATAAATAGAATGATTAATTGGAGTAATTAATTTACAGGACCAATGAGATTAATAACCCTTCTTAATCATAGAATTGGATTGTTGGACCAAGACATCTAATCAACTTAGAAATCAGTATTTAACTTGTTAATATCCATTGCACATTATTATCAATCAGACTATTGTTATAAGGAGTAATCACATCTGAGTAAAAGCATATTTTGTCAAACTATCCTTGCGGCTTAACTTCAAACCTTGCTACCATTTATTTACTTATTCTTTATTTATTTGATCATACAATCTCTTCACAATTACACAAAAACTCCCCCTTTTTATCTCTTTTTGTTATTATTATAAATTGTTAATTGATAATTGGATTTCTTAAACTTAAACAAATTCCCTTGGGTTCGACCCGGACTTATCATTGATATATTACAATCGATTAGGTACACTTGCCTAGTTGTGTTGTTTTCATTCAAGGTATTTCCCTGTTATAAATTCAAAACTTATGAAAAGACATTAAAAAGACAATATTGATCCTCAGTATTCCAAAAATAAGTGATATCATTTTTGTATATAAAATATGTATGTCTGAAAACACATCAATGATATGTTGAGATCACTTAATGATGAGAAGGGTACTAACGTTTTCGTAGCTGCTAATACGATGAAAATGCATATGGATTACATATCAAATCCTCAAGCCTATGGTACGAACATCTTGATCCATATAATTATAATTTTGCTGTTTTCATTTTATTAATGTTTTGCAATGGTTTCATGAGTCAATATTGACTTGGATAAAATATTATATATCAAATTGTACTATTGGGAAATGCGAAAGGATATGGTTAGAACGGAATGTACGATGTGTTGAAGATGGTAATTATTATTTATTTTTATAATATATATAGTAGAGCAAATGGGGAGATGTTTTGATCATCTTCAACACGAGAAACATTAATTAAAAAGCCATAGTACATTTGGATTTTATATAAAAATAATTATTGTAGCTATAACATTTCGAGAAATTTTATATTTACAAAAATTAGGTTTAAGAAATAATCCTTCTACCAGGGAAACAAAGGACATGTATATAAATAAAGGGTTAGATGTATATGTACAGACCCATGCAACCGCCGAAACAAAGGACATGTATATAAATAAAGGGGAGCGTGACAATTTAGAGTTCACCTCGAAGTCGTTTCAGGAAGCATATGTAAGTTATATCCATCACTTTTATTGATTGTATGTCTTGATTTTTTGCACATCGGTAATGTTGTTTTGGTAATTGTAGGATTTTTATGTCGAGTGTCTCGCTGAGAAGTATAAGGATAACCCAAGCGAGATGCATGATGATCCCGAGGTGTGGAAACAATCCATATATAAGAAGACCGGTCACCGGAGAGGTGACCAAACATTTAGGATAGGACAATTCGATCCCTACTACACGGTGACCGATTCATTTTCTTCCGCGTCTGGATCGACCTTTGATGCGCAGTCGCAACAAGAGGTAAACTTATTCATTATATGCATTATGTTTAATATAAGATGAAAAATAAAGTTTCTTGTTATTGTAGTTAAAGTGAAGTAGAATGCTATTATGGATGAAAACAAAAAGTTTGTTGTTATTATGTAATTTAAAGGTTTGTTGTTATTATGGATGAAAACAAAAAGTAGAATGCTATTATGGATGAAAACAAAAAGTAGAATGCTATTATGGATGAAAACAAAATGTTTGACCAAAACTATGTTGCTCTTATGGATTGCCAATATAAAGTGTGTTTTTGTAATTTAAAATTGATTGTATGTTGTTATTATAGATCAAACTAATAATATGTTGTTATTTTTTAGATCTTGAGCTTACGTGCAGAAGTGGAAAATTTGCAACAAAGTCAAGCTCAAATGGTCGATAATTTCCAACAACAACAACAACAAATGTAACAAAGACTAAAACAGTCGCAAGATGAGTTTCAAAAAAAATTGGAAGAAATGATGCGACAAATGAGTCAACGTGGTCCGGGTCCTTCTTAATTGTGTGTTTTTTAAACAAGTTGACGTTTTAGAATGTTTGTGAAACAATTAGACGTGGTTCGTGGTATTTCTTATTTGACTTTTTTAGAATGTTAAACAAACTTTATCGTAATATTTGATTAGTTGTGTTTCAATTAGTTTCGTTGTATATATATATATATATATATATATATATATATATATATATATATATATATATATATATATATGTGTGTGTGTGTGTGTGTGTGTGTGTGTGTGTGTGTGTTTTGTCAAATGTGGTTAATGACAAAAAAATTGGAATTAAAAATAATATTCTGGTATTTAAAAAAAAAAACGTAATGCATTGTAATTGCGTGGCTAATTTTGTGTGGAAATTGCGTTGCTAAACTTTGTGTGTTAATTGTGTGGCTAATTCTTTGTGGAAATTGCGTGGCTAATCATGTGTGGAAATTGCGTGGCTAAACGTTTGTTGTAATTGCGTGTCTAAATTTGTGTGTCAATTGCGTGGCTGATTTTTTGTTGAAATTGCGTGGCTAACTGTGTGTGGAAATTGCGTGGCTAAACGTTTGTTGTAATTGCGTGGCTAATTGTGTGTGGAAATTGCGTGGCTGGTTTTTTGTGGAAATTGCGTGGCTAATTGTGTGTGGAAATTGCGTGGCTAAATGTGTGTGGAAATTGCGATACAAAATTTTCCGGATTATTGCGTGGCTAATTGTACGTGGTTATGGCGTGGATAATGCGCGTGGCTATTGAGTGTTAAAATAGCGTGGCTAATGCGTGGTAAACTGTGCGTGGTAGTTGCGTGGCAAATTTGCGTGGCTAAAGCGTCACTACAATTTAGACACAAAGGGTTCTTCCACAGGTCAATTTTCGTGGCTATTGCGTGTCTATTCGGCTTTTGCCACACAACAGCCACGCAAATGTGCGTGGCTAACCACCCAGTTTTCTAGTAGTGTTATTTGCTATGAAGACATCCGAAACTTCACCAAAAAACCCAAATTTCCTCCATAAATCTCCTTTGTTAATTGCACTTGACCTTAAAATCAAGAGTTAATTCTGATTTTGAATTTTTAATTTTCATTTTCATTTTGAAATCCAGAGTTTTGATGTCGAAAACCATAGTTTTGATTTCGATAGCTAGAATTATGAGGTTGCTTTTAGAAGCCAAAGTGGAAATTATTAGAAAATTATTTGACTGGAAGTTTCTAATCTGAGAAGTTTGTTCGGAAAAAGATCTTAATTCAGTCCATTTGATCTCTGAAAATTCTTTCCATTTTGTGGTTTGAAGTTTTATTTAGACCCAAAGCAATGATAATTTGTATTGCAAATCAAGGCATAGAGTTTTTGAGGGTCGTCTTCATCGTCCTGATCAGTAAATATTATTATGTTGGTTAAAAAGCTTGATCTTGAAATTTTTATCAATTTGCCTTAAAACACTGATTAGGATAATAATACCTTTTGTTTTGATAAAATTCATGATTTTGAAATTTTTGATTAGATTGAAACATTTGATTAAAACCTTGGTTTTGAAAATTTGGATTCTGAATGTAGACATCAAGCCTACTGGTCCACCAAAATTTTGAATAGTAGTAGAACAATCAACTAATGATTCATAAGATCACAATTCTCCATACGAATTATACAGACTTGATGTGTGAAGACTCAAAGATCCTTGGAAAATCAATCTTACCATCTGCCGGTTATCTATGAGACTATTTAAAAATATGATATTAAATTCATTTTGAGATTTATGAATATTTAAATCCATAAGTTTGATATGAATAAGATTAAAAAAAAATCATGAGCATCATGAATTATTTGATGTGAAAACATTTTGAAGTGATCAAATTTATTTAAACCAGAAGATTTCTTGTTTCCTTCATATTTCCTTTGCAAAAACAACCAAATATTATGAGTTGAAATGCTTTTGACATTCCCCGTTTGACTCAAAATACTATGTGGAACTCCAGAAAGTAATTTGTGTTCTTCTTGAATTTCTAAATTCCTTCTCTCAGTTGCTTCATTTTGTTCACGGTTTCTATCAAGATCATTACAAATCAAAGAAGGAAATGTTGGTATTCATGATGAGGTTGAAGGTTCTTGGGTGAATTCATCATCAAACATTGTTCATGTAAGTGTAAGGAAAGGTATAGAGGTTGTGAGAAAAAGGGTTCAATGGTGTGGAGAAAGGTGTTTTAATGAAAGTAGTGGTATAGGCCTATAGGGTATTTATAGGTTTGGGTAAGTGGTAGGGTGGATTTGGGAAAGGGTGTAAAATCGTGACAGCGTTCCAAAATGATCTAGACCATTCAAAGTCATTGGCCTTTCTAGCCGCTAACGTGAGCATGCATCATAGATTCATTTTGCATGGCTTGTAAAAATGACGTATCAAAGCTTCATTGGCCGAGGAATGATGTGGCATTGCATTATTGGCTAGGATGACATAAGCTGGTGAGATGTCATGGCTGATGACTTGATTGGGTAGGATGACAAGGTTGTATGAAATGATGTCATCATGCATTAGAGACTTTTACATATGCATCATCAGCTTGTATATTCGAATTAGCCAAAAGTCAGTAAATGAAAGATGTCCGAAATCATCACTTTATCCGGAAAATTTTCTTTTGTGATATAGAAAATTTGCATATATTTTGAGATATTCGATAAAATATATTTTGACTAAAGTTGTACTAGGTAAACCCTTCTACTGCTCAATAATGTTAGTCGTGATCTGGGTTGAACCGGGAAAAACCTTCTAGTCCTTGCTAAGGTTTAGTCTTTATCGAGGAAGTTCCCAAGAAAGGTAGTGGCAATCAGTTGTTACGAGAAGTTATCCAAGAACAATCGTTATTATCGAGGAAAGTATGTTGTTGATTGAGTTGCTCATCGGGAAACACTACTTCTGTTACGATCTCACATTGGTAGAAAACAAATTCAATTAGTGGGGTTATAAGTCTAAGTGTCCCCTCCTCTTTCAAGCTGGCTTTTGGAAGAGAGTTCACACTTGGGCCTATGGCTTGATACTGGCCTAGTTGGGATGGGTTCGTATCAACTTCTTACTGGGTTGGCTTGATCGGGAATCTCATAATGATAGAGGGTCGTGGGTTAAACAACCTTCAATCACAATTTTGCATGGTACCGAGGAGGGTCCGGAAAATGTAAGTAGCGACTAAAAGGTTATTGAGTAAAACCTTATATATATTCTTTGAAATCGGTTGAGAAAAATTGGGTCTCATCGAATTATGAGAAGCTTACCGTGAAGATTAGGTATTTGTCGAGGAAAGTGAATTGCAACTAGCATCTCACCGAGAATATCAGGTTTCACCGGCGAAACTAAGTCATGACTAGATTGTGACCGAGCAAAAATTACGATACCGAGAAAAGGCTTCTATTTTCAAGTTAGAGCTCTTTAATGCAAAATTAGAAGGGTTTGATATTTGGCACTTGGCAATTTCACTTTCACCCCTAAAACATCTTTTTCTTGACAATTTTGCTCCTTTTTTAAACGTTTTGTGGTTTTGACCCCTGGAACAATATCTTTGACATTTTTGGTTTGTTGTTGATTTTTCTTGGGTAACTTCAACAGATTTGGCATTTCAGCAATTCATCTCCTTTTTAGACTTTTCATTTTCCGGTTTTCACATATTTTTGTTTTTTTTTTTATTTCTCGCACTCCAATAATGTCTTATAATATTTGTTAAAAATTGGATGGTCATTTCATCTTATTTCAGTCACAAGTTGTAAAAGATATTGATATTGTTCAAGAGAGGTATTAGGTACAGACATGATGGTTGCATTTGAACAATAGATTTAGAATCATTCTTCTTTAATTTGATGAACTTGAAATTGATAGGAAAGCCATGAATACGATAACATTGAGCTTCCATATGTCCAGCTTTTTACAGTAATTGCATGTTAAAGATTTCTTAGAAATATTAACAGAACAGAAACATTAATCTATAGCAATTGCGTCAGGGTTGTTTTTAGATGAAGTGTTGATACCTATTTGGCATTCCTCTTGAATACTCAAAGAATCTGCAGTAGCTATGCTTGGTAAGCAAAACAATATATACATGAAATACACAATAGGGGAAAACTAACAAACTCTCCAACATAACTTGGTTAAATTACTAATATGCCCTTATCAGTAACAAACAACAGAAAATGTGTAACCGAATAACGGAACAAGAGAGTGAAGCTAACAGAACCAAGTAATCATATTGAGAGTTCCCTAAACAACTGTGATTTGAAAATTTGTCATCTAAAACAGAGATTGTGTTCAGAAATTTTGTATCACATTTCTCTATTAATCAATTGGCGTAATTTTCATCCTGATGGTGTACGTTTTTTTTGTGGCTTGTGACACGCGGGTCATCTGCCGGATACGGGTCGGATATTTCGGGTTCGGGTCCGGCATTCGTTATCCTCTCCACCGCTTCCTTCTCATTCGTCTTTTCGTCGATCCCTCACTCACCGATTACTCTCCACTCCCTCGATTTTCTGTCGGTCAGTTCCCTCTGCTCCCACAACGCGGTTCTCCTTCATCGTTTTCTCCGCATACCACGTCCCTTGCTCCGTCTGTACTCGTCTGTGTCGCCGTGGTAGGCGACAGTGGCGGCCTTGCTGGTCGGACTTCAACAATGGTTAGCGAAAACATCGTCGAGACACCTCTATTTTACTGCTTGAACTTAAATTGAAAGGTAAACCCTACGGATTAGTTAATACTTCTTGAAATTTAAGGAAGATTCGCTGCTCTATTTCCCCCAATCACTCCTTCCTTAAATACGAAATTGTCGATTAGTTGTTCATCCCCCAATTTCGTCTTTCTTTTTGGATAACTAAATCACCCAGCTGTATCTATTCAAAAGATCGGATCCTTCCATAACATAGAGGTTTTGTAATGTTATCGTCATTACCTCCGATCGATCTAACTTTTGACCTACTATCTGGTTAAACGCCGAAATGCAAAATAGGGAATTCTTATGGACTACGTTACTGCAATTATTTGTCACTGAATGGAGTTTTGGTTCGTTGCAGATGAATTGGAACATGCCCGTGTACCCAGAATTTCTCCATTCCAATGCAACATCACACAAATGGGCTTTTGGAGGTACGTCTAAAAACTTTATGAGTTTTGGTACTTTCTCTTTTTGGGATTTAATAAAATGACGAATCAGTAGTTTCTTATAAAGTAATGCTGTCTTTTATCAAGTTTCATTTCAGAAGTAATAAATATAAGAAGACTCTTATGTTATTCCCAATATTAGGACAACTGCTAAACCAAGCAAGATAGGTAATAAATTAATAATACTCACAGTGCAGTTGCTTCTTATTACACCAATTGCTGAACTTTTGGATAATGCTGTTAATGAGGTAATCCAACATCTCAATAATTAATCAACAGAAGAAAAAACAATATATTTTTTTAATTAACTTATTATCATTAACCTTGTGTACTAGATCAACAATAGAGCAACTTTTGTGAAAGTTGACAGAATCTACAACAAAAAGGAGAATTCTCCTGCTTTACTATTTTTTGGTAATTCTTGATATAACCATTTTCATTGATGGTTATACGTATCAATATCCATGGTGACTCAGCAGCTTGGAATTTTTGTAATTTTCAGATGGTAATGGGTTCAAGAGAAGTACTATGCGGTTAGGAGCTGATGTCACTGTTTTTAGTCGCACATCTAGAAAAGGGTACTCTTTTCATTTATTTTATTTTCTTATTATCCTATATATCAATTATTTCCCTCTCTCTGGCGATCTATGGTTTGACCTGAAATTGGGGATATTTTGTTCTAACGACTGCCAAGTTACCTAAGGTCGTGGGTTTATATGCAGAAAGAGATGGGATCGAAGGATTCTACTGTTGTCAGCAAGTGTTTTCTAGATTTAAGTTCTTTTGTTCTTCAATCTGTGAATTGTTGGGGTTTAACATACTTCTCTACAGTTATTCGAAGCTTTAACTAAAGATTTCATGTTTTCTAGGTATAATGTTGCTTTTATATATATAACATACTTCTCTACAGTTATTCGAAGTAAGTTCTTTTGGTTTTGCTCTCATCTCAATCCCAAATACTTTTATACATATAACATACTTCTCTACAGTTATTCGAAGCTTTAACCAACGATTTCATGTTTTGTAGGAATAATGTTGCTGTAAAATGTGCTACAATCACACCTGGTTAGTCACTTTCTGTAAACCCTCTTCTAATGTGCCGTAACTCCAAATGAAAATGGAGATTTTTTCAAATTGTTTTTATTGTTGCAGATGTGACAAGAGTCAAGGAATTTGGGTTGAAGTCTATGTGGAGGAGTCCAAATGGCACAATCAGGAATATTCTAAATGGTTTTGTATTTTCATTTTATCTTATCACTCTCAATACACAAATTATACTTAAAACTTTTTTCCTACGGGTTAGAATCTTGTGGCTTCAGGGACGGTTTTTCGGGAGCCTATTTTGTGCAAGAATGTTCCTAGGATAGTCCCAGGTAAGTATCCGATTTTTACTCACATCCTACGTTTGGTAACCATGAAATGACCATTTTACCCTTCCTTAATTTGTAGGGTTGAAGAAACCAATATGTATTGGCAGACATGCATTTGGTGACCAGTATCGCGCTACAGATGCAGTCAGTAAAGGTCCAGGAAAACTCATGATGGTTTTTGGTATGCTAAAAAGTTTAATTTATTTTTAATCTTTTTCTTGAAATATTTATGATAGACTTCTATTTAAGTATTTGTTTTTTGATTTGTTAAGTCCCAGAGAATGGTGAAACTCCCATGGACCTTGATGTTTTTGACTTCAAAAGTCCTGGCATTGCACTTGCAATGTATAGTGTTGATGAGGTTTGCTTTGCTAATTTTGCTAACTATCGAATTTTATATCATAAAATGATTCAAAATCTTAATTTTATGTTTATTTTGGTAGTCTATTCGTGGGTTTGCTGAATCATCAATGGCAATGGCACTTTCAAAGAGATGGCCTTTATATTTGGGCACCAAAAATACTATTTTGAAGAAATTTGATGGGAGGTAACCTATCACAAACCGCTCTTTTTTAATATGTAATTTCTTCAAATTTTTAACAATAGTTGACCTTATGTTGACTACTTCAGTTTTAAGGACATATTTCAAGATGTATACGAAGAGAATTGGAAAGAGAAAATTTGAAGAACATTCAATATGGTAATTCCTTTTTATGGGTTTATACTTTAACATTTTCTTTTATTACGGTAGATATATTTTTGTATATTAATTAGTGATATTTTTACTTAATTAAAGGTATGAGCATCGATTGATTGATGACATGGTGGCTTATGCTGTAAAAAGTGATGGTGGCTATGTTTGGGCATCCAAAAACTATGATGGGGATGTCCAAAGTGAAAGACGAATTTGTAAACGAAAATGTTTTAGTGGCAAAACTTCAACACCGAAATCTTGTGACGCTTTTATGGTTTCGCCATGTTGCAAAAGAAAATATCCTCATTTACGAATATGTTCCAAAAAAAACTCTAGACTACTTTTTATTTGGTTAGTTCCAAATACACCGCTCATGATTTTCTAAATGCTTATTTGCATGTAAAGGCTGTTGAAAATGTTAAGTCAATTATAGGCTGTGCCCTTATTGGCAAGGTAAGTTCTCTCCTCTCTTTTACCACTTCTTTTTCATTCTTCTATCTATTAAATTAAAACTAACTATGAAAAGCTTCTAATTCTATTTTGTATTTACTTACAGAATCCCACATAACAGACCAAAATTGACAACTTCATGGTTCAAGAGCTTAATGAAACTGTAAACGAATGGGGTTGGTGCAAACAAAAGGTAAGTTACTGCAATTATTTGTCACTGAATGGAGTTTTGGTTTGTTGCAGATGAATTGGAACAGTCTGATATATGGTCTCCATTTCTTAAGTGGGTAAGTCAATAATATGGTGAACTACTTTGCAGTTTTCTGTATCTTTCCAAATGTCTAAACTATTTATTGTTTATATTATTTTTCTTGATTCCCTAAAATTCATATTATTTGTATGTGTGTGTGTTTCTAAAAGAAGATTGGTTTAAAGAGGAAATAAAAGAGATTGGGGATGGAAAGTTTGACGAGTTAACTAATTTAGCTCTCATATGCTGATTGACGGTTTCATGATTTCCTATGGTGCTTTGAGATCCCCGAGCAGAAAAGAACAGAAACTTGGTGTCAAAAGGCTAAAAGTTCAACCGATAATAAAAGAGAAGAAAATTAGATATTGATGTCATGAGGTAGTTTTGTATTTTAATTTTAGTCTAAACCTCAGGTACCACTTTCTCCAATCCAATATCGGAGTATTTATTTATTTATTCTTTTTTGCCCTTCAGTAACCTACTTTCATTTCTTTTTTAGTTTTTTGGTTTTCACAGAGTTGTGTTAATAGCAACGTACTTTCAAATTTTATTGTTTGTTTTCCTTTTTGGTATTTGCAGTAATAACATGAACCAACTTTCAGTTTTTGTTTAGATATATATATATATATATATATATATATATATATATATATATATATATATATATATATATATATATATATATATATATATAAAATAAAATTCCGATAATATTTTTTTGTTTTAAATTGAAATTCCATAGTTGCTTCTTTCGTGTTTAAATTTACTTTATCATGTATAAGTAGCATGCACGATTAGGCTTGGTTTTTAAGGTATGGCCATCATAAAGTGTGAGAATATAGCTTTTACATTCCTTATGTTGGCACTATTTTGTAGTTGTTTGAGAGGTAAGAAACATATACATAGGATATGCTTACTATTATCTCAAGAAATGGCAACTTACTTTTTTCTATTTGTGTATTAAAGCATCTTACCTTCTTTTCTTTATGTTACGACATCATATCGTTCATATTTTCCATTATAAGATGCTATAATAAACAAACGAATTAAAGTACGTTCCCATTGCTTCCATTTAACACTTTCCTTTAGACTAATTTTATTGGTTATTGTAGATCCATCAGGGGCGGATAAGCAGTCTGCGTATTCTCTTCTTCTTGTAGAAAGTTTTTGTCAAAAACTTGGTGTTAAGGTGTGTAGGTTTATTTGTTTTCTTTAGGGTTGAATGCAAGAAATAGCAACGCACTTTTGTGATAATTGTCTTTTCTGATTTAAAAAAAAATGTGACATCTCCTTGCATGCTGTTTTAACCTTAGTTTCGATTTATATATATAATTACAGGTTAAACAAGGAGCCCCCGATTTTGACATTCAGGAAAAAAGACAAGGGTGGGCTTATTTTCACATCAACAGTTGCTAACACACGGCAGAGTACGCTTATGTCTTTAGCATTTATCCGGACCCGTGCTCCAGCAATTCCGAACCCGTGCGGAGCACGGGGACCCACTAGTTTGTGTTGAAATATAGTAATATCTAAACGTAGTGCTTTCGGTTGGCATGCATGAGATACTTTAATAATAATTTTCTGCGCTTAAGGAAAATTAAAAATATAATAATAATAATAATAATAATAATAATAATAATAATTTTCTGAAGTAATTGTTGGTTGTTTAAGAAACATGAAAGTTTTTTTTGGTCATAATCTTGTATATATATGATACTGACGTATTCACTAATTCATCATTTTTATTAACGCATCCACCGTTTTAAAATTCATCAACGTGTGCTAAAGCAATGCTGATTGATGTCTGTGTATTATTGTTGTCGGTTTTTAATAAAACAAGGCATGTGTCAAAAGAGAAAAGATACGGAAGATATAGAGATGATACTTGTTTTGATGTATGGACTGTTTGGTCAAAAATCCTGAACTATCGGTCAACGATTACCTTAGGAGTTAGGATGCACAATATTATGGCGGCCAATTCTTCCACAAGAGAAACATGACTTTTATAACGTAATTGTCACCTCAAAAGTCTTGTCAAATAGACGTAAAATAACATCGTTCTTTTGTAATAGGGTAAAGTGTGAAGTTGACGAACCACAATTGTCGATAGAAAAGAGGAGAACAAGTTTCCTTAAAAGAATATGTTGGATAAAGGTAGGAAAGTTGCAAAATGAAAGCCAAACACGTTCTTCTTGGAAAATTATGCGCTTGTGGGGAAGTGATTTTGATAAGAGAAGGTGCCACGAAGTTGTGAAGTTTGAAAATGTTATTAACAAAATTTCAAATAATTTACTATCATTTTGTGTGTGGGATTTAGAGGAAGCGAAAATCTTTTGGTCTAGATGATTGAACGCATTGAGTCCGGGCATTAACTCCACATTCATTTTGACAATAAAGCTATTTAGATTAATAAAAATTTCTAATTTTCAACCCAAATTATTTAAATTTTATACAAAATGGTTTTCTATGTCACAAGACACATTAAATGACGAGTTTATCAAACGATAAATTGAAGAAAAAACGGTAATTCAATATAAGAAATTGTGTTGTTACAAAAATCAGTCGAAAGGACATGGTTTCCAAACAAAAACATATAGTTAATTACTAACATAGGAAAAATGTTGATTTTAAAGATCCTGGATGAATAGTAAAATGTGACCGCCCAAATATAATTTGTTTAGGTACGGAACTTTGCGAGGGATTAACGACATGAATTAGCTACAAATAAGTCATTTGACAGGTCTTTTTTATTTATAAAAATATTGTCACTAATCCATGAAAAATAGTTTTTTAGTGACAGATTAGCGATGAATTCCTCCGTCACTAATATAGTAAACGTAATGTTCTTTTAGGGCCTCCTAAACGACATGAGTATTGTACGCTCTCACACCTTGCATATCTGATTGTGGAAACGAGAATGGTGCATCTGGATCTCGTAATGCCTCTGATAATATTATAAAATCACATGCAACCTCTTTCCAGCCTGTCATGATAAACGTAAAAATTATGTTGAAGTCCCATATTGCATATACATTTTAGGGTAAATTCAAAAAAAATACACTAAGCTTAAAAAAAAAATCGATTTTGACACTGTGTTATTTTTTTTTCAATAAATTTACTAAGTCATCAATTTTTTTAATTAAGTCACTATGTTAACGGTATTTTTTTAATAATTTTTTTTAAATAACGACTATAATGTCGTTGGCCAACGGCTACTTTTCATCCGTCTCTCTCGTCGCACGACTTCCACAGCTCTTGCGGGATCAAATGTGCGGTCTCGTTGCAAAAGGGACGGTGTTCCCCGCAAGCTCGTAACTCGTCGCACCCCTCGTCGCTGTCCATATTGCATGGCCTAACAAGCGTTATATTGTTTTTAAGGTAAAAAAAAAAAAAAAAAAAATTGGAATGACGGAAGAAATTACCATTTACTGTTGGGCTCTTGTAATAATTTAGCGGAAAGAAGATGAGATCTCTGGCCCAGAAATCAACGACATTTATGCTACTTTTGAGGGATTAATTGATCTTAACGTCCATTAAAAGAAGGGTTATATTGCTATTAAGGTAAAAAAATCGGGATGATGGGAGAAATTACCATTTACTGTTGGGCTCTTGTAATAATGTTTCTCAATTTCCAATTCTTACTCGACTATGATGGAATTTTAATTTTAATTTAAAACTTTTGAAATTAAGAATCAATTCATTAGGTTGCATATGCTATTTTATTCTTTTTGTTTTCAAAGATTAGCACGATAAAAAAAATCATAGTTTGCTCACTGTAAGAGGGGCTAAAGTTGATTATGTGTTCGGTTGAAGAAATAAGTGTTTTGAAAACATTTAAGAACAATAAAAGATGGAGATCGTATTTGATCGAGGTCGTTGATTCGGTCAAAAATAAACTTAATACTTCCAAAATATAGGATAAGTAAGTGTCAAATCCACAAGAAGTTTGTGGTCAAATATTGTGTAGAAGTAGTCGAACAAGAAAACAACCGGAATGCAATTGTAAAAAGAGAACGAGGAACTAATTTATCGATAAAGAAAAGCAGGGACTTCCGGTTCAGTATCAGCTAACTGAGACTCACATGTTTATCTTCCCTTACGTTCCAATTTAATTACAAAAACATAATTAAGGTTTAATTGATGTAATCAATAACTTTCAGTACACGATGTCGCTCGACTAACTGTTTTAATCCTTACTGTTGTTGGACTCGGCATAATTAGTGATTCACCAATGTCATGTCTTACACTTACCAACTACAACTTATTGTTTGAATTCTGACCGATCGTCTTAATTCATAAAGTCAATGAGCTCGGAACGATTAATGAATGAACAATACGTCATTTTAGTTGTAAAATGAAAATTTTCTAAATAACTCAAATCTAATTATCATACTTAAAATCATACTTGAAAAACAAATGACAACTAAAATTGACTAGAACGAAGTAATAATCAAAACATGTTTGTTATTTTTCCATCAACATTTCGGAAGTTACCCCGAAGGGTTTAGCCTTCCATTGCAACCGACAAACAGAAAATAAACAAAGAACAAAATGATGTCATAACTAAAAACATATAGGAACTTAAGTTCATAAACCTAAACGCAAACAATGTTTCAAAACACGAAACAAAACAACCTTGATACTGTTAGTGTATCCTACATTGGTGTGGCACGGTCTTATAAGTTTGTATATATGTTGAAGTCTTTCCTTCTCCACAAGGGCTCTTTTGGAGAGACACTCTTGGGCTCCAGATATGTTTACATGGTATCAGAGCTGAGAGACACTCTTGGGCTCCACATATATTTACAGATACGTTCTTGCTTAGATATAAGAAATGATATTGATCCAGGAGCCGAATGATTATTCTCCAGATGTAACTTAGCGAAATCAGATGCTTAGAGTAACCCAATCGTTAGGAATCCTAAAAAACACCGAAAATGAACTTTTAAGACCGACTATGACTAAAAATGAGTGAAGAAAGGCGTCGAAACCCTTTGAGGAACTGATGTAGGTGTGTGAGAGACTGAATAAGTCGTTGATGATCAGATTCTCTCCTCCTGGACTACTGGAATTGGCTATTTATAATGATCTTATCTGCTGAAAATCGTGTCGCTAACTTCGTATATGGCGTCGCTATGGTAACTAACACCCTGATAATACACGGATATCATATTGTCTTCACGTCGTGAACTTAGAAACTTAGTGTCGCGTGTTAACTTCTTAGCGCGGCTACCATCATTTGATAGCGCCTCTATTCACAGCAGTCCAATATTCCTTTTTTGTGCCCGGGTTTCCTTCCATCTGTTTCCCTTTTTGCTCTATAACCCATAAATTCTGTAAAGATACACTTTCCAAGTAAAATGAGTATATTACTCTTATTTAGATCAATTATTTCTCAAGAGTCGCCTGATATCGCTCGAAATATTCATATCAATAATGTGATATCAGTATTGGCAAAAAGTTGAATGTTGGATCTAATATTAGAATAGATGAAGACCGGTTAACAATATACTAAAAAGTTCATTGCATATTATTCGTAGAGTTGATTAAGTACAATACATATTGATGAAAAGACATTTTGTATACTTGAAATCAAAAAGAAAAAGAAAATGATGTATAATAAAATAGCAGAGCAACTAATGTTTGAAATGTTGGAGCAATTATACTAGCACATGTGTGTTTCTGTATGTATACATGGATTACAAAAGGGGTATTTATATCTTAGTAAAGAGTAGGTGGGAAAAAACCTTCCATTAAGGGTTGACATGTGTTCAAACTTGGGTTTTGCTAATTTGCTTCATGTAATAGAATCAACAACTATAACATGTGTGGACGTTTTTAGAAACTCTAGAAGTTTGCGATGCACTTGAGGATGTTAAGTGGCTTGATGATGACAAAGCCGAGATGTTGAGAATCATTAATCGAGAAGAAAACTGCAGTGTTTCAAAGAGGAAAATTTTGTGTAGAGCTTCTAGAGAAAATTTGTGGTGTACTGGTCATAAAGATTTTGAAGGCCTTGATCACAAATTTGCAGTGTCAAAAAAGCAAATTTTATGTTCTGGAAATTTATCTTTTCCAAGTTTGATGTTCAAATATATGCGGCATCATGAAACACTTATTCGATTTTCGAGACCAAAATTGCGGTTCCATGCCTTTACCAATTCCACAAAAACTTTTAAAAGTAAGAAACCTGTCTTTTTCAGCAATTGTCACATACTAATGTTTTCTAACATTTTTCCCCTATGTGATGGTGGGTGAAAAACTAAAAAAAAAAAAGACATTTATAAAAGTTCCAATTCTTAGGAAATTTCCAAGTTAACAGAATGAAACTAAATTTTCCCTTTTCAATAACATGAAATAATACTTACACAGACATAATAAACTTAAAATCAACACCAAGAGCATCATCATGGCCCACATTAGACCATTCATGTTCTTCAGATTTTCTCACATTCGTATTTTTAAAACTCTTACTTTTTTTCTACATCAATCTGATAACGCCTAGTAATGTCAAGCATTATAGTTCTTATTGAGCCAAGACTTTGTTGAATTACACTCATAATACTGTCGATATCACTAACTTCTGTGCCAAGGGCTTGTTTTGTGCTTTAGTGTAAATACAGGGTAAAAAGTGTACAAATTGGCAAAGTTTGGAAACAAAGTTGGATTCAAGTCGAAGTAACACGCGTGGCGCGTACGAAGGAGGGACGCGACGCGGACAGCTGTTTAACAGCGTGAAGATTCAAGTTTCAAAGTGCAAACATCGGGGGATAAGGTTGACCCGCGCCGCGTAGAAGGCTATCTCGCGACGCGTATAAGCCAAATCCGCAACTATAAATATAGGCTCCCATTTCATGATTCGGGAGCGAATATCAGACCTTTGAGATACACCCAGGCATCTTTGACTAAAAATTTCATAGTTTTTTCAGTAGATCTCGATAGTTGGCTAGTTTTAGTTTTTGTTCGGTTTTTCGGTTTCATTTTGTCTTGTATGATCGAGGGTTCTGGTTTGTAGAACACCATCGAACACATAGATCTAGATTGGAATCTGAATTCATAAGCATTTGGCTCTGATCAGATTTGGTTTTAATGCAAGTTACATTTGGTTCATTTCTTTATGCAAGTTTATGTTTTCGGTTTCAATTGTTGCTTTTTTGTTTACTGTTTCTGGTTTAGTTCTGTTCTGATTTTTTGAGTTTGTCCTCGTAATCATATTAGTTTAGTTTGGTTTAGTGTGATCTATTACTTCGTATTAGACAGTTATGATATATATTAGACTAGACGGTATCTAAATGAAATTAGTATGTCTATATATAAGGCCCTGTACAACTCTTACTATTCACAATACACAATACAATTCTATTATGGTATCAGAGCCGACCCTAACCCTAAAAATCGTCCAACCCTAGCCGGCCCTAGCCGCCACCGCCAGCCACCTTCTTCAACCCTAGTCGGCCCTAGCCGCCACCGCCAGCCACCTTTCCTTCTTCTCTAAACCTTCTCTAACCCAATGGCCCTTCTTGCTAGCTTCACCACCGCTGAAAAGCAATCCCATAACACACATAAATTCGCCTTTACCCTCAGCCCTACCAACTATGGCTACTGGAAAGCCATGATTCAGCCATTCCTTCTCACACACAATCTTTATGGCTATATCAACGAGACAATCCCTTGTCCTCCATCACACCTGCCTGCAATCGCAGCTACAGCTGCTGATCCCAAACCTGAACCAAGAGCCAATCAAAACTACTCGGCTTGTATCGCTAATGATGCCCATGTCCGTATGTTGATCATCTCCACCATCTCTGAAGCATCATTCTGACACGTACAAGGTACTACTTCCAAGGAACTCTGGCATGCTCTTGAACGTGCGTATGCCCTACATTCCTCCTCTCGAGAATATACTCTCAAAACACAACTTTTGAGAATCGAGATGAAGGGTGACGAAACTGTAGATGCCTATCTAAACCGTGCTCAAGAATACTCTGATGCCCTAGCTGCGATTGGATCCCCTGTTTCTGACAAAGATCTTGTCATGCTCGCCGTTTCCGGTTTACGAGAAGAATACAACAGTCTGAAGTCTACCATTACAGCTAGACAGTGCCCTACAGCCTTCACTGAACTTCATGCGCTTCTCAGTGATCACGATTTCATGATCGGAAAGTCGCGAACTCCCACTACACCAGCGGTTCATGCCTTTCATACCACAACAACCGATACCACCACACCCTCGGCATCGGCTCTAGCCACTCAACTTGGCTCTATAACCGCCGCCTTGAACTCTCTTGGGTTCAATATTGTTCCCAACACATCTTCTGGCTCTCCTTTACCCGGTCCACAAGCTTATTTTGGATCCAAAAACAACAACCGTGGTAACAACAGTCGCGGGAGGCGTGGATCTTCTCGCCAAAACACAACTCGTGGACGCAGTGACCGTCAATTCAGCTGGGCTTCCAATCAAAACACCGTCTATGGCACATGCAATCGCTGTGGAATCGGTCACTTGCCATCCCAATGCCCAAACAGAGATCCGGCTACTATCCGTCAGCGCCCAAGCGCAAACTTCGCTGACAGCCATGCTTCCACAAGCTCTAACGCCTGGTTTTCTGACACTGGTGCTAACGCTCATGTCACACCTGACCTAGCCAGCATGGATGATTCTCGCACATATCAGGGCAACGACAATCTGCACGTTGGTGACGGTAAGGGTTTTCCCATTCTTCACATTGGTTCCTCTCGTATCTTTTCTCCACACAAAACCTTCAAACTTTCTGAAATTTTACATGTTCCACACATCACCAAACAACTTCTTTCTGTTCAAAAATTCTGTTCAGATAACAATGTCTATTTTGAATTTCACACTTCTTTTTTTGTTATCAAGGACGAATCTACACACACTATCCTTCTCACGGGCCCCAGTGAAAATGGTCTCTATCCGCTCAACCTTCAGTCGTTCAAGTCCAAGTCCAAGTCTTCTCCCTCCGTTGCCCTCTCCGCCGCCCGTGCATCTCCAGACACATGGCATCGGCGACTTGGGCATCCTCACCACAGTCTTTTAAACTTTATGCTTTCTAGTTTCTCTCTTCCTGTAATAAACAAATCAGTTTCTAGTTTTTGTTCTTCTTGTCAATTGGGAAAATCATCTAAATTGCATTTACATGTTTCTTCTTTTCGTAGTAATAAAATTCTTGATTTACTTTATTGTGATGTGTGGGGACCAGCTCCCGTTCTTTCTTCCGATGGTCATCGCTATTTCTTATTATGTGTTGATCATCATTCCCGCTACATGTGGTTTTTTCCTATGTCCCAAAAATCTGATGTTTTGCCCATATTTCAAAATTTTATCACCATGGTCGAAAGACAATTCTCGACCAAACTCAAGCGTGTCCAAACTGACTGGGGCAGTGAATTTCGTCCCCTATCAAACCTTTTTGCAAGTCTTGGCATTATCCATCAACACTCTTGTCCTCACACCAGCGCCCAAAACGGCTTTGTAAAACGCCGCCATCGACATGTTGTCGAAACCGGTCTCTCTCTCATGGCTCAATCTCACACTCAAAGATTTTGGCAATTTGCTTTTGAAACTGCCGTCTACCTCATTAACCGTATGCCTTCCCGCACCTCACAAAAGATCTCACCTTTCCAACATGTCTTTCATCGACAACCCGATTACTCTTTCCTACGGGTCTTTGGCTGCCTTTGCTTTCCCTTTCTGCGACCCTACAACTCTCACAAAATGGACTTTCGCTCTATTCCATGTCTCTTTCTTGGCTACAGCCCTCTTCATCATGGCTATCGTTGCCTTGACTTATCCACCGAACGCATTTACATCTCCCGTCATGTTCGTTTTGATGAATCTTCCTTTCCTTGCGCCAAAAATCCTACATCATCCCCGCCGTCCACATCCTCTTTCAAATCTCCTTACACTTCTATGGTATCACCTCACGTGATACCAGATACACACTCTCCCACTCCGGAGCCACACTCCTCAACTCCTCCTACCCCACTTACAGAACATACCTTCCCGGCCGAACCCACACCTTCGGCCGAACCTCTTCCTACCCCTGCTGCTCCCTCCACCGATCCACCTCCTCCTCCTTCCTCTTTCATTCCACGTCCTCGTCCCGCTAATCTTCGCCAAAATCCCAAACAGCGTGTTCCCTTTCATCCTTCTGCTTACCATACTGTTACCAACGAGTCAGAACCATCATCGCTCCATATTTCGAGCAAGAGTCCCGAATGGCGCCAGGCCATGGCAGACGAGTATAGTGCTCTTGTCCGAAACGGTACTTGGATCCTAGTACCCCCTGTTCCTAACACTAACCTTATTGATTGCAAGTGGGTCTACAGGTTAAAGAGGGACAAAAATGGAGCCATCACTCGCTACAAAGCGAGACTTGTCGCCAAGGGATTCTGCCAACAACCCGGGATTGACTACCAAGAGACCTTTAGTCTTGTGGTAAAATCTACCACCATACGCGCAGTTTTATCAATTGCTATCACTCAGCAATGGCCCTTACGACAACTTGATGTTCAAAACGCTTTCCTACACGGAAATCTAACCGAGACTGTCTACATGAAACAACCACTATTAGTGCAATGGATATTGAACGTTAAATACCGATTTCTAAAATGATTAGATGTTTTGGTCCAACTACCTAATCCTATGATTATAAGGTCTTTAATGGCAATGGTCATCCGATTAAATATTCCAAATAATCATGTATTGGTTCGTATCACACAAGGTTCATTCGAGCTTTTGATCTCAATAGTCATGATAATCAAATTGGTTTGTACAGATTGGCCCTCTAGTACAAACTTTACATATACATACAAGATTCTGCCTTCGTGACTTAATCCTAGGATTTGGTCCATCACTAGTCATATCTGCCTAATGGTTATAGCACAGTTATGATAAAAGTCATATAGTCAGATTGGTACTCTAGACTAAAATAACTCAGCAATAAGTCCAAAAAGAAGGTTCTTTAACATATATGATAATCAAATGAATAATGCGAGATAAAATATAAAACGTTCAATATCCGATAAATAACAATCAAATCATAACCAAACAGTAATCAAATCTAAGTAATAAATAATACAGATAACATAATCTGAAGAATACGGCTTAGGAAATCATAATAGAATGCTAAATATATATAAAGCAAACCGAATGAAGTCCCGGCCGAACATTCTTCAAGCTCTCGAATCCATAGGTTCCCCTTTGATTCTACAAGCTTTCTGGCCGAGTTTGGTGGTGTGGAGGTGCAGAGATGTGATCTGGTCTGAAGGTGGTGTAGGTGTTTTCCAAAAGAAGAGCTGAAGGGCTTGCATTTATAGTCGGCACTGGCGTTGGGCGCGATGCGCCTAAAGGGAGGGCGCGGTGCGCCTAGGGAATCTCTGCACGCGGCCAACTTTCGCACGAGGGAGCACGTGGGTTTGCAGCTTTTAATGTCGGATCTGAGGCGCGGTGCGCCCAAAAAGTAGGCGGGGTGCGCCCTTGCACATGCTCGGCAAGTCCGTTGAATCATTGGATGAACGCACGCTTGAATATTATAATCAAAAGTCTGACGAAAGTGCGATCTGGATTCCTCCTGGGCGCGGTGCGCCTGTATATGGGCGGGGTGCGCCCTTGCTTCTGGCAGATTTTCACTTTGCTTCTTTTTAAGCTCAAATGTTTGTGTAATTCGTTCCTTCGCTCCAGACGCGTCTTTTTAGCTTCAAAACGAATATTTAAGCATATTAGGTATCTTTTAGTTCATAACATGTATAAAACTAAACTAAAATTACACTGATATCGTGCGGAAAATATGTATAATTTACGCGATATCAAAATACCCCACACTTGAACTTTGCTTGTCCTCAAGCAAACTACAATTTATAACTAAGCCAAAACGTTTTGATGCCCAAACAACTTTTCATACGCTACCACAGATCTAGCGTTTATTACCGATGTTAAGAATAAAGAATTAAGAATAAACATAGTAGATTATACCTAGTCCTATGTACATATTTTTAACTTTCCAAAATCTTAAATAAACTCTCTTTCTATAAACGACAAGTCTTTTAGATTGATAAAAACTCATTTTTACATAACATCGAATACACCCATTAAAGATTCTTCTACCTCAAGACTTTTTGTCAAATTTTCCTTATTTAGAATAAAAATCATGCTGGACTAAATTTATCAAGTTAAGTTATTATATCCATTTTTCCGTACCTTTGAAACTCGTGACTTTCTATGGAACTCTTGATTACAAATTTTCGACTCAAGACTGTACAGAGTCTACTAATTCAAATTCCAAAGGCCACTAAGGAAATTCCATGACTTTCGATGACACCCGTGTAGCGAGCTTTCGACAATATTATCTCAAACCAGATGGTTTTAGGTAATAAGGAGTAGAAATGCCCGTAGGCCCCATTTTATGTCTACTTGCTCGAATGTCAAAGGCCACTGATTGAATTTTCCTTCCTGAGTCTCAATCTTATGGTATAACATTACTTGACTTCTGCTTTTAACACATCAGATTTCTTGAGAATTTTTCTTATTTTAAGTTCATTTATCGAGGCTTATTTTCCTCAATTTAGTAACAGCATATAATTCACACATTTTTGCAAGTAGGGAAACTGACTCAATCTTTTTTGGCAAAAACTCAATTTTTAACAATTGATAAAATTTCAATGGGTTTATTTCATTATTTATGCAAAACATTTTGTAACTACCATTCTAAAAACTTGTCCTCTACAAAACTAGACTTTAGATAAAACAATGAAAAACAAAAATAAATACATAAAATTAAATGTAACCTACAAATTTATTTTCAAAACATTTTTTCTTAACAATTACCTTTTTAGTGTTCAATTTTGGAAAAGATGTTTAAGATAACAAAAATTTTAATTGGCTCAGTTAATCATTGCAGTATGACGGCCTAACCCTACACTTATATTATACAATATTTCTATTGTATATATAATTCAAAACAGTAAAGGAAGCAAAATGGAACAGACTCCCCTTGGTTATCGGTCGACGTCATATATGAGGCTCTTTCCACAGAAAAGAATTCATTGAACATGCTGCCAGCATTGAATCTTAGCAAATCTGCATAAACATTACTCGGACAAAAATTATTTACACACAAATAAACACACAAAAATTAAATCACAAAAGTAAAAGTAATAACAACGAAAGAAAAATATCACTCATTTTGTGGTCCCTGAAGTTTCAAATCCGTGGCTACTGGTTTGCGGGTGTGGTGTGGCTGTGCGACTTTTGACCGTCGTCAGTATCGCTGCCCCTACTGTAAAGAAGCGTCCCCCTTCTCAGTAGTTGCTGATTTTTAGCCACGTATCATTATGTACGACCAGTATCTGCCTCGGGTGTTTACGCGTCATGCATGTTTCCGTGTCGCGTAATTTTTGAAGTTGTCTTTTTGTCAACGCAATCCGGATTGTCGACGCGTCGCGTCCGGATGGCATACACGTCGCATTGCGTGAGCAGAAAAGACTTCAAAGTTTTGTTACTTCATTTTTCCCCAAATATTCACCCCACACTTAAAATATGCTTAAGGTGTGCAAATATTTATTTTATGATTAGTGATATGTCAATCAAAGCAATAAAAGAACATAACACACAAAAACAAATGAACAATCACACAAATATTAACTAATAATTTAATTTTCTATAAAATAAAAATAAATCCGAATTCCCCGGCAACGGCGCCAAAAACTTGTTGTGTTTTCAAACATACATATAAAACACCCAAAAACATCACCAAGAAACTTGATGTGTTATTAGCGTTTATAAGATTTTCGAAAATGATTTCACATTAGTTTTACATTTATGAACAGGGAAATACCATGTATGAATAGAACAACACAATTAGGCAAGTGTACCTAGTCGATTGTAGTATAGTAATGGTAAATCCGGGTTGTCGACCCAAGGGAAAACAGCTATCTTTAAGTTATGAAAATCAATTATCAATTAACAATTATTCAAACAAATACTCAGGGGCGAGTTTTAATGAAAACTCGTAAAACTTTGATTATAAAATAAATGACGAAATAATAAATGATCTAACAAAAATAACAAGGGAAACTTTCGTCTAGGATCTGTTGATTCATATAAACCTATGTTGACTAGTTTTGATTATGTGCAATGAGTTTAAATAAGTTGCATTAAGTTGTAGGATCGTATGGTCAAGTCACCAATTCTATGACTAATAAGTTAAAATAGCACAATGGTCATGTAACTAATTAAATTATAATCATCAAGTATTAATACAATCTAGCATGCAAACATAGCCCATATCCTAATGGTCAAAGTGATATGTTCATACAATCAATGGTCATGAGTTGTAACTAAATGTGATATAAGTCTTATTTCACTAATCAAGTTTATAACTTAGATAACCTTCCTAGTTAAATGGTCAATAACTAGTCCAATGATATATAGTTGTCAATTATACATCATGACGGTTCATGTGATCAATACGTTTAAATGGCCATTTAAACTTAATCATATGAAGATGGCAATCAAGAATACAAACTGTAACCACATTTAATATGTATAGCATGCAAGTCATATATCCTAACCGATATTAAACTCGAATCAAGAACTAGATCAACACATATTATATTAATGAATCAACATCACATAGGCAAAAGTTACGGGAAATATAAATTACAAAATATAAAAGTAAACATTAATACTTAGATTTGAATAAACCATCTAGTTATGTTTGATATACTATTAGTGCAATGGATATTGAACGTTAAATACCGATTTCTAAAATGATTAGATGTTTTGGTCCAACTACCTAATCCTATGATTATAAGGTCTTTAATGGCAATGGTCATGCGATTAAATATTCCAAATAATCATGTATTGGTTCGTATCATACAAGGTTCATTCGAGCTTTTGATCTCAATAGTCATGATAATCAAATTGGTTTGTACAGATTGGCCCTCTAGTACAAACTTTACATATACATACAAGATTCTGCCTTCGTGACTTAATCCTAGGATTTGGTCCATCACTAGTCATATCTGCCTAATGGTTATAGCACAGTTATGATAAAAGTCATATAGTCAGATTGGTACTCTAGACTAAAATAACTCAGCAATAAGTCCAAAAAGAAGGTTCTTTAACATATATGATAATCAAATGAATAATGCCAGATAAAATATAAAACGTTCAATATCCGATAAATAACAATCAAATCATAACCAAACAGTAATCAAATCTAAGTAATAAATAATACAGATAACATAATCTGAAGAATACGGCTTAGGAAATCATAATAGAATGCTAAATATATATAAAGCAAACCGAATGAAGTCCCGGCCGAACATTCTTCAAGCTCTCGAATCCATAGGTTCCCCTTTGATTCTACAAGCATTCTGGCCGAGTTTGGTGGTGTGGAGGTGCAGAGATGTGATCTGGTCTGAAGGTGGTGTAGGTGTTTTCCAAAAGAAGAGCTGAAGGGCTTGCATTTATAGTCGGCACTGGCGTTGGGCGCGGTGCGCCTAAAGGGAGGGCGCGGTGCGCCTAGGGAATCTCTGCACGCGGCCAACTTTCGCACGAGGGAGCACGTGGGTTTGCAGCTTTTAATGTCGGATCTGAGGCGCGGTGCGCCCAAAAAGTAGGCGGGGTGCGCCCTTGCACATGCTCGGCAAGTCCGTTGAATCATTGGATGAACGCACGCTTCAATATTATAATCAAAAGTCTGACGAAAGTGCGATCTGAATTCCTCCTGGGCGCGGTGCGCCTGTATATGGGCGGGGTGCGCCCTTGCTTCTGGCAGATTTTCACTTTGCTTCTTTTTAAGCTCAAATGTTTGTGTAATTCGTTCCTTCGCTCCAAACGCGTCTTTTTAGCTTCAAAACGAATATTTAAGCATATTAGGTATCTTTTAGTTCATAACATGTATAAAACTAAACTAAAATTACACTGATATCGTGCGGAAAATATGTATAATTTACGCGATATCTCTCCCAGGCACTGCTGTCTTTCGGGTTCAGAGGGTCCAAAACCGACCCTTCTCTCTTCATCTATTCCAAGGCTGGTACTCTTCTTTACATGCTTATCTATGTTGATGACATCATCATTACTGGTAACAACAGTGATGCGATCAACAACATTGTCATTAAGCTTGGGAACACCTTCGCCATCAAAGATCTCGGGCGTCTGAACTACTTCTTGGGCATTGAAATTGTTCCTACAGGTAATAATGTGCTCCTGTCTCAGAAAAAGTACATTTTGGAGCTACTTCAGAAGATGGGTCTCTCGGACTCCAAGCCGACACCCTCTCCGATGGTTACATCACCTCCGCTGTCTCTTGCGGATAGTCCATCCTTCTCTGATCCGGCCAAGTACCGGCAGGCTGTCGGGGCTCTTCAGTATGCCACCCTCTCCAAACCCGACATCACATTCGCAGTAAACAAGGCGTGTCAGTTTATGCATGCGCCCACTGAACGTCACTGGTCTGCAGTTAAACGCATTCTGCGTTATCTCAAAGGTACAATTGATCATGGCATGCTTATCAGACAGTCCTCTAGTCATCATCTCCAGGCTTTTACTGACACCCACTGGCAAGGGTCTGTCACATCTCCATCCTCCCTTACGGCATTCTCTGATGCCGACTGGGCGGGCTGCCCAGATGACCGTCGATCCACCGGGGGATTTGCCATATATCTCGGATCAAACTTGATCTCTTGGACAGCCAGAAAACAACGTACCGTATCACGCTCATCCACCGAATCCGAGTACAAAGCCCTTGTAGACACTGTTGCTGAGCTCACATGGCTTCAAGCACTTCTTGGCGAATTGGGTATCAAAGATCCCTCGGCCCCTACTCTTTGGTGTGATAACCTTGGAGCAACATACCTTTCAGCCAACCCTGTGTTTCACGCCAGAACCAAACACATAGAGGTTGACTTTCACTTTGTCAGAGAAAAAGTCGCCAATGGAGATCTTCAAGTTCGATTCATATCCACACATGACCAGATTGCTGACATTTTCACCAAGCCGCTGCCAACTCCATTATTTCTCTTCCTACGATCCAAGCTTCAGGTCGTTCCCCGCCCTCAGCTTGCGGGGGCGTATTAGACAGTTATGATATATATTAGACTAGAGGGTATCTAAATGTAATTAGTATGTTTATATATAGGGCCCTGTACAACTCTTACTATTCACAATACACAATACAATTCTATTACTTCGTTAAAGATCGATAGTTTAGGTTTTCGGTTTTTCGTGCTGTTCGGAATCGAGTGTAAGAATATAAGCCCTCTATAGATTGACATTATAGATCGATAATATTTGACACAAAGTGCCAACCACGAACTTCTTGGTTCGACCCTTACTTGCCGCTAGCTAATGAGCCGTAAGGTATAAATTAGGATTTTTGACCGCATCAACGACTGCGCAGCCGTCACAATCACATCTGTTTCTGCCAATAGATGATGAAATGATGCACGTTTTTCATATCCCTTTCCATCCTGGGATTTCCTCTACATGAACGCTAGAGGTGTAAATGAGCCGAACCGAGCTCGAGCTCGGTTAGGCTCGGGCTCGGCTCGTTAAAATTCATAGGGCTCGAGCTCGAGCTCGGCTCGTTTAAATTCACATGGCTCGAGCTCGAGCTCGAGCTCGGCTCGTTTAAAATTTACAAGGCCCGAGCTCGACTCGTTTAGGCTTGTTTAATATTTATATATAAATAAATTAATATTTAATAATAAATTAATATATAAAATAAAAAATCTATTATATAAAAATATACAGGCTCGTTTAGGCTCGTGGGCCTCAATTGAGCTCGATAATGAGGCTCAGGCTCGAGCTCATTTAATAAACGAGCTCGAAAATAATGCTCGAGCTCGGCTCGGGCTCCTTTAACTCGAGCTCGAGTCGAGATTTTAACGAGTCGATCCCGAGTAGCTTACACCCCTAATGAACACCATATTTTTTTGTCTTCAAGTGTGACCTCTATCGACTCTAAAATAATAGACTTTATATTCATTTTTATACATACTATTACAAAACAAAATGGCCTCTTCTATATCCTTAAGCTTATCCATGAAAATTACCTATCCTTAAGCTTATCCATGAAAATTACCTCACTGATTAACTACTTACGACCTTTTAGTATGCATTAGAAGTCCAAAGCACACAAAGGAAGTCCATCTATTTTAATCCAAACCAACCTTTCCTCCACGATGAATTGCTTTGCGAAATGCGAATGGCTTTAAATATTTAAAATACCATATACTATCTTCATATTGTTTAAATCTTAGACATGAACTTCTAGACTTGAATTCTAACCTGATAAGAACAAGAATCCGGTCTCCAGAGGATAACCGAACCAGGCCTGTATTCGAGAACAGGAAAACTCCACAATAGCCAAAGCTAACTTTTTTATTCGATAAAACCCCAGAAACAATGGTGCACCCTATTTATAGTGACCTGCTACAGGAAAAACTCAGATCCTCAAATAAAGGAAAAGATCCTAATCAAAAATGGAAAATACTCAAAATTAAATGCAGGAAATAAACTTTCTTAATCTTATCCTTGTTGCCTTTCTTGACGTCTCCTGTAGACTTGGCCAAACCGGCCGGCCCTATCATTACTCCCCGCCCAAACATGCACCTTGTCCTCAAGGTGAAAATCTGGAAATTGACGGTTTATAAAATCAAACGGTTCCCAAGTCGCCTCATATTCGGGGAGGTCCAACCACCGAATTAAAACTTCCAGTCCAGCAGAGCCTTCACGGACGTCCTCTACGTGGCCTGGTTGCAACAATACCTCCATATCGGCAGTTAACGTAGCAGGAAGTTGGGGAGCAGCAGTGCGATTTCCGATAGCCTTACGTAGCTGGGACACGTGGAACACGTTGTGGATGCGGGCAGTATCAGGTAAACGCAGCCGGTATGCGACTTTGCCGACTTGCTCGAGTACTTCGAATGGTCCAAAGTACCTGGGGGCTAGCTTCTCGTTTCGCCGTCTTGACACCGAATGTTGGCGATACGGTTTGAGCTTCAAAAAGGCCCGGTCGCCCACATCAAATTGGATTTCGCGTCTGTGTAAATCTGCCTGTGTCTTCATCATTTGTTGGGCGCGAAATAAGTGCCCCTTGACTTCTTGTAAAATCCGGTCTCGTTCCTCCAAGTATTGGTCCACGGAACCCACCACTGTTTTGTTCTGTCCATAGTAAAGCAAATGGGGCGGATCTCTACCATACAGCACTTTAAAGGGAGTGGTTTTGGTGGACGTGTGGAATGAAGTGTTATACCAATATTCCGCCCAAGCCAGCCATTTACTCCACCGTTTTGGCGTATCAGACACGAAACAACGGAGGTATGTTTCAACACAGCGGTTTACCACCTCGGTCTGGCCGTCCGTCTGAGGGTGGTAAGATGTGCTCCGCTTAAGGGTTGTACCCTGAAGACGAAAGAGTTCTTTCCAGAATTGGCTTAGGAATACTCGATCCCGGTCCGATACGATAGACTCGGGTATTCCGTGTAATCGGACCACCTCCTTAATGAACGCTGCTGCCACTGTAAGGGCTGTGTACGGGTGTTTTAAGGGCACAAAGTGATTGTATTTACTCAGCCTATCCACGATCACAAAAATAACTGTATATCCTTCTGAACTCGGCAGACCTTCGATGAAATCCATAGTGATGTCCGACCACACTTGATTTGGTAGTTCGAGAGGCTGGAGTAACCCACTTGGCGCTAATGTTGAGTATTTTTGTCGCTGGCAAACATCGCATTCAGCCACCATTCTTGCTATATCCCCCTTCATTCCAGACCAAAAAACCTCGCGAGCCAAGCGTTGGTATGTTTTCTGGACGCCAGAATGTCCGCCCACTACCCCTTCATGAAACTCACCAAACAACTTTGGTATCCAACGTGACTCTCTGTTCAGAACTATCCGCCCTTTGTAGAAAACTTTTCCTGATTCTAAGGTGTAGCCTGTGGTGTTTGGTGCCCCGGTAGTGAGGTTCTTTTTAATGGCGATGATCTCCTCTGCGGCTTCGAGATCTTTCCAGAGCTCCTCCCAGTTTATTTTGCAAGTTGTTGTCAAAGCTTGCAACTGTACGTCCAGTGTCTTTCGCGAGAGGGCATCCGCCGCCTTGTTTTCGATTCCCGGGCGGTAAACGATATCAAAATTATAACCGAGAAGTTTGGACAGCCATTTCTGGTGGTCTTCCGTAACTGTGCGCTGTTCCAATAAGTACTTTAGGCTTCGTTGATCGGTACGTACAACAAATTTTCGACCCAACAGGTAAGGTCGCCATTTCTGGACTGCAAGGACGATGGCCATCAGTTCTCGTTCATAAACAGATTTCAATCTTGCGCGGGTTCCCAACACATGACTATAGTACGCTAGCGGTCTTCCTTCTTGCATTAGAACCGCTCCCAACCCGTAACCCGATGCATCGGTTTCGACAATAAATTCTTTGGAAAAATCCGGTAAGGCTAAGACCGGAACTTGGGTCATTGCGTGCTGCAATTTCCGAAAGGCATTGGTTGCCTCGTCGGACCACTTGAAGTTATCTTTCTTTAACTGTTCTGTGAGAGGTCGCGCGATACCACCATATCCTTATACGAACTTTCGGTAGTAACCAGTAAGACCCAAAAATCCCCGGAGTTCTCGTAATGTCTTGGGAATTGGCCATTCTGTCATGGCGCTGATCTTGGCTGGATCGGCGGAGACACCCTTTTCGGAAATGATGTGGCCTAAATACTCCACCTGTGTTTGTGCAAGGAAACATTTCTTTCGGTTAGCATAAAGTTGGTTGTCGCGTAGTACCTCAAAAACCGTTGCTAGATGTCGCAAATGCTCCTCCACCATTTTGCTATAGACGAGTATGTCGTCGAAGAAGACCAACACAAAACGTCGTAGGAGGGGCTGGAAAAGTGTATTCATCAGCGCTTGAAAGGTGGCTGGGGCGTTCGTCAGGCCAAACGGCATGACTAAGAATTCATAGTGCCCGTCATGTGTGCGAAATGCCGTCTTGGATACGTCTTCGGGCTTCATGCGAATCTGATGATAGCCCGATTTAAGATCTAGCTTGGAAAATATTGTGGCTCCGTGCAGTTCGTCCAATAGTTCATCTATTACTGGGATCGGAAACTTATCTTGAACCGTTGCTTTGTTTAGGGCCCGGTAGTCCACACAGAAACGCCAGCTACCATCTTTCTTCTTGACTAGTAACACCGGGCTGGAAAAAGGACTTGTGCTAGGCTGGATGATACCAGCGTTCAACATTTCACGCACTAATTTCTCAATTTCGCCTTTCTGCGTAAAAGGATATCGATACGGACGTACGCTAATGGGGGCGGTGCCGTCTTGCAGATTGATCGCATGATCGTGGCTGCGGCTCGGGGGTAGACCGCTCGGCATTTCAAACACATCATGGTGCTGATCGATAACTTTCTGAAAGTCATCTGGCAGTTTCGATGGTGGAACAATCATCTCTTCAACTGAATTCAAATGAACTACAAAACTGTCAGTTGCATGTTTAAGCATTCGGACTAAGGACTTACATGACACCAGTGTTTTGGAAAGGCACGGATCGCCGTTGAGAGTGACTTTGCGATTTTCGTTCCAGAAGGTCATGCGTAACTCGTGCCAGTTGACCGTCATGTCACCTAACGTGCGGAGCCACTTAATCCCGAGGATCACATCTGAACTACCCAACTGTAATGGGTAGAAGTCCTCCACTACTTGTAGTTCTGGGAGATTGAGAACTATCCCTCTACAGGTACCTGTACTGTGGTCCACCATGCCGTTACCGAGGCGGATTCGAACCGCTCCTGTATCTGATCTCGTTAAGCCTAAACGTGTGACCACACGTTCTGATATGCCCCCAATCTCACCCCGTATCTTCATGGTTTGCGGTGGTGTCAACCCGCTGATTGAATTCAATGAAACCTCGATAAAGTCCAAGTGTGCATGCTCCGACTTTTCTTCTTCTTCTGCATCGCTTCCGTCTTCATCAACCAATAGGACTTGCAGCGCCTTGCTTGGGCAACGATGACCGGGTGCATACTTCCCTTCGCACCTGAAACAGATTCCCTTAGCACGGCGGTCTGCCAATTCTGCTTCCGTTAACCGCTTGAAAGGTCCTCCAGTGTTAGACGTTTTTTTATCACTCGGAGCTGTCGTGACTGCTGTTGGTGGATTATACCCTGTTCTCGTTGGTCCACTAGTACCCCCACGAGCTGGGTATGGGCTGCCCCCGGTTCTAATCACTCCCCCACTCTTGTTTTCGTCCATCTTTACAGCAACCCGCATAGTTTTAGCCAGGGTTTCGGGCTCCATAACCCTAATGGCAGCACGAAGGTCTGGTTTCAAACCCTTAACAAAGGTACTTTCCAAAACCATCTCAGGTAGATCAGGAAGTTGTCCTGCCAATGATTCGAACTTGTTAACGTAGTCACGTACCGTACCCGATTGTTGGATATTTAAAAATTGTTCGTACACGTTGCCTTCTTGTGAGTCTTGAAAACGATCCAGCAACTTTCTTTTAAATCCCTCCCACGATCGACATGGAGTCCTACCCTCGTTCCAACGATACCAAGAGAGTGCTGCGCCTTCCATGCAGATTGAGGCTGCTCGTAACTTGTCTTTTTCTCCTATCTCTTGAATTTCGAAGTACCTTTCAATCTTGTATATCCAGCCATGAACATCTTCACCTTCGAACGTTGGCATCTTTACTTTTTGGCAGTCCCGTAGTGGGTCTTTCGGCCTGTTTTCCGAGTGATTCTTCCTGGATCCCAGAGACTCCTCCTCTTGGTCACTGTCAGAAAAGTTCCCGAACTCGATCTTGGACTCTTTCTTCTTTCCGCCTTTAGATGACTCCTCTTTCAGATCATTGATAGCTTTCATCAGTTCCTGGAATTGCATAGCACCTTCTATGCGGCTTGTTTCATTCTCCTGTCGCATTTTGGCTAAGTCAGATTCCAAGTTGCTGATCCGATCAGTGTTGTTGAGTTTCGACCCCATCTTCACAGGAACGTCGCTCTGATACCAATTGATAAGAACAAGAATCCGGTCTCCAGAGGATAACCGAACCAGGCCTGTATTCGAGAACAGGAAAACTCCACAATAGCCAAAGCTAACTTTTTTATTCGATAAAACCCCAGAAACAATGGTGCACCCTATTTATAGTGACCTGCTACAGGAAAAACTCAGATCCTCAAATAAAGGAAAAGATCCTAATCAAAAATGGAAAATACTCAAAATTAAATGCAGGAAATAAACTTTCTTAATCTTATCCTTGTTGCCTTTCTTGACGTCTCCTGTAGACTTGGCCAAACCGGCCGGCCCTATCATAACCATACACATAATCCGCGAATGTAATGAACTTCGACATCTTCAAAACCTTCCTTCTTGCGAGTCGTATAATTATTTGCAATAGGATGTACATCACTTACCTTTACCAAAACCACACATGCAGCATCATGAACTGTCAGAAGGTGTTTATGTTCAATAGTAATCTTCTTACAAGAATCATTGCGTCATGCTTTTTCAACATATCCCGGTTAGCCACAACTGAAGTATAAGAATTCACATTCTCTCTAATTTGAGTCTCCTTTAATTTTCTTTTGTTACTTGTGGATCACGGTTTTCGTCCATAATCAACCACTTTGTGTCTCCCTTCATCCCTATGAAATCGAGCTATAGACGCAAATAAACTTGACAAACCCTAATTAACCTCCTCCAAATATTGGAAATTTTTTGAGCTATGTAGACATTAGTCACTACCCCCTACTGTTCGCACACCTTCCACAACCGTTCACGTCTATCTTTCTCGGAAAATTCATGACATACGCCGATATTGGGATATTTTCCATATTTTTAAAATTAGGGTTCATCGTATTCACATCATTCTTTCCTCCATCTCGTGCATGCTTAGGATTGCAGATTATCAAATATCCACTTCCAACTATCATAGTGCTTGTAGTTCACGCCCATTCTCACGTACACATAAAATCACAATTCGGAATTGAGTAATGTCCTCAAAACGCTTGTATTTATGAGATCTCTGTGCTTTATAATACATGTTTCTTGTGTACAAAGTTTCTAAGTTATATGTTGATTTCTGGACATACTGTTAATACAAAAAAAATTAGGCTTTTGCATTCTTTTGGTAAAGTCAAGGAAATTTGAAACTTAAATATCATAAACAATGATAAATTTTAAAAAAACACTAAGTTTTCAAAAAAAATTCGATTTTTACATTGTGTTATTTTTTTCAACTAATTCACTAACTTTTTAATTTTTCTCAATTAAGTCACTATATTTTCAATTTTGACTACTTGACCGATTGTCAGCTAACGTGACATTGTGACGTTTTAGTCTTGATAATGTGGCGCTCAAATAATATGCTGACGTAGCACCAATGTGTTTGGGATAGTTTCAAAAAAGACCTAATCAATCTATATTTTCTAATGGATTTTTAAAAAACCAAGAACCAAACCGTCACATATAATTTGTTTCGGTTCCGTAGGAATGAAAAATAAACCGTTACATTTATTTTTAAAATAATTGAAAATAAATTGTTGCATTTACTTTTAAAAGTTAGAAAACAATTACTAACTTAATATTATTGACAAAATAATTGAAAATTATGTTTTTGGAAAACCGAGGACCAAACAATTATATTTAATCGGTTTCAATTTGGTTCGGTTCTAACGATTTTTTACTTACTTAAGATGAGCTTTGTTAATAAACCAAAATAACCAAAAACCAATAATAGGTTTTAAAGAAACCAAAAACCAAACCGTCATACAGAATTGATTCGGTTCCGTTAGAACGAAAATAAACCGTTACACTTATTACTAAAATAGTCGAAAATAAACTGTTACATCTACTTCTAAAAGCTAGAAAATAATTACTAACTTAATATTATTGACAAAATAATTGAAAATTATGTTTTGAAG